>CM069145.1:10743230-11943230 GCA_035221665.1 Okamejei kenojei | reverse complement strand
TAATATTTGGGTGAAAAGGAAAGAATTGGGTGTAAATTCAAAAGCATCCATCTTTTCTTTAGCTAGTGACATTTATTTATAGGTTATATTAGTTGCATCTATGTTATAAATAGGATCTTTACTGCCATCTGGAGAATTTTGCAGATAATGTCCATCTTGGAATACATCAATCCAACCATGAGTTGTCATAACTTAAATACTGCTGTTTATAATAAATGCCTATTCCTCAACACACCCAGTTCAAGTGGATGTCAAAGATTTTCCAGGAGAGTCGTTATTGAGAATGAATAGTAAGATTAAAGGAGAACTTACCAATTTGAAGTTTGATTTTTATTTTGTGAGGAGTTACGATGAGGGATTACGTGCCCTCTGCTCCCAACCCTCTGTTATAAAGGTCATCTGGTATGCTGGTTCTCTTGTCCTCATGTTACCCCTAAACTTCTGTCCCTTAATTCTCATGTCATGCCCTCTTGTTTGAATCTTCCCTACCCTCAATGAGAAAAGCTTATCCACGTCAACTCTGTCTATCCCTTTCATCATTTTAAACATCTCAATCAAGTCCCCCCTTAACCTTCTGCGCTCCAAAGAATAAAGACCTAACTTGTTCATCCTTTCTCTGTAACTTAGTTGCTGGAACCCAGGCAACATTCTAATAAATCTCCTCTGCATTCTCTCTATTTTGTTGACATCCTTCCTATAATTAGGCGACCAAAATTGTACACCATACTCCAGAATTGGTCTTACCAATGCCTTGTACAATTTTAACATTTCTTCCCTACTCCTATATTCAATGCTCTGATTTATAAAGGCCAGCACACCAAAAGCTTTCTTTACCACCCTATCTACATGCGATTCCACCTTCAGGGAACAATGCACAGTTATTCCTAGATCCCTCTGTTCCATAGCATTCCTTCAATTCCCTACCTTTCCTCATTCCTCGAATGGCCTGCTTCACCTATGTGTCCTATTTACCATGTACGTCCTATTTTGATTTGTCCTGCCAAGATGTAGCACTTCACACTTAACAGCATTAAAACTCCATCTGCCATCTTTCAGCCCACTTTTCCAAATGGCCCAAATCTCTCTGTAGACTTTGAACATCTGCTTCATTATCCACAACACCACCTATCTTAGTATCATCTGCATACTTACTTATCCAATTTTCCACCCATCATCCAGATCATTGATGTACATGACAAACAACAGTGGACCCAACACAGATCCTGAGGCACCCCACTGGTCACCGGCTTCCAACCTGACAAACAGCCATCCACCATTACTCTCTGACATCTCCCATTCAGCCACTGTTGAATCCACCTTGCTATTCCACCATTAACGCCCAAAGATTGAACCTTCTTAACCAACCTTCCATGGGGAACCTTGTCAAAGGCCTTACTGAAATCCATATAGACAACATCCACTGCTTTACCCTCATCAATTTCCCTAGTAACGTCTTCAAAAAATTCAAGAAGGTTTGTCAAACATGACCTTCCAGGCACAAATCCATGTTGACTTTTCCTGATCAGACCCTGTTTATCCAGATGCTTATATATATTATCTCTAAGTATCCTTTCCATTAATTTGCCCACCACTGACGTCAAACTAACAGGTCTATAATTGCTAGTTTTATTCTTTGAACCCTTTTTAAACAATGGAACAATATGTGCAGTACGCCAATCCTCCGGCACTTATTTCCCGTTTCTAATGACATTTGAAATATTTCTGTCATAGCTCCTGCTATTTCTACACTAACTTCCCTCAATGTCCTAGGGAATATCCTGTCAGGACCTGGAGACTTATCCACTTTTATATTTTTCAAAAGTGCCAGTACTTCCTCCTCTTCGAATCTCATAATTTCCGATAGCTACTCTACTTTTTTTCCCTTAACTTCACAGAGTTCAATATCCTTCTCCTTGGTGAATACCGAAGAAAAGAAATTGTTCAATATCTCCACCATCTCTTTTGGCTCTGCAGATAGCTGTCCATTCTGGCTCTCTAATGGAATTTTATCCCTTCGTTATCCTTTTGCTATTAATTTAGCTGTAGAAGCTTTGGATTTACTTTCACCTTTCTTGCCAAAGCTACCTCATATCTTCTTTTAGCCTTCCTAATTTCTTTCTTAAGATTCTTTTTACACTCTTTATACTCATCTAGCACCTCATTTACTCCATGCCTCCTATAATTATTGTAGATATCTCTCTTTTTTCGAAACAAGTGTCCAATTTCTCTTGAAAACCATGGCTCTTTCCAATTTTTACTATTTCCTTTCAACTGAACAGGGACATAAAGATTCTGTACTCTTACAATTTCCCCTTTAAATGTCTTCCATTTCTCTTCTACATCCTTCCCATAAAACCAAATGTCCCAATTCACTCCTTTTAAATCCTTACGCATTCCCTCAAAGTTAGCCTTTCTCCAATCAAAAATCTCAATCCTAGGTCCAGTTCTGACTCTCTCCATAATTATATTGAAACTAATGGTATTGTGATCACTGGTTCAGAAGTGCTCACCAACGCATACCTCCGTCACCTGACCTGCCTCATTTCCTAACAGGAGGTCCAGCACTGCCCCTTCTCTGGTCAATACCTCTATGCATAATGCTGCAAAAAACTATCCTGCACACATTTTACAAACTCCAAACCATCCAGCCCATTTACAGAATGTGTTTCCCAGTCTATTTTTGGGAAAATTGAAATCTCCCACAATCACTACCTTGTGCTTACTACTAAAATGTCTGCTATCTCCTTACATATTTGCTCTTTTCCAATTCTCGCTCCCCATTTGGCGGGTCTATAATACACCCCTAAAAGTGTTGCTACCCATTCCCACTTCTCAGTTCCACCCAAATAGCCTCCCTAGACAAGCCCTCTAATCTATCCTGCCAAAGCACTGCTGTAATATCTTCTCTGACAAGCAATGCAATACCTCCACCTCTGGTCCCTCCAATTCTATCACACCTGAAGCAACGAAATCCTGGAATATTTAGTTTCCAATCACAGCCCTCCTGCAACCATGTTTCACTGATTTGCCACAACATCATGTTCCAGTGTCAATCCTAGCTCTAAGTTTCATCCACCTTTCTTACAATGCTCCTAGCATTAAAATATACACATTTTAGAAACCCACCATCCCCTTATTCTCTGTCTATTATCTTTTTCCATCTTTCTCACCTACATTTTGGGTCCGAGTGCTTCCCTTCTCTGCTCTTGCCCCACACCCTGTCCCCTAGCCCCCTCTACCGAGTCCCTCCCCCCAGCCTTTCTAGTTTTAAACTCCCCAGTAGCCTTTGCAAATCTTCCTGCCAGGATATTGGTCCCCCTTGGGTTCAAGTGCAACCTGTCCTTTTTTGTACAGATCATGCCTTCCCTCAAAAGAGGTCCCAGTGATCAAGAAACTTGAATCCTGCCACTGCAATCAGTCCCTCGCCACGCATTTATCCTCCGCCTCATACCATTCCTACTCTCACTGTCACGCTGCACAGGCAGTAATCCTGAAATTGTTACCCTTTTGGTCCTTCTCCTTAAATTTCCCCTCAACTCCCTAAATTCTCCTTTCAGGACCTCTTCTCTTTCTCTGCCTATGTCATTGGTACCTATGTGTACCACAACATCAGGCTCATCTCCCTCCCTTTTCAGAATCTTTTGGACACGTTCCGACACATCCGAGACCCTGGCACCAGGGAGGCAGACAACCATCCGGGTCTCCGGACTGCGTCCACAGAATCGTCCGTCCAACCCCTAACTATAGTGTCCCCTATTACAATTGCCCTCCTCTTTTTGCTACCCTTCTGAGCATCAGGGCCGGTCTCTGTGCCGGAGGCCCGGCCGCTGTTGCTGCCCCCAGCTAGGCTTCCCCTCCAATCGTACTCAAACCCGAGTACCTATTTTCCAGGTGTACAGTCACAGGGGTACTCTCTAGCCCCTGCTTCTGCCCCTTGCCCTTCCTAACTGTGACCCACTTGTCTGCCTCCTGTGGTCTGGGAGTGACTACCTCCCTGTAGCTCCTCTCTATGACCTCCTCACTCTCCCTGACCAGACGGAGGTCATCGAGCTGCTGCTCCAGGTTCCTAACACAGTCCTTTAGGAGCCCCATCTCGACACACCTGGCGCAGATGTGGACGTCTGGAGGGCTATCAGATTCCCTGACCTCCCACATCTGACATCCACAACAGTACACTGCCCTGGCCTTCATACTCCCCCCCCCTTACACAGGATACAATATCAACACAATACAAAGTACACAACAAACTGCTGGAATCTGACTGCCAATCAGCTACTTACCCTAGTCCACTTCCCACCAATCAGCGGCTTCCTCAAAACCCCCCCCCCAAAAAAAAAAACAAACACTTCTCCGAATGGAACGTTATGGATTTCGTAAGCCCCGCGCTGGATTTTAAACCTTACTGGTCGGGTGTCGCTCCTCCCCCTCCTTCTCTTCCAACGGCTCCTGTGGGCTCCTGAAAAAACAAGACTGGATTTTATAATTATTTTGTAATTTTTAAGCTCCGTGATTATAATTAATTATAAGCCCTTATAATTTAAACCTTATTAGCCTGACTTATAATCCTGAATTATAAGACAGGCTAATTTAAAATTGAATTAGCAAACACACCCAGCCTGGCAATGGGTTTGTTATAGAACGTTTGAAAAGTTCTCTCATTTGACAATCCTGCTGCCGCAAGGATGTGGTCCAGTGGAACCTCCAAAACCCTTGCTGCTGATGTTGTTGCAGCCCTGGTGGAGTGAGATTTCAAAATATCAGTGTCCACACCTACACAAGCCAAAACCTGTCTTAACCACCTCGAGATGGTCTGCACTGATACCCTCTTGTAAGGTTTTTCATGACTAACAAACACTGCTAGTTCAGTGCCTCTGAGGCTTTTTGTGACCTTAATATATTGTAGTAAATGTGTGACTACACACCACCGGGTATGCCACGAAGTCCAACTTGAGACCTGATGCCCATGGTCTGCTCTGCTTGACTAAGTCATGCACATAGAAAGTTATTTTATTGGTAGATGTTATCATTGCGTCCAGTCGCAGTTTATGCAATGACTGGACTCGTTGCGCCGAAACCAGCGCCACGAGCATAACTACTTAAAGGTTAGTTTGACCAGTGACAGGGATGTAGCTGGAGCCCATCGCCATAGCAGCATCAGTACAATGTTCACATCCCATATCTCCAAGTACCTTGGCCCGGGGGGATTGGTGTTGAAGATACCCTTCATGAACAGGGATATCAGTGGGTGACACCCGACAGCATGGCGTCCCGACTCCAGCAATAAGTATGACGATAGTGCACTCCTGGCACAATTGATGGCACTGTAACTCAGTCTTTCATCAAAATTCCAAAACATTTGTCACACACGCCATGACATACGTGATGTAGGATTGCGAGCAGGACGTTGCTTCTTGGTGGTACCTCTCCGAGCCACAGTGATCACGTCCAAAGTTCGCTCCGATAGTCCGAGCCCCAGGAAAGGTCTCCTCAGAGTCTGCAAATCAATTAATTTATCCAGTCATGTAATGGATGGCTCTCCCCTGTTACGGGATGATCCAGCAGATTACTGCGTTTGGGAATGGTCATACAAGGCTCTGATATCATTCCCAGAATCAATGGGAACCATGGCTGTGTAGGCCAGTCAGGCACTACCAAAATGCCTGACGTGGAGTCTTGTTGGATCTTTTGCAAGACCCGACTGATGAGGCAAAATGGGGGGAATGCATAGAAGAATATTCCTTCCCAGTGTAGCGAGAATACATTAATCGCCACTGCCCCTGGGTCTGACTCCCATGCAACATATTTTGGCAATTGGTGATTAAGCCTGGTTGCAAATAAATCGATATCCTGCGTTCCATACCGAGCAACAATGTCGGTGAACACTTTGTGGTCCAACATCCATTCGGTGTTGTCATTAGATTTTCGTGACCTGGTGTCCGCCACTGTATTGAGCCTACCTGGTAGGTAGGTAGCTGAAATCCAAATGCTTCCTACAATACACCAGTGTCAAATAAGGTTAGCCAAATTATCACAGGATACCGACTTGATTCCATGTGATTAATATATGCCACCACTGTGGTGTTGTCAATCTGAAGTTGAACATGCAGATGATGCATATTTGCACAATAAGCCCTCAGCCTGTAGCATGCACCCAACATCTCCAAATAATTACTACCATGTGACTGAAGCAATGAAGACTCATGCATATCCCATCTGCAACTAGAGATGGTATTAGTAGCCCAACCTTGAGTGTTAGCATCAGTTTGTAATATAACTGGGTCTGCTGACTATGTAAGGTCTGCTGACTAAAATGGTATTGGAGCAATGCCGAATGTTGGTCGTCCACCATTGTAATTCAGAAATAGCATCGGCTGGTAATCACATAGGTCTGTTAAAATGACCTGCATGATCTTTCAGTGCTTGCTCCTTTGCACAATGTAAATTCTGATAATGCAAAGGTTCAAACTGTGCAGCTGGAAATACAGCCACCAATTTGCCAATTACCCTGGCCACTTGTCGAATAGACGGTTGCTCAACAACACAAGGTTGTTACAGGCTTCTATTAATTCTAATCTCTTCCCCAGGGCAGAATCACAGACATGTGAACAGAGTTAATAGTAAACCCTAAATAATCAATAATTGTGGATGGTATCAACTTAGATTTATCTGGATGGATGAGAAACCCCAATCTCTCAAACAAGAGTTTAGTGGCTGAAACAGCTAATTTAGCTAATTTCAGAGTTTCCCTATGATTAGGATATCATCCAAGTATGTCATAACAATATATTTTTTAGCTCTGAGAAGCGCAAGTGCCGGTTTTAATAATTTGGTAAATAATCTGGGGGCTGATGTTAACCCATTAGGCAACGCCTTAAGCAGCCACAGTTGCCCCATCCAGTTAAACTTCAAATACCTCCGGTGATCCCTGTGAATGGGTACCAAATAGTATGCATCTTTGAGATGCATGCATGCCATAAAGCATCCTTTGGATGTCAGTTGTTTGGCAGTAACGAAGGTTTCCATTTTTAAATGTTTTTACTACACAAAAGCGTTAAGCTCATTCAAATCAAGGATGATACGGCATCCTCCATCTTTCTTTTTCCTTGTAAATATATTAGAGACGACCTCTCAATTATCCCTGTACCCTGTATACTGAATATTTCTGCTTGCAAATCCAAACCTTCCTGCTGTGAAAGAATGAGCATCCGGTTTGGTGCATGCTGTGTGGGTGGTAATGAATTGGGAAGGAACTCAATTTGGAACCCCTGTATACTGTAGAGTATAAATGGATCTGACGTTATCGAACTCCATGCATTAAAAAACAAGTGTAATCTGTCACCAACTTGAAAACGGTCCACACACCCCATGTTCCAGAAGGAACCAGACCCACCTACCTCCATGGTTACCAGTGTTTTCATGGGTATTACTTCCGCCCCCATGTTTTGGGAGGTAGGGGTGCTGGAGTGTGTGAATGACACATCTTCCAAGAAGGCCGGCCTGGACCATGGCCTAACAAAGGCCTCTGCCCAAAATATACGGCCTTCAAGCTTTCACCAGATTCAGGAAACCACTTTCTGCTGGTGGATGCATGGGTTGCTACCGCCGGAATTGAGAAGTTTTGCTGGTTGATGTCGCCCTCATCTGCCCGACAGCCTTCGCCTCTTCATCAAGGTCCTTGACCTGTTTTGGTAGGTTTTCTCCGAAGAGGAGATTCGGTGGCTGTACGTTGCTGGCTCTGCACAACCTCGCAAATTTGGGGTTCAGGGCAGGTCGGATGGCACTTTTGCGGAAGCAATTAATTTCAAAATGTGCATTGCACATCGGTGCCAGGGCATCCTGTTGCTCATCCGACAATGGCCCTCCATCCACGGACCTGGCAAACGCCGTTATGCCCGAAGCCAGCAATTTGAGGATTTTCTGGATTTTTACTTGTTGGGCCCTGATGCCCCCTCCAATATATCCCCAAATCGAGTTGTTCACGGATGGTACACTTAACGAATCACATGCTCCTGCAGCCAGTGGGAGGTGAGGTAGTTGTTGCTTGCAGCCAGCTCCTCCTGTAGCGGCTCCCCTGTTGGCGAGGGTATCGCGAATTTGGAAGCTATGGCAGGCAAATCCTGTGCTTCGTCCCCCCCATGCATACTGGTATGTTCTTCAGCCATTCCACCGAATTCGGAGTCAGCCCAATACTGATTCCGTACGCTCCCCTCCTCGGAGAGGGAGACATTGTGCAGCCCTGAACCAGGCGCCGCCACGGGCCTCCGAGGAGACCCGCGCTGATATAACTCCGTTCATTGGAGCATATCATGATGGAGCATCTTTTCCATTAGATGCTCCATCCGGGATAAACGTCCGAGGACGCTATCCACTGAAGGAGGCGAGTCCTACTGGCCTGACACATCCTAGTCTACAGGCCTGTCCGACTTACTTTTGGCTCTACCCCCTTTCTGGGGATCCACAGCAGATTCAAAAGGTATTAGGTCGGAAGCCACTGACCGCACTGTCAGTGACTCGGGTGGTGATATTCACCGCCGCCGGCTACCCGCACTCCCGCGGTCCTCCGTAGTCGGTTTCCCCACGGCCCGTTTAGACTTTGCCCTGGTCTTTTCTATCAAGTTTGGGACTTTGCCGTTCTGTAAGCAAACTTCAGAACAAATACGACCTCAGAATAAGTGAAACTTACCTGTAAGGACCGTTTTAAACTTACCGCTGGAGGAGAAGCGCCATGCGTTAGACGATAATGACGCGCATGCGGGCTGGCGGGCTCTTCATGTAGTCACTCCAAAGTAAAATTGAATAAAACTGCAGCAATTGCTTTTACTCAAATGTCTGAAAAATCAATAATTGGTCAAATGATTGCAGAAGAATGGATATACAATTGACTAACATATTTCAAAGTGACGGAGGTTTATCTGTATTTTCAAGGGACACAGAAGGATGTGTCAATACAACTTTCAGAGTAGCATTGGGCAGTGCATAATGTGCATTTCAGGGTACATTTTGTGCCATGTTCAGGTTGTTCACTCCAGCCTCAGATACATTGAACTTGCTCCAAGTTGGCCACTTGCTAATTGCTGATTGTTCAGAGGAACAAATTGCAAGGAGGCCGTAAAAATGATCAAATCTCCAGAACAAACTGTTTAAAAATGTCTTCCTAAATAGCTCAGTAAGCCACTCGGGTGTCACTGCTGTTACAGTGGGCTGTTGGGAATCAGTTATAAATGCTAACCTTGCCCAGATTTAAAAAAAAACATGGACTTATAACAACAAAATCCACAGCATTTGAGTAAATAACCACTGCCAGGGCTCGATTGGAATCGTGTTGTTTTTCCGCTGACTGGTTAGCGCACAGCAAAAGCTTTACCAGTACATGTGACCAGAAACTAAACTAAACTGAACAGGGCAAAAACCGCCTGCCCATACTTCATTTTGATATTGTGTGTTCTATGCTACTGTTATCTTAATATTTTTTTCTTCCCTTGTCCTCTTGCTCCCACTTCACAGTTGCCAAGTGGCAGATTGATTTTTTTCAAACCGTTTGTAAAAAGAATCTATATTCCGCAGTCGGAAAATGCATTGGAATGACCAGTCTGAAGAAGGGTCTCGACACGAAACGTCACCTATTACTTTTCTCCAGAGATGCTGTCTGACCCACTGACTTACTCCAGCTTTTTGTGCCTATCTTTGGAATGGCCAGCACTGCCTTGTAATTTTGCACTTCACCTAGGTTGGATAGGATTTTCTCTGACAGCCTTCCGGGAACTGGGACCTTACCATGTGTAACTATATGTCAACAACTTTCTCAACTTCAGATGCTGGAAAATCGAAGGTACACAAAAGTGCTGGAAAAACTCAGCAGGTGCAGCAGCATCTATGGAGCAAAGGAAATAGGCAACGTTTCGGGCCAAAACCCTTCTTCAGACTGATGGGGGGTGGGGTAGGCGGGGGGAAGAAAGGAAAAAGGAGGAGGAGGAGCCCGAGGGCTGAGGGAGAGGTAGGAAGGGGAGGAGACAGCAAGGGTTAACAGAATTGAGAGAATTTGATGTTCATGCCAAGAGGATGCAGACCCCCCAGGCGGAATATGAGGTGCTGTTCCTCCAATTTGCTGTGTTGCTCACTCTGGCCGTGGAGGAGGCCCAGGACAGAGAGGTCGGATACGGAATGGGAGGGGGAGTTGAAGTGCTGAGCCACCGGGAGGTCGGGTTGGTTATTGCGGACCGAGCGGAGGTGTTCGGCGAAACGATCGCCAAGCCTCCGCTTGGCCTCACCGATATAGATCAGTTGACATCTAGAGCAGCGGATGCAGTAGATGAGGTTGGAGGAGGTGCAGGTGAACCTCTGTCGGACCTGGAACGACTGCTTGGGTCCTTGAATGGAGTAGAGGGGGGAGGTAAAGCGAGAAGTGTAGCATCTCTTGCGGTTGCAAGGGAAAGTGCCCGGGGAAGGGGTGGAGCGGGAGGGAAGGGAAGAATTGACAAGGGAGTTGCCGAGGGAGCGGTCTTTGTGGAAGGCAGATGAGGGGGGAGATGGGAAGATGTGGCGAATGGCGGGGTCACGTTGGAGGTGGCGAAATTGGCGGAGGACTATGTGTTGTATGTGCCTGCTGGTGGGGTGAAAGGTGAGGACCCAGGGGACTCTTCCCTTGTTGCGAGTGGGGGGATGGGGAGAGAGGGCAGTGTTACGGGGTACGGAGGAGACCCTGGTGCGAGCCTCATCTATAATGGGGGAGGGGAATCCCCGTTTCTTCTTCCCAAAATCCCCTTTACCTTCTCCCCAAAATCCGCAAACCCGACTGCCCCAGGAGACCCATTGTCTCTGCCTGTTCGTGCCCCACCAAACTCATTTCCAAATACCTTGACTCCATCCTATCCCCCTTGGTCAAATCCCTCCCCACCTATGTTCAAGACACCTCAGACACTCTCCGTCGTCTTCGCGCATTCCATTCTCCAGGCCCCCATCCTCTCATCTTCACCATGGATGTCCAATCACTCTACACCTCCATCCCCCACCAGGACGGTCTCAAAGCCCTCCAGTTCTACCTCGACCGGAGGAGCAATCCATACCCGTTCACTGATACTCTCCTCAGCCTAGCGAAGTTGGTCCTTACCCTCAATAACTTCTCTTTTGACTCCTCCCATTTCCTCCAAATACAAGGCGTAGCTATGGGCACACGCATGGGCCCCAGCTACGCTTGCCTCTTTGTCGGGCACGTCGAACAATCCTTGTTCTCGGCGTACCAGGGCCCCATCCCTGACCTCTACCTCCGTTACATCGACAACTGCTTTGGTGTCACCTCCTGCACCCACACACAACTGACTGACTTCATCCGTTTCACCACCAACTTCCATCCGGCACTCAAATACACCTGGACCATTTCCGACACTTCCCTACCATTCCTTGACCTCACTATCGCAGGGGATACACTCCTGACTGACATCCACTATAAACCCACTGACTCCCACGGCTACCTGGACTACTCTTCCCCCACCTTGCTTAATGTAAGGACTCCACCCCCTATTCCCAATTCCTCCGTCTATGCCGCATCTGCTCCCAGGATGAGGTGTTCCACACCAGGGCATCATAAATGTCCTCATTTTTCAGAAAACGGGGATTCCCCTCCCCCTGGTGCGATGAGGCTCGCACCAGGGTCTGCCCTCTCTCCCCATCCCCCCACTCGCAACAAGGGAAGAGTCCCCCGGGTCCTCACCTTTCACCCCACCAGCAGGCACATACAACACATAGTCCTCTGCCAATTTCGCCACCCCCAACGTGATCCCGCCATTCGCCACATCTTCCCATCTCCCCCCTCGTCTGCCTTTCGCAAAGACCGCTCCCTCCGCTACTCCCTTGTCAATTCTTCCCTTCCCTCCCGCTCCACCCTTCCCCGGGCACTTTCCCTTGCAACCGCAAGAGATGCTACACTTATCGCTTTACCTCCCCCCTCTACTCCATTCAAGGACCCAAGCAGTCGTTCCATGTCCGACAGGAGGTGCAGAGACACCTGCACCTCCTCCAACCTCATCTACTGCATGCGCTGCTCTAGATGTCAACTGATCTATATCGGTGAGACCAAGCGGAGGCTTGGCCATCGTATCGCCGAACACCTCCGCTCGGTCCGCAATAACCAACCCGACCTCCCGGTGGCTCAGCACGTCAACTCCCCCTCCCATTACGTATCCGACCTCTCTCTCCTGGGCCTCCTCCACGACCAGAGTGAGCAACACCGCAAATTGAAGGAACAGCATCTCATATTCTGCCTTGGGGGTCTGCATCCTCTTGGCATGAACATCTAATTCTCTCAATTCTGTTAACCCTTGCTGTCTCCTCCCCGTCCTACCTCTCCCTCAGCCCTCGGGCTCCTCCTTTTTCCTTTCTTCCCCCCGCCTCCCCCCACCCCCCATCAGTCTGAAGAAGGGTTTCGGCCCGAAACGTTGCCTATCTCCTTCGCTCCATAGATGCTGCTGCACACGCTGAGTTTCTTCAACTTTCTCAACTTTCCCAGTGTTCTGTGTTCCTGCACTCTTTAAAATTTAGCATTCGGTTTGTTTTTCCAACGACACGTTTTTTTAACAATTATGTCATGTCATACATAGAATAACATATGGTCATAAGGAATAGGAATAGAATTAGGCCATTCGACCCATCAAGACGACTCTGCCATCCAACCATGGCTGATCTATCTCTCCCTCCTAACTCCATTCTCCTGCCTTCTCCCCATAACCTCTGACACCTGTAATTGTTAACAATCGTTTGGCAACATGGTATCTATCATTTGATTCATCTATTTAATTCTTCCTAGATTCCGTTGTTATTCTAGTGTTTATATTTTTGGAGTTTTGTGCTTTGGAGTTTCCAACCTAGATAATCAACAAATATAGAAAGAGCATTGTTCCCAGTAGAGTTCCTTGTCATACGTATCCTGAGATCTGGAAACCAACCCTTCACTGCTGCTCTCTGCTCCCTGTCACAGTTTTGCTCTGTGAGTGTTTGACGGCACTGGGCCTCTACTGGCTGGAGTCTAGAAAGTTGAGGCGGAACCTCATTGAAACTTACAGAATAATGAAAGGCACAGATAGAGTGGACATGGAAAGGATGTTTCCACTGGTGGGAGAGTCTAGGGCCAGAGGTTGTAGCCTCAGAATTAAAGGTTTTTCCTGCCGATATGGGGTTCAAATTCACTGCAACTGTAACATTCCAATCGATCGCGTTCCAGAAACACCCACTCGCAAGTTGAGTTAAATGCCCATTAATTTACGGGAATTAAACATTAAATTCCTTCCATTTGGCCTATAAATACATGACAATTTAAAAATCATGTTATATTGTGAATTCTTGTGTGAATGTTATTTGGACTCTTAGGCTATTTAAAAATGTTAACCCTTAAGAAATAGATAGATGTTTAGATCTAGTAATTGAATTTTGTAATTAGCTACAAATAAGGTAACGAACTAATTTTATGCTTTAATTTCAGGTCATCCAAGTAAGATTGTTTCATATTTGTTTCAGAATGCTTCAATCTATAATAACTGAAAATTTCATTCAGTTCTCTCAATTTCTAAGAAAGTTATGTGCTTTTGACTGTCCTGGATCACAGCTTTTGAGTTGAGTCAATGGAAAAGCAATAGGGAACAAGATGATAATTTCCGAGTATGAAAATAGCCATAACAATTTTAATACTGAAGATATGAATGTGAATTAGGTGTCAAATTAAACTTCTTTTTATGCTTTATCTGAAGGGATAATTTGCAGACTTGATTTTTAAAATCTCTAAAATTTTGTATCATTGCTACAGAAGGCGAGGAGCAGCCTCTTTAGGTATTGAAACAGTGGCTGCAGTCTCACACACTCCATATACACGTGGTACGTAGACTCTTCCAGCCTGCAAAAGTGGCAGGCAGCTGGCGAATCTGTGAACCGCGAGAGAAACAGGTTGCAGGGAACACCTCGGTGCAGTAACCTCCACCCCAGGTCCCCAATGTAGAGGGGGAGAATCCCTGCACCCCCCTCACGATGGGAAGGCAACACCGACTGCCACTTGGTGTCCGGACGGTGGATCAGGGTGAGGAAGTGCAGGGTGTGGAGGAGGAGCCAGTACAGGACACGCCTCCCTGTGTCTCGGAGGGAGGTGAAGCTGAGGGCGGGGTTGGGCTGAGGGTGGAGTTGGGCTGAGGATGCAGTTGGGCTGAGGGTGGAGTTGGGCTGAGGATGGAGTCCTGAGATCCGGCTGAGGTGGAGGTGTCGCCAAGAACAAAGGGGAACCAGGCATGGGGGGCTGAAGAAGGGATGAGTATTTTTTGTAACATTGTCAGTGCCTAAATGCAAAAACAAAGAATTTCACAGCACCTAGCTACGTGCAAGTGGCAATGAAGTATCATCATCATTATCACACCAGACTGCACAGTATAATGTTACAGTGCTTTACTTTGACCATTAACTAAGTCTCGATCCTTGGCTTAGCAGACTGTCATATCTGTCAAAGATATAAAACGTTTGAATTGTTGTTCATATCACGTGAAATGGTTCGTTCTCAGAAGTCCAGTTTGCCAATCCTTTTGATTGCGTCTGTGGTACCATGGGCAGGCAGGAAGAACCACATGCCATGGATTTTAATGCAGGTTACTTGCTGTGCTCTAGTTATTGAGAATCATGGCCATTTTTTAATTATTTCATTTTTAATCTTTCATATGTGGAAGAGGCAATTGCATCATCCATGTGTGCGGTGTTGAAATGGTTTCAGGTTTAACCTGATGTTGGTTCTGCTGCCAGATTGCAGAGAGTAACAGCTGAAGAATTGTTATGAATGAATGAATGGATGAATACTTTATTGTCACATGCGAAATTCATTGTTGTGCGTACCCAAGGTATGCAAAGAGGTGCCGCATAAAGGGCAACGACAAAGTTACAACATCTCATGCCGGGTCCGCCTTGGTTTCCCCCCCCCCCCCCCCCCCCTCCATCACAGCAGTTCCTACCCCGCCTGCTCCTACTTTGTTCTCCCTCCCTCACAGCGGTTCCCCCACGCCGGGTGCTCCTTTGTTCCCGGCGGAATGTCCTCCGGCTCCCACGTGGCCCATCCTCGACTGCTGGCGCCCACAACCACCGCCGACCTCGACCGTCGCCCTCGACCGCCACCGTTGCAGGAATTCCACTGCTAGGTTTCATGAGCCTGACTCTGGGGCATGGTTGTGAAATGACTGGCCAGCAAAGTTAGAAGTTGCATCTTCACATAGAGGAATCCTGAAATTGATGCCACTTGCGTGCAGCAATGCTGACATTTTAGCATCAATCATGTTAGATTCTTCCTGTAAAACCTGATGCAATAAAGTTAAAAACATACGCACAAATCCAGTTTGCCGTGAATAAAAGCAAAAGCAGGCTTATCTTGTTGCTGCACATTTCATCAACAGGAATATGTACAAAAGGCTCAATAGGCAGTCACGGTGGCGCAGCGGTAGAGTTGCTGCCTTACAGCGAATGCAGCGCCGGAGACCCGGGTTCAATCCCGACTACGGGTACTGTCTGTACGGAGTTTGTACATTATCCCCGTGAACTGCGTGGGTTTTCTCCAAGATGTTCCTTTTCCCCTCGCACTCCAAAGACGTACAGGTTTGTAGGTTAATTGGCTAGGTAAATGTAAAAGAAAAATGTCCCTAGTGGATGTAGGATAGTGTTAATGTGCGGGGATCACTGGTTGGCGCTAAACTAAGCTAAACTAATTTTAAAAAATAGTTTATAATGTGGTAAGATTGTCCTGATGTGTAATGCTTGGCCATGCGAGGGGAAATCCTGAAAGCTGTTCCATAAATCATGAGAGTTGAATGAAATTCCTCACCTTTTTAGAGAACAAAAATGTCAGGGGATAGATGCAAGGAACTGCAGATGCTTGTTTACAAAAAAAGACGCAGAGTGCTCAGTGGGTCAGGCAGCATCTCAGAAGAGAGATAGGGTCTGAAGAAGGGTCTCAATTGAAACGTCACCCACGCATTCTATCCAGAGATGCTGTTCTGTTTAGTTACTCCAGCATTTTGTGTCTATCTTGGGAGTAAACCAGCATCTGCAGTTCCTTCCTACACAGAGATAACTGATGTTTTGGGTCAGGTCCCGCCTTCAGACTGGAGTATATTTGTTTCAATACACTAACTCCTGGCAGCGGGTCAACTGATGTGGATTAGAAAATTTCCATTTCGTACTATTCATGCTCTCCTTGCAGTATGCAATTAAGATATCAACGGAGGTATTACAATTGTCTCTGGCATTCTGAGCTGGCGTGAGAGAAAAGTAGTGTTCACAGTACTAATTAACATTGTTGCAACTAAGGAATTTGTGTGGATAAGAACCTAAACTGAACTTCACTTTAGACTTAGTCTTCACTTAGTCTGAAGAAGGGTCTCGACCCGAAACGTCGCCTATCTCCTTCGCTCCTTAGATGCTGCTGCACCCGCTGAGTTTCTCCAGCTTTTTGTGTACCTTCACTTTAGACTTTACTCCTACCGGCCTTTCAGCCCCCAGAGTTCATGCTGACCAGCGATCACCCTATACACTCGCACTATCCTACACACAAGGGACAATTTACAATTTTACCGGAGCCAATTATAAACCTGGGATAGACACAAAATGCTGGAGTAACTCTGAACAGCTGAAGAAGGCTCTCGACCTGAAACAGCACCCATTCCCTCTTCAGAGATGTTGCTTATCCCGCTGAGTTACTATTTTGTGCCTATTTCCGGTTTCAACCAGCATCTGCCGTTCCTTCCTACACAACCTACAAACCTGTACGTCTTTGGAGTGTGAGAGGAAATTGGGCACCATGAGAAAACCCACATGATCATGGGGAGAACGTACAAACTCTGTACAGACAGCACCCGTAGTCAGGATCGAACCTAGGTCTCTGTCGCTGTAAGGCAGCAGCTGCGCGTCACGCAGATGGCGCCAAAGATTTTGTACATCACAAAATCCTGGGACGCCACGCACGATCGCGCGTCACTGCCTATGTCACCATGCGCGCGTAATGCACACCATGCGTGCATCACGTGTAAATTATGTTGTGTAAATTACACGCAAATTACAGCCAAGTGGGACAGGCCCTTACCTCCACACATCTCCCTCTCCCCTGACTCATCTGCCAACTAGCCCGTCCTTAGCTGAATACATCCGTCACTTGCCAGTTCCCGTCCCAAGCTTTCTTTTCATCTTGTTTTACCAGCTATCTCCCTTCTGCACCGTGTGTCTGAAGAAAGGTCCTAACCTGAAATGTCAACTGTCCATTTCCCCTCCAGGCCCTCCAGCAGTTTATTGCTTTTTGCTTTGATCGTGACCTCGAATGCAGTCGACGTGAGATTTGTACGTTCTCTTCACGACTAGATATGTTTCTTCTGTGTGCCTTTCTTCCTTCATCCATAAGGTGTGCTGGTAGGTTCATTGGCTCATGTGAATGTGCCATTTGTCTATGAAGCTGGCAAAAGAATCACAGGGGAAGCGATGGGCATATGAGAGAGAATAAATGCCCACAGAGAGGAGTTGGTGGATGAGGAATGGAACATATTTGATCGCTCTGCTGTGAGCCGACATGTACTGGGAGGGCTGAATGTCCTCAGTTTAAGTGAATATAACTTTAAGACCGTACAAATCAAATTAGACTTTCAAATTCGCAGACGACACCACCATTGTGGGCCGGATATCAAATAATGATGAGACGGAGCACAGGAAGGAGATCGAGAACCTCGTGTCCTGGTGATTATACTTGTTATTTAAATTATTTGATGTGGCAAGCGTGTGAATGGGAGACCTTTCACTCAATGTCAGCAAGACAAAGGAGATAGTGATCGACCTCAGGAAGTGAAGCGGTACACATACCCCAGTTTGTGCTGATGGTACTGAGGTCGCAATGGTTGAAACTTCAAATTCCTATGCGCCAATATCGCCAACATCCTCTTCTGGACCACCCATATTGAGGCAACAACAAAGAAAGCATACCTACGCCTCTACTTCCTTAGAAGGCTTAGGAAGTTTGGCATGTCCCCAACAACGTTCACCAACTTCCATAGATGCGCCGTAGAAAGCATTTAATCAGGATACATCACAGCCTGGGTTGGGAAGAAGACCGCAAGGAATTGCAGCAAATTGTGGACGCAGCCCAGACCATCACACAATCCAACCTCCCTTCCATTGACTCAATTTACACCTCACACTGCCTCGGCAAGGCCAGCAGCATAATCGAGGATGAGTCGCTCCCTGGCCACTCCCTCTTCTCCCCTCTCCCATCAGGCAAAAGGTATAGAAGTTCGGGGACTGCAAATTCAGGGTCAGTTTGTTTCCAGCTGTTCTCAGGCAACTGAATCATCCTACCACAACCAGAGAGCAGTGCTGAACTACTATCTACTTTTTGATGAACTTTGGACTGTCCTTGATCGGACTTTGCAGGCTTTACCTTGCACCAAATATAATTCCCTTATCATGTAACTATACACTGTAAATAGCTTGATTGTCATCATGCATTGTCATTCCGCTGACTGGATAGCACAAAACACAAGCTTTTCACTGCACCTCGGTCCACGTGACAATAAACTACACTAAACTAGGAGAAGAGAAAGTTTGCTTGTTTTTTCTTGTATATGAATGGTAAACCAGGAACCCTTCATTTGATTGAAATGTGTGTGGTGATTCTGTATGTGGTACATATTGCAGAGCTGCGAACTGTCAGCAGTCCCAAAAGCAGATTTTACTGAACTGATGTCCCATGGGATTATTTCTGGTAACTGTTTAGAATTCAGTATTTGCTTACTGGCATTTTCAAATGTCTAAAGTGATGACAAAGTACCAGTGGTGTTGACATTAGCAGGGCAGTAGCTCAACAGTGTGAGACTGAACATACACAATTTAGTAACTCAGAGCTGAATGGCACTTTACTCCCCTGCTTGAGTTTCAAATTTCTGCCTGGAATATATTTGCATTAGGCAAAGAAAGATCTGACGTTACTTGAGATTTGAATTATTTGATGTGGCAGCTTGTTAATGGAATGCAGCCCTCTGAGTTATGCATTCCCTTTATTATTTGCGATAGAAGAAAAGTGAAGTCCTTATACAAGAAGTAATAAGTGTTAACTCCCCTCTCTGTCAGCAATGTATTGCCTTGCACAGGCCTATCAGCTCCTCTTTGATTTAAACGTAAGAATTTTCCTTCCATGGTGGGTGGCACGGTGGTGTTGCGGGTGGGGGGCACGGTGGCGTTGCGGGTGGGGGGCACGGTGGTGTTTCGGGTGGGGCACGGTGGCGTTGCGGGTGGGGGCACGGTGGTGTTGCGGGTGGGGGGCACGGTGGTGTTGCAGGTGGGACACGGTGGTGTTGTGGGTGGGGCACGGTGGTGTTGCAGGTGGGTGGGGCACGGTGGTGTTGTGGGTGGGGCACGGTGGTGTTGCGGGTGGGTGGGGCACGGTGGTGTTGCGGGTCGGTGGGGCACGGTGGTGTTGCAGGTGGGGCACGGTGGTGTTGCAGGTGGGTGGGGCACGGTGGTGTTGTGGGTGGGGCACGGTGGTGTTGCAGGTGGGTGGGGCACGGTGGTGTTGTGGGTGGGGCACGGTGGTGTTGTGGGTGGGGCACGGTGGGTGTTGCAGGTGGGTGGGGCACGGTGGTGTTGTGGGTGGGGCACGGTGGTGTTGCAGGTGGGTGGGGCACGGTGGTGTTGCAGGTGGGTGGGGCACGGTGGTGTTGTGGGTGGGGCACGGTGGTGTTGCAGGTGGGGCACGGTGGTGTTGCGGGTGGGTGGGGCACGGTGGTGTTGTGGGTGGGGCACGGTGGTGTTGCAGGTGGGTGGGGCACGGTGGTGTTGCAGGTGGGTGGGGCACGGTGGTGTTGCAGGTGGGTGGGGCACGGTGGTGTTGCAGGTGGGTGGGGCACGGTGGTGTTGCAGGTGGGGCACGGTGGTGTTGCAGGTGGGGCACGGTGGTGTTTGCGGGTGGGGCACGGTGGTGTTGGGTGGGTGGGGCACGGTGGTGTTGCAGGTGGGGCACGGTGGTGTTGCGGTGGGTGGGGCACGGTGTGTGTGGGTGCAGGTGGGGCACGGTGGTGTGCAGGTGGGTGGGGCACGGTGGTGTTGTGGGTGGGGCACGGTGGTGTTGCGGGTGGGGCACGGTGGTGTTGCGGGTGGGGCACGGTGGTGTTTGGGTGGGTGGGGCACGGTGGTGTTGCAGGTGGGGCACGGTGGTGTTGCAGGTGGGGCACGGTGGTGTTGCAGGTGGGGCACGGTGGTGTTGTGGGTGGGTGGGGCACGGTGGTGTTGCAGGTGGGGCACGGTGGTGTTGCAGGTGGGGCACGGTGGTGTGTGGGTGGGTGGGGCACGGTGGTGTTGCAGGTGGGGCAGGTGGGTGGGGCACGGTGGCGTTGCGGGTGGGGCACGGTGGCGTTTGCAGGTGGGGCACGGTGGTGTTGCGGGTGGGTGGGGCACGGTGGTGTTGCAGGTGGGGCACGGTGGCGTTGTGGGTGGGGCACGGTGGTGTTGCAGGTGGGGCACGGTGGCGTTGTGGGTGGGGCACGGTGGTGTTGCGGGTGGGGCACGGTGGTGTTGCAGGTGGGGCACGGTGGTGTTGCGGGTGGGGCACGGTGGCGTTGCAGGTGGGGCACGGTGGCGTTGCGGGTGGGTGGGGCACGGTGGTGTTGCGGGTGGGGCACGGTGGTGTTGCAGGTGGGGCACGGTGGTGTTGCAGGTGGGGCACGGTGGCGTTGCGGGGTGGGGCACGGTGGCGTTGCAGGTGGGGCACGGTGGCGTTGGCAGGTTGGGTGGGGCACGGTGGTGTTGCAGGTGGGGCACGGTGGCGTTGCAGGTGGGTGGGGCACGGTGGTGTTGCAGGTGGGGCACGGTGGTGGGCAGGTGGGGCACGGTGGCGTTGCGGGTGGGGCACGGTGGTGTTGCAGGTGGGGGACACGGTGGTGTTGCGGGTGGGGCACGGTGGTGTTGCAGGTGGGTGACACGGTGGTGTTGCGGGTCGGTGGGGCACGGTGGTGTTGCAGGTGGGGCACGGTGGTGTTGCGGGTGTGGCATGGTGGCGCAGTGGTAGAGTTGCTGCCTTATGGGTCTGTCCCACTTAGGTGATTTTTCAGGCGACTGCCGGCGACTGTCACGTCGTAGCAAGTCGCCGAGAAACCGGCGACTGGAACAGCGACTGGAACAGCGGCTGTCAGAGTGGAACACACACACATCGCTTCCTTCACCAGCCAGTTATGCAGGCGGAGGACAGAGCAAGTGGGGTGAGCTCTGTCTGAGTGAAACTCACACGGTGCAAAGCCAATGTGATGCAGACATACACCGCGATGAACAGGAAGGTTGGCGCTGTAAATAAGATGGTAAAAGCACAGTGTACGGGAAGGGTCACTTAAGTCCTTTAAAAGAGGGGGGAGAGGGGGTAGAAGGGGGGAGAAGGAGTGGAGACAACTTTTAAGAAGCTACAGATACACGGCGGTGAAGCTCGGCGGACATTAACATTACCGAACCAATTATCCTTGGTTCTGAAAACTACTGTTTACTTTTTTTTTCCCAATGGCGACCTACCACCTATGGCAATACAATTCTCGCTACTCTCCATGGCATCAAAATGCTGGTTGCCGCTAATTTTTCAGCATGTGAAAAATTAGCGGCGATCAGAATGAAGCCGCGACTAGTTAGGAGAATGCAGGAACTACTCACCATCATGCAGGCGACACATCAGCAACCACCGGCTAACAAGTGGCGACCTTGTGGCGACCTCATAGTCTCCTGTAGTCACCTAAAAAGTCTCGTAAGTGGGACAGGCCCATTGCAGCGCCAGAGATCCCAGCGATCCTGACAATGGGTGCCTGGCTGCACTGAGTTTGTACATTCTCCCCATGACCTGCGTGGGTTTTCTCCGAGATCTCCAGTTTACTCCCACACTCCAAAGACGTACATGTTTCTAAGTTGTGTCGGAAGGAACTGCGGATGCTGTTTTACACCAAAGATAGACGCAAAATACTGGAGTAACTCACCGGGACAGGCAGCATCCCTGGATGGAAGGAATGGGTGTGTTTCGGGTCAAAACCCTAAGAAGGGTATCTACCTGAAACATCACTCATTCCTTCTAACCAGAGATGCATAGTGTTAGTATGCGGGATTGCTGGTCGGTGTTGACTCGATGGGCTGAAGGGTTTGTTTCCATGCTGTATCTATAAACTGAGTTACTCCAGCATTATGTGTCCATCTTCAGGTTGTAGGTTCATTGGCTTAGTATAAATGTAAAATTGTCCCTATGTGTAGGATAGTGTTAGTATGCGGGATTGCTGGTCGGTGTTGACTCAATGGGCTGAAGGGTTTGTTTCCACACTGTTGTCTATAAACTAAACTTAAAACTAAACAAAATCTTGTTTTGGGTCATTTGCCCCATCTACATGACACACTGTCATGCTACTTGACAGGGTGTCACACTCCCTGGCTTCATTCTCATCAGATGTCCTTGTTGAGCAGAAGGAATCAGTGGATACCGGGAACATTAGGTTCCCAGCTCAAACACAGAAGCATTGGGTTGAAACGGCATTCATCTGCGGGACCACTGATGTGCATGACTAGGTGATGTAGTGATCCATTCAGTACACCGTGATCCATTCACTCTGTGAGCAATTGGCTGAGTGCAACATGTTGTAATTATGTTTATATACTTGAGTAGTTAAGATGAAAAGATACTGGATGCTGTGTTTAACACACAAAGTATAAATTATCAATGTGTTTTTGTTGCTGTTATTAGTTCGCATTATTACAGACACTTGCGTTGAGACAATCTTTGTGTACACTTCAACATCAATTTACTCCAAATTGGAAACATTATAGAAATAAACTATGTTTTTTTCAAGCATTATGCCAATACAAATTTCTATTTTTTTAATAATTAGATTGAAGCTTAATTGGACAACTCCTGCTACATGGAGGTCACAGAGCTCGCTAATACCATGAATGAGAGTGCTTTAGCATGGTAATCGTTGCTCAGGTTTATTGCATACAGCCAAGGCTAATCATTCACTATTTTTTGCTTCCCTATAAGACACAATTTCATGAGTTGTTCACAATTTAAAATTAGTCTGGTTTAAAGGAAAAATGGATGCAGCACCTGCTGACAGGCATTCTGAGAACTGTCCTGTATCCTTAGGAGATAAAGGTAACTCCAATGTTGCAGGGTAACTGAAATTGTTTCAATTATTTCAACAATTCAAAGACCCAATTCTTCACGGTCTGAAGAAGGGTCCCTACCCAAAACGTCAGCCATCCTTTTTCTCCAGAGATGCTCCCTGACCCGTGAAGTTACTCCAACACTTTGTGTCTATCTTTGGTATAAACCAGCATCTACAGTTCTTTGTTTCTACATTGGGGTTATGTAGGTTGGTTCAAGAGCCAGACAGCTGGGGTAAGGAAGGAGCTGTTCCTGAACCTGGTGGTGTGGGACTTCAGGTTTCTGTAACTCCCGTCTGAGGGTAGCAATGAGAAGAGTTGGCCATGAATGAATGCTACAGATTGGCACGTTCCAATATCCAAGATTACGCAGTCAGGAATTCACAGAAATTTGGTGTAAAGGCTCTTTAATGGAGGGACACCAGCAGTCTGGGACCTTTGACTCTTTGGACAATGGGATGTATCAGAAGAAAGAATGAATGTAATGCTGATATTATATGCTGCTTCTAACTCAATGGAATGGTCTGAAGCATATTAGTGACTGTAAATACATTGGCATATGTCCTGAGTGACCTATATTTAGGGTACGCTACCATACTGGGTGTAGATTCCTATGTTCAAAAGTGCTCGAAGGTTGTCACAAAAATTCATCGACAATTCACCCTCGGACAGGTTTGCTGAAGTGCTTTCCTGGGACAAGTGTAGCGGTTCCATAGAACATGAGTGAGTTGTTCTCCCTCAATATTTCAATGGTTCTTTATATATTGTCACCTATGCACTGCGCAGTGAAATTCTTTTGCACAACCCACAAATGCACAGTCGTCATATTTTAGCGCCATTTACAATGAAGAAGTCCAAACTCCAAAGTCCGGACCACTTTTATGGCAGTACAAGAGGTCCCCTGATCCAGATAGTTATCAGGATAACTGCAGCTGTAATCTCTCCATCGTTTCTCCACCAGTATCTTTGTGGATTTCTGATAGCTGTCCCAGTTTACAGTCCCTTGTGTTGAGTTGGTGTGGTACTGTTTCAGCATCAGCACTTTATAAGAGCTATTAGATGGGGAATTTATATTTATAAAATATAAATAAAATACATTTTATTCATTTACACTAAATAAAAGCCAAAGCAGGCTGGAATTTTAAATGCTTTAGTTTATACATTTTGGTTGATTAAGTTTATTTCGAGTTGAATTTTATCAATGCATTGTAGCCCGTCAGATGTTGTGATAGTCAGCCACAGTGCAGCTATAAGAGAATTATGTGTAGAAAGAACTGCAGATGCTGGTTATACACTGAAGATTGACACAAAATTCTGCAATAGCTCAACAGGACAGGCAGAGAAGGAATGGATGACGTTTCGGGTCGAGACCCTTCTTCGGCTAAGAGAATTATGTTTGTATTTGACTTCAAATTGCAGTCAAATAAAGATGCTAAAAGCCCATTTGTATATGGGTTGCCTAATAGAATCAGGAACCCTGCAGGCAGCCCATGGCATGGATGACGATATTAGGCTGCTGTTGGCCTACTGCTCACTGACTGCCAGTGTTTAGTCACACACCAGCTAGACGCTTAGAAAATGAAGTTCCTTTCCAGTCTGCTACATCTCCAAGTTAACAAGCAGTGTCTGTGAAGTGACACACCTGCAGACAATTCTACACTGCCTCTGGGGGGAGAGTTTGCAATCCTTGTCTCCTGTTCACTCTGTCTGCTGCATCATTCTCCCAGGGAATGTCTATGGAAACATTCTTGACTGGAAAAAAACCTGTTGCGTGGAGACGGACTGAAGTCTAACCTAATGACTTTCAGCATCTGCCCCAGGGGGTCCCTCTGGATGCTGGAAGCTGTATAGATCCCAGGAAAGCACGAAGCATGCACACACTGTAATTGCAGCAATTGCTCAGAGAGATGATTGAGCAACAGGGAGCAATGGATCAACAACCCTGTCGTAATCCCAGTGAGTTCCAGCTTGTCCATTGCTGTCTGCTCTGAGAGATGGAGGGCAAGGAAGATGTGTGGTGAATGGGGAAGGAGGTGGGTAAAGACAGGCTTCTTCATCACCTTATTTTTCATCTGCCAATCTTCATACTCAACAGAATTGTCAACTTCAGTGAGATTCCATCATAGGATCATGATTGGAGTAAATTAGGCCATTTGGCCCATTGTCTACTTCACCATTCAATCATGGCTGATCTATTTCTCCCTCTTAAACCCATTCTCCTGCTTTCTCCCCATAACCTCTGACACCTGTACTAATTAAGGGATCTTAGTTTAGTTTAGCGATATGTTTTCCCTGTGACTCAGGTGGGTTTTCTCCGGGTGCTCCCACACTCCAAAGACATACAGGTTTGTAGGTTAATTGGCTGGTTTAGATCGAAGATAGACAAAAAAAAGCTGGAATAACTCAGCGAGTCAGTCAGCATCTCTGGAGAAAATCTCTGGACATTTTGGGTCGAGACATTTCTTCAAACCAGAGTCAGGGGAAAGGGAAACGAGAGATATTGACGGTGATGTAGAGAGACATAAGTGAATAAGTGAATGAACATTTTTGCAAAAAAGTAATGATGATAAAGGATTCAGGCCATTGTTAGCTGTTTGCTAGGTGAGAATGAGAAGCTGGTGTGACTTTTGGTGGGGAAAGGATGGATCCTTTAATTCCCCTTCACATTGCCACAACTGACCTTTCTGTCCTCGGTTTCCTCCATTGTCAGAGTGAAGCTAAACGCAAATAAGGGGGACAGCGTCTCATATTTCGCTTGGGCAGCTGACAACTCAGTGGTATGAATTTTGATTCCTCCAACTTCAAATAACCCCTGCATTCCCTCTCCCTGCATCCCTCCCCCACCCAAGTCACACAAGGTTCCCGTTCTCATCTAGCAAACAGCCTGTTTCCTTAATCATCGTTACTTCTTTAGCATAACTTTCATTCATTTACTTTATATCTCTCGGCATCACTGTCTATATCTCTCATTTCCCTTTCCCCTGACTCTAGTCTAAAGAAGGGTCTAGACCCAAAACGGCACCCATTCCTTCTCTCTAGAGATGGTGCCCATCCCACTGAGTTACTCCAGCATTTTGTGTGTATCTTCGGTTTGAACCAGCATCTGCCGTGTCTTCCTACACACGGGGATTGTAGTGTTCATTCTGAATGATCCACATTGCCCAGAATACACTGACAGATATTTTTTGCATGGTGGCGCAGCGGTAGAGTTGCTGCCTGGAGACCCGGGTTTGATCCCGACTACGGGTCCTTGTCTGTACGGAGTTTGTACGTTCTCCCAGTGACCTGTGTGGGTTTTCTCCGAGATCTCCAGTTTCTTCGCACACTCAAGCTAATTGGCTTGTTTGAAGCGTAAAATGTCCCTAGCGTGTGTAGGATGGTGTTAATATGAGGGGATCGCTGGGTTGGCACAGACCTGGCGGGCCAAAGGACCTGTTTCCGCGCTGTATCTTTAAATTAAACAAAACTAACCATCCAGCCTGTGCATGAATAATTGTGAGCTATGAGCTCTGAAATTCAATAAATTCAAGAAGAAAGATTATTTTTCTAAAATCCTGAAATAAATCATGTGCTAAATGTGTTGTTCAACTTGTGTTTTCAGGCCAAACGTGGAGCTGAGAGGACGCCTTATTTTCTGAGCCCCGAAACAACAGCCAGAGTGAATATTTCAGCCATAAAGTCTGGCACATAATCACCTCTTCACATAATCTGCCAATTGGAAAAATGGTGCAAGAGCACCCACCTGGTTTAGAAGCAGACAAAATTTCATTATGAAATATCCTGCTTAAGCCAGCAAACATCTCAGAACTGAACATTGTCAGCAGATACAAAAGATGAATAAATAAAACACTCACACCTTTAGTAAATGCTTCACATACTCTGTAGGAGGCAGAGCAAAGAAGTTGCAACTGAGAATTGTAACAAGGAAGAAGATTTACTTATATGTAAAGCAGTTGATAATGTGATATGTAAATACATGTGTGTGTATGGTTTTTATGTTCTCTTGATATTGCAAATTGGCCATTGTGCTCATGCTAAAGCAGGATCATTGACAATGTTGGAAGGGTCTGGGATGACGACGATGCAGCGACTGTGAGTGTTCGGTTTCTGACGGAAGCGTGAGTGTAGGGACTGAGAGCCCAAACAGATCCAGCTGGAAGAGAAGCGGAGATATTGGTGCAGGGACAGGATTGCCGTTAAGGAGCTCTTGATGGAGGAGTTTTAGAGAAATGGAGAAAGCCTCGAGGGTGGCCGGAGTGCTCTGCTCCAGTGTTGAGGAGAAAGTGGCTAGGAAGGAAGAACAGACAAAAAAAACTGCTCCAATGGTGAAAATTGAGAGGGTGAATAACAATAGCCGAGCATATTTGACGAAGAGAGCAGTCATTGATGAAGCTAGATCTCTGAGCCAATGAACTGTGTGGTCAGCCTCTACCACTCTTTCTGATACAAAATACGTTCACTTTGGGCTGGCACTATGGTAGAATGATATCAAACTGAGTATAACATTTAAATGCTGGGTGCATTCATTTCATGAACAAACTGCACCATCTCTCCGGCTCTGCAGCATTCTTAGGGATCAAATTATTATCCTGATGGAAATCTTATTGAGTTAATGATTTGTACATGATTTCCATACAAACTTTGAATATGACATAACCAATATTATGGAACACAAATACAATTGTGTCCTTGAATTTCATAGAAGATCAATATTCTGTTGCAATTGTTCTCAAAATTGTCCGTACAATAAACCGTCATTTTAAAGCGCCTGTCCCACTTGACCGTCATTTGCGCCTCATTTACGCGTCATATGTGAAATAGGTCGACGCGACGTCGCACGCAAATCACACGTCATCACGCGTCAGCACAGCCGTCTGGTGCACGTGACGTCATTAATATACTTTGCGGCGTGCGGCAGGACGTTGGCGCAAGGACGTTGACACACGGTGACATAACCATGCATCACCATGCGATACACGTGAGACGTCGGGATGCCAGCGTACGACGCCAATGCGTCAGCATGCATACCCAATGCGTCTGCATGCGTACGCGATACGTCACGTAGGTGGCGCGCGAGGATTTAGTTCCTGTACTAAACCCTGGAGCGTAGCGCAATACCGCGTGCCACCACATACGATTCCACGCCTCACCATGCGGAACGCATGCGCACCGCACGCATAATGGCGCATCGACCTAATTTGCATATAACGCGTAAATGAGGAGCAAATGACGGCCAAGTGGGACAGGCCCTTAACTGTTCATATAATAAACCCTCGTTTGTTCGGTTATAGTGGACAGACTTGCTGATGCCACCTCTGGCCCGCACCATCTCTCCGGCTCTTCAGAGCCCCGGCTTCCGACCCCACTCCCGACTAGCAAGGTGTACCAGCGATCCCTACTTCACCCACCGCACGGTACGGTTGTTGTGGCCCCTGGGGACTGTGCTTTCTTCAGGCCGCCACCACTGACAGGTCACGCTTGATCACCGTGGGGCTCCCTCCCCCCTCACCAGCTGCCGCTTCTTCTTGTCGCTTTGTCCACTCCCCACCGCCTCCTCCTTCTCCCATCGCACTGTCCACTCAGACTCTTACACCCCCCCCCCCCCCGCCGCCAACTGTCTCGTCCTCTTTCTCCCCCCGAGTTCCCCCGATACACTCAAGTCAAGTCAAGTCAACTTTATTTGTCACATACACGTACAGGATGTACAGTGAAATGAAAGTGGCAATGCCTGCGGAATTGTGCAGAACAATAGAACAGAACCAGTATTTACATTAAAAAAAGACACAACAGTATTTACGCCCTGGTGAGATCAGAGTTTACAGTCCTGATGGCCTGTGGGAAGAAACTCCATTTCAGCCTCTCTGTTTTTGCCGCGTGACAGTGGAGACGCTTGCCTGACCGCAGCAGCTGGAACAGTCCATTGCCGGGGTGGTAGGGGTTCTTCATGATCCTGCAGGGTCTGGATCTGCACCTCCTGGAGTATAGGTCTTGCAAGGGGAGAGTGTAGTTCCCATGGTGCATTCAGCCGAACGCACTACTCTCTGCAGAGCCTTCCTGTCCTGGGCAGAGCTGTTGCCAAACCAGATCGAGATGTTTCCGGTCAGGATGCTTTCTGCGGCACCAGAGTAGAAGGATTGAAAGATCCTCAGAGAGACTCTGAATTTCCTCAGCTGCCTGAGGTGGTGAAGGCGCTCCACCTTGGAAGCAGCAGCGGGAGAGAAGGAAGGGAGCCCCAGGGTGACCGAGCGTGTCTTGTCTGTGGCAGCAGCTTGAAGAAAGCGCTGTCCTCACCCAGGGTCCACAGCGTGAGCCAAAACAACAGCCGTGTCAGCCAGACAGTGCGGTGGGTGTAGAAGGGCTCACTGGTGCAGACCAGCGGCATCTGCGCCTAGTTTTAAGGTGAAACGACACAAATTGCTGGAGTAACTCGGCAAACTGAATCAGTCTGAAGAAGGGTCCTGACGACACCCATCCATGTTCTCCAGTGATGCTGCCCGACTTGCTAGAGCCACTCCAGCACACTTTAAGTCCTTTTTGTACTAATCATCATTTGCAGTTCTTTGTTTGATTGTATTTAATTTCTGATTCTGTGCAATATTCTAGTTGTGAAAATGTTCAGTACCTATTTACATAGGATCATACACGTATGCAGCAGAGAAATGGGCTCTTCAGACCACTTTGTCCATGCCAAACCTGATTCCAATCAATGCAAATCCCATCTGACTGCATTAGGGCTGCATCCGTCCATGCCTTTCCTATCCAGCCATCTGTCCAAACATCTTTCTAATTGTTGCAAAATGTATCTGCCTCCTCTCACAGTTTTTACCAGATTTTCATCCCTCTCTGTGGAAAAACTTAGCCCTCGGATCTCCTTTAAATTTCTCCCCTCTAATTCGAGACTATTCCACTCTAGAAAAAAATTCTGACTCTCTATCCTATCTGCTCTTCATAATTTTATAGACCTATCTAATGATAGCCATTAGCGTCCTTGGTTCCAGTGAGAGTAAACCCAGTCATCAAATCTCCACTTAGAACTAAATTTACAGGTATATGGTCCTCCTTCCCAGGCAACATGTCTTGGTGAATCTTTCTGCAATCTCTCTAATGCTACGATAATCTTCGTAGTGTGGAGTGTAGTGTGGAGACCAGAACTGTACACAATTTTCAACACTCTGTGGTGAATTAATTGCACCAGAGGATCATCAGGTATTTTATAATAAGAAGGTCAGCTTTCTCTTGCCAAATCGGCCGCGGGATCCACAGAGTATTTCTAACATTTTCAGGTTTGTTTCAGATTTCCAGCATCTGCAGACAGAGTCGTAGAGTGATACATTGTGGGAATAGGCCCTTCAGCCCAACTTGCCCACACCGGCCAACATGTCCCAGCTACACTAGTCACACCTGCGTGCGCTTGGTCCATAACCCTCCAAACCTGTCCTATCCATGTACCTGTCTGACTGTTTCTTAAACGTTGGGATAGTCCCAGCCTCAACTACCTCCTCTGGCAGCTTGTTCCATACACCCACCACCATTTGTGCAGTATTTTGCTTATTCAGTCATTGGCCTGGAACTGCTTCTGTTTTGTTTCATGGTAGAATATATCCACAACAGTGAAAAGGCATCTTTGGATACTTAAGGGCCTGTCCCACTTGGGCGTCATTTGTGCGTCACTCAGGTGGCGTGCAAAAATCCTGGGGCAGCGCGCGCATGGTGCGTGGTGACCCACTACGTGCGCGCCACATCTCGCGCGTCGTGCGTTGTGGCGCGTAAATGATGTCGCATAAATGACGTGCAAGTGACGCCCAAGTGGGACAGGCCCTTAAAGGTGAAAGGCAGTAGAGCATATGAGGAAGTGACAGTGAGATATTTTGCTGATATCATTTCTATCTGCGTTTAGTGCTTGACGTTGCCAAAAACGTTCTTGTTTTTATATCCTCAAAAGTGCTTAAAATGTGCCTGAAGTAGTTTTGCTTAAACAGCTGAACAAAGCTCCACATTTTACACAGTAATTAATTTCTGCCCTTAAGCGAAACATCAGTTGTAAACCAGCCTCTGTTGAATTTCATCCAAATGACTCGATATATCTGTACTTAAATTGCAAATTCCAAACTCTCACCCGAGTAAGAGATCAGAAAGACTTAGCCATTCAAAATGCATTAACGCTGTTTGATCTGGATTCAATGGAGCCATTACTGAAGGAAGAGGACATGAAGGATGTCCTAGTGAAAAGCTTCATTGTGGGAGCAGATGTGGAGGAGGCCTCTTCTGGGCAGCAGATATGGACTCCCCCCCCCCCCCCCCCCCCCCCATGCTGGTGCAGGCCTGCGACCCGACATCCCTCTCCTCTCCTCGCCCAACTGGCTCTGTGCCCCCGGGTGCCTTCTATGGCCAACCTTAAAGGCAATAACCCGGCCTCTCCTACCGGCCTACTCCTCGCGCCTGTTGCCACCAGTGGCTCCCTCCTCGACTCCCTGGTCTTCGGGGGTCTTAAGCATCCCCCTGCAGGCAGTGGCCTGCCACTGCACGTGGTCGTGGGGGGCACCCGGCGCCGGGCCTACCTTCTCGTCGGCCGCTGCGTCCGTCCTTGCTCACGGAGCCTCTCGGCAACTTCCCTTCAGAATCTTATCTTCTGTGTCCTTCTCTTCTGTATCCTGCAATTCTGCTCTAATCCCCCCCCCCGTCACCTCAGACGGAACAAGGGAAGAGTTCCCCCGGCCCTCACCATCTCACCCCAGCAGCCTCCGCATCCAACACATCATTCTCTGATACTTCCGCCACCTTTAACATGTTCCCACTGCCATCCCAATCCTGCCCGCTTTCCACAGAGACCACTACCCCCCACAACTCCTTGGTTCATTCATCCATTCCCACCCAAACCATCCAGTCCCCAGGCACTTCCCACTGCAACCACAGGAGGAGTAATAAGTTGTCCCACACCTCCTCCCTCGCCTCCATCCAGGGACCCCAGCAGTCCTTTCAGGTCGGCACTGAGCAGTCCTTCCAGGGCGGTCAAGGTGGCACAGCGGTAGAGTTGCTGCCTTACAGCGAATGCAGTGCCGGAGTCCCGGGTTCAATCCCGACTGTGGGGTCTGTCGGTACGGAGTTTGTACGTTCTGCCCGTGACCTGCGTGGGTTTTCTCCAAGATCTTCGGTTTCCTCCCACACTCCAAAGACGTACGGGTCTGTAGATTAATTGGCTTCGTAAATGTAAAAATTGTCCCAAGTGGATGCAGGATAGTGTTAATGTGTGGGGATCGCTGGGCGCGGACCCGGTGGGCCGAAGGGCCTGTTTCCGCGCTGTATCTCTAGACTAAACTAAACTAAAGGTGACACAGAGGTACACATGCATCTCTACTAACCTCATCCACTGTATTTGGTGCTCCTGATGTGACCTCCTTTGTGGAGACCAAGCCTAGACCAGGTGACTTCCACCAAACACTTGCGTCCGCCAAGGCCTACTGGATCACCTGCTTGCTAATCATTCTAACTCCCCTTCCCATTCCCATATCAACCTTTCCTGTCCTGGGCCTCCTCTATTGTCAGAGTGAGGGCCATGCACAAACTGGAGGAACAGCACCTCAGATTCTGCTTGGGCAGCTTACAACCCAACGGCATGAACATTGAATTCTCCAATTGTAAGCTGTACCCTCTACCCCCTCTCTATTTCTTGTGCACTCCCACCCTGGGTGAACCCATTTTTCCCACTATCCTCCCCCTTCCTCCAATCCCCAATATTCCCTTCCACCTATATCCCCCCTTCCCCTGCCTTTTCATTCCACTCCTCATCTTAGCTTTTTCTCAATCTCTCTTTCATCTTTAGCTTTAGTCGCCTACTCCATGCATCCTCTGATCAATCCCTAACAACCCCCCCCTTCTTGGTGCATCATTCGCCAGGCTTTGTCCTGCCTCCATCTCTTCCCTATTCCAGCTTTCTCGGCCCTACCACAATCGGTCTGAAGAAGGGTCACACCGCCTTGACATTACCTCACAGATGCTGCCTGATCTGCTGAGTTCCTCCAAAAACCAAAGCCGATTGAACTGAGATGATAATGCAAGATTCAAAGGTTGGTTCTTCAATTACAATGATTTATTAATAGTGGAGTCTGCGTCAGATTTATGATCTTCATTTTGGATGAGCCTGTATGAACATCCGTAAAGTTTAAGTGACGAGTTGCAATCTAATGGTTGCTCAGTAACTAGTACACTAGTGCAGGAATGTCTGGGCAGAAGGTTGCCCTTAGACGGTCTCCAGCAAATGTTCAGAGGCCACCTGGAAATACAACACCCCATGGAGGTAGCCTCAAAGTAAAGACACACTGACGTTGGTCCTCCTACATTTTGGGACTTTACTCATCTTATTCAGCATTGACAATGTATGCAAACACACAAGGTGTAGCTATGGGCACACGCATGGGCCCCAGCTACGCTTGCCTCTTTGTCGGGTACGTAGAACAATCCTTGTTCTTGGCGTACTAGGGCCCCATCCCCGACCTCTACCTCCGTTACATCGACGACTGCTTTGGTGTCACCTCCTGCACCCACACACAACTGACTGACTTCATCCATTTCACCACCAACTTCCATCCGGCACTCAAATACACTTGGACCATTTCCCTACCATTCCTTGACCTCACCATCTCTATTGCAGGTGATACACTCCTGACCAACATCCACTACAAACCAACTGACTCCCACAGCTACCTGGACTACTCTTCCTCCCACTCTGCTTCCTGTAAGGACTCCATCCCCTATTCCCAATTCCTCCGTTTACGCCGCATCTGCTCCCAGGATGAGGTGTTCCACACCAGGTCATCACAAATGGCCTCATTCTTCAGAGAACGTGGATTCCCCTCCCCCACTATAGATGAGGCTCGCACCAGGGTCTCCTCCATACCCCGCAACACTGCCCTCTCTCCCCCTTCCCCCACTCGCAACAAGGGCAGAGTCCCCCTGATCCTCACCTTTTACCCCACCAGCCGGCAAATACAACACATAGTCCTCTGCCAGTTTTGCCACCTCCAACGTGACCCCTCCACTCACCACATCTTCCCATCTCCCCCCCCGTCTGCCTTCCACAAAGACCGCTCCCTCCGCAACTCCCTTGTCAATATTTCCTTTGCCTCCCGCTCTACCCCTTCTCCGGGCACTTTCCCTTGCAACCGCAAGAAATGCAACACTTGTCCCTTCACCTCCCCCCTCCACTCCTTTCTGGGACCAAAGCACTCCTTCCAGGTCCGACAGAGGTTCACGTGCACCTCCTCCAACCTCATCTACTGCATCCGCTGCTCCAGATGCCAGATGATCTATATCGGTGAGACCATGCGGAGGCTTGGCGATCGTTTCGCCGAACACGTTTGCTCGGTCCGCATTAACCAACCCGACCTCCCGGTGGCTCAGCACTTCAACTCCCCCTTCCATTCCATATCCGACCTCTCGATCCTGGGCCTCCTCCATGGCCAGAGTGAGCAACACCGCAAGTTGGAGGAACAGCAGCTCATATTCTGCTTGGGGAGTCTGCATCCTCTGGGCTTGAACATTGAATTTTCTCAATTCTGTTAACCCTTGCTGTCTCCTCCCCTTCCCACCTCTCCCTCAGCCCGCGGGCCCTGGCATTCCCTCTCTCTCTCTATCTCTCTCCCCCACCCTAGTCGCACTAGCTTCTCATTTTCACATTACAAACAGCTTACAATGGCTTGTTCCCTTTATCATCGATACTTTTTTGCATACTTTCATTCATTGTTCTTTATCTCTCCACATCACCATCTATATCTCTCGTTTCCCTGCTCCCTGACCAGTCTGAAGAAGGGTCTCGACCCGAAACGTCGCTATCTCCTTCGCTCCTTAGATGCTGCAGCACCCACTGAGTTTCTCCAGCCTTTTGTGTACCCTTGACAATGTATGCTACTGCTTCGAAAAGTGACAGAAATCCACCAACACAATATCCAATGATAACGGAACTTCACTGCACTTCTCAATCACTCCGCAAAAGATCCAGAAATAGCACAAATAAATCCACAGAAATCCTTCCACGCACACTTAAAATACCCTTCATCATGGCAAGTGAACACTTGCACCCATGACTTGGCTAATACATTTGGTATTACTGTCACTGGTGGGTCGCTGTCTGCCTGAATCCTCATTCAGGAATGTTGTACATACACTGAAAACAACTTTGGAATGTGACTAAACCAACAAAGGTTAATAAGATGGAAAAGATTTGAATAAATGTTTGGCAAAATGCCAGAATTGCTACAGATGGTTAAATAGTTCATCTGCATGTTTTGAAGGTGGTTGAAAAAAAAAATCGAAGGCAAGCTCACTTGTTTTGTTTTTGTCGAAGATGAGCATTAAAACAGACCAGTTTAGTTTTGTTGCCAAGATTCTCCCATCTTTACTTGATGTCATTAAGCTTCCACATGTCTGGATACTTTGTATCATCAGGAACATCTTAACCATGGGACATCCATAAGTATCACATCCCATAATTTGCTGCAACTATTACAATCAGCATACAAATGAACGAATGTGCATTTTCCTTTGAAGACCCACTGTCGAGAACCTCCATTTTAATTTAAGTCAAGAGTCAAGAGTGTTGTATTGTCATATGTCCCTGATGGGACAATGAAATTCTTACTGTCTGCAGCACAACCGAATATGTGAATATGTAAACATAGTACCTAATGAGGGAAGAGGAAAAAAAAGAAAAAGTTCAATAAATAACAAATATAGTGCAATAATAATAATATAGTCTTTTGCAGTTCAGAGCTCAGAGCTTATTCGTTATTGCGTTTAATAGTAAGATTAAATGAGAACTTACCAGTTTGAAGTTTGATCTTTATTTTATGAGGAGTTACGATGAGGGATTACGTGAAGACTCCGCCAGCACGCATGCGCGACATTCTTCAAAGCTGCGGTGTGAAAATCACAGATAACAGTGTTGATTAAGATAGTGAGATAAGAGAACCAGCATACCAGATGACCTTTATAACAGAGGGTTGGGAGCAGAGGGCACGTAATCCCTCATCGTAACTCCTCATAAAATAAAGGTCAAACTTCAAACTGGTAAGTTCTCATTTAATCTTATTATTTTACTTTGGAGTCACGTGAGTGACTACGTGAAGATTTTAAAGCTCTGTGATTTCATGCCCTGGAAACAAGTCCATGCTCACACACTGCCATAATGACAAATGCAGGAAGTATGTTAACGTATTTCAGACATGAAACTGTGCTGAAAAACAAGAGGGTATTTATTTAACAAATAACAATAATATTACCCCTACTTCGGGGAAATTATAATACAGAACTTAAAATTGTGTCTGCAAACTTCTCAGCCACGGCCACGGGTTTATTATAGAAGCTGAAAGGTTTTCTCATTAGCCCAACCTGCCGTTGCAAGGATGTGGTCCATAGGAACTTCCATCATCCTTGCCACCGATGTAGATGCAGCCCTCAGTGTCCACCCCCGCTGCACCCAATTCCACCCATAGCCATCTTGAAATAGTTTGCACGGTGACTCTGTGATGAGGACGTTTGTGACTTATAAGCAGAGCCCTTTCCGTGCCCCTGAGACACTTGGTGACCTCCAGGTAGTGTAAAAGGTGGGTCACTATGCATAGGCGGCTGTCTACAGGGTAGGCCAGAAAATCCAACTTGCGGCCAGATGATCCGGGCCTGTTTTGTTTGAGTAACTCCTGAATGAAGAAAGTTACCTTATTGTTGGATATAACCATAGCATCCATACTTAGCTTGTGTAGGGACTGGACCTGTTGCGCCGTCACGTGTGCCATCAGCAGTACCATTTTATATGTCAATTTGGCTCGGGAAAGAGATGTAACTGGTGCCCACCCTCAGAGCATGGTTAACCCAATGCCAATATCCCAGGTCTGGGAATATCTAGGCCTGGGGGGATTTCAGTTGAAAATACCCCTTATAGGTTTAGACACCAAGGGGTGAGACCCAACTGCAAGATTATCTAAACCTAGTTCGAGATATGAGGATAGGGCACTCCTGGCACAGTTGATGGCACTGTAGCTTAAACCTTCATCAAAATGAAGGCTTGCCAAGAACCCCAGCACATCCGTAATGGTGGCTATGTCATATGTGATGTTTGTCTTGGTACAAAACACCTCCCATTTTTTTACGTAAGTGAGGTATTGTTTCCTGGTGGACTCCCTGCACGATGCCGTGATGATATTCATTGTTCGGTCCGAAAGTCCAATTCCAGGAGTGGCCTTTTCAAACCCTGCAAACCAATGGGTTCATCCAGTCATGGCACGGGTGACTCTCCCCTGTCACAGGATGTACCAGTAAACTTGGACGATTGGGTATTGGAATGCATGGTTCTGAGACCATGCCCAGTACCACAGGGAACCATGGCTGAGTAGGCCAGTCGGGCACAACCAGGATACCCGATGCGGAGTCTTGTTGAATTTTCTGCAAGACCCGACTGATGAGGCAGAAGGGGGGAAATGCATAGAAAAACAAATCCCCCCAATGTAGCAAGAAAGCGTCCATTGTTACTCCCCAGGGTCTGGTTCTCATGCAACATATGTTGGTATTTGGTGATTGAGTCTGGATGCAAAAAGGTCGATATCTGGTGTTCCATACTGAGCTACGATATCGGCAAACACTTTGTGGTCCAACATCCATTAAACTTGCGTGACCTGGTGTCCACTTACCTTACCCGGAAGGTAAGTGGCTGATATCCAAATGTTCCTTTCTAAGCACCAGTGCCAGATTGTATTGACCAATTCATCACAAGATATCGACTTAATTCCACCCATATGATTAATGTAAGCCATTAATTCATGTGCATTCCATCTACCGCCGCAACTGGAGGTGGTATTAGTTGCTCCCCAGCCTTGAGCGCTGGCTTCAGTTTGTAATATAACTGAGGGGTATGTGATTGTAATGGAATTAGAGCAATGTCGAGCATTGTCTATCCAGCATTGTAATTCCAATTTTGCTTTTGCTGGTAATTGCATTGGCCTGTCAAAATGGGCAGTATGATGTTTGAGTGCTGCAATTTTTGCTCTTTGTAGGTTTTAGTAATGCAAGGGCCCAAATTATGTGGCTGGAAAGGCAGCCACAAGCTTCCCAATTACCCTGGCAACTTGCCAAATAGATGGTTTACTGATGCCAGCAAGGCTGTTACATGCTTCTATCAAGTCTGACGCTTTGTTCGGTGGCAAAGTGACAGACATATGAACAGAGTCAATCGTGAATCCCAAATAGTCCATAGTGGTAGAAGGCATTAATTTGGGTTTGGCTGGATGGATGATAAACCCCAGTTTTTTAAAATAAGTGCTCAGTGGCTGAGACAACCAATTTGGCCAACTCGAAGGTTTTCCCCACAATTAAAATGTACTCGAGGTATGCCATAACAATATGTTTTTGTTTTCTGAGACACGCTAAAGCTGGTTTCAATAATTTGGTAAACAGTCTGGGTGCTGATATTAATACATTAGGCAGCACTTTATATTGCCAGAGCTGCCCCATCCAGGCAAATTTCAAATATCTCTGATGATCTTTGTCTATTGGTACTGAATAGTATGCATCTTTTAGGTCAATGCAAGCCATGAAGTACCTCTTGGAAACTAGTTGTTTGGCAGTAGCAAAAGTTTCCATTTTGAAGTAGGTGTACTGCACGAAAGTATTCAGTTGTGTCAAATCAATAATGATGCGGCATCCGCTGTCTTTTTTATTTTTGGTGAAGATGTTCGATACAAACTCATGAGATTCATTTTTGGTTTTCTCAATTACCCCTTTCGTATGTAGTCTTAAGAGTTCAGCATGACCTTCTATCGTTTCTTTCTGTGAAAGTACAAACTTTCGACTAGGTGCCTGCTGAACAGGAAGAGAAAGTTTGTGAACAAATTCAATTTTGTATCCCTGAACACTTTGCAGTATGAAAGGATCATAAGTTATAGAACTCCATGCATCCTGAAACAAGTGCAACCAACCCCCAATCCGTGAAGAAGTTATACATGCAATGTTCCTGAGGCAACCAGACCCACCTACCTCCATGGTTACTGGCGGTGCTGCGTTGGTTTCCTCTGTCCTTGTCTCCTGGGAGGTGGAGGCGCTGTGGTGTGGGGGTGGTGCATCTTCCAGGAAGGCTGTGCTGGGGCATGGTCTAAAAAAGACCGTTGAGCAGGTTGGACGGCCTTCGAGCTTTCACCAGTAGATGTTCTGTCACTGTGGTAGCTTGGTCTGCTGGTGGATGCATAGGGGTGCTGTCGCCGCAGGTGTGAGGACTTGGTGGCAGCCGGCACTTTTATCATGCCTATTGCCTTTGCCTCTTCATCGAGGTCTTTTACCTGCTTAGGCAGGTTGTCCCCGAATAGTAGTGTAGGCGGCTGTGCACTGCTGGGTCTGCATAACCCCGCGAACTTGGGGTTCAGTGCAGGCCGGATGACACTCTTTCTGTAACAGTTGATCTCAAACTGAGTGTTACAGAGGAGTGCCAGAGCATCCTGAAGCTCTTCCGACATCTCCACTCCATCCACTGACCTGGCAACGGCCATAATCCCAGAAGCCAGTAGTTTTAGGATTTTTTGGAGTTTTACTTCCTGGCTTCTGATGCCAGGGCTCAAGTTACCCCAGATGGGGTTGTTGACTGCAGGCACGTTGATGGAGACACAATTCTCAGGAGCTAGGTATTTGGCTGCGGTGTCATTAATGACCTGTTCCTGAAGTTGATTTGTTGCCATGTAGTTTATACTGGCTGCCAACTTCGGTTGCAACGGCAGCCCTTTTTGGGTAGGCATCGCAAATTTTGATACCATGCCCAGTAGCTCATCTTCTGGCACCCCTAGCATTGGTGTTTCTTCAGCCACACTCCCCTCTTCAGAGTCAGACCAGCTCTGACTCCTAATGCTCCCCTGCGAAGAGGGTGAGACATTTGGCAGCCCTGTAAAGGATGCTGCCGTGGGTCTGCGAGGAGACCCACTGTGACCATACCTCTGGTGTAGCAGGTCATGTAGGAGCAACTGTTCCACCATTCGCTCCATGCGGGATAATCGACCGCTGTCGTTTCCCGCCGGCGGGGTGCCCTCTAGCCCGGACCCAGCTGAGTCAATGGACCTGCCCGACTTCCGGGTGACTTTGCCGCCAGTCCGAGGAGCTCCTGCGGGCTGTAGCGGCGTGAAGTCGGGGGCTGCGGTTTGTATCAGCAGCTCTGGAGAACTCGACCGCTGCTGGCTGCCCGCTTCGCGGTCCTCGGCAGCTAGTTTGGCAGCGGCTCGTTTGGACTTCGTCCTCGATTCCATCTTGGTGCGCTCTGTAAGAGAAATACTAACAGAGCCGACAACGACCTCAGGAAAGGTAAGTACTCACCTGCGGACCGTTTTTGAAACATACGCTGTCGCTTCGCAATGCGTTCGACGATATGTCACGCATGCATGTTGGTGGGGTCTTCACATAGTCACTCACGTGACTCCGAAGTAAAATAGCCTGATGGCTGTAGGAAAGAAGCTGTTCCTGAACCTGGACGTTACAGTTTTCAGGCTCATGTACTTTCTTCCTGATGGCAATGTGTGGCCAGGATGGTGTGGGTCCTTGATGATTTTGGCTGCCTTTTTGAGGCAGCAACAACGATAGCTCCCTTCGACGGTGGGGAGGTCAAAGCCGGTGATGGACTGGGCAGTGGTCAACAACTTTTTGTAGTCTTTTTCGCTCCTGGATGTTCAAGTTGCAAAAGCAGGCCACGATGCAACCAGTCAGAATGCTCTCTACCGTGCACCTGTCGTAGTTTCGGAGAATCCTATTCGACATGCCGAATCTCCGTAATCTTCTCAGGAAGTAGAGTCGCTGATGAGTTCTTTACAATTGCATCGGTGTGCTGTGTCCAGGAAAGATCTTCTGATATATGCACACCCAGGAATTTGAAGTTTTTGACCCTCTCCACCATGTTGATGTGAACAGCATTGTGGGTCCTCATACTTACCCTACCAAAGTTCACAATCAGTTCCTTGGTCTTACTGATGTTGAGAGCCAGGTTGTTGTGCTGGCACCATTTGGTCAGTCGGTCGATCTCACTTCTATACTCTGACTCATCCCCATCTGTGATTGGCCCAACAACAGTGATGTCGTCGGCGAACTTGATCGAAATGTACGCTGTGGTATACGTCATGAACACTTTAAATGCTTCACAGCTACTTTTGCAGCATAAATGTTCCTTTGTTATCCACACTGATTGTGCACTGTGGTAATATATGAACATTACTCTCGTCATGAAAGTTGATTTATTTTGACTTCAATGGATATGAATTTTTGAAGCAGTGTGTGGAATTTGTTACTACATTGTGAGTTTTGTGCCTGAACAAGGGATGAATTATGATTTTAAATAATTTGCCTTTTTGTAGCAACTTTATCAATCTCGTCTTTTAAAACTAAATAGGTTGGGGAATGAGGGGAATGGGTGGTCAATTTCCGTATGGCACAGACAGAAAAATAGTAAGATAAACAACCAGGTTATCTGCGTTAGTGTTCTCAGTTAAGAATAAATATTAGAAACATAAATTAATTGACCTTTCTTCACATAGAACTTGGAAGCCAAACGTGCTTTCAAAGTCATAGCTTATTCAAATGATATCATGTTTGATTGCACACAGCCACTGAAAGTCACTTATCGAATACAGAAACTATTAATGATTAACTGTCCAATGCATCGCTGAAAGATAATTGCAAACCAATAAGAAATAAAATCTAGTTCGGGTAACTTTATGAAGACATTATTCCGTGTGGATGGAGATCTTCTGACAGGATAAAGGGAAAAGTGGCAGCTAGAGTAATATTTGTTGATTCATAACCATCCAGGCAGCGACTGTCAGATATCAATGCACTAAGAGATTTTATCACTCATGGCAAATGCTACCAACATGATCACAGTCCTGAGAAGGTAGTGAATCTTGATATAACTAAGCTCTTTTTTACATCCCAGCAAAATGAGCAAAGTTGAACTGAAAGTCCAGCTGCAAAATGATGCTCAGAATGACTATATTACCAACCAGAGAGTCCTCTTTATGGTGCAGTAGCTACACAAACTAGTTTTTGCCCCATTTGGTTTGGACTATGTAAGCACAGCAGAGAGATGTGAATGTTAAATTTTAAAAAATCTGCAGAAAAGCTGTATTAAGAACAGAAAATCAAGTCCCAGACGTCAATAGTTAATATTTCTCCTACATAGATGCAATATGACCAGCGTTCCACCATCTTCTTATTTTATTAGTTATAAACAGCAGTGCGCTGTGGAGGATGCCCTGGATGATGAACCATCTGAGGACACCAGGGGCTATTTTAGCTCAAAATCCCATTAACTGTGAACTGTTCCAAGGTCCGTAGTAATCCTCACAATGGTAATCAATTCTGGTGGAGGAAAGATCACCTCTTCGGCTGAAAGGAACAAAAGGGCCTCTGCTTTAACTAGAAAACAGTAGGGAGGAAAACTGATTTCATCAACCTAATGTGCAGACTCCTCTCAAATGCAGGCTATATGCACAGTAACAGTTTGAACTGGGTCTGTGTCTTGCCTGAAGTAAATGAGATTCCCCGCTTAATCAACTCTCTGCCAGGGGAGTGGAATTTTAAAACCATCATTTTTTAATTAGTCCCCTTATGGGAACTGTGCATCTGTTTGGATTGTTTTTAACATTAGATTGATTTGTGCTTTGAGATATTCTCAAGGAATAGGGATCTCACGTTGGCATTATAGATTCATGAAAATGTGGATCAGTGAAGAAAAACAGCTCCTGCTACAGAAGGGTAAAGGGCCTGGATCATCTGTCTGCACCCCATCTGCAATCTGGCCGTCTCGACGCAATGTAAAGACTGGCTGTCCCTGTGTACACTCACTCCTGATGGCAAATCTAAATGAGAGACATTCTTCCTAGACTGCCCAAAGAGTGTTTACGCACAAAAGCAACTTTGTGCAGCTTGTTAACATTTGCAGGCAGTGGGATTTTTTTTCTATTTACTAACTAACAACAGGATTACTTTTGCAATTTCCATTTAGTATTCACAATTTAGATTGCGAAGAGACCCAATAAATGGAACCAATGGGTTTTTTCTCAACACTGGAGAGGCACATTTAACAGCTGGTTTTCACTAGGCCAATACACATTATATGCAGGGTTTTGCCACTACAGAACTCTATTGCGCATGTAACCAAAGGACAATAGAACAGATTAAGCAAATTTAAATGCCTTACCTCCTGCTCACTTTTCCAATAGCAGTGTGGCTAATAGAGGTCAGACAAGCGAGCATGTCGCAGTGGAGAGAAAATGGTGAACGGCATGGGTGCAAATCCTGGGTGGGCTGGGTGGGTCATGTCCCTCCCATGTTTTGAGAGGTGGGGGACAATCCCCCCCCCCCCATGTTTTGTAATCCAAATTTTGAAATTCGATTAAAAAGAATCTATTATAATCTCCGCTTTCTGCGAGACAATGGGGGTGTCACTGTTAAGCGCTTGTTAAATGTCTCTGTTAACATCGTATTAACACGATGTGTCACCAATTGTGTTTTGACCTTCAAGTATTACTGAAGGTATTCATGGAGAATTTCTTGATCCAAGTACAATTACCATTTGAACTAATTGGATGTATTGGTGGATGGGAAAGATTTAAACGGGTATCAGATTTAAACGGGTCAGGTCATTAAGGGCTCCGGTCGAACGAGTTTCCTGGCTGGTTTGCAATAAGTCCCTCATTCACGGTCACTCACGTTATTTAGTACGTTTATCCCATCCTTCTCTCTCTCTTCCCCATCCAAGGTTGGTTCTTCTGTTTGCCTTCATTTGCTTCAGTTTTATTTGTTTAAGTGTTATTTATCACATTATAGCTTTTGAAAGATTCAAGTGGGTATCAAACAGTTTCTAATGGCTGAATCGGCCCGTTCGTGGGGCTTTTATCGCCCTGCGCAGCTTAAAATCAGCTGCAGAATCTTCCATCGCCCCACAGTCAGGCAGTCAAACTGCTGCATCGAGGCGATTGAGGCTCTCGATGTTGAAGCCCCCGCCGGCCGATTTTAAGATGCGCCGGGTGATGAAAGGCCCCGCAAGTGGGCTGGTTCAAGCCCCATGATTCGGGGCGGATGAAGCTGCTGTTGCTGGAGTTCGCAGTTGGTCACCAACCAGGTCAGCTCCCGATGTTACTGTCCACAGGGCCCACGGCCGAAGCCTCGCGTGTGTGTGCGCATGTACATGCTGATGCGCGCAGCCACCAAGAAACTGTTCCCCCCCCCCCCAACTTTTGATAGCGATTTCCGCCCCTGGTGAACGGTGTGAAGATGTTTAAACTTTGGGCCAGTGGGGTATTGGGGAGGAAGAGGTGAAATTAAGATCATGATCTGTTTGTGTACGGAGAGGACATTTGAGCAGTGTTTGAGATCTGAGGTCTGGTGAGAGGGAGAACGGGAGATCTGGAATCATCATCATGGCATGGTATGCGATGTTGGTTCAGAAGGAGATCTGTGGAGAGGGGTGAGTTATCAACGTAAAGGAGATCCACTTGAGGTAGTTCCAAGAACTGGACCCACAACCTTGGAATTGCTCAAGTCTGAAGAAGGGTCCTGTCCCAAAATGTCACCTAACCATATTCTCCAGATGTGCTGCCAGACCGGTGAGGTACTGCAGAACTTTGTATCTATCCTTGGAACTGCTCAAATCCTTAATTACCAATCAAACATTTGCTCCCTCATTTACTCCCTGAAAAGCATGCATTTGTGATTGAATTTCTTGCACACCGCTGGGTGCCATTACACATGTCCCATGCATTAGTGCATATGTTAAAAATAATGCTCACTGTTCATAAAAATGCAACATGAAAAGGAGGTGTAGGAAGGAACTGCAGATGCTGGTTTAAACCACAGATAGACACAAAAAGCTGGAGTGATTCAGTGGGACAGGCTCTGGAGAGAAGGGCATCCTCTGAAGAAGGGGCTTGACCCGAAAAGTCACCCATTCCTTCTCTCTAGAGATGCTGCCTGTCCCACTGAGTTACTGCAACACGAAAAGATGTTGCTCTGTGCAATTGAATTTCTAACACTATTATTAAAAGCTAAAATTAATCTAGATGTTTGTCTCTAAATATACATGAGTCTGCAAACTGGAGCACAAACCGGAAGCCGCCTGATGAAATTGTCAGAGTAAATCTACATGATAACAAGTGAAAATGTATACTTTTCCCACACACACTGCCAACAGTTGTTGATTTGGCACAGATCCTGAAACATGCGATTACTGAATGTAGACATTAGTGAGAACAGGAAGGGAGGGACGTAGATAATTGAAACCCACGACAGTAGCAGAAACCACAAACTATGTTCTTAAAATAATTTTGCTCTTTAAAGAACACGGCGAGATTCCTGTTGGGACACGTGGAGACAATTTACTGAATTCACACCTGCATCCACCTTATTTTCTTTCTGTATTTCGTTCTGATCCGTTTTTAATTCAGTTATGCATCCTTCGCCTAATTGCATAATTCTTAGTTTTTTCCAAAATTCTCTTCTGTGGTATATTTCCCTTTTTTTCCCCTCAAAGTTCACCACAATTGCAGTGGAACATGGAACATAGAAGAGTACAGCACAGGAACAGGCCCTTCAGCCCACAATGTCTGTGCCAAACATGATACTAAGACAAGCTCTTATCTGCCTGCACATGAACCATATTGCTACGTTGCCTGCATATCCATGTGCCTGTCCAAAGGCATCCTAAACACCATATTCATATCTGTCTCAATCAACAGACCTGGCTGGATTTCAGACACTCACTACCCTCTGTTTATAAAAACACTTTCCTTTAAACTTTGCTCCTCTCACTTGAAAGCTATCACCTCTAGTGTTTGATATGTCCACTTTGAGGAAAAAAGGTTCCACTCTAGCTATGCCTCTCATGATTGTATAAACTTCTATCAGGCCTCCCCTCTATATCTGGAGTTCCAGAGAAAACAATCCAAGTCTGTCCAACTTCTCCCAGTTGCTAATACAATCTAATCCAGGCATCATTCTGGTAAACCTCCCCTGCACCCTTGCAAAGCCTCCATATTCTTTCTGTAATGGGGTGACCGGAACTACACACAATACTCCAAATGCAGCCGAACCAGTTCTATAAAACTGTATTATGACTTCTTGAACCTTATTCTAAATGTCTTTACCAATGATGGTAAGTATGCCACATTCCTTGTTTATCAATCTATCTACACGTGTTGCTACTTTCAGTAAATTATGGACCAAAAGGCCCCTCTGTATATCAATGCTGATCAGGGTCTTGCCATTTGTTGTATATTTTCCCCCTTATATTTGTCCCCCCAAAGTGCAACAGCTTGCACTTGCTTGGATTAAACTCAGTCTGCCATTTCTCCATCTATTTTTGTAGCTCTACACTTTGACACAGTATACTCCTCACAATCTGCAACTCCAACAATCCTGATGTCATCTGCAAACTTACTAACCCAATAACCCTCTCTGGCTTAACCCCTCCCTTCACCACCTCCAGTTTAAATTCCAGTTGGAATATTTTGGAGGACCAAGAACCAAGAACCGACCTATCTACATTTAGATATCAAGTCATGTATATATCACATGCATCAGAGGTCTCAGCATAGATTCCTGCAGAACTCCACGGGTCACAGACCTCCGGCCTGAATATCCTGTTCCATTACAATCTTATATCGGTAAGCCAGTTATAAATCCATACAACCAAGTCACTGTGAAACCAATGCATCTTAATCTTTCGGGTCAGCCTACTTTGGGGAACTTTATCAAATATCCTTTTATGTATACTGTTCCCACCGTGAAGAATTGTCAGCAGTTTTATTAAGTCCAATTCTCCTTTCTTAAATTCACACTGGGTCCTTCTAATTATTTTATCTTTTTTTAAGAAAACATAAGTTCAGATAAGAATGGGCAGAAATGATCAACTGGATCACTTTACCCAGTAATAGAGGGATGTAACTGAATACCAGAGAGATGGATTTGTTCAAACTTATGAATTTTGTGAAGCAAGTCGTTTGCACTATTCCTTCAATTATTTCCATTGGTTTTCCTTTTCGCAGATACCAATCACTGTGAACAACGTGTATAGTTCTTAATTCTATCCAACAATTTCTTCTCTTTTCAGCAAAGTGTCATTACCTATGGAGTGATCCAATGAGCCATCTTCTTATCTGCCTCATATTGATATAATGCTCCCATAAGGTTCACACTCTTGCACCGCCAAGCTTTGTAGAGAGTACTTCACCCACAGGTTGGTGTGCAAGGCCCCATCAGAAGTCAAACATCCTTTGCACCACCTCGCCCAGGACTCACAGCAACTGGGACCTCAACGCCTGCCATCTCGCTGCCCCTCTCCCGTCACGCAGCGACCCTCTGTGGCATTAAACTGGCTACAGCGCCTGGAGGCCGTTACATAACTTCTGCTGCCTCAAATGCAAGAAGAAGATAGTGAAATAGTAAGATTAAACGAGAACTTACCAGTTCGAAATTTGATCGTTATTTTATGAGGAGTAACGATGAGGGATTACGTGAAGAAGCCCCGCCTGGCGCTTGATCGGCATACTTCAAAGCAGCGGCTTGAAAACACAGAACATAATAGCCGGAGTAAGATAGTAAGGCTCAACATAGATTTAGAACTACCAGATGATCATTTATTTTATGAGGGTCAGGAGGGAAGGGCACGTAATCCCTCATCGTTACTCCTCATAAAATAACGATCAAACTTAAAACTGGTAAGTTCTCGTTTAATCTTACTATTTTACTTCGGAGTCATGTGAGTGACTACGTGAAGATTTTGTAGCTTCTGTGTTTTTTATGTCGTAGACTCATTCCATACGACAATCTGGTTCAATCAACAGTAATGAGCAAATAACACATTTTTTCCCAAACATTGCCTCAGTTTATGTGATCATTTTTTTCCCATTATAAAAGAATGAAAGTAATGCCCTTTCCATTGAAAAGCAAATTTATCACCAAAATATCAATTGATAATATAATTTGATAGTATAAACAAAGCAACAATTACAGAGAACCCAACACTCCGTGTCCAATTCTGACACCATGACTGGTTCCTTGTAACTCTAATATTTATTTTACACCCTCCTGCAGCCTTGAATCTTTGCTTGAGCGGCCCATCCTGTGCCATTCCTGTAAATGTATCTGCCTCCTTAATAGAGTGATTTTCCACATCTCAATGTCTAGTTCCACTGAGTGTTAAACATGTTTTAACCATCTAGAATATAATTATCTAGAACCATCAGTTTTTACTGATACTTAATGTGGTTTTTGTGTGTAATAAGTAGTGCTGTCTCACCACCACAGAAACTCTTACCTACTTTAACATATTGAGCCAATGTTCACCCACACACAATTTTTGGCCGACAGGATATGCTTAAAGTTTACCTTGGCTCCAGCTCTTCTTGGTCTGCTTTGTTTGGTAAATTCATAAACATATAAGATAATGTAATCTGTAGCCACATGCAATTATATAACATAATATTTGCAATGTTTGCACTCTTATGCTGATACTAAAGTCATGAGCATTATTACTTTCAATGTTAATTTTTTGAATCATTGATAGAATTGGAGTCCATTGCCTAAGGCAAGTCAGGACTATGCTGATCTCCCAATTTCTGTATTTCAACTTTGGACAGATTATATATATATATATATATATATATATATATATATATATATATATATATATATATATATATATATATATATATATATATATATATCCCTTTTTCATATCGGGATATTACGGATGAACCCGATAACTTCTTGGTCAGCAATTTGTCCTAAATAGGACGATAAACACTCTGAGCTCTATTATTGGCTCTATCAATTAGATGCTGAGAAAAAATGCAATCCACAAGGAACTCCCATATATCTAATATGATAAATAACTTTTACTGTCTGCAAAAGACTCCCAATTTCTTATAAACAAAATATTGTTTTTTAAACTATTTCTCCAAATTGCAGGTATAACATTCCTTTTGTACATAATTGTTATATTGCTATATTAGTTAAAACATTCATAGACCTCTTTGACCGTCAAACTGTTATAATGGTCTGGTCAAACCTGCAGATAGCCAAATTCATATCTTCATGTCATGGATGAATTTGTGCAACAATAAATTGCTGCAACTATGAGTCATCATAACTGGTTCAACATCAGTCTCAACATTAATGAGAACCATGAAGGTCCGGTTTGGGCCACCAAAGCGCCCCTGGCAGCATCCTGCTCCATTTTCATCAGATACTGCCCCATCAGACAAAAATGAGGAACATAAAAGAACATCTTTCCTCATGTAATTTAGCGAAATGCATCCACCGCTCCTGTTCTCGGTTTTCCCATGAGAACATTTGAGAGATCGGTGATTTAATCTGGATACAACCAGATTAATGGTAAGTAATCCATATTACTGACAATGTTTTTCCCCTGATTTGTTGTCTCTTCCTTGGAGATAAACAGTTGGACTAAAACATTTTTAGAATACGCCACATCTGGTTACCCAGATAATCACTTGATAATGATCTTACTTGTCTCATGTGATTGATATATGCCACAGCCGTGATATTGTTCACCTGATATGACATGCACACTTTCATAATAGAACAATAGGCATTTAATCCATAAAAAACTTCTGATACTCCAATAATTAATACAAATGTTTGGATAAATTTCTTAGGACAATCCATTTGCAATTACCTGGTGTTATTGTCCGTAGTCCCAAACAAGGGATGTATCAAATATTAACTTGATAAGAATAGATATTATTCTTATCTTAACCCAAATAATCACTGAAGCTATCCATCATCTGATAATACTTGCTTCAGCTTGCAACGGCTGCTAAGCTTATATATTTAAAGCAGCTTGTGGACCTTTTCTATCCACTACTTTAATTCTGATAACGTATCCTTTTGTATTTGCATAGGCCTGTCAACAAAGGCCTGCATACTCTTATAATGCTTGTGTTTTCCCTTTTCTGGAGCTTTTTTACTCTTTTACCTAAGCTCCTTCTCTGATGGAGGGACAAAGTTTGTCAACAAAGCAATGAGACATATTTGTATCTCGGAAAACATTTTTCCCCATCATATGGTGCTGAATTACTCCTAAATCCAGAATAGTAATTTAGGAATATTTATGAATGCCTAAAACATAGGTTTTATTGGATGGGTCAGGATCCTCGCCTCTCAACAGGCTTGTAATTGCTGCACTAATTTGCAGCTGATTCCTGATCAACCTTCCAATTAAAATGTGATCAAGATAAACCATGACCATGTCCTCATTAGTGCAAGTGCTGATTTTCTTATCAGTGCAATTGTTGTTCCAGTAATTACGTGAACAGCCTAGAACTGAGTTTAATCCATTAGACAATGTCTTAATTTGCACAGCTGACCCATTCTAATTTCATGCACCTGTAAATATGATAATAAATTGGTACTAAATACCAAACCTTCGAGTCTTATAGTAATGATTAACAATTTGGTAATAACAACGGTTTTCCAATGTTGAAGATGTCCATTTTAATAAAGTGTTTTTACACTATGAAAAGTGTATTTAAAATGATGCCTTGTATGGCTTTACCACCACTTCTTCTTTTCCCTGGGGAAATTTATGATACAAATTTACGTACCTCTTCTTTATTGGAGATATTTTGGGTGAAAACCTAAAATCAATTTTTAGGTTTTCCTATACAGGTGAACCAATTCCTTCTACAATTTTTTTGTAGATCCTTTACACATTAAAAATAAATCAACCCTTTGTTATGCCATATCATTGATCATAACACACCTGTAATCTCCCACAATTGGAGATTTCATCAACTTCTTCTGTAACAAGTTTTTGCACCTCTTCAAATGTACATGAACCCTTCTCTTTCCAATCATATTGGTTCACATAAGGCTATGTTGGATAAATATTTATTTAACATACTCCTGCCTTTGTTTTGATCCATTATCAAATCTTACATTGGATCATAATTTTTCCAAAGTTTCATGACCAATAGTCTTTCCTTTGTAATCAATGTCTTTGATTTACCCTGAGGCAGGTTTACTCCATAATAATCAGGAGTTTAACATAACTTGATCTGTTTTGACCTGCAAATCTAAAGTGCAAAATTGGTCCCAATAACATCTCCCATTGAGCTCCACAAACTAATGGCAATTTGTCTTTTTATTTTAAATGTTTTGGTTATTTGCACAATGTTTTATTTGTTTTACATAAGTAGTGATGCCACGCACCAGCTTGAAATACTTTGAAATCGTATTTCCTTATGTCTCCATATAATTGAGATTTGGGTACCATAATCGGTTTCACCGTTGATACCTTAATAAAACATAAAAGTTTTATCAATAACTCTGCTGTTTCAACCATAACAGCTTTGGTGAGAGACCAATTAATTTTGGTTTCCATGATCATTTTCCATGGCCTCACTCCTTCATTCAGGTATCGTATCTAGTACACCTGTATATACATATTTGTGCTGTGATGGGTACTTTATGACCAGCCACCAGTATCAATGCACCTTTAGGGTCAGTTTTTTCATTTTATTTTACTGCCCTGGTTACTCCTGAGTTGTTCCTCAAGGAGACTACCTCCAAAACAATCCGAGGTAGATATTCCCACATTGATAAATTCCTCCATATATATTAATATATGGAAACCCCTCAGGGTTTGTTTTTTGGGAATATTCTGGGCCTCTTTAAACCCTTTATTTGATTTTTTTATTTTTGGAGTCTTTCTGCATTAATTTTAAGCCATAAAGCTTTTTTGTCTGGAGGCCTTTTTATTGGAACTTTTTCAATCATGGCCTCTCTGACTTTTATATTTTTTCCTCCCCACTGGAGTTTTTCCATCTGGAATTTTTCTTTTCTTTTTAACTTTTAAACTCCGTTTTTTCACCCGGAGTATTTATTTTCTTCATAGCCAAATGTTTGTGGAGCATTCTCCCTAATGGTAATTTTAACAGCCACCGGTATCGGAACCGGCTCCGCACTAATCTTCCGTCCCGATCGCTGAAATTTTCCCCTGGGACGCTTTTTTAAACTCCATTTTTTCCCCCGGAGTTTTTTCTTTTTTACTTTAACTTTTATTTTATTTTTTCTTTTAAATTCCATTTCTTTTTTAACTCCTGGTGGCTCTATACACCAGCCACGGAGTTGGATATGCCCTGTAAGTATTTCAACTGCACTTACCTGCGGGCCCGTACCTACCGCTGTAAGGAGCAGCCTCTGCAGCTCTTGCTCTGCCGACAGCGTCGACGTAATGCCGATCAAGCGCCAGGCGGGGCTTCTTCACGTAGTCACTCACGTGACTCCGAAGTAAAATAGCCTACTGGGCCTCTCTGTTAAGGTTCACAATCAAGAAGTGATTCTCTTTGATTGCAAAACATTGATCCCCCATTAATCTGTATGGTTGCATACAATGGCAATACTATTCCAAGAGAGAGAATGGGTTTATTCCACTATCCATCAAGCCAATAAACTCGGATTTTCTTGTTCTTACAAGAATTTCTGTATATTTTCTACTTACATGCATTTTGTAAATGCTTTCAGACATTATCAGTGTGTTTAATATGCCGTTATGTGTGTTCGACAAACTTTTGAATAACCAATGCATTTCGTAAAACATAGAACAGTACAGCACAAGTACAGGCCCTTCGGCCCACAATGTTGATGCTGAACATGATGCCTACATGAACTGATCTCATCTGCCTGCATGTGATCCATATACCTCCATTCCCTGCAAAACTCCATGTGGCTATCTGAAAACCTTTGAAATGCCACTATCATAACTGCATCTATCACCACTCCTGGTAATGCGTTCCAGGCCCCCACCACCCCCTGTGTAAAACACTTGCCCCACACATCTCCACTTTATTTTACCCCTCACACCATAGAGCTGTGGCCTCTAGTGTTGGCCTCTAGTTACTTCATAACAGGCGAGGCCTGTCTGGGCCGAAGGAGCCTCAGTGGTGGCGACGATGGGAGCCTCTGTGGTAACTTTGGTGGCTGTGGGCCTCGGTGGGGCCTCGCGGTCGCTGAGCGTGAGGAGGACCTGGTGTGTGGGGGGGCGGGGCACTCTAGTTTAGAATCCTCTGCCCAGAGGATAAGTCTGTGCTTGTTTGTTTGTTTGTTTGTTCATTTGTTCTTGTGAAGGCGCTGTGCACTCGTGAGCCAGACAACAGTCGCTTGTCTTGTTCTTTTTGTTTTCACTTTTAATTTCAAGTTTTTGTGTACCTTGTGTGTTGTGACTGTCAGCAGACCAATTTCCCACCAGGGATGAATAAAGTTGTATCGTATCATACAAGATAGACACAATCTCCAGCTGTTTGCCTTGTGTACAATGCAGTCATGTTGAATTCTCCAGTAGATCTTTCACTCTGCAGGTGTCGATTGATGACTCAGTGATAGTATTTCTGGATTTAAATCAGAAGCGTTCCGTGGTATTTGACCTGGCATTATGTCTATTAACTGAAGTTTGGGTAATGAAAATTCGCCTTTGTGGAATTTACAAATCGCTATTAAAAAATACAACATACCAACTAAAACTTTACTCTCATGGAATATGTGTGCCAATTTATGTGCCAATTTTTAATAGTTAATTATTGGGTCTTTTTATTGCTTTCAGGTATTGTCCATATTGTATTTTATGTATTTTTTGTCTGCTTTTGTTCTGAATGTGTGGGTTTGTTGGTTGTTGGCTCTTGGACATCTGAATTTCCTTGAGGGGATCGATACAGAATTTGTTATTATTATTATTTATTATTATTTTTTTTTTCAATTTGCATTTCTTGGAGCATGCACAAATGTAGCTTTGCATTACGGAAAACGGACAACAAGATCACTTTGTAGGAACAACACGACATTCTGCACATCACCCGCACAACATGGGAGTCACCTGTAATCTAACATCCCTTTCATTGTTATGCAGCATCTCCACATCAATAATATAAGGACTTTTCGCCCCGATATCCAAATACTGAAGAGTATTATTTTCCACAAACAGGTTAGATGTTACTATTTACCGCTTGGAGATCTAAAGTCATGAATTCGCCATTTATGTTCTTGCGATTTTCTTTCCGACTATTAATACGGTCAACTATTAAAATTAAAGGACACAAGGGTTTTTGTTAATATTTTGTAACCATTCATAGAAGTCACTTTACAAAGGGGTAAATTACTTGAGGTAATTCACCACCATAAATTCATCTTCATCTCATTTACAAATGGATGTCAAATTATCAAGCCTGGGTATCAAAACCTGAGACATGACTAAGTTGGTAACTCATTCATCCCTGAGTTAGAAGGTTCTGTTAACTCAAGTGAGAGTCTTACATCAATTAAGTTCATGTTTTATCTATTAAAGTACCCATTCAACTGCTGCCTACAGGGCCTGTCCCACTTACGTGTCCTTGGCACGCAAATTACGCGTTGAGGCGTATGGGCATCATATGGCCGTGCGGGGCCACTCCCACTTAGAAGCGCGGAGGGGTCAAGTCAAGGCAAGTCAGTTTATTCACGAAATGTGCAGTGAAATGAAAAGTGGGTATGTAGTTGTGCACGACATCGCGCGGGGCTCCGAAATTTTTGTAGTGAACGAAATCTTTGCGCGCCAACAGCCTGTCGCAGAACTGACAGCCAAAGTGGGACAGGCCCAAGACTCTGGCGCGATGCAACGTCTCACCTTCAACAGCAGCAGAAGCAGGCAAACGATCGCCGAACTCGGCCTGGGGCTCACGGCCGTTGCGGTCCGGATCCGCCCGCACTTCTACTCCCAGAGCGAGGCCAAGAAAATTGAAGATAGACACAAAATTCAGGAGTAACTTAGCGGGACCAGCAGCATCTCTGGAGAGCAATGGGTGACATTTCGGGTCAAGACCCTTCTTTTCAGACCGAAGAAGAGTCTCGACACGAAACGTCACCCATTGCTGCTCTCCAGAGATGCTGCCAGTCCCACTGAGTTACTCCAGATTTGTGTCCATCTTCAAATGACATCACATGCTCCAGACGGCTGTGCGTACGCATGTAATCGCGCCTGACCTTCGCCGGACCATCGTGGTTCAACGCGACCACGTGGTCGCTTAATTTGCGTGCCAAGAACACGTAAGTGGGACAGACCCTTTAGTCTTTCTAGATGGTACAGGTCACATCTTCTACTCATGGGGTGGAAACTTTCCGAGTTTTTGTAATCCATTTGGTTAGTAGCATACAATGAAGACATTCTGTCAGAGCGACTACATACCCACTTTTTCATTTCACTGGCTGGAGTGATAGCTTGGGGCAGTTCATGTTCATAAGTTCCTAAGTGATCAAAACAGAATTAGGCCATTCAGCCTATCAAGTCTACTCCGCCATTCAATCATTACATGATCTATCTTCCCCTCTCAACCCCATTCTCCTGCCTTCTCCCCATAACCTCTGGCACCCATATTAATCAAGAATCTATCTATCTCTGCCTCAAAAATATCCATTGATGGCCTCCACAGCCATCTGTGGCAAAGATTTCCATGGATTCACCACCCACTGACTCCTCATCTCCTTCCTAAAGGAATGTCCTTTAACTCTGAGGCTACGACCTCTGGTCCTAGACTCTCCCACTATTGGAGACATCCTCTCCACATCCACTCTATCCAGGCCTTTTACTGTTTGAGAAGTTTCAATGAGGTTCCCCCCTCATGCTTCTAAACTCCAGCGCGTAGAGGCCCAATGATATCAAACGCTCTTCATATGTTAACCCACTCATTCCTGGAATCATTCTCGTAAACCTTCTCTAGACCCTCTCCAGAGCCAGCACATCCTTCCTCAAGTTTGAGGCCCAGAATTGTTCACAATATTGAGAGTGTGACAATGTTTAAGAGTGTGACAATTAAATAAAAGTGTCTTCATTATCCTGGAGTTGGATGCAGGCAGGTAAGCAGAGAGCACACTTTGGTGCAGAAAACCTCTTCTGGAACTCTGATAAGAGTCTCCAGGTTCAAGAACAGCTTCTTCCCATCAACCATCAAGCTCTTGAATCACATTGCACAACCCCAACCACAAGCCTACCTCAGCACCAAACTACTATGTCTATATATTACTAAAAGTAAGATCTTGACTGCTTTTGACTCACTGCAATGTGATTTCCGAGAGAACGCCGCCACTTACGGACGTCATTTTTGGCCACCTCGCTCAGAGCCCCCTCTCCGCCGGACTGGACAGGAGGATTTTTCCCATCAATTAAATATCAGAGAGATATTAATGTTTTTTAAAAAATCACCATTCTCTCTGCTGCCCCTGCTGGTGGGAGGGGGAGGGACTATAAAACCCTGAAGTGGTGTGCCTCACTCAGTCTCTGCAAGATGGAGGAAGCGAGAGGGTCATGTCTCTCTGAGCTCTCAATAACACTGAACATATGTCTACTCAACTGTGAATGTCCTTAATGTGGTTTGAAAATGAAAATATGGTTGGGTTCAAATAAAAAGGCACTGCAAATGGTTGTTTGGAGGGTTTTGGTTTGAAGTAAAAAGGCACTGCAAATGGTTGTTTGGGGGGTTTTGGGTTCAAGTAAAAAAGCCACTGCAAATGGTTGTTTGGGGGTTTTTGGGTTGAAGTAAAAAGGCGCTGCAAATGGTAGTTTGGGGGTTTTTGGGTTGAAGTAAAAAGGCACTGCAAATGGTTGTTTGGGGGGGGTTTGGGTTGAAGTAAAAAGGCACTGCAAATGGTTGTTTGGGGGGGTTTGCGTTGAAGTAAAAAGGTACTGGAAATGGTTGTTTGGGGGGGTTTGAGTTGAAGTAAAAAGGCACCGAAAATGGTTGTTTTGGGGGGGGGGGGGGTGGGGGGGTTTGGGTTGAAGTAAAAGGGCACTGCAAATGGTTGTTTGGGGGATTTTGGGTTGAAGTAAAAAGGCACTGTAGAGGGTTGTTTGGGGGTTTTGGGTTGAAGTAAAAAGGCACTGCAAATGGTTGTTTGTCTAAACTTGACAACTTCCTGTTTGCACTATATTGATTTTAGATAAAATGCTACCACTTGTGGCTGTGATTTTTGGCCATCTTACTCAGTCCCCCACCGCTCATCAGATGCAGAGGATTCTTCCCATCAAAGAAAAATAAAAGTATTATTAGTGTTTAAAAAATGTTGAGAATCTCTCTCCTGTCAATCACGCCATGAAGGCCACACCTTTTCTGGTGGGAGAGGGAGGGATTATAAAACTCGGAAGTGTGGGTGTGGCTCAGACTCTCCATGATGGGGGAGGGAGAGGTTACATCCATGCCTGAGCTGTGAGTCAACTGAACATACTGAATGTCTACTGAACTGTGAGTGTGGTGTTTTGTATGGTTTTATGGTGGTTTTACCCTGCTTGGAATGGTATGAAACTGCTTTTGAATGTGGTGACCTTGTACCCTGAATGAAATGGTATGAAACTGTATTTGAATGTGGTGTTGTTGCACCCCGCATGAATTGGTATGAAACTGCAAATGAATTTGGTGGCCTTGCACCCTCCTTGAAATGGTATGAAACTGCACTTGAATTTGGTGGCCTTGTACCCTGCTTGAAGCGGTATGAAACTGCACTTGAATTTGGTGGCCTTGCACCCTGCTTGAAGTGGTATGAAACTGCACTTGAATTTGGTGGCCTTGCACCCTGCTTGAAGTGGTATGAAACTGCACTTGAATTTGGTGGCCTTGCACCCTGCTTGAAGTGGTAGGAAACTGCACTTGAATTTGGTGGCCTTGCACCCTGCTTGAAGTGGTTGGAAACTGCAGTTGAATTCGGTAGCCTTGCACCCTGCTTAAAGTGGTAGGAAACTGAACCTGAACCATTGGGTCTCATCCCCTCAACGAGCGGTTTTGGGGGGAGGGGGGGGGGCTGCGGCGTCACACACAAACACACTAACTACCCCACCCCACACACACACTAACCCCCCCCTGATATTATATTAATATTATTATTTGCTCCTTTTCCCCATCCCCCACTCTATCCTCTCATGCATAAACCCCAACTGCGCAGGTGCAGTTAGAGGGGGAGTGAGAGGGGGATAGAGGGAGCGAGAGAGAGAGTAGAGAGGGAGAGGGTGAGGGGAGTAGAGGGGAGGGGGTAGATGGAGGGGAGGGGCAGTAGAGATTGTGGAGGGGGGGGCGTGACATCACATGGGACGGCTGGTCCCCAAATGCAATATTCCACACTCACCCATCGGTCCCAATACTCACTGCTCCCTAGAGAGGGGGGTTGGGGGGGGTAGAGAGGGAGAGGGGGCAGAGAGGGAGGGGGAGCTAGAGGGGGAGGGGTAGAGGGAGTGTGTAGAGAGTGAGGGGAAGGGGTAGATAGGAAGAGGGGTAAACAGGGAGGGTGATAGAGAGGGAAGGTAATAGAGAGGAAGGGGGCAGAGAGGGAGGGGGCAGAGGGAAGGGGGTTGGAGAGAGAGAGAGAGAGAGAGAGGGGGTACAGAGGGAGGGGGAGGAGGTAGAGGGGGAGGGGGTAGAGAGGGAGGGTAGGAGGGGGAGGGGTGGAGGGGGAGGGGGAGGGGGTAGAGGGGGGGAGGGGGTAGAGAGGGAGGAGGGGTAGAGAGGGAGGGGGTAGAGGGAGGGGAGAGGGGAGGGGGGTAGGGAGGGGGTGGGGGTAGGAGGGATAGAGAGGGAGGGGGTAGAGGAGGGGGGGGGTAGAGGAGGGGGGAGGGTGAGGGGAGGGGAGGGAGAATGAGGTGGTAGAGAGGGATGGGGTAGATAGGGATGGGGTAGAGAGTGAGGGGAGGACAACTTGTTCTATTTGATCTTATTTGATTGTGCACGCCAGGTTGATTGCATTCGGGGAAACAGGGCGGAACATGTAAAGGTTGCAGTCTCCCACCCCTGTCCCATTGTGATGTCATATGTAAATGAGATCAATTGTGATTGGACGTCTGTGAGATGGCATTGTGACATCATCAATGGAAAGTGCTGCAAGAGTCTCCCACAAAAAAGCAGATAGTTTTTTGAAATAAACAATTAATACTTTTAAAAGCTTTGGAAACACACACACACTAACCACCCTCCACACACACACTAACCACCCCCCACACACACACTAACCACCACCCTTGATATTATATTAATATTATTAATTAACTCCTTTTACCCCATGCCCTATCCACTCACCCATAGCCCCCAACTCACAGGCGTGGATAGAGAGGGAGAGGGAAAGGGGGGGGCGGTGTAGAGAGAGAGGGCAGAGAATGAGAGGGCAGAGAATGAGATGGCAGAGAGAGAAGGCAGAGAGAGAAGGCAGAGAGAGAAAGGGGCAGGGAGAGAAAGGGGCAGAGAGGGCAGAGAGAGAGGGAGAGAGAGGGGCAGAGAGGGGCAGAGAGGGGCAGAGAGAGAGAGGGGCAGAGATGGGCAGAGATGGGCAGAGAGGGTGAGATGGGCAGAGAGGGTGAGAGGGGCAGAGAGGGTGAGAGTGGCAGAGAGGGTGAGAGGGGCAGAGAGGGTGAGAGGGGCAGAGAGGGTGTGGGAGAGAGAGGGGCAGAGAAGGAGAGAGAGGGGCAGAGAGGGAGAGAGAAGGGCAGGGACACAGAGAGAGCGGCAGAGACGGACAGAGGACCAAGAGCTCGGTCGCTCCAGTACAGGGCCCGACTTCCTTGCTCTTTCTGCATCTTTTGAATAACGGAGGGGGGGTGGGAGGGGTTGAGGGGGAGACGTCACTTGCAGCGTGTGGAACACAGTGCAGAGTAGACCTATTGTGCCGTCATCAGCGAAAGGCAGTTGTTGTAAATTCAAAGTTTTGTCATATTTTTAAACATTTTCAGTAGTAAGTCGAGAAATAAAGCATGACATTTTCAGATAAGGTGTTTTGGACTCGACGGGAAAATTGTCAACCGGAATATGTAAATAATTTTTTGTTACCAGCGTCGATTTTTTGCGAAGATGTAATAACACACAAACAAACACACAAACAAACACATACACATTCAAGATCAGAGTTTTATAGATATGATGCTCCACATACTTGAGCTTGTTCTATTAATGTCTGGTTACTTAATATAACTGAAAACTTATTGTATTGTTGTTTTAGTTTAGTTTAGTTTAGTTTAGAGATGCAATGTGGAACCATGCCCTTCAGCCCACCGAGTCTGCACCGACCAGCGATCCCCACACATTCACACTATCCTACACACACTGGGGACAATTTTTTACATGTATACTAAGCCAATGAATCTATAAACCTGTACGTCTTTGGAGTGTGGGAGGAATGAAGATCTCGGAGAAAACCCATGCAGTCATGGGGAGAACGTACAAACTCCGAACAGACAGCACCCGTAGTTCGGGATCGAACCTGGGTCCCTGGAGCTCTAAGCGCTGTAAGGCAGCAACTCTAGCTCTACGCCACCGTGCTGCCCTTTATTGATTAATTTGTGTGTTGCATTCATGTGCCTGTAAAGCTGCAGGAAGAAAGTATTTCATTGTTCCATACCGAGTGCAAATGACATCTAAACACTTTTGACTCTCTTGACATGATGGAGAAAGGAATCTGAGCATTTACAGTTTCCGGTGTGTTGTTGCAGCACTGGGATAAAAATACTGATTCATATTCACCAGTGGTGATCTCCAGGATGTTTCTGTTATTGTGAAGGGCAATGGTCATGTCAAAGGAAAATAGTATCTCATTGAGTAACATATGCTGTGGATAAAGGAAAATCAATTGGTGTCTTATACTTAGATTTCCAGAAGGCTTTAGACAAGGTGCCGCATCAAATTTTATTGCAAAAATAAAATCTCATGATATTAGGGTAGATAGAAATTGGCTGCCTTGCAGGAAACAGAAAGCAGATAGAAATATTTTTTGGGTTGGCAAGATATGCCACATATCATTGGCGTCTCATTTTATTACCATATATGTAGATGGCTTGAATGGAGGCAGCAAAAGTATGCTTGCCAAATTTGGAGGGAAATAAATTGTGAAGTAGATGTAAGCAGGTAACAAAAGAACATAGAAAAATGAGTGAATTTGCAAAGATCTGGAAATGAAATGTAGAGCAAGAAAATGTGAAATTGTTCTTTGACACAATGTGCCTGAGATGCAAGGTTTTCATTGCACTCAGTGTTCTCGTGCATATGGCAATAAACTCAACTTGACCTGCCCCTTCGACAGTTGTTGCTGGGAGAATGTGTCCCAGAAGTATCTTTGTCTCTGTTCAGGAGAACTACGATACGATACAACATGATACGATAAAACTTTATTCACCCCCTGGAGGGAAATTGTTCTGCCGACAGTCACAACACACAAGGTACACAAAAAACTTGAAATTAAAAGTGAAAACAAAAAGAAAAAGACAAGCGACTGTTGGCTGGCTGCCGTGTGCACAGTGCCTTCACCGGAACAAACAAACACAGACTTATCCCCTGGGCAGAGGATTCTAAACTAGTGCCTCCCCCCACCCAAACACTGTGTCCCCCTTTGTTCTCCCACCCCCCTCACGACGGCCTCCCCACGCAGGGCCCCCATTGTTCTACCCCCCCTCACACTCATGGGCCGTTGATTGCAGGTCGATCACGAGGCCCCATGGCCACTGAGGCTCCCGCTGCCGCCGAGGCTCCCATTACCGCCGAGGTCCCGGATACTCACGCTGCCGACGAGGCCCCAGATACTCACGAGGCCCCCAGAACTCACGCTGCCGACGAGGCCCCAGATACTCACGCTGCCGACGAGGCCCCAGATACTCACGCTGCCGACGAGGCCCCCGACACTCACGCTGCCGCCGAGGCTCCCATCGTCACCTCCACTGAGGCTCCTTCGGGCCAGGCAGGCCTCGCCGCCCGGCTTCTCCGCAGTCCCCTGGGGGGCCTGTGGGGCGCGCCGGGTCTACCGGGACGCGCTACGGTCGTCGATCGTCGCTCCAGTGGTCAGCGCCATGGTTGTTTGGCGGCTGGATCGGGCCCGCACGGCTCCCCAGGACACTCGCGCCGTGCTGGCTGCACCCCGGGACATCTTCTCACCTTCCTTCATTGACCCCTCTGGTAAGTGGGAGTTGCATATGGTACTTGTGATCCTGGTTGTGCTCAAGACACAGCGAGAGGGCAACAGAGGATAGGGTAGACAGTCAGAAACTTTTACCCAGTGTGGATATGTCAAAGACTAGAGGGCATAGCTTTAAGGTGAGAGGGGCAAAACTTGTGCAGGGCAGATTTTTAACGCAGAAAATGTTGGATGACTGGAACTCGCTGCCAGGGGTGATAGAAACATAGCAACATAGAAAATAGGTGCAGGAGGAGTCCATTCGGCCCTTCGAGCCAGCACCACCATTCATTGTGATCATGGCTGATCGTCCGCTATCAATAACCCGTGCCTGCCTTCTCCCCATACCCCTTGATTCCACTAGCCCCTAGAGCTCTATCCAACTCTCTCTTAAATCCATCCAGTGGTTTGCCCTCCACTGCCCTCTGTGGCAGGGAATTAAATAAATTCACAACTCTCTGGGTAAAAAGTTTTTTCTCACCTCAGTCTTAAATGACCTCCCTCTTCATTCTAAGACTGTGGCCCCTGGTTCTGGACTCACCCAACATTGGGAACATTTTTCCTGCATCTAGCTTGTCCAGTCCTTTTGTAATTTTATATGTTTCTATAAGATATCCCCTCATCCTAAACTCCAGTGAATACAAGCCTAGCCTTTTCAATCTTTCCTCATATGATAGTCCCACCATCCCAGGGATCAATCTCGTGAACCTATGCTGCACTGCCTCAATCACAAGGATGTCCTTCCTCAAATTAGGAGACCAAAACTGTACACAATACTCCAGATGTGGTCTCACCAGAGCCCTACACAACTGCTGAAGAACCTCTTTACTCCTCTACTGAAATCCTCTTGCTATGAAGGCCAACATTCCAATAGCTTTCTTCGCTGCCTGCTGTACCTGCACGCCAACTTTCAGTGACCGGTGTACAAGGACACCCAGGTCTCGCTGTACCTCCCCCTTACCTAACCTAACCTAACCCCATTGAGATAATAATCTGCCCCTTGTTTTTGCCGCCAAAGTGGATAACCTCACATTTATCTCTATTGATGGTGGAGGCTGACGTGAGGTGGCATTTAGTTTAGAGATACAGTGCAGACATGGGCCATTCCACCCACCAAGTGCGCACCGACAAGCCATCCCCGCACGGTAACACTATGCAACACAAACTAAGGACTGTTTACAATGTTACCAAGCCAATTAACCAATAAACCTGGACGTCTTTGAAGTGTGGGAAGAAACTGAAGATCTCAGAGAAAACCCACGCAGGTCACTGGGGAGAACCTACAAATTCCATACTGGCAGCACCTGTGCTCAAGTTGGAACCCGGGTCTCTGGCGCTGTAAGGCGGCAACTCTACCGCTGTTCCAACATGCCATCCACTGCAAGAGGCTTTTGGATATGCACATTGCACATTGGTCAGAAGGAATGGAGAAATATGGATCAAGCACAGGCAGAAATGATTAGATTAACCTGGCGGCATGTTTGGCACGGGCATTGTGGGCCGAAGGGTCTGTTCCTGTACTGTACTGCTCTATGTCTCTGTAAGCAGCTGTGGCAGGGCACTGTGGTTTCAAAGTTCACACGGCTTCGACACTTTATCCTCATCCTAAAGTTAGCACTAATCCAAACTGCCTGCAAGTAATTGCTTGTTTCTTTAAATAGTGTAGGGGCAGAGCGTGTGGCTGTTGTTAAGGCTTGCTTTCCCAGTGCCTGTCTGCTGTCTGTATTTTAATTTCACATCCACAGGGGAGCTGCCAGTGTGGTGCAGTGTAGGAGTCACGACATCCAGGCTCCATGCGTAGTTGTGGAAACACAAGAAAGCGAGCCACTGCACATCTCATTAATGCAGCATGAGTACGAGGGGATTGTGATCATATTTTGTGATCAATGTTTTGCCAAAAATAAATTGTGTACTGTTTGTTCCCTCCTCGACCGTTAAAGTAAATGCCACACAACATCTTTACCATGAACAGGTGTCTCCACCCGAAATGTCGCCCATTCCTTCTCTCCAGAGATGCTGCCTGTCCCGCTGAGTTACTCCAGCATTTTGTGTCTACCTTCGATTTAAACCAACATCTGCAGTTCTTTCTTACACATCTTTATCATCCTCATACCATGCATCATCTTTAACACACCATCCACTTGTGATGCCACTTTAAGTGGTCATGGAAATTATGACTTGCTGATAGACACAAAATGCTGGACTAACTCAGCGGAACTGGTAGCATCTCTGGATAGAAGGAATGGATGACGTTTCAGGTCCAGACCCTTTTTCAGACTGAGTCTGAAGAAGGGTCTCGAGCTGAAATGTCACGTGTTCCTTCTTTCCAGAGATGCTGCCTTTCCCACTGAGTTGGTCCAGCACATTGTGCCGACCTTCGGTGTAAACCGGCATCTGCAGTTCCTGCCTACATAAGTGTGACATTGCAGACACTCTGGCATATGCGCCAGTTCAGCACAAATATTAAAGCTTGAATTTCTACTAGCAATGTTTTGAATATCAAGTCTGCCGTTCTTTGGGTGATTACTGGTACTGCAGAAGCCACAGGAAGCCCAGCATAGACATTTTCTCACAGAGAGTGGTGAGTGTGGAATTATCTGCCTCAGAGGGCGGTGGAGGCAGGTTCTCTGGATGCTTTCAAGAGAGAGCTAGATAGGGCTCTTAAAAATAGTGGAATGCGGGGATATGGGGAGAAGGCAGGAACAGAGCACTGATTTGGGATGATCAGCCATGATCACATTGAATGTCGGTACTGGCTCGAAGGGCCAAATGGCCTCCTCCTGCACCCTTTTGTCTATAGACCATGGATCTCCAGGTTAAGCAGTATGCCGCACCACGAATATTGGCATCACAACTTCAACGTTAACCACCACTCCCCAAGACCGAACACAAGTGGCTATACTCCTGCAGATCTTCCTGCAAAAGCAAGATCTCTGGCCTTTTGTTGGAAAATCTTCACACAAAAATTCTGGGATGGTGGGAGGAAGTGGGATGGTGCAGGCTGCTGGGATTGAAAACAACTGGGCAACAACTGAGGCAGGAAACATGTTCCTGATGTTGTGGGAGACCAGAACCAGGGGCCACAGTTTAAGAATAAGGGATAAGCCATTTAGAACGGAGACGAGGAAACACATTTGCTCACAGAGAGTTGTGAGTCTGTGGAATTCCCTGACTCAGAGGGTGGTGGAGGCCGGTTCTCTGGATACTTTCAAGAGAGAGCTAGATAGGGCTCTTAAAGATAGCGGAGTCAGGGGATATGGGGAGAAGGCAGGAACAGGGTACTGATTGGGGATGATCAGCCATGATCACATTGCATGGCGGTGCTGGCTCGAAGGGCCGAATGGCCTACTCCTGCACCTATTGTCTATGTGAAGCTTGGTTTAGAACAGCTTGAATCATGATCAGATCAAATGCTGCACATGAGCAGATGGCAAAAGACCAATTAAACATGGTTTCCATCACACAGTTAAACACTGGATTCAATGATTACTTCCAATATGAAATATGAAGTATATGTCTTGATAGAAGTATATATAATTATGAGAGGCATAGATCGGATAGACTGTCAGAACCTTTTTCCCAGGGTGGAGATGAATTTTCTATCAGAGGAGAGCAAGTCTACTCATCTGAATAAAAGTGACACACGTAACCCTTTAGTACTGCTTGATAGATCTGCATAAAAAGGGCTCAAGTTCAAATGTAGGCAAATGGGACTGATGACCCTGTATCAAGCACACACTCTATCTACTTCACAATTGAAATTCCACATTATTGTTCATTCTGACAATGTTGACCATAATTTACTGTGCCCTGATTGACTGCCATACTTCATATATTGGGGGAAGTGGTTAAAGGCAGCTACAATATCAATGTTTAAGAGTCATTTGGGCAAACACATGAACCAGCAGGGAATGGAGGGATGTCAACTACGTGCAGGCAGATGAGGTTAATTACGTTGGCATCATGGTCAGTGCAGACATGGCGAGATGAAGGGTCTGTTCCTGTGCTGAATGTTCTGTGCCACTTTACTGTACTTCGATGCCTGAGGAACACCATGGAATATCGACACAGAAAGCTGGAGTAACTCAGCGGGTCAGACAGCATCCCTGGGGAAAAGGAATAGGTAATGTTTCAGGTCGTGACTTTTCTTCAGACTGTCTTTGGTGTAAACCAGCATCTGCAGTTCTTCCCTGAACACTGGAATGATATGACAGTGTTGTGTAAGGTGCTGTGGCAGAGAATTCCACTGATTCACAACTGGGTGAAAAAATGTTTCCTCATCTCAGCCCTAAATAGCCTATCCCTTATTCTTAAACTGTGACCCCTGGTTCTGGACTCCCCCAACATCGGGAACATTTTTCCTGCATCTAGCCTGTCCAATGCCTTAAGAATTTTGTATAAGATATCCTCTCATCCTTCTAAATTCGCATTCACGCTCTGCCCTCTCATAGAGCACAAACTGTACAAAATTGGGGCCACAGTTTTGCCCCAACCGCTTGAGGATTGGCATCGGACGCTATGGAGTAGCGATGAAGAGGTGGGGCCTCGTGGACAGCGCCTCCTGCGAGTGTGGGGACCCAACACAGACAGTGGAGCACATAGTCACCAGTTGCCCCAAACACCGGCCTCCGAATGGTGAACGAGGTCTGATTAACCTGGACGATGACACGTTGGCCTGGCTCGCCTCAACGGAGCTGCAGGTCTAAAAGACACACAACAGAAGAAGAAGGGCATTAGTTGGCCGTATAACTATGCTTCCCACATTATGTTATTAATGCTCATATTGTTACCAACAAAATTCCTTCTGACTTGCAGAAGGACAGTGTTTGGGTTCTTCTGCCGACTGGACTTAGCAAAGGTTATTCATTTGGCTGCTGTGCTGTTTTTTACTTCTCATCTCAGTCCTCTTTAAAAATATTTCTCCTCACTTTCAGTTTATACGAGCTGTTTCAAAAATTAAATGTCAAAAGAGAGCTTGGGAGAGCTGATTGTCTGCTAATACCCTCGGGGGCAATTATGAAAGAGCAATTTATGTAGATTATTACAATTAGTTTTACGGTGTATGTTTCTGACCTAGAGACACAATGTCTCCAATATAAATTATATTTCCACAAGATCCCTAATGTGTCTTGAAGTTGTTTCTGTAACAGTGGTGGATGAAGGAGAGGAAATAGAGATTTACTTTAAATAAAACATTTTTTTTTTCATCCTGTTTTATGAGCACACCAGAGGCTACACATCCAGTCTGCCTAACAACAAATCAATGGAGCAACCAGTTGGAAAATCTGCAGTTGTAACACAAAATTACCTTCTAATTCTCATGCCAGGCCCAGGAAGGGTGGCACGGTGGCGCAGCGGTAGAGTTGCTGCCTAATGCCCCTGTCCCACTTAGGAAACCTGAACCGAAACCTCTGTCGGACTTTGCGCCCCACCCAAGGTTTCCGTGCGATTCCCGGAGGTTTTTGTCCTCCGGCAACCACCTTCAATTAGCATCGCAACCGGCCTCGACTAAAAAATTACCGATTTTTAAAACGGAAACCACTTTTGACCATTAGGGAGACTGACAAAAACCTCCGGGAACCGCACGGAAACCTTGGGTGAGCGCAAAGTCTCCAGAGGTTTCCGTTCAGGTTTCCTAAGTGGGACAGGGGCATTACAGAATTGCAGCGTTGGAGACCCGAGTTCGACCACGACCACGGGTGCTGTCTGTATGGAGCTTCTACGTTCTCCCCGTGACCTGCCTGGGTTTTCTCCGGGATCTTTGGTTTCCTCACACACTCCAAAGACATACAGGTTTGTAGGTTAATTGTTATAAAAGTAAAATTGTCCCTAACGTGTATAGGGTAGCGTTAATGTGTGGGGATTATTGGCCGGTGCGGACCCGGTGGGCTGAAGGGCCCATTTCCACACTGTATCTCTAAATTAAACTAAACCAATTACATTTTGTCGGTCAACTCCCCTTCAGAACATGAAAATTACAGAATGACATTTAAGCAGCTTTCAGATAGGCACACTGATATGCAGGGAATGGAGGGTGTGGATCATGTACAGGCAGGTGAGATTAGTTTATCTTAGCATCATGTCTGGCACCAGACAATGTATGTGGAAGGACCCATTCCTTGCCGTACTGTTCTGTGTTCTAAAGGACTGACTGGGGAATCAAAGCGTTTCTCCAGCCTTTTGTGTACCCTCGATTCTCCAGCATCTGCAGTTCCTTCTTTAACACATGTAGAAAGACCAGTTTTGCAGAGAAGCCTATAGATTATTTTGGATGATATGAGGGAATGGAAGAATGCCCCCTGTGGAAAGAAAGACCATTCACCACATCACAGAAAGTGGGCAATCACAGAGAAATGTGAACTACAGTGCATTCAGAAAGTATTCAGACCCCTTCACTTTTTCCAAATGTTGTTACATTACAGCCTTATTCTAAATTGGATTAAATTCTTTTTTTTTAAATCATCAGTCTACACACAATACTCCATAATAACAAAGTGAAAATAGGTGTTTAGAAATGATTGCAAAGTAATTAAAAATAAATAACTGAAATATCACATTTACATATGTATTTAGACCCTTCACTCAGTACTTTGTTGAGGCACCTTTGGCAGCGATTACAGCCTCAAGTCTTCTTGGGTATGACGCTACAAACTTGGCACACCTGTATTTGGGTAATTTCTCCCATTCTTCTCTGCAGATCCTCTCAAGCTCTGTCAGGTTGGATGGGGAGCGTCGATGCACAACTATTTTCAGGTCCCTCCAGAGATGTTCGATCAAGTCCGGGCTCTGGCTGGGCCCCTCAAGGACATTCACAGACTTATCATGAAGCCATTCTTGCATTGTCTTGGCTGTGTGCTTAGGGTCGTTGTCCTATTGGAAGGTGAACCTCCACCCCAGTCAGGTCCAGAATGCTCTGGAGCAGGTTTTCATCAAGGATCTCTCTGTACTTTGTTCTGTTCATATTTCCCTTGATCCTGACTAGTCTCAGTTCCTGCCACTGAAAAACATCCCCACAGAATGATGCTGCCACCACCATACTTCACCGTAGACATGGTATTGTCCAGGTGATGAGCGGTGCCTGGTTTCCTCCAGACATGACGCTTGGCCTTCAGGCCAAAGAATTCAATCTTGGTTTCATCAGACCAGAGAATCTTGTTTCTCATGCCTTTTGGCAAACTCCAAACGGGCTGTCATGTGCCTTTTACTGAGGTAGAGTCTGACCACTCTACCATAAAGGCCTGATTGGTGGAGCGCTGTAGATTGCCCTTCTGGAAGGTTCTCCCATCTCCCGGGAGAAACTCTGGAGCTCTGTCAGAGTGACCATCGAGTTCTTGGTCACCTCCCTGACCAAGGCCCTTCTCCCCCAATTGCTCAGTTTGGCGGGCGGCCAGCTCTATGAAGAGTCCTTGTGGTTTCAAAGTTCTTCCATTTAAGAATGACTGAGGCCACTGTGCTCTTCAGGACCTGCAATGCTGCAGAAATTTTTTTTTTTACCCTTCCCCAGATCTGTGTCGGAGGTCTGCGGACAATTCCTTTGTCTCCATTGATTGGTTTTTGATCTGACATGCACTGTCCACTGTGTGACCTTATATAGACAGGTGTGTGCCTTTCCAAATCATGTCCAATCAATTTAATTTACCACTGGTGGACTCAAATCAAGTTGTTTAAAACATCTCATGGATAATCAATGGAAACAGGATGAACCTAAACTCAATTTTGAGTGTCATAGCAAAGGATCTGAATACTTGTGTAAATGTGATATTTCAGTTATTTATTTTAAATTACCTTTCTAAACACCTGTTTTCGCTTCTTCATTCTGGGGTATTGTGTGTAGATTGATCATTAAAAAATATATAATTTAATCCATTTTAAAATAAGGCTGTAACGTAACAAAATGTGGAAAAAAGGAAGCGGTCTGAATACTTTCTGAATGCACTGTATGTTGTAAAAGAGTCACAGAGTTGTACAGCACAGGAACAGGGCTTTCAGCTCGTCTTGTTCAAGCTGAACAAGTTAACATGCTGGGCTAGCCCCATTTGCCCACATTTGGCCCATAGTCCTCTTTATGCAGGTCCATCAGTCAGTACTGGAAATAGACACAAAAAGCTGGAGTAACTCATCGGGACAGGCAGCATCTCTGGAGAGAGGGAATGGGTGACTTTTCTTGTCGAGACCCTTCTTCAGACCATGACGTTGATTTAAGATATTGCCAGTGATAACACTACCATTTCACTGTCAAATGCGTTTTGAGAACAACACTGACCTCTAATGGTAAGAGTGAAGTAAGCAACACTGCTTTCCTCTGCAGAGCTTTATGTCTTTGATAAGTGCATAATATATATTCTGTTGTAAAGATTAAAATCTTACTTTCGAACTTCAGTCCTTACACCACAAACACTGATGCAGTGTAGTCATTTTCACGTTATGCGCTTGTGTCTCACAGGAGATAGCAGAAGGGCAGCCTATTTTCCATCCTTAATAATGGTTATTTAAAAATGACATTCACCAAATTTGTATTTGGTTAAGCAGGTTTCCTATGGGATTTATATCATCTCAGAGCCATGTGTAAAATGTAATGAGCCAATCAAGTTGAAGTACACACTTTTCCTTGTGTAAAGTTGGAGTCCATCAGTTGCACAGGAATAGGGGAGCCTAACCTGAGAAGCAAGAATTCAATACAGCTGCAAAGAGAGACAAACATTGTAAAAAAAGTGGATGGGAGCAAATTCAACTCTGATTCAATGTCCAGTCTTATTAACGAAAGGGGATGTTCTTGAAATTACAATTGCATTATGATTCAATTTCCAGATCATTTCCTAGAACTCCAGAGGTTCGGCTGGGACTTGAGGTGCCACACCAAGGTTGGCACTTGAGGAGCACCAAGGCAAATTCCTTGTATGTGGATACTTGGCCAATAAACGTACTTACTTACTTACTTACTTACACCTAGAGCCATTGCTGTGTCAGTCTCTCACCAGCCAATATTGTTCCCCATGTAACAATCCTCTGCAGGAGTATTGCTTGGGACTTAGACTAATGACGTCCAGATAATGCCTATTGTTGGTTGCATCTGAGACAGGGGAGGTTTACAAGAATGATCCCTTGAATGAATGAATTGGCATATGATGAGCGTTTGATGGCAATTGGCCTCCACTCATTGGATTTTAGAAGGTTGAGGGGGGACCTCATTGAAACTTGCAGAATAATGAAAGGCATAGATAGAGTGGATGTGGAATTGATGTTTCCACTGGTGGGAGAGTCGAGGACCAATGGTCATAGCCTCAGAATTACAGGACACTCTTTTAGAAATGAGGTGAGGAGGAACTTATTTAGTCAGAGGTTAGTTAATCTGTGGAACTCATTGCCACAGAGGGCTGTGGAGGCCAAGTCAGTGATAGTTTTAAGGCAGAGATGGACAAATTATTGATTAGAATGGGTGTCAAGGGTTATGGGGAGAAGACAAGAAAATGGGATAGGAGGTAGAGATCAGCCATGATTGAATGGCAGAGTAGACTCGATGGGCCAAATGGCCTACTACTATAACTTGTGAGCTTGTGAATTTGTGAACTAGTGAACAAATATATTTTCGCATTGAAGCGTTTGACTGGAATCTTGGAAGTTGATCCTTTGGCATGGTTTCCCCACTTTCACACCCCGAACATGGTACAGATAGCCCCTGATCCACCAGCCTGTTCCCTCAACCCCAACCCTCAATTCTACCCGCAAACCCTAGGATTTCTCAGGAGCTTTGTTCCTCTGTTTGGTCCCAATATTATGATAACTTGATCTCTGAACTCCCCCGATGCTCCTACCCTGTAAGACCTTAACGGCATATCCCCTTCCTGAATGCTGTGATCCCTTGATGCCTCAATTAGGCTCCGATCGTCAACATCCCCTATCAACCCACCTCAGTCACTCATCTGATCAAAGACCTTAACATCCCATGCCAGGACATCCCTGTTCCTGGCCCTTGGCCCCAAACCAGATCTCAGTGGAAGAAACTCACTTTCCTTGTGAGTTGCCCATGAGTCTGATTCCTTCTCATCTGTCTGTCCTCTCTCCTAAACGAACCTTCCTCCTGCCCCTACTTCCCCAGAACCAACCCGTGAGTATTTTCCATTATTGAGCACCAGGAATTCCAAGGCCACGTGAAGCCATAATAGTAGTCAAAGCTCAAACTACACTTAAACAGAGAACATTAGAAAAGTCCTATTGGAGAAAAGAGACCTGTGTCTAGAAATTGCCAGCAAAATGCATAAAGGAATGACATGCTACAAGCAAAAGACTTAATGTGAGGGTTGACTAATGGAAAATTCCATTGTGCACTTGGCCCCAAAGGACATTTTCATCCGCTCAAAGGACTTCCCGCCGTTCACTCCATTATTGCAAGTGAAGGAGAATAAGTAAATCCAGTCTCTATCACTAACACATATCAAGAACATGAGTTAATCCCTGTACTAATCCATGAGGCATTGAACTGTAGACTCACCTGCAGTCCAACAAACATAGAAACATAGAAATTAGGTGCAGGAGTAGGCCATTCAGCCCTTCGAGCCTGCACCGCCATTCAATATGATCATGGCTGATCATCCAACTCAGTATCCCGTACCTGCCTTCTCTCCATACCCTCTGATCCCCTTAGCCACAAGGGCCACATCCAACTCACTCTTAAATATAGCAGTCAAACACTGCAATTCTTCGTTTCCTGTTAAATAGCTAACTTTCACCCCATGTTTCTCTAGCCCTCTTTATTCCATGGACGTTAATCTTTCACATAGACTTATTATGTGGCACCCTTATAAATGTCTCGAGGAAGTCCCTGTATACAACATCAATAGTGTTTCCCTCATTGATCTCTCTGTTACTTCATCACAATACACCATCAAGCCATTTGGAAATCATTTCCCTTTTACAAATCCATATTGGCTTTCTCCAATCAATCCATGCCTATTAATGCCATGCAGTGCAGTGCAGTGGTAGAGTTGATGGTTACAGTGCCAGGGATCCGGGTTCATCCCTGACTATGGGTACTGTCTGTACGGAGTTTGTACGTCCACCCCGTGACCTTGTGGGTTTTCTCCAGGTACTCCGGTTTCCTCCCACATTCCAAAGACGTGCAGGTTTATAGATTGATTGGCTTAGGTAAAAATTGTAAATTGTCCCTAGTGTGTGTAGGATATTTCTGGTGTGCGGGGATAGTGCTAGAGTGCGAGGATTGCAGGTTGGCGCGGACTTGGTGGACGGAAGGGCCTATTTCCTCGCTGCATCTCTAAACTAAACTAAACTAATTTTATCCTCAATTGTTATTTATGGAACACTCCTCGCCATTGGTCTGTATCTACTGCACTTATTCCTACACTCTATTTATGAGCAATGGTGTTCCATTTCAAATGTCCAGTCCTCAGCCACTGTCATTTAAGCTATAGACATTTTGATGCCAGGCACTCAGATGGAAAAATCATGCACTTTGTAGAACATGTTGAAAGTAGTCAATCCCCTCTCCTGATATTCTATAATATGCCCCTTCAATTATCACAGTTAAAAACCAAAGAGTGTCCAAGAACATATCTCATGTTCCTGCAATGTATTGGTCTTAACATAAAGGAAAACTTCAATCATCTGTTATCCGATTGCTTGGAATTCCCGATGGTTTGGTACCTGCTCATTCATTAATCCAGAATGTGAGCTGAGGGCTCAGAAGGCAAATGGTACTAGGGTCCAGTATTTTGTCAGGGTAGGGCCAGGGTGGAGGAAGAGCATCTCATATTTCGCTTGGGCAGCTTTCAACCCAGCGGTATGTATTGATTTCTCTAACTTCAAGTAACCCTTGCATTCTCTGTCTCTCCATGCTGCCCCCGATCCAAGTTGAACTAGCTTCAAAGTTATTTTATTGAGTCTCATTGTCTGTTCTCATCCTCACCTAGCACACAGCTAACAATGACATAAAAAGCCGGTGTAACTCAAGGAAACGACCAGAAACTTCACCCATTCCCTCTCTCCAGAGATGCTGCCAGTCCCGCTGACTCACTCCAGCTTTTTGTATCTATCTTCGGTTTAAACCAGCATCTGCAGTTCCTTCCTACACAGCTAACAATGACCTGTTTCCTTTATCATCGTAATATTTTTGCATATCTTTCATTTATTTGTTCTATTTCTCTCTACATCACCGTCTATATCCCTCATTTCCCTTTCCCTTACTCTGTCTGAAGAAGGGTCTCGACCCGAAACATCACTATTCCTTTTCTCCAGAGATGCTGTCTGACCTACTGATTTACTCCAGCTTTTTGTGTCTATCTCCAGTCTTTGAGCCAGTTGTGCAGCTGGAGCCAAAGTTGCAGTCCGGAGCACTAGGAGCAGTGATGGAAATGGAGGGGGGGGGGGGGGGGGGGGGGGGGGGGGGGGGGGGGGGGGGGGGGTATGCAGAGGGACAGTGTTCCCCTACTTTTCAGTTTCAAGCTCGGGTTTAATGAGTACTGCAAAAAGATTGGAGTTGTTTATCACTTGATTCAACTGAGATGAAAATGATTTGTTAACTGCCACTGTTAGCACTTGTTAACAGCCAGTAGTTAACACGTAGTTATACAATGTGTCACCAATACATAGATCTGCTTTCCTCAGTCAATATGTTTTGACCAAGTATTAATGATGCCACGTTCCTTTGAATAAAGTTCACGGGATAATTTCTTAAAACTTACTGTTTTCTTACTGTTTAGAAGCCATGGCTTCTTCCTGGTGTGCAGGTACAGTCATTCACCCATGTTATTTTAAGAAGGAATTGCAAATGCTGGAACAATTGAAGGTAGACAAAAATACTGGAGAAACTCAGCGAGTGAGGCAGCATCTCACCCACTGAGTTTCTCCAGCATTTATGTCTACCCACGTTATTTAGTAATTTCTACCCATCATTTAGGGATGTTATATGAATTTATAAAAAAAGTTGATGTGTGTTGTTTTCTCTCTCTCCTTCAAGGTTAGTTCTTCTGTTTGCCTTTATTTGCTTCAGTTTTATTTAGTGTTATTTATCATGTTGTAGTTGTAGCTTTTGAAAAATTTAAACGCTTCGGATTTTTAAAATTCATATAAATTCATAGCTTTGCCAGAGCGCCAAATCCCTTCAGCTGTACCTGCAACTGAAGCTACCGGTGGATTAGTAGACCTTGAAGAGGCATTGACACTTTGTTTTTATGTAGAGGGGTAATAGAGAAGGGCTCCGGACCGCGAGCTCACTGACGGAATGATACAGACGTCCTGACTGAAAATCACACCCTTCCGATCAATTATTTTATAATAAGCCTTTCTAGAGAAAATGCTACTTTATGCTTTGCCCATTGTCAAAATATAACATTTTGAATTTGGCTTTTGATTTGTACAAGGAGACTACAAAGCTCGTAATATCTATTTTTATACACACTGTAACTTTCTACATTTCTACTTTTGGGTATGTATGTAGCAATTATGGCTCATGGAATTTTCTCCCACACTACTAGTTATATTCGTAACAACATTCAATTCAACTTTAATGTCATTGCACAGATACAAGTATGGGTACAAGAAAATGCAGTTTAGCGTCAGTTCGTAGCAATAGCAATATATAAATAGATACAGATGCAGACAATGTGGACGGAGAGACTGGAGAAATCTATCGGCGGGACTCCGAGTTCAGCAGTGTGATGGTGTGATGGTAACATATTTAAACACGTGAAATGTTCAATCTTTCCCAACTCCTTAAAAAGTGCCTGAAGAAGGGACCCGACCCTAAACATCGCCTAGCCATTCCCTCCATAGATAGACACTCAGCGGGTCAAGCAGCATCTCTGGAGAGAAGGAATAGGTGACGGTTTGGGTCGAGACCCTTCTTCGGACCCTCCACAAATCCAGCCTGACCTGCTGAGTTCTCCAGCACTTTATGTTTTGCTCTTAAAATAAATCCGTGGTCCACTGAAGAAACTACACGATAGACCACTCTGGAAGTGCAAGTTTTGCTGTACACTTCATACTGTAGAACACATCATAATACACCTTGAGTGTATTAATGGGGTTAGATTTTTTTTAATCTGTATTCCGTTTTTTTTGTTTTCCTATTTGTCCATTTTTTGTGCCTGATTAATTGGCGGCCAATCAACCGTTGTCTCTAAGGGCGTTGCGTCCAATTACCGACCAACTTCCCTTAAAATGCCCATCCAATTAACAAATTGGTCTCTTCACGTCCAATCAGCAGCTGTCTCCAAGGGCATTGTGTCCATTCACATAATGCGCTGGTCACTCGGCGGGCAATCAGACACAGTCTTCGAGGGGCATTGTAACCAATCACCGACCAGCTTCCCTTAAAATTCCAGTCCAATCAACTAATCGGCCTCCTCCCGTCCAATCAGCCGCTGTCTCCAAGGGCATTGTGTCCAATCACATAATGCGCTGGTCACTCGGTGGCCAATCAGATACAGTCTCTGAGGGGCGTTGTGACCATTCACCGACCTGCTTCCCTCACCAAAGCAGACGATGGCTAGAGCCAACACAGAGAGAGAGACAGAGAGAGATGCAAGAAAGCAACAATGATATATAATACACAATAAACTGTATTACAAATACACAATAAATAAGTTATGCATTCATGTACTCTTACATGGGTATGACCGCACAATAAAAAAATCACCCACCCCTCAGCCTCACGGACCTTAGCATACCCCTAGTTCCTAAAACCCATTTCCATCACTGACCAGGAGTCAGAAATATGGTAGGTTTGTGGATGAAGTTAGTGTTCGAAATGCTTGGATATTTCCCACTCTCCTTAATCTCACCAGGTTCACTAGAAAGTTTATTATATTGTTGCGTTTGGCCATTAATATGAGTAACATCAAAGAGTCAGAGATTCACCATGCTGTGTTTTTCCCCACCTTTTTATGTCTTTATTTGATTGCTCTTTTTCTTCAATTCAAATTGTTTTATTGTGAAATCCAACTGCCTGTGTTGGAAAACAGGTTTTCATTTAGATTCTGGCATCTACTGTTGCGATGATGAATTGCTCTCATATGGGTTAGATAAAGCATTGAATACTTCAAAATGTTCAACAACTGGTTTTAAACAGAACCCGAAAACAGGGCCTGGAGCAATGCAAATGTTTCCATTTCACAATTTTAACATGAACAAATTGCGTTGTTATAGAAACTTTGATGTAACAAACATTACACCGGATTCTTTGAGTGAAAGTCGATAGGGAAGTGGATTTTAAAAGAAAGAGGCTTAGCTGAGAAAGGGATGGGTTGGTTAGGCAGGATGGGGGAGGGCAGCAGAAAGATAGTTATTGTTTACACTAAATATCAGACCTTTCAAGACTCTTTAAGTCAACTCTTCAATCACCTACTGACTGAAGAAAGTACTGGGAGAAAGCTCCACAGCTGCAGAAGGGTTCCTGATCCCAATGAAACATGGTAGAACATGGAACATAGAACAGATCATCACGGGAACAAGCCCTTCGGCCCACTGTGGCTATGCTAAACATGACGGCAAGTTAAATTAATCTCCTCTGCCTGCACATGATCCCGATCCCTCCATTCGCTGTGCATCCATGTCCCAATCCAGAGGTCTCTTAAATTTCATCCTTCCTCCTTTGCCTCCAACCTTTTCAGACAGCTAAATAAACTGTTTTTGTTGAGCTCAATCCACTTTTCATAAGGAAACAATTGAAATTGTCAGATGTAGGGACAAGGCACTCCAGATGATGGCATCGAGCAAAAAACACAAAGTGCTGTAGCTTGCCGGTTCAGGCGGCATCTCTAGAGGACATGGATAAGTGACGATTCAGTCCAAAGAAAGGTCCAAACTTGCAACATTGTCCATGCATGTCCCCCAGAGATGCTGCCTGACCCATGGAGTTACTCCACCGCTGTGTTTTTGCCTTTATCTCAAATTGTCAACTCATTAAAGAGAAACAAACAGCATTCCCCTATATTTAGTCATTCCAAAATGCCAATAGTGAGTGGCGTGTGTGGGAACAAACTTGATTTCTGGTAAGATTGATTATTGCTTCTAATTGTGAAAGCAAAGATGTCTGTTGTTTAGGGCAGCACAGTGCACAGCATTACAGCTCTAGAGAAGCGGGTCGAACCTGTCTACAGGTGCTGAACCCATGGAATTTGCACGATCTCTCCGTGACCACGTGGATTTTCTCCGCGTGCTCCAGTTTCCTCCCAAAAAATGTCTTGAATAATTACAAACCAATCATTGTGATTTGTCAGTAGACACAAAATGCTGGAATAACTCAGTGCGACAGGCAACATCTCTGGAGACAGGGAATGGGTAACATTTCGGGTCGAGACAAACTCTGGAAAAATTAGTCAATATTATGCTCCACAATCAACAGAAAATACTAACTTTTGGAGGAATTACTTAAAAAATGATCAATTTTACTTCGGAGTCACGTGAGTGACTACGCGAAGAAGCCCGACTGCCCGCAGTGCGCGTCATTATGACGCACGCCTTTGCGAAGCACCGGTCTGGCAGGCACGTTGCTCCTGCCAGCAGTAAGTTTAAACTCCAGGTAAATATTTCTTACCTGTTTTTTGATATCCTGCAGGAACCCTTTTTTCCACAGGGTTCCTGCCGGGTGCTTCGCGGGTGCCGACAAGGAACCAGCTGCGGGCTGTGGGGAAACCCCGGTCCTACCGTGGAAACAGGTAGCTGGGGAATGTCGGGCTTGCGGAGTTCAGTCACTACGGTCAGTGACCTCTGAATGCTGAGTTCCCGGGGAGGAGAACTGCAGCAGAAGTGCGATTTTAGACCGCAGTGGCCCACGATATGGGGCTGAAGCTGACCAGAACGGTCAGCCCGGGTGCCGTGGGGGGGGGGGGGGGGGGCAGGTTCCCCCTCGGTAAGGCACACAGACGCTAGGGTTCCCTGGGGTTGGGAAAACCCAGCAGCAATGCGGTGTCCAGACCGCAGTAGTTTAGGATGGGGAGGGGGGGGGGGGGGGGGGGGGGAACCGACCAATATGGTCAGCCCTGATGCCGGGAGAGTTCCCCTTCGGGTAATGTAAAAAAAGTTAGGTTGACCAAGATGTAGCCCTTGTGGAGAGTAGGCTCCATCTAGATACACTCCAACTACAGGTGACAGTGCCAGGCATATGTGTGAGCCTGAGCCAGCAGCACCTTTGCACAGGGCTGCTTTAGGGGATGTTGTTTCAGTGATAGTAATGGCATATAGGTAAGCCTGAGCCAGCAGCACCTATTCCACAGGGCTGCTTTATGGGATGCTGAATCTATGGCAATGCCATATGGATGAGAGTCTATGGCAATGCCGGGCATATGGGTGAGCCAGCAGCACCTATTCCACAGGGCTGCTTTATGAGATACCGAGTGTTGGCAGCGCCGGCCTATGGGAGAGGCCACATCAGCAGCACCGTGTACCAGGGCTGCTTTATATTGAGGTCCAGGCTATGGCAGCACCGGCATATGGGAAAGCCACGCTAGCAGCACCTTGTAGCAGGGCTGCTTAATGTAGGCAGCAACATCTGTAGAAGGGCTGCATAATGTTTCCCTCATGGGAGAGGTGAGCTTCCCGGGGCAGTTTGTTCTTACACTGAAGTTTTACAGCAAGGGACCATTTACAAGTGGATAAGATTTACACTTGGTTGAACAATACAAATGATCAAGACATTCTTCATCAATTTAGAGGCATCTAACCATGAAATTGGGCCAGAATTGTGTTTAGGTAAGCACAGTACTTTGAACAGGGTTGCCTTCAGGATAGGTTCAAAAATATGGGCAGACTTCGAGACAGGTCAGAATTATGGCTAGAATTGTTTTAGGCAAAATTAGCAGACCGGTTCATTATTATGGTCAGGTTGTCTTACAAGACAGGCTCGGGAATCGGGCCAGAGCTACCGTTAAAGGCAGACGCGAAGGATGACAGACGTGCCTGTTCATTATGAAAGATTGCTGATTAACAACTGGAGTCACAGTGGTGCCCATTTACAATATCATTGGAGATATTTGGTGGAGGCATTGCTGTGATGAGGCAATATAATAGTATAATACACGGTTTCAGTCTCAAATATGTTTGAGAAATTGGGCTCCTCTATTCAATTAAAATTAAGTTGTTATCAAATAGACTTGTTGGAGATGTTGCAGAGAGCATACCCCAACACATAAAAGCCAACAGGTCAGTATTAGTCTGATGGTGGGTCCATGGCAGTGTCGGCCAATTTGAGAGGCCCCGCCAGCAGCGCCTTGTAGTAGGGCTGTTTAATGGCTTCCTCATGAAAGAGGACAGCATATTGAGTCTGATGGTATAGCCGTGAACATACCCAAAGGGATGATGGTCACGTGTCAGAGATCATTACTGACAGCAAGATTTGCCATCACAACACAAATGCAGTGAACACCACTATCAGGGGGACATTAGACCCAGCCACCGAATCTGTTTGTCAGGTAAGACCTATTCAATGGCCAAATCCTGCAGGATGAAGGTAAGCGGTTCACTGAAGCTGGTAGCAGCATGAAAGCTGGCCAGAGGTTCCACACACTCTATCAGGTCATTACGATTTACATTGAGTTATCAATTGGCTTTTGACACCGTCCTAGGCAACAGATTGTAGTCAATAGAAGCCTGTTACAGCTTTGTTGATATAAAACAGCAGTCTAGTCATTAAGACTAATTGGCAATATAATGGATGTGGCTTAGCTGTGCAAGTGGGAGAATTGAAATCATCCTAAATGGAGAACTCTAAAGTACCATGCAGGTCATGGTCGACACACTTTGCTATTATCTGCTGAAGCTGCCAAAGTCGCAATGATGGATAGACATTGTTCAGCATTGTTCCAGTAGGTTAATCAATAAATATATCATTATATTGCAAAATTATGCTAATTGTCTAAGAATGGGAAATTGTGAATATCATCTCTGGTTTGGAGCTGGAGGAGATTTGCATGAGTTGCCAATTCTTCTTTTATTGGTGTCAAATATCTATAGACCCTACGCATTTTGTGGGATTAAGAGTAATTGAGCGGATATGCATATCTTGCTCAACTTCATTATGATGCATGATCATATTGAATCGGTGCGGGCCCGAAGGGCATGGCCTACTCCTCATCTATTTTCTTCTATGTTGACACGTTATGATGGTGACATATGTTAGTACATGTGGGTGCAATCAAGTAAAGAATCCTGTTATGGTTACATAATCTCGTTGGCCACTGGAGTAACATCAGGTATAGGTCAATGACAACACAGAATGGGTGTTGAATCACACCGTATTTTTGAAATTCTGGCTTCAATGGAACACCGAATATACATATTTATATCATGTTTGTTCATGTTTATTCACAGGTTGTAAAATATGTGGGATAACAGTGGCGAAGATACATTCTCGCTACAAGGAGAAGGAAGGTCTTTTGAGTCTTCCTCCATTTGCTTCATTAATTGGGGCTTCAAATGAAGTCATTAGAGCCGTTTAGGTTCCTATTGTGTGATTGGCCTATGCAACTTTGATTCCCGTTTGTCGGGAATAATAATATAAACTTATATGGTTGTTTTGAACGTAACTTGCTAGTTTAGTCTGTGGCTTGAGAAATCAAGCCGTTGCATGTTAAAATCAAATTATGTCCTGCAGATTCAATAGATTGCTCTATGGCTTGGGTTGTTACATCAGTCCTTGTATATGTTCAGTGTGCTGCAATAGCACCAAAAAAACAGGACTTTCTTTTCCAGGAGATGGAAAGCATTTGTTGAATGTTCATGTTGCATTGAAGACGGTACAAATTACTGATGTTGGAGTTCATTTTAAATTATCTTTGTCAATAATTAAGTTGTACGGCCATTAACTGTGCCAACGTGCCGTCTCATTGTATTGGCTGCAGCAAACAAGACCCACTCTGTCGGGTTCACCCTGGATATCAAGTTGGTAAACATATCTTTAGCATAATGTTTCCTAGGACAAGTAAAATGCGGTATGGGATGTCAATGTTGTGTGAACACTATTTCACCAGGGTGGTCCAGCTACATCCTTAGTTTTGCCGGATTTCATAGGTGGTTATCCTCCTAGCGCTGGTTACCGCAACAGGTATAGTCACTACATAGTTGCGACGGAACAAGGTGGTTACGTTTGTAAACAATAATATATAATATTTATGCTTATAATTCACTTAAGCAGAGCAGAAGGGGTGTCAGATCTCAAAATAGTTCAAGGCATACCCAGGGACCTTTGGTAAAGTGAGGACACACATATATAACAATACGTTAAGGTCACTGAGAGTCTTCGAGGCTCTGAACTAGCTATGTTGTTAGTCACAAAAACTTATAAGAACATTCAGGTCACTTCCAGAGGATAAAATGGACTTTGATTATGTAGGAGTAGATACTGATTCCAGTCATCACTCCATCAGGGCTACTATAACAACAGCAGCAAGGGTCTTACCACGTCCTAACGCTTGCAGCATGGTCAAGCGAACAAATTTCAAACATTTATACTAACCCATTACTAGACCAGGGGTATTTGTCAAATCTATTTTCATTGATTATAGTTTTCCATCCGAGTGAAAGGTGGGATTATTATTATTACTTCATTAATGACATCAGCATGTTTAAATCTATGTCATGACTGTATGTATTATGAATATTTTTCCTTCATTTGTCAATGAAGCAGTTGTGGCTGTGTAGACTCGTTTCTCATGGCATGAAATCACAGAGCTTTGAAGTCTTCACGTTGTCACTCACGTGACTCCGAAGTAAATTAGTAAGATTAAATGAGAACTTACCAGTTTGAAGTTTGATCTTTATTTTATGAGGAGTTACAATGAGGGATTACGTGCCCTCCGCTCCCAACCCTCATAAATGTCATCTGGTAGTTCTAGTCTTCTGTTATCTTACTATTGTACTTCAGTCACTATTACCTGTCATTTCACACTGCGGGCAGTCGGGTTTCTTCACGTAATCCCTCATCGTAACTCCTCATAAAATAAAGATCAAACTTCAAACTGGTAAGTTCTCATTTAATCTTACTATTAATAATCACTCTGAAATGGGGTAAATATATTGTGACAATTCATGGATACAATAGACAATAGGTGCAGGAGTAGGCCATTCGGCCCTTCAAGCCAGCCATTCAATGTGATCATGGCTAACCATCCACAATCAGTTCCTGCCTTCTGCCCATATCCCCTGATACCACTATCTTTAAGAGCCCTATAATGCTCTCTCTTGAAAGTATCCAGAGAACCGGCCTCCACCGCCCTCTGAGACAGAGAATTCCACAGACACACAACTCTCTGTGTGAAAAAGTGTTTCCTCCATTCTAAATGACTTGCCCCTTATTCTTAAACTGTGGCCCCTGATTTTGGACTTCCCCCAACATCGGTAACATGTTTCCTGCCTCTAGCGTGTCCAAACTCTTAATAATTGTATATGTTTCAATAAGATCCCTTCTCATCCTTTTAATCTCCAGAGTATACAAGCCCAGGCGCTCCATTCTCTCAGCATATGACAGTCCCGCCATACCGGGAATTAACCTTGTAAACCTACGCTGCACTCACTCAACAGCAAGAATGTCCTTCCTCAAATTAGGGGACCAAAATTGCACACAATATGCCAGGTGTGGTCTCACTAGGGCCCTGTACAACTGCGGAAGGACCTCTTTGCTCCTATACTCAACTCTTCTTGTTATGAATGGCAACATGCCATTCGCTTTCTTTACTGCCTGCTGTACCTCCATGCTTACTTTCATTGACTGATGAACAAGGACCTCCAGATCCCGTTGTACTTCCCCTTTTCCCAACTTGACACCATTTAGATAATAATCTGCCCTCTTGTTTTTGCTACCAAGGTGGATAACCTCACATTTATGCACATGCATCTGCCCACTCACCCAACCTATCCAAGTCACCCTGCATTCTCCTAGCATCCACCTCACAGTTCACACTGCCACCCAGCTTTGTGTCATCTGCAAATTTGCTAATGTTCCTTTGAATCCATCTAAATCATTGATGTACAGTGGCTTGCAAAAGTATTCATACCCCTTGAACTTTTCCACATTTTGTCACGTTACAACCACAAACGTAAATGTATTTTATTAGGATTTTATGTGATAGACCAACACAAAGTGGCGCATAATTGTGAAATGGAAGGAAAATGATACATGGTTTTCAAATTATGTTACAAATAAAAAACTGAAAAGTGTGGCGTGCAAAAGTATTCAGCCCCCTTTACTCTGATACCCCTAAATAAAATCCAGTGCAACCAATGCCTTCAGAAGTCACCTAATTAGTAAATAGAGTCCACTTGTGTGTAATCTAATCTCAGTATAAATACAGCTGTTCTGTGAAGGCCTCAGAGGTTTGTTAGAGAACATTAGTGAACAAACAGCATCATGAAGCCCAAGGAACACACCAGACAGGTCAGGGATAAAGTTGTGGAGAGGTTTAAAACAGGGTTAGGTTATAAAAAAATATCCCAAGTTTTGAACATCTCACGGAGCACTGTTCAATCCATCATCCGAAAATGGAAAGAGTATGGCACAACTGCAAACCTACCAAGACATGGCCATCCACCTAAACTGACAGGCCAGGCAAGGAGAGCATTGATCAGAGAAGCAGCCAAGAGGCCCATGGTAACTCTGGAGGAGCTGCAGAGATCCACAGCTCAGGTGGGAGAATCTGTCCACAGGACAACTATTAGTCGTGCACTCCACAAATCGGGCCTTTATGGAAGAGTGCAAGAAGAAAGCCATTGTTGAAACAAAGCCATAAGAAGTCCCATTTGCAGTTTGCCACAAGCCATGTGGGGGACACAGCAAACATGTGGAGGAAGGTGCTCTGGTCTGATGAGACCAAAATTGAAGTTTTTGGCATAAATGCAAAACGCTCTGTGTGGTGGAAAACTAACACTGCACATCACCCTGAACACACCATCCCCACTGTGAAACATGATGGTGGCAGCATCATGCTGTGGGGATGCTTTTCTTCAGCAGGGACAGGGAAGCTGGTCAGAGTTGATGGGAAGATGGATGGAGCCAAATACAGGACAATCTTGGAAGAAAACCTGTTAGAGTTTGCAAAAGGCTTGAGACTGGGGCGGAGGTTCACCTTCCAGCAGGACAACAACCCTAAACATACAGCCAGAGCTACAATGGAATGGTTTAGATCAAAGCATATTCATGTGTTAGAATGGCCCAGTCAAAGTCCAGACCTCAATCCAATTGAGAATCTCTGGCAAGACTTGAAAATTGCTGTTCACAGACGCTCTCCATCCAATCCGAATGAGCTTGAGCTATTTTGCAAAGAAGAATGGGCAAACATTTCAGTCTCTAGATGTGCACAGCTGGTAGAGACATACCCAAAAGACTTGCAGCTGTAATTGCAGCGAAAGGTGGTTCTACAAAGTATTGACTCAGAGGGGCTGAATACTTTTGCACGCCACACTTTTCAGTTTTTTATTTGTAATAAAATTTGGAAACCATGTATCATTTTCCTTCCACTTCACAATTATGCACCACTTTGTGTTGGTCTATCACATAAAATCCAAATACAATACATTTACGTTTGTGGTAGTAACGTGACAAAATGTGGAAAAGTTCAAGGGGTATGAATATTTTTGCAAGGCACTGTATATTGTAAATAGCTGCGGTCACAGCATCAAGCCTTGCGGTACCCCACTAGTCACTGCCTGCCATTCTGCAAGGGTCCGGTTAATCCCTACTCTTTGTTTCCTGTCTGCCAACCAATTTTCTATCCATGTCAGCACTCTACCCCCAATATCATGTGCCCTAGTTTTGACCACTAATCTCCTATGTGGGACCTTATCAAATGCTTTCTGAAAGTCCAGGTATACTACATCCACTGGCTCTCCCTTGTCCATTTTCCTAGTTACATCCTCAAATAATCCAGAAGATTAGTCAAGCATGATATATAATCACAATCTATGAATCATTCAACTTGCTTAAGCACAACATAAACCATTGAATACATTGGAACAGTCAGTCTTTATTAATGACTGGGTAAGACAAGTTTAGGAGGATATGGGCCCAACATAGGCAGTTGGGAGTAGTGTAGATGGAACATGTTGGCCAATGTGGGCAAGTTGGGCCGAAGGGCCTGTTTCCTCGCTGTATCACTCTATGACTCTATGACTGATTGATGGATCTCGAGAATCCTCTTTGTTCTCTGTTTCCAACATACCAATGAAACAATCATTGGATTGAATAATTTCATCACTTGCTCATACATTTTAAAGCTTTGACATCAACTCTGGATATCATTCTTTGGAGAAATTCATATGGGCACACATGTAGACAGGACAGTTGGAGGCTGTGCACTGCATGGAGAGAAGTGAGGCGTTGGTGTCTATTCACAAAGCATGTTGAAATATTTACAATGTCCACTTTCCCTTTTTTTTTCCCTTGGGGACATTTATGGCCAAATTATTCCATTTGCTCCTCTCTAGTGTTGAGAAACTGGCAGAGCATCTTCAACCTTGTTCAGATTTGCATATTTGAATCCTGATACTTCACATGGGTACAAATAGCAATAACTTCTGTTATGGTTTATTTTTCTCCTCCTTTCCAGGGAAATTGAGATAATTGATTGCCCCATACTGTGTAATATATTAATTTCATTTTAGAGATACAGCATGGAGAAAGGCCCTTTGGTTCACTGAGTCCCACCGACACAGCGATCACCCATGCACTAGTCCTATGCTATTCCAGTTTTGCATCCCACACACTAGGGGCAATTTACAGAAGCCAATTGACAAACCTGCACATCTTTGGAGGAAACTGGTGTACCCGGAGAAAACCCATGTGGTCACAGGGAGAACATACAGACAGCAACCAGAGTACTTTTTAATAGCTAGAAGTTTATTTTTGTTACTGCAACATAAAAATATTAATAGCCCTGTCCCACGCTACGAGTTCATTCCAAGAGCTCTCCCGAGTTTAAAAAAAATCAAACTCATGGTAAGCACGGAGAATGAACGTAGCGGGTACGTCGGAGCTTGGGGACGTCTCTTAGCGGCTCGTAATGCTAACTGCAGGTACTTGGGAAGATTCGTTAATGGTAGGTAAGCAATGGGAAGACTCGTGAAGATTTTTCAACATGTTGAAAAATGTCCACGAGATCCCCGAGTACCGACGAGTGGCCATTACCGTAAATCTCCGAGTTCGAATCAGGGCAAACACGGGAGAGCTCTTGGAATGAACTCGTACCGTGGGACAGGGCATTAAAGGTGGTATGTTCTGTTGTTTATTAGAGTATCCTTGTACAAGTGACAAAGAAACGTTTGCTTGTTACTTTCAATGGCCACCCACTGTGAAAGTAGCAGTTTCATTCTTAAGAGCCAAAAGTGTCTGATTACTAACTGGAGGTTACATGGATTTAATTTTTTTTTTTCCTTTGACTGTTTTTCTTCCATAACAGCAATTTTTCTGCTTGTCAATTCCCAAAGTAACATTTAAATGGTTCTGTCATTCTCGACTGAAATCGTATTGAGTCAGCATAACGGTAATTAGTAGAACACTTGGCAGTTTCAGTGCCCTAACAACAATCACTCGCTCAATGTCACCAAGATCAAGGAAGTAATAGTTGACGTCAGAAAGGGGAATTCGGGAGACCACACACACACATTTTCATTGGCGAGTCAGCATTTGAGAGAGAGTTAACAGTTTCAAATTCATCACCATTAACATCTCAGATGACCCTGTGCTTGGCCCAGTACATGGATGTAATCATGAAGAAAGTGCACCAGAGCCTTAACTTGCTTGGATGTTTAAAGAGATTCGACATGTCACTGAATACCCCAACATTGTTGAAAGTATCCGGCTGGTTTGCATCCTGGCCAGCTATGGCAATACCAATATACATGAATGCAAGAGGCTGCAGAAAGTAGTGGACTCAGCCCAGTCTTTCATGGGTAATGCCCCCCTACCATCAGAGGCATCTACATGAGATGCTGCATCAAGAAGGCAGCGTCTATCATCAAGGATCCCCAGCATCAAAATAATGGCCGCTTCTCACTGCGAGGTTCACCAATGAGGTAGATAGTAGTTCAACGCTGCTCTCTGGTTGTGGTAGGATGATTCAGTTGGCTGATAACAGATGGGAGGAAAGTGTCCCTGAATATGGAGGTGTGCTTTTTTTCACATTTCTATACCTTTTTCCTGATGGGAGAGGGGAGAAGAGGGATGCGATTCATCCTTGATTATACTGCTGGCCTTGCCGAGGCAGAGCGAGGTATAAATGGAGTCAATGGAAGGGAGGTCAGTTTGTGTGTTGGTCTGTGCTGCTTCCACAATCCGCTGCAATTTCTTGCTGTTCTCAAACCAAGATTGTGGGGGTTATCTGATAATTGGGTAATTCCATGGTCAAGCAGAAAATGAGGTGCTGTTTTTCCAATTTATGTGTGGCCTCTGCCCACTGAGTCCCACCGACCAGCGTTCACTCCATACACTAGTCCTATGTTATCCCAGTTTTGCATCCTACACACTAGGGGCAATGTACACAACCCAATTGACGTACAAACCTGCACATCTTTGGAATGTGGGAGAAAACCGGTGTACCCAGAGAAAACCCATGTGGTCACAGGGAGAACATAAAAACGCCATGTATACAGCAACCAGAGTACTTTTTAATAGCTAGAAGTTTATTTTTGTTACTTAAAAATATTAAAGGTGGTATGTTTTGTTGTTTATTAGAGTATCCTTGTACAAGTGACAAAGAAACGTTTGCTCGTTAGTTTCATGGCCACCCACTGTGAAAGTAGCAGTTGCATTCTTAAGAGCCAAAAGTGTCTGATTACTACCTGGAGGTTACATGGATTTAGATTTTTTTTTTCTTCGACTGTTTTTCTTCCATAACATCAATTTTTCTGCTTGTCAATTCCCAAAGTAACATTTAAATGGTTCTGTCATTCTCGACTGAAATCGTATTGAGTCAGCATAACGGTAATTAGTAGAACACTTGGCAGGGTAGTGCACTAACAACAATCACTCACTCAATGTCACCAAGATCAAGGAAGTAATAGTTGACGTCAGGAAGGGGAATTCGGGAGACCACACACACAAACATTTTTATTGGCGAGTCAGCATTAGAGTTAACAGTTTCAAATTCATCAGCATTAACATCTCAGATGACCCTGTGCTTGGCCCAGTACATGGATGTAATCATGAAGAAAGTGCACCAGAGCCTTAACTTGCTTGGATGTTTAAAGAGATTCGACATGTCACTGAATACCCCAACAAACCTCTACAGATACACTGCTAGTTTGCATCCTGGCCAGCTATGGCAATGCCAATATACATGAATGCATGAGGCTGCAGAAAGTAGTGGACTCAGCCCAGCCTTTCATGGGTACTACCCCCCTACCATCAGAGGCATCTACATGAGATGCTGCATCAAGAAGGCAGCGTCTATCATCAAGGATCCCCAGCATCAACATAATGGCCACTTAGTTGAGGCCAGTTCATTGGCTATATTTAAGAGGGAGTTAGATGTGGCCCTTGTGGCTAGAGGGATCGGGGGGTATAGAGAGAAGACAGGTACGGGATACTGAGTTGGATGATCAGCCATGATCATATTGAATGGCGGTGCAGGCTCGGAGGGCCGAATGGCCTGCTCCTGCACCTAATTTCTATGTTTCTATGTATAGGAATGGGGAAGAGAATTAAAATGACTCACCACCAGGAGCTGCAGCTGGTCACGGCAGAGGAAACAAGTGGCAGATGGAAAGAACTGGCTCTACGCACTGTACCCGACTGAGTACTGATCATTGTATGGGCACAGCATCTGAGGGCTCGTAGAGCTTTAGCTGCTTTATCTCTTTGCTAACTCCCACAGTGGCATAGTTGGGGCCAAGTTCTACTTGGCATTATTCCAAGAATCAAGGCCATTTATTGTTAGGTGAGTTGGATCCCCTAAGCCCTCAACCATAGATGAAGAAGGAGGTGCTAACATTAGAGGCAGAATTGGGTTCTGGCAAAGGTCCAACACAGTGAATGGACAGCCTCATTAATAGTAGTGCCAAATTTAGAATAAACCAAGTGATTTTGGGTGAATTGCAAAGTAATACTGAACAGATGATGAACAGTATCCAAAGATTTACTTGTGGGATTAATAGTCCTTCATGAACCATGGCTCCGCGAACAGAACCATTGGCTGTGGCTCATCTATTTCCAGCAGCTCTGCTCTTATCCCCTCTACCCCGGGATAGAGCAAGGATTTTCTCCTGATCCTCACCTTCCACAACACCAGCATTCAACATCATCCTTCAACTCCAAGCCTCAATGATTCAACGACAGGCAGCATCTCTGGAAAGAAGTAATGGGTGGCGTTTTGGGTTCTTCACCCTGAAATGTCATCCATTCCTTCAAACAGAGCCATCTATCTCCCCGTTCTCTCCCCCTGTTCAGCCTTTGACTGTTCCCTTTGCAACTCACTGGCACTGTGGCATGTTCCCATCCAATGATGACAGGTGCACTACCTTTCTTTCTCACCACCCAGGCATCCAAGAATTCTCCTCAGATGAAGAAGTTATACTTGCACTCTAGTGTACTGTATTCGATATTCACAGTGTGTGCTCCACTACACTAGAGACATCTGACGCAGATTGGATGACACCTGCTGCCTGTCACTTTAATTTGCACCTCACGTCCACTCTGACCCAGGTCTGTGATATGCACAGTTATAATGAGTCCACCATATGCTGAAGAGCAGCAGCACATCGTCTGTCCAGCCTTGTTGTAGTGTTGCAGCCTTTGGGACTTAATAGTGAACTCTCTATATTTCAATAACTTGCTTCCTCGGTCGTGATCAGTGCTGACCTTTATTGTGTAGGTCGTGCCTCTGTGATATTTCCTCAGTTTTTTTCATCCCATCTGCATTTGCACACCTCGACCTGTAATCGCAACACATCACACATCTTTGAAGATAGACACAAAATGCTGGAGTAACTCAGCGGGTCAGGCAGCATCTCTGGAGAAAAGGAATGGGTGATGTTTGGGTCGAGACCCTTCTTCACTCCAAAAAGTCACCTGTTCCTTCTCTGCAGAGATGCTGCCTGTCCCGCTGAGTTACCTCACCATTTTGTGTCAATACTCAGTGTAAATCAGCATTTGCAGTTCATTCCTGCACATCACACATCTTAGTCACTTTCAAACCGTCCTCCTGAACGACCAACCTCGACCTTTCATAGCAAGAACTTTTCCCCTATCCATTGTTCCCCAACAATTCTTCTAGCTTGTAATAGCTTGTAATAGCTTCTAATAGCTTCTAATCTTTTTCTCTGTTTCCCACTTATGATGATAGATCCTCCCCCTCTGTTCCTCTTTTGACAGATGCTACCTGGTGTACTAAGTATTTCCAGCATTTTTCAGGTTTAATTTTGGCAGCTTAAAATAAAATATTGCTTTTCTGAATTTCTTACAATGCTCCACACCACATTGTCAAATTTCTCCGCTCCAATGAGATCTGACATACTTAACATTCCTATAGTATCTAGAAACTGGTTGACAGACCAGCAGATTAGGAATTAAGGCATTAGGAATTTAAAGAATCAATGCAGAATTGCTTTGGGACCTAGCACGTGCGTTTGGCTCTGTACCACATAGTCTTATTTAGAGTGCTTTTGATTTCTTTAGAGTTCCAGGGTCGATAGTAAATTTAGTGAAAGCATTTTTCCAAGATGTCCGAATGTGTTTTATTACAGTAGACTAGAGTTGGGCATTATGGCGGGGTGTACTATTTCCCCGTTAGCGTTTACAATGGCGATGGAGTTAGTGATTAGAGCATCACGGTGGGGGGAGACGGCACGACAGGCTGCACCTCCCTCCAATCAGGGCCTATATGGATGATATCACCTTGGTGAACACAACAGCAGCTTGTACAAGAAGGTTACTAGAGAAGATAAATAGTAATCTCAAATGGGCTAGATTGAAGATTAACCCTAGGAAGTCACAGAGTATTTCTTTGGCAAGAGGAAAGGCAGCAGAGAAAAGGTTAGATGTAGAGACTTCCGGTGGCGCCATGGAGGGCTAGGGAGCAACGCCAGCCAGCTCCTTGAGAAAACGCTGAAAAAACCGGGGAGAAAACGACCTACCTGCTGCTTCTGTACCGACTGCCGTGAGTGACGTCATCAGGCGCGCGACTTGCAATGTCTATGCAGCGCAGCCCCCTCGCTGAAAAACCGAAAAGTCAAGTTACTAGGCATAAAAAGGCCCGATGGAAGCCTCGGGCTCAGGTAGGGCACTATCCCAAGAAGATGTATCGAAAAAAACAACGAAAAAATCGGAAAGTGAAGATCTCAGAATTTATATTGCACAAAAAATTGCAAATTTAAAGGATGAAATAAAGCTGGAATTAAAGACTGAACTTGCAAAAACGAATGAAGAATTAAAGAAAATGAATTTCAAGGAAGAAATAAAAAAAATCAAGGAGGAGATGATGGAGTTAAAGCTTGAAATTAATTCCACGGTTACGGATCTATCGGACAAACTGAGGAAGGAAACTGCAGAAACACTGACTGAACAAGCTGCAGTCATGACAAAAGAGACAAATGTTAAAATCAAAAAGGTGGAAAAAAATCTTGAGGAAAAGCTGGATCCCGTGGAACAAACACTGAATCAACAGACGACAGCCATAAAGGACCTTGAGGAGATAGCCGAAACAAGTGCTCGGACTGCGGAAAAACTCATCAGAGAAAATCAACGTCTATCTGAACTACTGGGCAAAATAACTGATAAATGCACTGAATTCGAAGGACAGAACCTAAGAATTGTGGGTATTCAAGAAGGGAGCGAGGCGAATCAAGATCCCCGAGAATTCACTGCAAACTTACTGCAACAAGTTTTATCTCTGGATCAAAAGCCTTTACTTGCTCGAGCACACAGAGTGATGAGACGTCGGGCAAGACATGACGCCCCTCCAAGACAAATGATAATAAAAGTCCAGTATGACTATGTTCTGGAGGAGATGATGGAAAAAATTGTAAGAAGCAGAAATCTTATATATGAAGGTGATAAGATCAGTATTTATTGAGACTATCCAGCAGAGGTCTCCAGGAAACGAAACGCGTTCAACGAGACCAAAAGAATTTTGAAGGAAGCGAAGAATTTGAAGCATGGTCTGAGGTATCCAGCTACCCTAAGAGTCACTTACAATCAGAAACAACACTTTTTCACCAACCCTGTGGAAGCACTGAACTTTGCCCAGAAGACTAAGGATCAAGTGGAAGATTGAATAATATCTTTAAAATCGAACTACATCAAGGAATAAACTGACTTTGCAGGATTGGATGAAACTAAGGAATTGTCTAAGGAAGCTGGAGAAAGATGCTGGAGAAAGATGCGGATTGGAAACTCTCCCATGGATACTAATAATTAGAATAATAGCACTATTAATACAAATAACTAATAAATACTAAAACTATAGCACGGTACCATTACTAATTAGAGTTAATAATTATCATTATTGACTAATACTTAATCATAACTGAATTATTTAGAATCAGATAAATAGTAATTATAATTGTGCTGAATATAAAGTTTGATTTCATTTGTCCTCCTTGGAACCCTTTTTAAAAATTTATTTTCTTCCCTTTTCTTTTTTTTTTAAATTATATTATTTAAAATGTTTTAAATATATGTATCCTCACAATCCCGACTAATGGAACCCGAATACTTCAGAATTTAATATCCCCGGTAAAATACTGTTATGGAATAATAATTTTAAGAAACCATGGAGCTGGTTAAGTTTGTAACATCAACTACGGAAGTCGGTAGATGGTTAGCCATGTTAGTATGGCTATCACTAACTACTCTAATACTAGATGTAGTTTTTTCCTTCTTTGTGCACATCACTAACTTCTTAATCTATCCCTTTTTTTCTTATATTATAATCTATCATTATTTTAAGTTTGAATGGAGTTATAAATTAGATCAAAGGAGATATAAATTAGATCAAAGGAGATATATATGTGAGAGACATCCAAGGGTCTTGAAATTCGTCTATTCGGAGTTCAGGTGTAAGGTCGGGCCTGTCGAACTGAACCATTTGCTCTATTATAGACCTCCCTAAACTAAAGATGCAAGACTTAAAAATGAATACGGGCAATGAAGGAATAACATTTTGTAGCTGGAACGTTAAAGGTATTAATGAACCAATTAAGAGAGGTAAAGTATTAGCACATTTAAAAACACTTAAAGTAGATGTAATTTTTATCCAAGAAACACACTTAAAAAAAGATGCAGAGCATAGATTGAAAGCTAAATGGATAGATAAAGCGTATCATTCTTTTTTTACACACAAATCCAGAGGTGTTGCAATATTATTTTGTAAAGGTACTTTATTTAAACACACATCAACTATAACTGACAGTGATGGTAGATATATTATTGTAATAGGAGAATTAAACGCACAAAAAATGATCTTTGTTAATGTTTACGGACCAAACTTTGACAGCCCATTGTTCTTTAAGAAAATATTTAATACCATTCCGGAATCAGCACAACATAACCTAATAATTGGAGAAGATTTAAATTGTACCCTAGATTCTTATTTAGACAGATCATTAAGACAACAGAAAATCAAATCGCATTCCAGTGACTTATTAAATGCATACATGGATACTAGTAATATTAAAGACGTTTGGAGAATAGAAAACCCAACTGGACGAGAATACTCATTTTATTCACCTGTACACAAAACGTATTCAAGAATAGATTATTTTTGGTAGACTCTAAACTTATCTCACTCACTTACAATTCAAAATACCATAATATTACAATCTCAGATCATGCACCTTTAACATTTATGATCAAAATAAATGGTAAAACTGAAAAACAGGGACAATGGAGACTTAACCCACAAATTTTAAAGGACAAAGTAACTCAGGAATACATTACAGAACAGATCAAGATTTTCTTTGAAATAAATGATAAGCCGGAAATATCTTCTTCCCTATTATGGGAAACTTTTAAAGCATATGCCCGTGGAATTATGATTTCTTCTCAAGCATTTTATAATAAAGAGAATCGGAGGGAACAACAGGCATTGGAAAAGGAGATTAAACAATTAGACGCAGACAACGCTGCAAATCCAACCATGATAAAACATAATAAAATCGCTGCATTGAAATATAAATTAAATAAAATATATTCAGATCAAGTTGTAAAACTCTATCAATATACTAAACAATTACAATTTGAATTCGGAGATAAACTCCAAAAATTGGTAGCTCGTCAATTACGGAAATTGGAGGGATAAAAAATAATCCATAGGATTAAATCACACAATGGTGAACCACTAGTACAACCTAAAGATATTAATGAGAGATTTTTGCAATATTATAAAAAATTATATGCAGTCAAAACGACAGAAAACCAGATAGGAATAGAAGCATTTAAAAAAAATGTAATCTAAAAGGGTTGGATTCAGAAAATAGAGAATCACTAAATGCTGAAATAACAGCAAAAGAAATCGAAGAATCTATCAGATCATTAAAAAATGGTAAAACTCCGGGACCAGATGGTATTGGTTCAGAATTTTATAAAACATTCTATGATCTGATTGCACCACTTTTGAAGACACTCTATGAATACATTTATACCCAACAGAAACTACCAGAAACGTTAAATGAATCTATTATAACACTTATACCTAAAATAGACAAGGATCTGCATGATCCAGGGTCATATAGAGCTATAGCTCTTTTAAACACTGATCAAAAAATATTAACCAAAACACTAGCACAAAGACTAAGCACAGTGATCAATAAATTAATTCACCCGGATCAAACAGGATTTATACTAAAACGATATTCCTCATATAACTTGAGATGATTATTCAATATTATATATTTGAAAAGAGGTATTAATAAAGACCTAGTAATCATCTAGTTAGATGCGGAGAAAGCCTTTGACCAGGTGGAATGGTCTTATCTGTTTTCGGTCATGGAAACTTTTAAGTTGGGAGAGAAGTTTATTACATGGGTTAAATTATTATACACTAATCCAACAGCTAGAATACTAACAAATCAAATGTTATCAACTAAATTTAATTTATTTCGAGGCTGTAGACAAGGTTGTCCCTTATCCCTACTATTGTTTGCACTCGCAATTGAGCCATTAGCTCAAAGCATGAAATTACATCTTGAAATATATGGGTATGAAACTAGAGAAACTGAAAATAAAATCTCCTTATATGCAGATGATGTCTAACTTTATATTACAAAGCCGGAAATTAGTATTTCAAATTTATTAAATTTAATAACTGAATTTGGCTCATTCTCAGGATATAGCATTAATTGGAATAAAAGTGAACTTATGTCAATAATGGTAAATAACCCACATATATTACAACAATTTCCTTTTAAGACAGCAAACGAAAAAAATCAAGTTTCTTGGAATTTATGTAACAAAAAGATTTGATTCTTTATTTAAATCTAATTTCCCACTCTTACTGAGTAAATTACATAAGAATATCTTATATTGGAAAACATTACCTATTTCAATGCTAGATAGAATTAATGCAATAAAAATGATTTTTCTCCCGCAATTACTATATCTTTTTCAATTGATTCCTATTCGATATACCTTCCTAAAATTTTTTTTAAAAGGTCGACTCCATAGTCACCAACTTTATCTGGGATTTTAAGAGCCATAGAATAAATAAAAAATATTTATGTAAATCAAAAATAAATGGAGGTCTAGCACTGCCAAATTTTATGTTTTATTACTGGGCAGTTAATATTAAAAATATGAACTTTTGGTTGGAAGAAATAGATAAACAACCAAATTGGTTAAAAATGGAAAAAGAAGATTGTTCACCTTTTGAAATTAGCTTGATTTTATTTGCCAATACTAAACTAGGTAAGAAAACCTATAGAGAAAACCCTATAATAGAAAGTGGGATACGTATCTGGAAACAACTTAAAAAAACATTAAAATTGGAATGCATACCACTAGCTCTCTCCATTGTAAACAATGTTACATTTAAACCCTCAATGATGGACAAAGATTTTTTACAATGGAAAAACTATGGAATTAATAAGATGGGCGATCTCTACAGGGAAAACTCATTTCTTTCATTTCAAGAACTACAACAAATTTATGGATTACATTCAAAAGATTACTTTAGATATTTACAAATCAGAGACTATGTAAAATCAAATACACAGGAATTTAGAAATAGAAAGACAGAAATTGTAGATGAATGTCTAAATAAACACCCGAATACAGAAAAATTGATATCATATATTTATAACATTTTATTGGAAAACGATGTACCAATGACAGAAATATATAGGCAATTATGGGAAAACGAATTAGGTCAAATAATCAGACCAGAAGTATGGGATGAAAGTTTACAACATATACACCACTGTTCGTTAAATGCTAGACACTCTTTGATACAATTTAAAGTATTACATAGATTGCATTATTCAAAATCCAAATTACATAGAATTTTTTTCAAATGTATCTGCCATATGTGATAAATGTCAGCACCTAGAAGCTAATTTAACACACTCATTTACAAACTGTATAAAAATTACTAACTTTTGGACAGAAATATTTAAGATAATTTCGAATGTTGTTAATACGAATTTGGTTCCTGACTCAAAATTAATAATATTAGGAATATTAGAAACAGATCAATTAATAACAATGAATCAAATAATTTTTATCAATTACAGTTTAATAATTGGGAAAAAGTTAATGTTGAAATTTTGGAAAGGTCCTACATCCCCCACAATCAAAATGTGGATTACAGGCATGTTGGAGACACTTCACTTGGAAAGATTAAGACTTGTCCTACTGGACAAGCTGGATCATTTCAGAGGGATATGGTCTCCATTTATTGAATATTTAATAGGTCAAAATGGCTCGGTGCGAGAACCTGACTGAAGCCTGAATGAAAGAATAGACGAAGAATCACATATAATAAACCATAGATATATCTCCAGTGATGTATAACCTGCTTAACACTTCATTCATCTTTTTGATTTTCTATTTATACTTTATTTTTCTCTATTATTTCCTACCTGTATTAAAAATAAAAAAATGCATAGAAGTACAAATAAGATATAATTGTTAATATTAATAATATTAAGAATGTATGTGACATGTATATTCTTCTTTTAATATGTACTTCTAATAAAAATATTTAACAAAAAAGAAAAGCTTTGATGTAGATGAAGACGAAATCCCATCCATAATGGACAAACCAATTAAAAGCTTGGGTAGGTGGTATAACAGGAAGTTGGATGACACTGAACAGGTTCAGCAACTTAGAAAGGGTGTTACTGACTTGTTGGAAAGGATAGGGAAATCAGGGCTTCCAGGCAAGTTGAAGTTGTGGTGTTTGTAGTTTGGGCCATTCCCTAGGAGGATGTGGCCATTGATGGTATATGAGGGGCCAATTTCTAAGGTGGAAAGGTTAGAGAGATTGGTTAATTCATATATTAGGAAATGGTTTGGAGCTTCGGCCACCCCGGGCCGCGGAGTTGAACCGGCCCGCTCGCGGAGCGCGGTCACCCGCGGGACTTATTTACATCACCCGGTGCGGTCACAACATCGGAGGCCCGGGTCGCCTCAGCGCAGAGGAAGAGGAAGAGGAAGAAGGGAAGAGACAAAGACAAGATTTTTGCCTTCCACCACAGTGAGGAGGTGTCTGGTGAACTCACTGTGGTGGATGTTAAATATGTGTTTATTGTATGTTTTTGTTATTTACTATATGTATGACTGCAGGCAACGAAATTTTGTTCAAACCACAAGGTCTGAATGACAATAACGTTTTCCAAGTTCCAAGTTAGGGCTCAGCACAGGGAACCCAATGTGGAGTAAGGCAGGTCCAACAGAGAGGAGGACATTGGTTGTAGAGCAGTGAGATGTGTAAGGGCAGCAGCTCAGGTTAAGCAGGGACAGCGGATGAATGGGAAGGTGCAGAAAATAGTAGGTTTAGCTGGAGGGACCTGTGGTGTATGGAGGCGGGTCATGTAAGTTTCCTTATAAGGGCTATTCATCATGTGCTGCCATCACTGCAGAACCTCAAACAGTGGGTAGGTGGGGACCCAGCATGTTGCTTGTGTTCAGGGGTGGCAACGTTGAGACATATTTTGTCAGGATGCAGGACAAATGTTTCTCACAGTCGGTATACTTGGCGGCATAACCAGGTATTGAAGTGCAGAGCTGCAACAATTGAGAGGAGGAGAGTACAGGTGAATTCAGTCGGCATCGGGACTGACAGTGTAGCAATTAATTGTGTCCGTGTGGGAGAGAAAGATAGAGGGGGGACGTTTTCAGACAGGTATGAGTCAGGCCAGTTACGGGGAGCCAATGATTGGGAGATGCAGGTAGATTTAGGAGGTTAGCTTGTTGTTCCGCAGGGAATAATTAGTGCTAGTTTGCGGCCTGATATAGTGTTATGGTCAGTTAGTCAGCAGATAGTATATTTTATAGAACTGACGGTGCCTTTGGAGAATTTAATGGATGAGGCTTATGAAATGAAATGGCTTAGATATGTAGAGTTGGCAGCAGAAGTTGAACAGCGAGGATGGAGAGCAAGAGTACGTGCGGTAGAGGTGGGTTGTAGAGGTTTCATAGCCAGATCCACCACGTCGCTATTTGGAGAGCTGGGAATTAGTGGGCAGAGTTTGTGTTAGGCCGTAAAGGGGATGTCAGAGGCAGCAGAGCAAGGCAGTAGGTGGATTTGCTGGAGAAGAATTCAATTCAATTCAAACTTTAATTGTCATTGTGCAGTGTACAATACAGAGACAACAAAATGCAGTTGGTATCTCCGAAGGGCGAACTTACGAATAAACAAGTAATTGCGCAGTAGTATGAGTATATACATCTATACATATACAGTGGTACCTGTGCAATTTGCTGGTGATTCGATAGTCTGGGGGGGGAGGGGGGGGGGGGGGGGGGAGGGGTGGAGACAGGCAGTCATTGAGGTGCAGCGTTGAGAAGTGTGACAGCCGCAGGGAAGAAGCTGTTCTTGAGCCTGCTGGTCCGGCAGCGAAGGGACCTGTAGCGTCTCCCGGATGGGAGGAGGGTAAACAGTCTATGGTTGGGGTGTGAGCTGTCCCTGGCGATGCTGTGCGCCCTGCGCAGGCATCGTTTACTATGGACAGGCTCATTGGAGGGGAGTGAGGAGCCTGTGATACGTTGGGCGATCTTCACCACCCTCTGCAGACTTTTCTGGTCGGCGACAGAGCAGTTACCATACCATACTGTGATGCAGTTGGTAAGGATGCTCTCGATGGTGCAGCGGTAGAAGGTCAACAGAATCTGGGGAGACAGATGGACCTTCTTAAATCTCCTCAGGAAGAAGAGACACTGGTGAGCCTTCTTGATCAGCAAGGATGTGTTGTGGGTCCAGGAGAGGTCATCGGAGATGTTGACCCCCAGGAACCTGAAGCTGGAGACACGTTCCACCTCCGTCCCATTGATATGGATGGAGTTGTGCGTGCAGCCTCTGAATCTCCTGAAGTCAACAATGAACTCCTTGGTCTTCTTGGAATTGAGGGCCAGTTTATTGTCGGCACACCATGCTGTTAGGAGTTGAACCTCCTCCCTGTAGGCCGACTCATCGTTGTCGCTGATGAGGCCAATCACCGTCGTGTCATCTGCATACTTGATGATGGTGTTGGTACCATGTACAGGTATGCAGTCGTAGGTGAAGAGGGAGTAGAGGAGGGGGCTCAGCACGCAGCCCTGGGGTATGCCAGTGTTCAGGGTGAGCGTAGAAGAGGAGTGGTTATCCAACCTAACAGACAGTGGTCTGTTGGTTAGAAAGTCCAGTAACCAATTGCAGAGGGAGGGGTTGATGCTCAGGTCATCGAGTTTGGCAATCAATTTAGAGGGGATAATGGTGTTGAATGCTGAGCTGTAGTCGATGAACAGCATTCTCACATAAGTGTTTCTGTTGTCAAGGTGGGAGAGGGCGGAGTGGAGTGCCGTTGAGATGGCATCCTCCGTGCTCCTGTTCTTGCGGTATGCAAACTGGTAGGGGTCCAGAGTGGGAGGTAGGCAGCATTTGAGGTGTGCCATGACCAGCCTTTCAAAGCACTTGGCGATGATAGGGGTGAGTGCAACTGGGCGGAAGTCGTTGAGGCTCGCCGCAGTGGAGTGTTTTGGCACTGGCATGTTGGAGGTCGTTTTAAGGCATGTGGGGACAACTGCCTGGGCAAGTGACAGGTTGAAGATGTCAGTCCAGAAATAGGTTCAGTTGGGGGCAGGAAGGAAATGTATAATATGCGGTATGTAATTGTAATCTGTGTAGGTGTACCCCGGTTTTATGCAAGGTTGATATTTGTGGTGTTACGAGTTTAATGATGGATTAGGGTAAATGGAAGATAGGATGCGAGTGTTTAGCATTTGTTGGTGAATTAATGATCTGTAGTTTCCTTGATTTAGGAGGTACTGGTAGCACAGGTGGTGAGAGCAGGTATTGAGGGGGGGGGGGGGGGGGGGGGGGGGGGGGGTGTTCTGGGACGGCAGAGCCTTCCCAAGGTGTCGTGGGCCTAACTCAATGAAACAATAGTGAAAGGAGGTGCCCACTAAATAACCCCATCTATGTACTAGCATCTACACGATCAGTTTTTTTTTAATGTGCTTGTTAACATGTAGGTAGCTGATTATTGCATACGGAGTTAGTTATTGTCTTTAGCACGAGTTTGTATAATTAGTTTAAATAGTGCTTGGACTTGGTTTTCTTGGTTGAGCGGTTCTCCGGGTGTTATAGCACAAGTACTTTGTAAGTTGGGCAAGAGATGCAATCCATGTGTAAATCAGTGACTTATATGAGAACCGCATTTCAATCCACCACGGTATTCTCCCCTGCAGAGATGCTGATGCATTCCTCACTGTATTTATATTAGTAAATAATTCTTAGTTATAGTTGTTCTACCAGTTTAGATTGTTTTTCAGAAAGGAAGCGGTGTAATCTCTCTAAAAAAAATTAAAATATTTTGCACACTCTGTGTGACTCTTGATCCATTGTTGACCCAAACACTGCTTTTTAATTGAGAATAATTATCACTAATTAGAGATATTTTGTTCTTGGGTCTATCTCTGTCCCTATTCCAAGTTCCCCATGTCTACACTCTTTCCTCTCCCCCTCCCCCTCCATCCCTTTAAACCAATATCCCTCCCTCCCACTTTACATTTCACTCCTCTCTTCCATATCTGGCATCTTTTTGTCTCCACTTCACCTCTAGCCTTTGTTACTATCTATACCCAACTGCAAATCACCCCCCCCCATCACTGTTTCCCTGTTTTGCCCCACATATGCCTCTGTTTACCATCTTTCCCCCCTCTACTCCATCAGTCTGTGGAAGGGTTCCGGATGTGAAACATCATCTGTTTATTTCCCTCCACAGATGCTGCCTGACCCGTCGAGTTCCTCCGCTGTTTTAACAACTTGCTTGCAGTAACACAGAGGAAATCCCAGATTATCCATCTCCTCCTCACCACTAATCCTTCTCCTTCGTATCAATTGTTGATGGAGATGAGCAATGATTTATTAATATTAAATTACTTTACCTTGGAATTTGTGTCACTTTCTCATTGCAGTTACACTGAAATTAGCAGTGAAGTTTGTCTAATGGGATTTCCAAAAAAATGCATCCTGACCTGTTAAAGTGACATTTTTTAAACATGTGATGATGAAATGTGATTTCCCTTCTCATTTGCCTTTAAGTATTCTGAATTTACATTAAGCTACAACTTGGCATTCAAACCCCTCAAAGCCTATCAACAGACAGCATCACAGTAGCTTAAGGGTAGAGTTATTGCCTTACAGCGCCAGAGACCTGGGTTTGATCCTGACTATGGGTGTTGTCAGTATGGAGTTTGTACATTCCCCCCGTGACCTGCGTGGGTTTTCTCTGAGACCCTCGGTTTCCTCCCACACTCCTAAGACGTACAGGTTTGTAGGTTAATTGGCTTGGTATAAATGTAAAATTGTCCCGAGCGTGTTTAGGGTAGTGTTAATGTATGGGGAGCACTGGTCGGCGCGGACTCAGTGCGCTGAAAGGCCTTTTTCTGTGCTGTATCTCTGAACCAAACAAAACAAAACTAAACTAAACTAAACAGACTCAGAGAACTGGGTTTCTGTTCATCCCTTTTCAATTGAATCCTCGACTTCCAATTTGGCAGAACTGCAATCAGTTCAAATTGGCAGCAACACTTCCTCCATAATAACTATCAACGCAGAGGCTCCACAAGGCCGTGTGCTCAGCCCTCTGCAAACTCTATACCCACAACCATGTAGGCAGATACAGCTCCAAAGCCATATTTAAATCCACTGATGATACCACCTTTGTTTGATGAATAACAGTTAATGATAAATAAGAGTACAGGAGATTGATGGTAGACAAAAATGCTGGAGTAACTCCGTGGGTAAGGCAGCATCTGTGGAGAGAAGGAATAGGTGATGTTTCGGGTCGAGACCCTTCTTCAGACTGATGTCGGGGGATGGGGGGGGGGCGGGAAAAAGAAAGAAAGAGAAGGAGACAGTAGGTTTGTGGGAGAGCTGGGAAGAAGAGAGAAAGCAAGGATTATCTAAAATTGGAGGTCAATGTTCATACCGCTGAGGTGTAAACTACCCAAGCAAATTATGAGGTGCTGTTCCTCCAATTTGTGCTGGGCCTCACTCTGGCAATGGAGGAGGCCCAGGACAGAAAGGTCAGATTCGGAATGGGAGGGGGAGTTGAAGTGCTCAGCCACCCGGAGATCAGATTGGTTAGTGCGAACAGAGCAGAGGTGTTGGGCAAAGCGATCGCCGAGCCTGCGCTTGGTCTCGCCGATGTAGAGAAGTTGACACCTGGAACAGCGGATGCAGTACATGAGGTTGGAGGAGGTGCAGATGAACCTCTGCCTCACCATGAAATACAGGAGATTGATAATCACATTGAATGGAACCAGATTAACAAAACTAGCTCTCCTCATTGTCATAGTGAGGCGAAAAGCAAATTGGAGGAACAGCACCTCATATTTGACTTGGGCAGCTTACACCCCAGTGGTATGAATATTGATTTCTCTAACTTCAAGTAACTTTTGCATCCCATCTCTCTCTGTCCCTACCCCACCCTAGTCATACTAGTTTCACTGTCGTCCTGTCGTTTCACTGTCTGTATAACTCGTTATCACCAGGCTCAAGTCAACAATGGACTGTTGTAGGGCTCCACCTTTCCTTGATAATCATTACTTTTTGCATATCTTTCATTTATTTGTTCTATATCACTACATCACTAGCTATATCTCTTGTTTCCCTTTCAACTGACTCCCAGTCTGAAGAATGGTCTCGACCCAAAACATCACCTATTCCTTTTCTCTAGAGCTGCTGTCTGACCCGCTGATTACTCCAGCTTTTTGTGTCTATCTTTGACTTATACCCCCATCTGCAGTTCCTTCCTCCACAAATCTTGGTCTGAATTTTAGCAGGGCAAAGGAGTTGATTGTTGACCTCAGAAGGCGAATGCCAGAATCCATGAATCCAAGTCTTCATCGACAGAATGGTGATGGAGAGAATCGAACACTTTCAAGTTGATTACTCTGAAGTTCAGTACGATGCCAAGCACAATGCGTACTCACAAGGATAGCTTGTCAACACCTCTACTTCCTTGGAAGATTGAGGAGATTTGGTTTGTGGCCCAATATTTCAATGCACATCCACAGGTGTATAGAGGAGTATACAGCCTGGCTGGTTTACAGCCTGGTTCGATAACACAAATGCCCAGGAATGAAGGAGGCTGCAGAAAGTGGTAAACATTGGCCGTTCTATAAAGGGTAATCACTTCCCATACATTGAAGGGTTCTTCAGGAGGTGCTGTCTCAACAAAAGCAGCTGATATCATCAAAGACCCACACCACGCTGGCCACGCTTCCAGCTCACTACTACCATTGGGAACATGGCACATGAGCCTGAAAACTGTGACCACCATGTTCAAGAACAACTTCTTCCAGGCTCTTTAGCATTGCAAAACACCAACCACTACTTCTGCGACTGGGATCTACTATGGACTTTGTTCTGGTTCGACAACGGACCTTTTACACAATGATAGTCTGCTTCTGCGAAACACCAAACAAACATACAATGATAAATACTATAATGCTATTACTCAGTTGTGCAAATTGGCAATTTTGCTGGTAAGTCATCAGAGTGAGTGCCATATGTTGGCAAATGCTCCAAATTGACTCAATTATTCAATTTCCATCATTGGTTCCAATCACCACTTCTCTCTGCAGTTACATCCTGAAACACCTGAGGACTCATAACTGGCTTCATTAATGAGTGTGCTGAACAGAAGCACCAAAGGTCGCAAGTACACAGTTCTTGAAAGTGGTAACAGGTAGGTAGATTAGTGAAGAACGGTCATGGCATGCTTGTCATCATCGGAAGTCACGTTGACCAGATGAGCTGGGAATAAAGCTGGGAGTTATCTTGCCATTATATTTTTGACATCAAATGCCATGCCATTTGAGAATTTGTTTTGGATGCTAAACTGATTGTGACAAAACCTAGGATATCTTTGTTACAATACTTACCTTCAGCGGCGCTGCAGTTCTGCCACTGGCCGTGTGTGCAACTTTAGCCCCTTTGAGGGGGGGCGAGTTTAAAAACCGTTTTCTCCTGCCTCTCGGAGTCAAACATCCTCAGGCTGTTATGCTGCTGAAGAATAATCGATCCGACTTGCGTTCTCAGAAGTTTAAAAAAAAAATCGCGGGACAATTTAATTCCTGGAGTAAAATTAAAAAGCTACTTCTAACGCCGTCAATGCCGACAACGGGACGGATCTCACGTTGGGGACAAAACATAAGGTAAGTCATCTATTTTACATATAAACATGCTTCTTAGGATGACTTTAATCCAAATTTCCTTGGCAATAATGTGATTTTGGCCCCATACGAACTGGCAGTGTTTTTCCTGCCAATATGGGGTTCAAATTCACTGCAACTGCAACGTTCCAATTGATCGCATTCCACAAAAACCCACTCGCAAGATGATTAAAATGCCCATTAATTTACGGAAATTAAACTCCTTAAATTAAATTCCTTCCATTTGGCCTATAAATTCATGGCAATGAGATTTAAAAATCATGTAATATTGTGAATGCTTCTGTGAATGTTATTTGGACACTTAGGCTATTTTAAAATGTTAACCTTTTTTTAAGAAATGGATAGATGTTTAGATCTAGTAATTGAGTTTTGTAATTAGCTGCAATTAGCTAACTAACTAATTATATGCTTTAATTTCAGGTCATCCAATTAAGATTGTTTCCTATTTGTTTCAGAATGCTTCCATCTATAATAACTGAACATTTCATTCAATTCTCTTAATTTTTAAGAAAGTTATGGGCTTTTGACTGTCCTCGATCACAGCTTTTGAGTTAAGCCAATGGAAAAGCAATAGGGAACAAGATGCTAATTTCCGAGTATGAAAATGGCCTTAACTTTTTTAATACTGAAGATATGAAAGTGAATTAGGTGTCAAATTAAACTTATTTTTATACTTTATCCAATGGGATAAATTGCAGACTTGATTTTTTAAATCTCAAAATTGTGTAACATTCCTACCTAGGATTAAGGCAAACAATGGACTAGGGGAGGACAGTGAACTAGCTATGATTTTGGATTCAGGGATTCATAGAGTATGGACTATGCACAGAGCACACTGGTGAGGTGAGTGTCTGTATGTTGCCACACTGCCACACAGTATTGGAAAGGAGATTAAACTAGAGAGGGTGCAGAAACAAATCACAAATATTGTTGAAGGACTTCAGTTCTAAGGACAGATCGAATAAGCTGGGACTATTTTCTCGAGCGATTGTAGCTGAAGGGTGAACTTATAGTGACTTAGAAAATTATGAGGTGCATAGAAAGAGTAGATAATCTGAAGAAGTGCCTCGACCCAAAACGTTACCCATTCCTTCTCTCCAGAGATGCTGTCTGACCCGTTGAGTTACTCCAGCTTTTTTTTAAATCTATCTTTGGTTTAAACCATCATCTGCAGTTTCTTCCTACACATAGATAGTCACAATATTTTTCTTGGCCTAGAGAGGTCTAAAACTTGAGGTCATAGGTATGTAATAGAGGAGATATTTAAGGGGCATGTGAGGGGGACATGTTTCCCCCCAGAGATTGGAGGGTATATGGAACAAGCTGCCAGTGGAGGTGGTCGAGATAGAAACAACTTGAATTGAATTGAATTGAATTTATTTGTCACTCGGACCTTTCGGTCTGAACGAAATTTTGTTCCCCTGCAGTCATCATACATATAATTTAAAAAATGACAGAAACACACAATAAACACAAATTTAACATCCACCACAGTGAGTTCACCAAACACCTCCTCATTGTGATGGAAGGCAAAGTCTTAAAGTCTCTGTCTCTTCCCACTTTGTTTCCCTCTGCGCCGAGGCGATCCAGGCTTCAGATGTTGTGACCCCACCGGGTGATGGTAAGTAAGTCAGTCCCGCGGTTCAACCCAACGCCGCGAATGGGCCGGGGTGGTCGAAGCTGCTGCCCTCCAGACCAGCGGACGAAGCTGTTGTTGCAGGAGCTCATAAAAACAGGTCACCAACCTGTGAGCTGCGAGCTCCCGACGATGTCGTCCACTGGGCCCGTGGCCGAATTCACCAACCGTGGCGATTCCAGTGGTCACGGTCGGGCCGCTGCCACTGCCCCACCACCGCTCCGGGGACCGAGTCGGGTCGCCGCTGCCGCTGGAACAGCTCCGGGGCCGAGTCGGGTCGCCGCTGCTGCTGCTGCTCCCGTCACAGCTCCGGGACCGAGTCGGGTCGGCTGCTGCTCCCGTCACAGCTTCGGGGCCGGTCGGATCGCCGCCGCTGCTGCTGCTGCTGCTGCCCCCGTCACAGCTTTTGCCGCTGCAGCTGCTGCGGCCGCTGGAACCGCTCCGGAGACCGAGTCGGGTCGCCGCCGCTGCTGCTGCTGCTGCCCCGTCACAGCTTCGGGGCCGAGTCGGGTCGCCGCTGCTGCTGCTGCTGCTGCCGCCGCCGGAACAGCCCGAGGTCCGAGGCCGCCAGCTCCGCCATTAGGCCTCGGCGCAGATGGAGATGAAGACGGGGAATACGACAAAAAGTCGCACCCCTCCCCCCCCCCCCCAGAATGAAGAGACCCCAATGGGTCCACCCACTGCAATGTTTAAGATGTATTTGGACGTGTACATGGATAAAAAGGGCTTAGAGGGTTACGTGCCTCACACAAGCAAATAGGATTATTTTAAATTGGCATCTTGGTTGGCATGGACAAGCTGGTTGAAGGGCCTGTTTTCCGTTGCATAACTCTACGAATCTCTGAATCCTAATCATCCAGCTTGTTCACTTTCTTTCTCTTCTGCTTCCTCTCCCTTTACCAAGTAATAATCTCCCCTAGTCCATTGTTTCACAATAGACAATAGGTGCAGGAGTAGGCCATTCAGCCCTTCAAGCCAGCACCGCCATTCAATGTGAGCACGGTTGATCATCCACAATCAGTACCCCGTTCCTGCCTTCTCCCCATATCCCCTGACTCCACTATCTTCAAGAGCCCTATGTAGCTCGCTCTTGAAAGTATCCAGAGAACTAGTCTCCACCGCCCTCTGAGGCAGAGAATTCCACAGACTCACAACTCTCTGTGAGAAAAAGTGTTTCCTCATCTCTAAATGGCTTAACCCTTATTCTTAAACTTCTGTGGGCCCTGGTTCCGGACTCCCCCAACATTGGGAACATGTTTCCTGCCTCTAGTGTGTCCAAACCCTTAACAATCTTATATGTTTCAATAAGATTCCCTCTCATCCTTCTAAATTCCAGAGTATACAAGCCTTAATCTCAGGTCTTGTCAGATTAATTTTAGGTCCAAAACAAATTCACAAATGGTAATTATCATGGCAGGATGCATGCTTTATTTAGTGCTGGATTGAATGGTTGATCCTATTTAATGTAGATAGGATTGAGAGTAATCTTCTTCAACACTAAATTTCAAATCCTGTCCCTCTCACTTACTGTGTAAACCTTTCATACAACGCTGCCAGGAAAACCAGTGTTATGGGTATTTTTGCCTTAATTGCCACTGTGCCATTTTTGGTCAACCCTATCGTTATAGTCTTTCTTATTTTGTCTATGCAGCCACTATTTCTGCCTTTTGCGTGCTTTCCTCTTGTTTCATAGGGTGGTACCTGCTTTAAATTATTTCGTCATCATGATGATGTGATAGTTATTTGCTAGATGTTGCATACTCGTGTAGCTCGCATGTAAAATTGTAACGTTCTCAACACATTTCAAAGTGTCAATTCATACAGCATGGAAACTGATTGTATGGCCCACTATGTCCGTGCTAGCCAGTGGCCACCCATCAAATGATGATCGCATCTTCCACTATTTGACCCATAGATTTCAATGTCAGGCAAGTCGGGTGCTCATCAAGACACTTCTTAAATGGTTTCTCTGACTCTGCTTCTAACACACTGTCCAGCTATGCAATCCAGGTACATCACTCTCTGGGTGAAAAAGGTTCCCGTCAAATCATACCTACATTTCTACAGTATCCCTTACCCTAAATCTATGTCCTCAAATTCTATACACCGCCAATAAGGGGAAAGGATTCTATCCCCCTCTATATCCTATATACTCTATATCTATTCCCCTCATCATTTTATGTACCTCAGCCAAGTTCCCTCTGAATCTCATATGTTTCATGGAAAACAGACCTAGCCGCTCTAGTGTCTCATCACGACATAAACCATAATCGGCAGTCACTCGAAACGAGTATGACTGTCCTCTCCATAGGATCGGCTACTTGTGGGTCTGCAGATGTCTGTAGAGGCCGATCCGCGATCCACACACCTTGGTGCAACGTGGGCAGTGGAGACTGACGGTGGTTGGTAGTCGTCAAGCCCCCTTCTCTCTCTCTCCTTACGGTGCTGTTGCTTTGTCTCTGCGACACGGCGTAGTTCCATTTCATGAAGTGCAGCTCCTTCCTGCACGGATTTCCTCCAGGAGTGCCTGTCCAGTGCAATTTGCTCCCAGTTGCTCGATGTGATGTGGAATTTCTTCAAACTGTCAAGACAACATGCTGGTGAATCTCCTCTGTACCTCTCTGTATTTCACACTTCCTATATTATGGTGACCCAGAACTGCAGCCAGTATTTCAGATGAGGACCATTGTTTCATAAGTTGGGGAATAACCTCCTTGCCCTTGTATGCGATACCCCAACTGATGAAGCCTAGACTCCCATATACTGTACCATCATAATCATAATATCTACCTGTGCTGCAATATTCAATGATCTTTGGACACTCACCATCATCCCTTTATTCCTTAATACTCCCAGGTACTATTCCTTAATACTCCCAATATTCCCAGTACTCTTCCTCATTGAGAGTGAGGAACAACACTCCCAATACTCCAAAGAATGTTGTTATTATTCACAACATGTGCCCTAGCCGCATTTGTACACCCAAAATGTATTGCTTTACATTTATGTGGATTAAACTCCATCTGACATTTCTTGGCCCATTTCACCTACGCCTCACTATCACTCTGTAGACCAATCTACCATTCAACAACTCGACTAGTACTTACATTTTCTAATATTCTCTTATTTTTAATCAAATAGAACAGAAGCTTATTGAATATTGCATATTGAATTCATGATCTTCTATTTTGATTGTCGTAGAGTGTGGAAACAACTTGCCCACACCGGCCAACAATGTCCCAGCAAAACTAGTCCCACCTGCCCATTGGTCCATATCCCTCTAAACCTGTCCTATCCATGTACCTCTCCAACTGTGTCTTAAACATTGCGATAGTCCCAGCTTCAACTACCTCCTCTGGCAGCTTGTTCCATACACCCACCACCCTTTGTGTGAAAAAGTCACCCCTCAGATTCCTATAAAATCTTTTCCCCTTCATCTTGAATCTATGTCCTCTCTGGGATTCTCCTACTCTGGGCAAGAGACACTGTGCATCTTCCTGATCTATTCTTCAATTGGGCTATCACTTTCCATTTTCAAGTAGGAAATGGACAAACAATCTAAATTTCACATGGCTGTATTTCCTTCGCCCATCAATTTTGCCCTTTGATATTTTGAGGATTTTCCTCATTGTGGCTGTAAAGGAGAGATCTCGTATGCATGCCTTTGCTTTCTGGAAATGGAATAGTAGCTATGAATTGTGTTGTCTGATATCAGTGGCGCTTCAGCAGATTAAATGCATTGGAAGGAACAGCAGATTCTGGTTTAAACTGAAGATAGACACAAAAAGCTGGAGTTACTCAGCGGGTCAGACAGCATCTCCGGAGAAAAGGAATGGGTGACTTTTCGGGTCGGAAGAACGGCCTCTCTGTGGTTCAGTAGATTGATGTATATCAATTTTCAGTGCAAGATCGTATTGTATTAATGTGGGATGTGTCAATGTATTCACCCGGTGAGCAGAACATTGATTTCCTACCCCCCCTCCCCCCACCTGTTGACTGAGATGACATTCACAATTCCAGGACTGCTTTTTCAGTTTCTCCCTCAATAGGAGACCTTTCTCAGTGGCCTGGGAGTTGTCAGTCTTGTCTCAGTGGTAAAATTACAAAGACCTTGCATTTAAACTCCATTTCAGAGACTAGAGTCCCTAATTTAGATTGACACTTCAAAGTAGTTCTGAGCATGTACATCACAAATGTGACGATGCTTCAAAAATATTTAATTGGTTTTGACATGTTTTTGGATATCCTGAAAGTTTTCTGTCCTTTTTTCCCCAGTCTCTTTTACTGTTATTATTCTCTTTCTTTCAACATTGACAATTGGCATGGTTATGCTTATAAGAAGGTTTACAACCCCAATGCTGTACAATGAGCCTCCCACACGCTCTCTGCAATACAGTAACATAAACCATACATCTTACACATCTTTCCTCATTAGCTCACCTATTTTAAATAGTATTCATACAATAGACAATAGACAATAAGTGCAGGTGTAGGCCATTCGAGCCAGCTTTGAGCCAGCACCACCATTCACTGTGATCATGGCTGATCGGCCACAATCAGTAACCCATTCCTGCCTTCTTCCCATATACCTTGACTCCGCTATTTTTAAGAGCTCTATCTAACTCTCTCTTGAAAGCATCCAGAGAATTGGACCTCCACTGTCTTCTGAGGCAAAGAATTCCACAGATTCACAACTCTCTGGGTGAAAACGTTTTTCCTCATTTCCGTTCTAAATGGCCTGCCTACTCCTAATACTTAAACTGTTGGCCCCTGGTTCTGGATTCCCCCAACATAGGGAACATATTTCCTGCCTCTAGCATGAGCAATCCCTTAATAATCTTATATAGAAACATAGAAACATAGAAAATAGGTGCAGGAGGAGGCCATTCAGCCCCTTCGAGTCAGCACCGCCATTCATTGTGATCATGGCTGATCGTCCCCTATCAATAACCCGTGCCTGCCTTCTACCCATATCCCTTGACTCCACTAGCCCCTAGAGCTCTATCTAACTCTCTCTTAAATCCATCCAGTGACTTGGCCTCCACTGCCCTCTGTGGCAGGGAATTCCATAAATTCACAACTCTCTGGGTGAAAAAGTTTTTTCTCACCTCAGTCTCCCATTTATTCTAAGACTGTGGCCCCTGGTTCTGGACTCACCCAACATTGGGAACAGTTTTCCTGCATCTAGCTTGTCAAGTCCTTTTATAATTTTATATGTTTCTATATGATAACCTCTCATCCTTCTAAACTCCAGTGAATACAAGCCTAATATTTTCAATCTTTCCTCATATGACAGTCCCGCCATCTCAGGGATCAATCTCGTGAACCTACGCTGCACTGCCTCAATCACAAGGATGTCCTTCCTCAAATTAGGAGACCAAAACTGTACACAATACTCCAGATGTGGCCTCACCAGAGCCCTATACAACTGCAGAAGAACCTATACTGAAATGTTCTTGTTATGAAGGCCAACATTCCATTAGCTTTCTTCACTGCCTGCTGTACCTGCACGCCAATATGTTTCAATAAGATCACTTACATAGGTGTAAAGTGTACAGTTCATAGAGACATTCATTTTGATTTTCCCTTACTAACTCATCAAAACCCCAAATATTTGTTCTTTATTTGTGTCAGTGTTATTAAGCCAGATCTTTCTCCAAAGCTCACAATTTCTAGGCTAACCACACGCACAGAAAAGCAACCAGCCATTCAAGTTGTAAAGTGAAAGCAGTGCTGAACTACTATCTACCTCTTTGATATTCCTCGGACTATCTTTCACCGGACATTGCTGGCTTTACCTTGCACTAAACGTTATTCCCTTATCATGTATCTGTACACTGTAAATGGATTGATTGTAATCATGTGTTGTCTTTCTGCTGAGTGGTTAGCACGCAACAAAAAGCTTTTCATTGTACCTCTGTCGGTACACGTGACAATAAACTAAACTGAACTGAAGGAGGGAGGGGCAAAGTTTAAAAGAAATGTGTGGGGCAAGTTTTTTTTTCACCCGGAGAGTGGTGGGTGACTGGAACACATTGCCGTGGTGGCAGATACAATAGCGGTATTTAAGAGGCTGTTAGATATGTAGGAGATGGTGGTATATGGATCATGTGCTGATAGAGGAGATACGTTTAGCTTGGCATCATGTTCAGCATGGGCATTGTGGGCCAAAGAGCCTGTTCCCGTGCTGTGCTGTTGTATGCTGAGATTAACATAATACCTCCAAATTTTGGGGTGAAAATGCCAGACCAATTCAAAGATCCCACATCTTCCCTGAATGGGAATCCAGCTGCCCATTAAAGGAAGATTTGGTCTCTTGCCCCACATTAAAATCATAATCATAATAATACTTTATTAGCCATGTATGTTTTGCAACATACGAGGAATTTGATTTGCCTTAGTCATACCAATAAAAAGCAACAGAACACACAAAATACATTTTAACATAAACATCCACCACAGTGACTCCTCCACATTCCTCACTGTGATGGATTGTGAAAAAATTTCAATCTCTTCCCTTCTTTGTTCTCCTGCGGTTGGGGACATTGAGCCTTCCGTTGACGGGGCGATCTTGGCTCTCGTAGTCAGCGGCGTTTGGGCCCTCGAGTTGGGGCTGGTCGAAGCTCCACCCTGCATTGGGGGGAATCTCAGCTCCCCCCCCCCCCCCCCCCCGTTGGCCGATCGGACCCTGGGCCGGGGCTGGTCAAAACCTTCTGCAACTGGAGCTCCCCGACATCAACCTCTACCCGAGACTGCGAGCTCCTCGATGGCGAAATCCGCAGGCCGCGGTTGGAGCGTCGATACCAGGCAAGGGATCGGCTCCGATGGTAAGTCCACGTCCCCGCAGTAGGGCTCTAAGTCAGCCCTGAGCAAGGCTGCCAGCTCCATGATGTTAGGCCGCAGAGCGACGGAGATACGATCCGGAAAACTATCGCATATCCGGCAAGGTACGAGATTGATAAAGTTTCCCCCGACCCCCTCGCCCACCCCCCACATAACACAAACTAGAGAACATTAACACATTCATTTAAAACACACTAAAATTAACAGAAAAAGATGAAAGGACAGACAGATGGCAAGGCTGCCATCGTGCAATGCCCCCTGGTGGTTTGCAGTGACACCTCTATGTTGATGCACATTTGCAGACACATCAATATGTAGTATATTTAAAAAAATAATATAACAACTTGAAAATAAATACAAGCGTTTGACTTTTAGCAGAAACAAATTATTTTATAAATCTCACTCACTCTTCTATAATCTCATTGTAGAACAATGGTATGTAGCACAGGGACAGGCCCTCTGGCTCGCAATGTCCCATACTGAACATGATGCTAAGCTAAACTTTGTATGGAGAAAATATATTTTTAAAAAGGTTATGTTGAAAGCGGTCAGTCAATTGGGGACTTGTTAGCATTTGAATATTTACCTACAATGTGCAAGTTTGTAGAAATGTAAATATTCAGCTGGTGGTGTGTACTTCTATAGTGTGTCATGATACAAAATATTTATCTTGTACTGTAATGCTTAGATTAACTGAGGCATCAGTAAAATCTACATTTGGCCTTTGACGGTGTTATGGAAGTACAGTTCATCCCGTTTTTTTTTGCACATCATGTATTTTTTTAGAATTGCAGTTTCCTTTATTAAATTGTGGCGACCACACAGCTGACAGGTGAACTGGGAAGAATTCAGTTTGATTCCCGTCAGTAAACATGATGTGTAGGCAGGAACAACAGATGCCAGTTTACACCGAAGATAGACACAAATTGCTGGAGTAGCTCAGCGGGAGAGGCAGCATCTCTGGATGGGTGACGTTTCAGTCTGAAGAAGGGTCCTCGACCTCGCACCCCCCTACTTGACACACTGATCAACCTGAGGAGTGCCTTCAGCAACAGCCTGGTTCCACAAATGATGCAGGATAGAACGCCACAGGAGATCCTTCTTCCCTGTGATAACAAACGTTAATACACCTCCCCCTTCTGTTGTGGGGTAGACTGAGACTCACTAACCACACCCACACCCCCCCACACTGCTCAATTTTTGCACATCCCCAAACCTTTCCACTCGTCACTTTAATTTCTTGTTTCATGTTTTTTGTGTTTTTTATGATTGTTGGCAGATCAATTTCCCGCCTAGGATAAATAAAGTTCTATCATATATTGTATTGTATCATATCAACCCAAAATGTCGCCCATTCCTTCTATCCAGAGATGCTGCCTGCCCCGCTGAGTTACTCCTGCATTTTGGGTCTGTCTTTGGAGTAAACATGATGGGATGGTTATGGATTATAATCTGAAAGTAATGAAATGAGCACACCTATTCTGGAGAAACACAGTTTGCTTATATACCCAGAGGCAGGGTTTTGCTTGATTGAAAAGGTGTTTACAATGCAATTTGCATGACAATGGACAAACCAGTGCAAATGATCGTGCAAATTGCATGCAAATTGCACATTAATTTTATGCTGCAAATAAACACCACGATGGAAATTGAAGCACCCTCAAAATTGGCAATGCCTGCAAATGAAGTCAAACACCAGTGAAAGTTTTGCCTAATTGTATCCTCTTGTATTTAGAAAGCACTAGACTAAGTGGGACCCGTTGGGTCCCATGTTCACACGGGAGGGCTGGTCCCCCGACGCAATATTGCACCTCTCCAACAATTCCAATATTGGCGGCCAGTGGGGGGGCTTTCTGGAGCGCTGGTATGGGTTCTTGGGGTTGCAGCTCAGTCCCTCAAGCCAGATGTGCTGGCAGCTCACTGGCTGGTGGGCTGGTAGTTGACTCATGGCTATTCCTTGAAATTCCATTTCAAGTAGGGTGCAAGGCCACCAAATTCAATTGCAGTTTCTTACCACTTCGAGCAGGGTGCAAGGCCACCAAATTCAAGTGCAGTTTCATGCCACTTCAAGCAGGGTGCAAGGCCGCCAAATTCAAGTGCAGCTTCATACCATTTCATGCAGGGTGCAATGCCACCACATTCAAATGCAGTTTTATACCATTTCAAGCAGGGTGAAACCACCATAAAACCACACAAAACACCAAACTCACAGTTCAGTAGACATTCATTGTGTTCAGTGGATTCACAGCTCAGACAGAGTCATGACCTCTCCCTCCCCCATCATGCGGAGACTGAGCCACACCCACACTTCCGGGTTTTATAACCTCTCCCCCTCCCACCGGTAAAGGTGTGGCCTTCATGGCGTGATTGACAGAAGAGAGATTCTCTACATTTTTAAAACCCTAATAACACTTTTATTTTTCATTGATGGGTAGAATCCTCTGCACCTGCTGAGCGGAGGGGACAAAAATCACAGCCGCAAGTGGTAGAGTTTTATCTAAAATCAATATACAGCGCAAACAGGAAGTTACCCAAAGCTCCCAAACCACCATTTGCAGTAGTGCCTTTTAACTTCAACCCAAAGCACCCAAACCACCATTTGCAGTAGTGCCTTTTAACTTCACCCAAAGCACCCAAACCACCATTTGCAGCAGTGCCTTTTAACTTCAACCCAAAGCACCCAAACCACCATTTGCAGTAGTGCCTTTTTACTTAAACCCAAACCCCCCAAACAACCATTTGCAGGCATTGCCTTTTTACTTCAAACCAACCATATTTTCATTTTCAAACCACATTAAGAGCACTCACAGTTGAGTAGACATGTGTTCAGTGTTAGTCAGAGCTCAGAGATATGTGACCCTCTGGCTCCCTCCATTTTGCAGAGACTGAGTGAGGCGCACCACTTCCGGATTTTATAGTCCCTTCCCCCTCCCACCAGCAGGGGCAGCAGAGAGAATGCAATTATTTAAAAAACATTAATATATCTCTGATTTTTCATCGATGGGAAAATTCCTCTGGTCCAGGAAGGCGGGGCGGGGCTCTGAGCGAGGTGGCCAAAAATGACGGCCGTAGGTGGCGGCGTTCTCTCGCAAATCACAGCACAGGTTGCCAAAAGCAGTCAAGATCAGACTTTTAGTAATATAGATTTAAAATAACACTTTCTAAGGCAAGAAATGCAGCAATAGATATTTTCCAAATGAGTTCCAACAACAAGGTAACTCAACGGTTCAGGCAGCATCTGTGGAAGGAATGGATAGATTATATTTCGGGTCAGGATCCATCTTCAGACCGATGGTTGTAGGGAAGAGATAGCTGGAGAATAGGTGGAGTACAGCAAAATGTAGAAACAATGAACTGCAAATGCTGCTTGATACCAAAGACAGACACAGAGCTGGAGCAATTCAGTAGGACAGGCAGCATCTCTGGAGAACAAGGAGAGGTAACGTTTTGGAAAGGTCCTGACCCAAAATGTCCCCTGTCCTTCTTCGTCAGAGATGGTGCCTGACCCGCTGAGTTACTCCAGCACTCGTTGGGAGTGGGACAAAGCTTTGCAAGTGATAGCTGGATACAGGTGAGGGTGTTTTTGATTGGCAGATGGGTGGACAGAAGCTAGAGGGGCTGTCGTGGTGGTGCAGCAGTAGAGTCGCTGCTTTACAGCACTTGCAGCGCCGGAGACCCAGGTTTGATCCCGACTACGCGTGCTATCTGTACGGATTCTATACGTTCTCCCTGTGACCACGTGGGTTTTCTCCGAGATCTTCGGTTTCCTCCCACACTCCAAAGATGTACAGGTTTGTAGGTTAATTGGCTGGCTACAAGTGTCAATTGTCCCTGGTGTGTGTAGGATAATGTTAATGTGCGGGGGATCGCTGGTTGGTGTAGACTGGGTGGGCCGAAGGGCCTGTTTCCACTCTATATCCCTAAACTAAACTAAATTAAACTAAACTAGAGATAACAAGGTGACCAAAGGGTGTAAGGTAAGAAGGGAACTGGAATGAAATGTAAAGCCAGAAGAAGATTTTCCAAAACATCTATTCCCTATTCCATGCTATGTCATGGGAAAATGTCACCAGGTAGTGAATTGTTATTCTGTAATTCCCTGCTTGCTATCTGCATGGTAATTCTGTAAATGCATAAATCTGTACATGGGATAGGATAGCTTGGGGCTAAAGCAAGTCCTGTACAATCCCTGTGGTTGTAACAGGTGAAGAAAACTCTGACAGCTGGTTAGAACAACTTTGCCAAACCTGTCAAACGACTAAAATATATTAAAATCAACATAGCAGTTTAAATGCTTGTAAATTAATGCACAAATGTGCAAAAGACTGTCTGGAACAGTTAAAACAATTAAAAGCATTCTATTAAACACAATTTATATATTTTAAAAAGTGATTTCTCTATTTCTTATGGTAGACAAAAATGCTGGAGAAATTCAGCGGGTGAGGCAGCATCTATGAAGATATGGAAATAGGTGACGTTTCGGGTTGAGATCCTCCTCCAGACTGATATGGGGGTGGGGAGGGCAGGATGAAGAAAGAACGAGGCGGAGACAGTAGGGTGAGGGAGAGGTGGGAAGGGGAGGGGAAGGAGGGAGAAAGTAAGGATTACCTGAAATTGGAGAAGTCGATGTTCATACTGCTGGGGTGTAAACCACCCAAGTGAAATATGAGGTGCTGCTCCTCCAATTTGCGGTGGGACTCACTCTGGCCACGGAGGAGGCCCAGGACAGAAAGTTTGGGTTCGGAATGGGAGGGGGAGTTGAAGTGCTGAGCCACCGGGAGATCAGGTTGGTTAATGCAAACTGTGCGGAGGTGTTATCTTATCTTCTTATCTTCTCTCCTCACACTCATTCCTCTTCATCCTAAGGAATCAAGGTGCTCTATGTGTGCCAGGTGTGACATGTAGGTTTTTAGGATGAGTTCACCAGCTTGAGTTCTGCAAATTCAAACTCTGTCTGTTGACCCCACAAGACATCCAAAATCAGCGCACCACTGGAATAAGACTGATGAGCATGTGCCATAGAATTAACAGCAAGAGAATGCAGTCATTTGCCCCAAGTAGATTGTGTTGTCGTTCATACTCCACAGGAAGCTCTGTCACCAAAGTTAGACACAAAAAACGTGGAGTCACTCAGCGGGACAGGCAGCATCTCTGGAGAGAAGGAATGGGTGACGTTTCGGGTCAAGACCCTTCTTCAGACCCAGGGACGCTGCCTGTCCTGCTGAGTTACTCCAGCTTTTTGTGTCTATCTTCAGTTGAAACCAACATCTGCAGTTTCTTCTTACATAAGCTCTGCCATTATTATTATTATTGATAAAGGATTATTCTTCTCTCTTTATTTTACTTAAATGTAAAGTGATTAATGCAGAAATGTCATCTGAGCTGAAAATATTGGTTCCTAATGTCAATTCTGAGCTCTGTTTATCATGTCAGTGCAATCACATAGAACATAGAGCAGTACAGCACTGGAATGGGCCCTTTGGCCCATGTTTGTGTTGAATGTGATGCCCTGATGAACTGATCTCATCTGCCTGAAGGTAATCCATATCCCTCCAGTGCCTGCACTTCCTGTGCCTCTCTAAAAGCATCTTAAACACCACTATTGTATCTGCCTTCACCACTACCTCCGGCAACGCGTTCCACGCCCCCACCACCCTCTGAGTAAAAATCTTGCTCCGCACATCTCCACTGTACATTCCCCCTCTCAACCTATAGCTACACCCTCTAGTGTTGGACAATTCCACCCTGGGAAATAGATTTGGACTGTCTACCTACCAATGCCTCTCAGAATTTTATATCCTTCCATCAAGTCTCTCCTCATCCTCTGACATTTCAGAGAAAACAAACCAGGTCTATGCAACCTCTCCCTGTATTTGAAACCCTCTCCACCAGCAGCAGAAGTAATTACTATTGATTTATCATCTGGAATTTCTCCGCACATGTTCAGCTGCAGGTTCCAAATGGTCAGAATACTTTAAGATCACACATTACCTGGTTTGAGGGTTGGGACGTAAGCACAGGATGGTGTGAAATCAAGATCAGGTATTGTTTGCCTTCAGCACGTTACCTACTCAAGTGCCTCCTCCGGTTACACACCCTGGAACACAGAAGTACCTAATGAGTTTTGTATAAATTTGTCATCCTGCTTACAGCACACATTGGACTTTATTGCCAGTAATATTTGTTGGATGGTCTCAAGTCCCAATTCCTGAAATGTAAGCATCCCAATTAGTTCCTACTTTGGTGCTTCACAAGACCATTATTATGGACTCCTATTATCAGTGCAGATTTAAATAATGGGAATATACTGAGAATATCATTGCTGCTTCATTTTGTTTAGTTTTTGTTTGTTTTTGTGTCAGAGATACAGTGTAGAAACAGGCACTTGGGCCCAGCAAGTCTACGACGACCACAGATCACCTGCACACTAGTTCCATGTTATCCAACTTTCTTATCTTACACACTACGGGCACCCCAATAAATGTAGAAGAACTTGGTATTACTCTCCAAGTGATATCTTCAAGTATTACGCTTTTGGGCAGCAATCTCCCATCATCCCTTATCGGTAACTGTCCAGTTGAAGCCTCCTGAATTTCGGGCAACTGAACCAAGTTCTGAGTTTAATTCATGGGCATGTGAGAATAAAAGGGATCTAATTGCCCTCCTTTCATAGTTAAGCGCCTGTCCCACTTACACGACTTTTTCGGCGACTGCTGGCACCCGACATAGGTCACCGAAGATTTTCAACATGGTTTTAATTCAACGGCGACCGGAAAGACGCTACGACTCTTTGGGTGACTAGGAGATTACTCATGACCATACAGGTGACGCCCTGGCTACATGTCGCTGGATGAAGCCTTGTATGGTCATGAGTAGTTGCCCAAAGAGTCGTACCTTGTTCTGGTCACCGCTGGATTTTCAACATGTTGAAAATTTTCGGCGACCTGTAACGACCTATGTGGGTGGCGGCAGTTGCCGAAAAAGTTGCGTAAGTGGGACAGGCCCTTTAGGGAATCACACTTCTCTCTCTGGGCACCACAGGGCCAATCTGTAATCTACAGATACTTATTTGCTGTTGGCCATAGAGAAGAATCCTGAGGAACGCCGCCAGATTTATCTCCAGTCAATCCTTATCTTAGGACTTAAAACAGGCTGCACGTTCACATACTATATGTGCTTGTCTAAGTTGGCCACCAAGACAACGACTTGATGTAATCTTCACTCAAATGAATCCTACAGTTGTAAAGGTTTGAATTCTGAGCCATTATACATTTTTAAATCCTCCGTCATCTTTCCCATCGTGTCATCCTACTACTACACTATGAACATTAATATTGCTACTTTAAATAAATCAGTGTTTTTCATGTGTATATTATTCCATCCCCAGTCAACGACTGCTGTAACTTTTTCCACTGCATTTTCACACAGAACTGTTTGTGAAAGTTGGCATGACTTGAAGGGCCTTGGTTTGGTTTGGTTTGCCTTCATATACTTCAGAAATCCTGCCAAACAAACTTATCAAAGGACAAAAAGGGCCGTTCATTTATATTTTGTTTTAAATGTTTAAACAACATAGGTATGTGGAATCAGTGAGTCTATACTTTCATGAAAATAAATTTACATAAAGGCTTTGGAGTAGATATTTAGTTACCTGTCCACACCTTTCAACTACACCAAAGAGATCGTTTGTTTTAACTGGTTATTAATCATAACTGCCTCATGCTATTTTCAGCTGAATGTTTGACTTGTCATGATGTGGGTTGGGGAGGAAATAATAGGTAGTGAAGCGTGGAGGCAGGTATCAGTGCAACGTTATCATAGAAATCTCACAATAACTTAATGGTGTTTAACGTTATCAGAAAGCAGATGGGATTATATTTCACTTTATTTCATATTCAGGATGACAATGATGTCAGCAATGCCAATACTTAGTGCCCACCCATTATTGCCACTTCATTTAGTTTAGTTTCTGTTTTAGCGATAGTGTGGAAACAGGCCCTTTGGCCCACAAAGTCCGTGACCACCATTGATCACACCCACACACTAGATCCACGTCATCCAACTTTCACATCCTACACACTACAGGCAGCCCCTGTTTTAAAAGTGGTGGTGAGCCACCTTCTTGAGAAACAGTAGTCCTTGCCAGCGGTTCAGAATTGGGAGATACAGAGATTGTCAGTGCTCTGCTCAGCAATGAAGCAAGCTGCAGAACACAAAGTGCTGGAGGAACTCAGCTGGTCAGGCTACATCTGTGGAAGAATTCGACAGGTGATGTTTTGGGTTGGGACCCTTCTTCAGATCTTTCTTCTTCTGAAGAGGAAGGGTTCCGACCTGAAACAACGTCTGTCCATTTCCTCTACAGATGCTGCCTGACCTGCTGGGTTTTCCCAACACTTTGTGTTTTGCTCAAGATTCCAACATCTGCTGTTCCATGTGTCTCCAATGAGGCATGTGGATTAGTTCGCTTCTCAGCAAAGAGATGGGAGTGATACTAAGTCACGCCTTCGCTTGAGTTTTACAACGGACTGCAGGCAACTAATGGTGGGCTTCAGGCAGCTAATAGTGCGTGGTGGGCAACTAATGGCGATCTGCAGGTAACTAACTGAGTTTTACATGTGGAAAGGAACCGAGACCAAGACTGAGAAACCCAGTTTTAATTTTGATTCAGCTGCCCTAAACTCAGGAAAGTTATGAACTGCAGGATAGCAAAAAAACACGCAGAAGTTACCTGTAGGTGGGGGCAAGAGGGCAAAATGGGCAGAAGGCAATGTGAAGGTGCAGCCGCTGTTTCTCAGGAGCTAGGAAAGAATTTCCTTTCCTGATGGAGATGTGAGCGAGCCTTGGCTTTGCACTAACCTCCTGTTTGTCTTTTAACACTTTATTCAAATTCTTAATCATATTGATGTTCATGGTAAAGAGTTTCACCCTGTTTTTCAGGGAGGCACTTTGTCCACCATGTAAAGACCAAGAGAGTCAGTGCACCACAGATAGAGCCAGCAGCCCCATTTTTACAAACGTGCACCATATAAAAATGACAATTATCCTCAAGTGAAAACCAACTCCATTGCCACCAATAGTGTTCTAATTGCAAAGCTGTTGTTACTTGCCATCCCTGTAATGGGATTATGTAGTGTGACATAAGGAAAAAGGCAGCTCAGTCTAACCAATTCATAGAAACACAGAAACATAGAAAATAAGTGCAGGAATAGGCCATTCGTCCCTTAAGCCAGCACGGCCATTCAATATGATCAGTACCCAGTTCCTGTTTTTTCCCCATATCCCTTGATTCCATTAGCCCTGAGAACTAAATCTAACTCTAACAACCATGATTGTTCAGCTTTGAGCCAAACTGAAATGAAAACCATGAAAGATTTATTCAAGGCCAGAAATGCAAAGCATATGAGGAATCTTAGACAATGGTTTTGTTGCTAGAAACATTTATAAAAACAAGTGATGGCAGCTGAAGGAAGTGAGATGCAATGGTCAAGCTAATGGGGGAAGAAAAACTATACGTATGTGAAATATGAAGGCGTGTCAAAGGGACACCAAGCCATTTAGCTGGGTATAAAAAAAATCACATCAGCCAGAAGCATGTTCAAAACCAAGAGTAATGGGCCTGCCCACTTAGGCGATTTTTCAGGCGACTGCCGGCGACAGTTAAGTCGCCTGTAAAACCGGTGACTGGAATGGCGACTGTCAGAGTGGAACACACAAATACACACATCGCTTCCTTCACTAGCCCGTTATGCAGGCGGGGGACAGGCCAAGCAGGAGGAGCGCTGTCTGAGTGAAATTCACACGGTGCAAAGCCAAGGTGATACCGACACACACCGCAATGAACAGGAAGGTTGTTGCTGTAATTAAGACGGCTAAAGCACAGTGTACTTGAAGGGTCATGTAAGTCCTTTAAAAGAGGGTGGGAGAGAGGGGGGAGAAGTCGGAGAAGGAGGAAGGAGTGGAGACAACTTTAAAGAAGCCAGAGATACACGGCTGTGAACCTCGGCAGATATTAACATCACCGGTCGGTTATCCTTGGTTCTGAAAACCACTGTTTACGTATTTTTTCCCAATGAGCCAATGAAATTCACCGGTCAGCACCGGCTACAACCTACGAGAACCTACGACAACCTTTGACTTCCTGGCAACCCACTACCGCTGCACCTACGGCACGAGAATTCTCGCTACTCTCCATGGCGGCTTCATTCTAGTCGCCGCTAATTTTTCAACATGTTGAAAAATTCTCGGCGACCACCATGAGGCTGCGACTAGTTCCCAGAATGCGGGAACTCCTCATGACCATGAAGGCGATTCCCCAGCAACCATTCGCAAACATGTGGCGACCGCGTAGTCCCCTGCAGTCGCCTAAAAAGTTGCCTAAGTGGGACAGGCCCATTAGTATCCCAGAGTTTTGATATTTTTTAAGTAAACGACCACCCTCTCATGATGGTTCCTCTATTCATTTTCTCTATTCCACTCTTCTCTTCTCCCTTTGATACTAGTCCAGCATTCCTAAATGCCTCTATTCTATCCACTTCACTCACTCCCAGTGACACCACGTTTACGAACTATCCTCCAAATTGCAAACTGGTTATCTGCATGGCCCTTATTTATGCTCTGCCTCATCCACATTATCTGAACATTTTATTATTTTAAGCACCTCCTGTTAGTTCTTTGCTTAGCTTTGTTTTCTCAAGAGAAAAGTGTCCCAGTACGTCCAAACTTTCTTAATTACAGGCGGTTAGAGTTGCTGCCTCGCAGCGCTTACAACGTCGGAGACTCGGGTTCAATCCTGGCCACGGGTGCTGCTTATACTGAGTTTGTACGTTCCCCCCATGACTGCGTGGGGTTTTCTCCGAGATCTTCGATTTCCTCCCGCACTCCAAAGACGTACAGGTTTGCAGGTTAATTGGATTGGTATAATTGTAAATTGTGCCTAGTGTGTGTAGGATCGCGTGCGGGGAACGCTGGTTGGCACGGACGCGGTGGGCCAAAGTGCCTGTTTCTGCACTGTATCTCGAAACTAAACTGAAGTATTTCCTGACATTTCTGGAAGCCTGCTTGTAAATGTAATCTGCACCCTCTCCAGTGCCCCTTTATCATAGGACATAAAATATAAAACAGTACAGCACAAGAACATGCCATTTGGCCTACAATGTCTGTGCCGTATATAATGCCAAGACTGTCTCTTATGTACCTGCACCTTATCTATAATGTTCCATTCCCTAAAGATCTACTTAACTATCCAAAAGTCTCTTAAATGTCACTATTGTATCTGCTTCCACCACCAGCTTTGGCAGTGTGTTCCGGGTGCTCACCGCCCTTGGTATAAAAACCATGCCCCAGACACCTCCATTCAATGTCACCCCTATCATCTTAAAGCTATGCAATCAGAACTGAGACGTGATCAGAACCTTTCTGCCAGGATAGAAATCTCAAATACTAATTTGAGATTTCTATCCTGGCGGAAAGGTTCTGATCGCCTCTCAGTTCTGATTGCCCTACCTATGCCTCTCACAATTTTGCATACTTTATCAGTTCTCCCCTCAACCTCAGGCAACAGACTGTCCAACATCACCCTGGAGCTAGACACAAAACAGCGGAATAACTCAGCGGGACAGGCAGCATCTCTGGAAAGAAGGAATAGGTGACGTTTCGGGTCAAGGCCCTTCTTCAGACTCTCCCTGTAGCTAATATCCACTAATGAAAGTATCATCCTTTTTATAACATCTGTTCTAAGTGTAGTCAAACCCAGATTCTGCATAGGTTTAGCATAAATGTTCCATTTTTGAATTCCAATTAATGAACATCTTGATTTCCTATGGCCTTATTAAAGCAGCACAACTCTGGGCATGTTTGTATCTTGAAAATATATTCATATTTATCTAAGCAAGATCATTTTACAATTATTTGTCCAATCTGTAAGATTATTTTTGTCCTACTGTAATTTGTTGCAGTCCTCCCCAGCAATGACGATAACCACCTATGATCTTACAAACAATCCAACCCCAGTTTTACTTCGGAGTCACGTGAGTGACTACGTGAAGACCCCGTCCAGCACGCATGCGCGACACATTAGCGTTCATGCAGTGCACCCGCGACGGACGGGAGTCCAAGGCGCTCCCGCTACAAATCGAAAAGTCGGGCCGACAGGTAAGTTTTACCGTGGCCGTGTGTCTTTTCTCTGTGGTGCTTGTGTTCCAGGAAGAATGAGCAAGGCCAGAGGAAAGAAATCTACAGCTCGCCCCCGTTCGTCCTCCGTTGAGAAATGGCCTCTTTGGAGGGGGGGAAGGAGGCGGCGGGTATAACTACCGAGCCGAGCCCAGCACCGCTAGTGCTGCCTGAGCAGCGGGCTGGAGGTACCTGCAGCCAGAACCGGGCGGTAGTTTCCGACGATTCGGATGAAGATGCCTCACCGCTCGAGAGCGACACAGGCAGCCGCCTAAGCCGCATGGAACGGCTTATGGAGCATTTGCTCCAGCGAGATCTGCTGAGAGAGCAGCAGCAGCCTCGCCAAGGGAGTTCAGGCACTCCCGCAGTGCCTTTTACGGCACTGGCCATTGCTTCACCTTCTTTTGAAGGCAGCATTGGCGACCAGGTCTGGGCTGGTCAAGAAGAGGGGTCACTGGCTGAAGATATCGGGAGTACGCAGGGTGTACAGGATCAGGAAGAGCTGCTGGGTGTGGTCAACCGCTACGTGGCCAATCCACAAGCGGGTCGGCATTAGAGCCGAAACTTGCAGCCAGCATTAACCACCTGTCCTCAAAATCCCTATAAGAACAGGTGGTCAATGAGGCTCTTGAACTATATACAGCCCCAGTAAATTGTACATCTTTGAATGTACCTGCTGTCAATAGCCAAATTTGGGGACATTTGGGGCAGAACATCAGAAACCTGGAGTTGAAGCTCCAGAAGATCCTTAAACTCCTGACTGCAGGAATAACATCTTATGCTCGGTCCATTGATGGTGCGGACATCTCCACAAATCAGCAAGACACATTAGCTCTGCTGTGCACCACTCAATATGTAATAAACAATTTACGAAAGGAGATTATCAAGCCTGCCCTCAACCCTAAATTTGCGGGACTTTGCAAAACACCGGGTTCAGAACCTCCTACTCTGCTCTTTGGGAAAGACCTTCCAAAAAAGGTGAAAGACCTAGAGGAAGAATCCAAGACCTTTGGTCTCGTGAGGGCAGGTTTGGGACCGAGCAGACCTAACAAACCCAGGCGGCAGTACCCCATGGCGTCCACCAGTCCTCGACCACACTATGGGACTGGTGAAAGCTCGGGGTCCGCAACCATTCCCCGTAAGCCTTTTTTAGGCCAGGGCCCAGAGCGGACCCCATGGAAAATGCGCCACCCCCAAACAACATCAACATCAACCCTCTACAGCCCAGCAGACGCCTCATCGCCCGGCGAAGAGGCAGAAGAAGCACCAATAACCATGGAGGTAGGTGGGTCTGGTTACTCTCAGCATATGAGCAGTAGGGGCTCTATACTAACAGGGGGGAGATTGCACTTGTTTTTGGATGCATGGGAATCCATCACTAGTGACAAGTATATACTCAGCAGCGTTCATGGCTACAAAATTGACTTTGTTCATGAAAACATTCCACCAGTTCAGCATATACCCCAAAGGGTATTCACCCTCTCAGTCAAAGAGAAACAAGAGGGTCAAGCTGAACTGATGAGGTTACAAGCAAAAGGTGTCATTGAAAGAACAAAAACATGAACCTTTGGAATTTGTGTCTAATATTTTCACTAAAATCAAAAAAGATGGTGGACAACGCATCATCATTGACTTAACTACTTTAAACAAGTCTGTCAGGTATATACATTTCAAGATGGATACTTTTTGAAACAGCCAGACTATTGGTTTCTAGAGGGTACTTTCTAGCAAGCATGATTTAAAAGATGCCTACTACTCAGTACCCATACATAAGCAGCATCGTAAATACTTAAAATGTATCTGGATGAAACAGCTATGGCAACTTTAAAGCCTTACCAAATGGGCTAACCTCTGCTCCAAGGCTGTTCACTAAAACCTTAAAACCTGCCTTGGCATTATTGAGGAAACAAAAGCATATAGTCATGGCGTATTTGGACGACATTTTAATAGTAGGAAAAACCTTGGAGACAGCCATTCTGGCAGTAGCAGCCACCAAACGTTTGTTTGAAACTTTGGGGTTTGTCATACATCCAGATAAATCCAATTTTACACCGTCCACTGTCATGGACTATCTTGGATTTACGATTGATACTGTTCGCATGATTGTAACTCTGCCGAAGGGGAAAGCATCAGAATTGGCGCTATCATGCAACGAACTCATGAATAAACATCAGCCAACCATACGGGAGGTAGCTAGAGTTATTGGCAAAATGGTAGCAGCTTTTCCAGCTGTACAATTTGGGCCTTTGCACTATAAAAAATTTGCAAAGAGCAAAAGTGCATGCACTAAAGCAAAACTCAGGTCACTTTGACCGAGCTATGAGTTTAACTGCTGAATCCATTCCAGAGTTACAATGGTGGGCAAGGAACGTAAGGCTCAGCTCCAGTCCCATAATAATCACCAACCCAGTATTAACCATTCAAATGGATGCCAGTGCTTTGGGCTGGGGAGCAACTAACATGCAATCCAGCACAGGGGGCAGATGGACTAAAATTGAATCATCTTGCCTGCAGACACGGGGTATCAACTACTTAGAAATGTTGGGTGCGTTTTATGGGTTAAAAGCATATTCATCTAATATGCATCATGCACATGTCCGTTTGCAATTAGATAATACCACGGTGGTGGCTTATATCAATCACATGGGTGGTGTAAAGTCGATATCGTGTGACAATTTGGCCAACCTAATCTGGCAATGGTGTGTTAAAAGGCATATTTGGTTATCAGCAACTTACCTACCAGGTAAGCAAAATACAGTGGCAGACACCAGGTCACGCAGATTCAATGATAACATCGAATGGATGTTAAATCCCAAAGTATTTGCTGAAATTACTAAGCAATATGGCACACCAGATATCGATCTATTTGCATCCAGGCTGAATCACCAGGTACCAACGTATGTCGCTTGGGAACCAGACCTTGGAGGCAGCAGCAGTTGATGCATTCTCGCTGCATTGGGGGAAAAATGTTCTTTTATGCTTTTCCCTCCTTTCTGCCTCATCAGTCGGGTATTACGCAAGATTCAATTGGATTCTGCTTCAGGAATCTTGATAATACCTGACTGGCCTACACAGCCATGGTTTCCCAGTGGCTTTCGATATGGCTGTTGAAACACCGTTGGAATTCCCCCAGCAGTCGACAGTTATTAATCCACCCAGTGTCAGGCATTAGTCACCCGTGCCATGACAGAGTCAATCTCCTGGCTTGCAGATTTAAAAAGACCTCTACTGGGCCTGGGGACTGTCTGAGGACGTCATCAACATGATGGACCGCATCCCACCGGGAGTCCACCAGGAGACAATACCTGACCAACATAAGAAAATGGGAACGGTATTGCTCCAAAAAACAGGAACTACCTACACTACAGCTACAGCCACCAGTGTTGTGGAGTTTCTGGTTGGATTACATCGGGAAGGACTCAGCTACAGCGCCATTAATACAGCCAGGAGAGCTTGTCAGCTTATTTGGTTTCCAGCAGCAGGACAACTGACTTGGGGTCCCATCCACTAGTGGTCAAAATCATGAGGGGCATTTTTAACACCAATTCCCCTAAGCCTAGGTCCACTCAGATCTGGGATGTCAGCATTGTACTGACGTACCTTAGGGGATGGCCACCACCCAGGTCACTCACGCTGGAACAACTTACACTGAAATCAGTCATGCTCATGGCACTAGTGTCAGCTCAAAGGGTACAGTCCCCTCCACCTTCTGAGGCTGGACAGCATGACAGAGTCATTGGACTGTATCACATTTCACATTCAGGGGCTGGTCAAACAATCTAGACCAGGTACCACGCCTCCAGTAATGGAGTTCCGGGCATATTCACCTGACCCACGGTTGTGTGCCAAGACCCATCTCGCCAATTACATAGACACAACATATAACTTAAGAGGGAGAGAAAAAGCCTTATGGATAAGCCACAAGAAGCCTCATGGTCAGGTGACGAGCCAAACCATTTCAAGGTGGCTCAAGCAGGTGCTTAAGTCCGCGGGAATCGATACTATTGTTTACAAATCTCATTCCACCAGGGCTGCATCTACGTTGGCGGCTAGGCGAATGGATGTGCCTATGGACCATATTCTGGCCAGAGCAAGGATGGTCCTCGGAGAGAACTTTCCAAAGGTTTTATAATAAGCCGCTGGCGGAGACTGCTACATTTGCAGGCAGAATTTTAGAGTCTGCAGATAATATTTAATTTAAGCCCGGGGGAGCTCTCTGTTTTTTGTTGTTATTAATAAACCTTTTTTGTTCACAAACAGGTTTTATTGTTGATCGTTATAACATGCTTCCTCCCTCTAAGGTCTTCAGGCAGTGAGTGAAGCATGAGCTGGTACACGGTTCGGATTCACAGAGCTTTGAAGTCTTCACGTAGTCACTCACGTGACTCCGAAGTAAAATAGTAAGATTAAATGAGAACTTACCAGTTCGAAGTTTGATCTGTATTTTATGAGGAGTTACGATGAGGGATTACGTGCCCTCCGCTCCCACCCTCTATTATACAGATCAACTGGTAATTAAGTTCTTATTTTTTCTTTACTATATTTATTTCAATTGTTGTGTTTTCTGTGAATCCACACCGCTGCTTTGAAGAAATGTCGCGCATGCGTGCTGGACGGGGTCTTCACGTAATCCCTCATCGTAACTCCTCATAAAATACAGATCAAACTTCGAACTGGTAAGTTCTCATTTAATCTTACTATTTTATAGCAGACGCAAAGTTAGAAATTGTGTTTTAATTCAAGAGCCTAAATCACTGGTGTAAATTGTGAACAGGAATATCTGACTACTGATCCTTATGGAACACCATTACCCGTCTGCTCCTCTGAATCATCCAAGCATTAAAAAAAAAATCTATAGAAAGACAGGAGAGGAATTATTGGACTGGAATTGCAACATATTATACATGTTTAGTAATTATTTCCAGAAATGTGCTGTGCCAATGTTCAACTAAGTGGATAGAACATGCCCGGTGAATTATGGACCAGCTAGTTTAACATTGTGATGAAACATAACTGAATTCTTACTAAAACCGGGAATAAGAACATCAAGTGTACAATAATGTGTATTGTGAATAGCGATCCTTTTTTCCCACTGTCATCTCTGCTGGCAACCTATGCTGCTAGAGGGAGACCCAAGAGACAGTAGATACTGGAATCTTTGTTCAACCTACTCCATTATTTGTTGCCTGACTGCATTCTCTGACCTCGTTCATTAGCCTTTCGCAAGGTTCCTTAATGACAGGTTTGTGAAAATCAAGGCAAATGACACCTCTGCATTGCCAACCCTCTCTATTAATTTCTTTTTAAAAATTGTGTTTGTTCAAACAAGTTTTCCTTTTTAAAACCCATTCTGGCTTTTCATCATTATACTTGTGGCGTCCTTCTTATTCCTGGATTTAGTAAGAATTCTGTTACATTTCATCACAATGTTAAACCAGCTGGTCCATAATTCACTGGACATGTTTTATCTACCATGTTGAACAGATGTATTACATTGGCACAGCACATATCTCGAAAACATTACTAAATATGTGTAATATATAACAATTCCTGTCCAATCATTCCTCTGCAATCATTCTATAGATTTAAAAAAATGCTTAGATTATTCAGAACCAGGGTCTTACCTTAATTTGAGCTTGATTAGTTTGATATTGATTTAACAGATCCCCTTTTTCTATTTTAACTACACTTCTCCACTTGGTCATCTTACCTCCCGTGTTGATACCTCCTTTTTAGTTTAGTTTAGTTCAGAGATACAGCGCGGAAACAGGCTCTTCGGCCCACCGAGTCCTCACTGACCAGCGATCCCCGCACATTAACACTCTCCTACACACACTAGGCAGAATTTACACATACACCAAACCAAGTAACCTACATACCTGTACGTTTTTGGTGTGTGGGAGCAAACCGAAGATCTCGGAGAAAACCCAAGCGGACACGGGGAGAACGTACAAACTCCGTACAGACAGCACCCATAGTCGGGATTGAACATGGGTCTCCGGCCTGTAAGGCAGCAACTCTACCGCTGTGGTCACTCCTGCTTTATTTAATTGCAAAGAATCACCAAAGGAAAACAATGAGTTAATATTTCAGCCAATTCCCCATTGTGGCCCATTGTAATATCTTGTCTTCCCATCATGGCTTAATTGAGATTCCAGATTTGTATTTTTATTGATGTTTTTTATACTATTATGGTTAATATTACTTAATGACTTGATTTTGTACTTCTAGATTTTGATCTTTCACGTTCCCTCTCATCATGAATTGTCCTTCTGTCTACAAACTTAATGCATGTCTCTGTCCTTGCCCTTAATTGTTCCCTTGTCGTTATTTATCCATGGAGTTGTCTGACTGTTTCATTTGTTTGCTCTGAATAGATTATGTTGATTCTGTACTCCGGACACTTGAAATGTTTGACATTGTTATTTGACATTGTTGTTTGCTAAAGTTTATCTTCTGAAAAGTTGTTCTCAGCTTCTCAAAATCAGACTTTCTCCAGTTTATTAACCAGGTTTTCATCATAGTTATGTCCTTCTTTACGATATTCTTGAAGCATATTATATTTCAGTCACTATTGCCATAATATTTTTCAATCTATTAATATTAATATTGCCTTGATACTAATGCTCTCATCTACTGGGGTTTATTCTCCATTATCATATAAATAAATATTTTCTTCCTTTCAGGCTAATTACATCTTCTATTTTCATCTGTCCAGATATATATACAGTATGTATATGTGAATATGTATATATACACACACTGAACTTTTTTTTCCTCATTTATTATATAGTTTACAGAGTTGTATGTTTACATATTTTGTTGTGTTGCTGCAAGTAAGAATGTTGTTGTTCTATCTGGGACATATGACAATAAAACACTCTTGACTCTCTTGAGTTAATATAGGTTTTGGTCAAATCCCTCATGGGTTTTTTTTCTGTTTATTACTTATTTCCCTAATTTGTTCGTATATTGTTTCTTCCACTTCCCTTTGGTCCGTGGATGTTATGCCTATTGATAGATTCATCTTGTTACATGAGTTTTATTCTCGTAACCCTTGTAAACCTTTGTCTTGCTACTATTATGTTATCCATAATAAGCATTATCCCACCTTCCTTTTATTCCTTCAATCTACATATAGGCGACTTCAATCTACATATTGATTGGGTGAATCAAATTAGCAGGGGTGCTGAGGAAGAGGATTTCTTGGAATGTATGCGGGATATTTTTTCTAAACCAACATGTAGACGAACCAATGAGAGAGCAGGCTATTCTAGACTGGGTATTGAGTAATGAGGAAGGGTTAGTTAGCAATCTTGATGTGCGTGGCCCCTTGGGCAAGAGTGACCATAATATGGTTAAGTTCTTCATTAGGTTGGAGAGTGACATTGTTAATTTAGAAACACGGGTCCTGAACTTAAAAAACAAGTTCAGGACCCGTGTCTTGATAACAAGGGAAATCAGGGATAGTATCAAAACAAAAGATGAAGCCAGAAAAAGCAGCCTACCAGAGGACTGGGAGAAATTCAGAGTCCAGCAGAGGAGGACAAAGGGCTTAATTAGGAAAGAGAAAATAGATTATGAAAGAAAACTGGCAGGGAACATAAAAACTGACTGCAAAAGTTTTTATAGATAAGTGAAGAGAAGAAAGATTAGTTAAAACAAATGTAGGTCCCTTGCAGTCAGAAACAGGTGATTGATCATGGGGAACAAGGACATGGCAGACCAATTGAATAACTACTTTGGTCCTGTCTTCACTATGGAAGACATAAATAATCTGCCGGAAATAACAGGGGACAATGAGATGGAGGAATTGAGTGAAATCCAGGTTAGCTGGGAAGTGGTGTTAGGTAAATTGAATGGATTAAAGGCCGATAAATCCCCAGGGCCAGATAGACTGCATCCCAGAGTACTTAAGGAAGTAGTCCCAGAAATAGTGGATGCCTTAGTGATAATTTTTCAAAACTCTTTAGATTCTGGAGTTTTTCCTGAGGATTGGAGGGTAGCTAATGTAACTTTTTAAAAAGGGTGGGGAGAGAGAAAACGGGAATTACATACCAGTTAGTCTAATATCGGTAGTGGGGAAAACTGCTAGAGTCAGTTATTAAAGATGGGATAGCAGCGCATTTGGAAAGTGGTGAAATCATTGGACAAAGTCAGCATGGATTTATGAAAGGTAAATCATGTCTGACAAATCTTATAGAATATTTTGAGGATGCAACTAGTAGAGTGGATAAGGGAGAACCAGTGGATGTGTTATATCTGGACTTTCAGAAGGCTTTCGACAAGGTCCCACATAAGAGATTAGTATACAAACTTAAAGCACACGGTATTGGGGGTTCAGTATTGATGTGGATAGAGAACTGGCTGGCAACAGGAAGCAAAGTGTAGGAGTAAATGGGTCCTTTTCAGAATGGCAGGCAGTGACTAGTGGGGTACCGCAAGGCTCAGTGCTGGGACCCCAGCTATTTACAAATATATATTAATTATTTGGACGAGGGTATTGATGCAACATCTCAAGTTTGCGGTGACACGAAGCTGGGGGGCAGTGTTAGCTGTGAGGAGGATGCTAGGAGGCTGCAAGGTGACTTGGATAGGCTGGGTCAGTGGACAACTTACATGGCAGATGCAGTATAATGTGGATAAATGTGAGGTTATCCACTTTTAGTGGCGCAAAAAATAGGAAAGTAGACTATTATCTGAATGGTGGCCGATTAGGAAAAGGGGAGATGCAATGAGATCTGGGTGTCATGGTACACCAGTCATTGAAAGTAGGCATGCAGGTGCAGCAGGCAGTGAAGAAAGCGAATGGTATGTTAGCATTCATAGCGAAAGGATTTGAGTATATGAGCAGGGAAGTTCTCCTGCAGTTGTACAGGGTCTTGGTGAGACCGCACCTGGAGTATTGCGTACAGTTTTGTTCTCCAAATCTGAGGAAATTCTTTCATAGAGGGAGTACAGAGAAGGTTCACCAGACTGATTCCAGGGATGTCAGGACTTTCATATGAAGAAAGACTGGATAGACTCGGCTTGTACTTGCTAGAATTTAGAAGATTGAGGGGGGATCTTAAGGGGTTGGACAGGCTAGATGCAGGAAGATTGTTCCTGAAGTTGGCGAAGTCCAGGACAAGGTGTCACAGTTTAAGGATAAGGGGGAAATCTTTTAGGACCGAGATGAGAAAAACATTTTTCACACAGAGAGTGGTGAATCTCTGGAATTCTCTGCCACAGAAGGTAGTTGAGGCCAGTTCATTGGCTATATTTAAGAGGGAGTTAGATGTGACCCTTGTGGCTAAAGGGATCAGGGGGTATGGGGAGAAGGCAAGTACAGGATACTGAGTTGGATGATCAGCCATGATCATATTGAATGGCGGTGCAGGCTCGAAGGGCCTACTCCTGCACCTATTTCTATGTTTCTATGTTTCCTCTCCAACCTATCTATACAGTATATGTTATATTCTGCAGTGCTTAACTCCCAAGCATGCTGTATCTATCTCAATAATGTATTGGGTACCCCCAAATGTACAATTTAAATTGCAGGCACTATGTGCATTACTGCACAGGCAAGACATGGATGCAATAGTTTAACATACCTTAATTCTTCTTATCGAGTCCACATCACAAGGTTAGAGTGTGTTCAGCCAGAACTGAACACACTTCTCGGCATCTGCATACAATGGCGTCTTGCGCTTCTTGTGTTTCTTGTACTTCTTGTGCGTGGCGGTGGAAAGATTGGTGGAAGCAGGGCCACAAAGTAAATGTTCTTTTCTTGACCCCATACCCTAATTGCAGTAATTGGATGTTGTATTGATGCATTTGCTATTTCTTTCCTGTATTACACTTTGCTTTAGATATTACAAGAGTTTACAAATCTCACTCACAGATAATATGACATGCAAATATTTAATGTATGGGCTCATTGTAATTTGGTTAATTCAATGAGCCCCAAAATTTGCCTTTGAAACTAGTCATTGGTTTCATATTGAACACAGGGGGAGAGTCTTCAAGGGCGTCTACCTGCAGCGACTTTTGCGGAGCACCAGAACAGAAAAGAATTACCTACAACTTCTATCAACTCGCCTGCATCAGGGAAACGGCAGTAATCGGTGCCGTTTCAGGACAGGCGCTTGGCAGCTGAAAGCGCTGTCAATTTCCTCGATCTCCCGCAGCTGCGGGAGCCCCGGACTTTAAACTTTCCCACACTGGCTGTGAAACTCCCGACCCGACTGAGGATACCAGGTACGGTACCTGGAAACCCCGGATGTCCTCCAGAGCCGACGGGCTGGATATCCCAGAAAAAAATGAAGCTGGAGCTGCTGATTCTGAGGGAACCCCCGTTTGTTACGGAGCTGGGAGCTGCCATCTGTGAGAGAATTCCCGTCCAGTGTTGGTCCTGCAGAAAACAGCAGGTACAGAAAACACAGTACCTGGAAACAAAAGGGAAGCCCCCAATTGTGTCCGGAAACGTGGCCGACGGCAGGACTTCAGGTCAGACTGAAGCGCAGGGGACTTCGGCCCCCTCTCACTACTATCCTATTGGCCAATGTACAGTCCCTTGAAATAAAGTGGAGGACTTAAGGGCAAGGTTGCTTTATCAAAGGGAGCTGAGGGAATGCTCTGTGTTCTGTTTCACAGAGACATGGCTCACCCCCCAGCTCCCCAGACTCAGCGGTCCAGCCTGAAGGATTCTCCATCCACCGCATGGACCGTACACTGGCATCTGGGGAAAGGGAGAGGAGGGGGGCGTCTACCTCATGGTCAACTCTGCGTGGTGCTCAGACATGGCAGTCCTGTCCAACTCCTGCTCTCCACATCTCGAACATCTGGCGGTGAAGTACCGTCCCTTCTACTTTCCGAAGGAATTCACCTCCATCATCCTGACCGCGGGTCTACATCCCACCCCAGGCAGACGGGACTGTTTGGAGTCTGTAGACTGGGCAATGTTCAAGGACTCGGCAACGGACTTGACATGAATACGCCACAGTCGGTACAGACTTCATTAAGAAATGTGTGGAGGACTGCATCCCCTACAAAAACCTTCCGGGTGTTTCCCAAATCAGAAAACCTTGGATGAACTCTGAGATCCGCACTCTTCTGAAGACCAGACAACGGACATTCATGTCTGATGATACAGTGGTCTACAAGAAGTCCAGATACGACCTTGGTAAGGCCATCAAAAAGGCCAAAAGGGAGTTCTGCTCCAAACTGGAGGATGAGACAGATGTTCGGGCAGCTGTGGCAGAGACTGAATGCAATCACCTCCTACAAGGCGAAACCAGGAGGCAGCTCAGATGTCAGCGATACATCACTCCCTGATGAGCTCAATGCGTTTTACGCACGCTTTGATAGGGAGAACACCAATGTGCCTTCCCGAGCCCCCATTCGCTGTGATGGTATTTCAGTCCCTCAGTCACAGAGGCCGACGTCAGGAAATCCTTCAGAGGGGTGAACCCTCGAAAAGCATCTGGACCTGATGGCATACCTGGTCGTGTTTTAAAAACCTGTGCGGACCAACTGGCTGGAGTTTTTACAGACATTTTCAACCTGTCACATCTGGGGTCTGAGGTTCACACCTGCCTCAAAAGGGCATCAATAATACCAGTGTCCAGAAGAGCAAGGTGATATGCCTCAATGACTATCGACCTGTGGCACTAACAGCCTGTGGTGATGACAACCTTCGGGAGGTTGATCATGGCACAAATCAACTCCTATCTTGACAAAAACCTGGACCACTGCAGTTCACTTACTGCCACAACAGATCAACGGTGGACGCGACCTCGCTGGCCCTCCACTATGCTCCACTTGGACAACAAAAACTAATACGTCAGGCTGTTATTCATTGATTACAGCTCAGCATTTAATACAATCATCCCCTCCAAGCTGGTTACCAAACTGCAGAACTGGGTCTCTGCACATCCCTTTACAATTGGATCCTCGACTTCCTCATTCACAGACCACAGTCTGTTCGTATTGGTGGAAATGTGTCAGACTCGATAACAATCAGCACGGAAGCACCTCAAGGCTGCGTGCTTAGCCCCCTGCTGTACTCATTCTATACTCATGACTGCGTAGGGTCACAGTGCGAACTCCATCATCAAGTTCGCTGACGACACCACTGTTGTGGGACGTATGACTGATGGGGATGAGTCGGAGTACAGAAGAGAGATCGAGCGACTTTCCCATATGGTGCCAGCACAATAACCTGGCCTTCAACACCAGCAAAACCAAGGAACTGATTGTGGATTTTGGAAGGACTAGGATGGGGACCCACAGTCCTGTTTATATAAACGGGTCGATGGTTGAAAGGGTCAAGAGCTTCAAATTCCTGGGCGTGCACATCTGTGAAGCTCTTTCCTGGTCCGAGAACAAAGATGCAATTATTAAGAAAGCTCATCAGCGCCTCTTTATGGAGATTATGGAGAGTCGGTCTGTCAAGGAGGACCTCTCTTTAACTTCTACAGGTACACAGTAGAGAGCTTGCTGACCGGTTTGCATCGTGGCTTGGTTCGGCAACTTGAGTGCCCTGGAGAGGAAAAGACTGCAAAAAGTAGTAAACACTGCCCAGTCCATCATCGGCTCTGACCTTCCTTCCATCGAGGGGATCTACCGCAGTCGCTGCCTCAAAAAGGCTGGCAGCATCATCAAGGACCCACACCACCCTGGCCACACACTCGTCTCCCTGCTACCTTCGGGTAGAAGGTACGGGAGCCTGAGAACTGCAACGACCCGGTTCAGGAATAGCTACTTCCCCACAGCCATCAGGCTATTGAACCTGGCTCGGACAAAACTCTGAACATTAATACCCCTCCATCTGTTATTTGCACTTTATTAAATTTATTAATTAATGTGTGCATTTAAGTACATAATAGTAAGATTAAACGAGAACTTACCAGTTCGAAGTTTGATCGTTATTTTGTGAGGAGTTACGATGAGGGATTACGTGAAGAACCCGCCTCACGCTGGCAACGGCATACTTCAAAGCAGCGGCATGAAAAACACAGAACACCAAAGGCCGGAGTAACATAGTAAGGCTTCATAAAAAGACTTAGAACTACCATTTGATCATTTATTTTATGAGGGCGGGAGTGGAGGGCATGTAATCCCTCATCGTAACTCCTCACAAAATAACGATCAAACTTTGAACTGGTAAGTTCTCGTTTAATCTTACTATTTTACTTCGGAGTCACGTGAGTGACTACGTGAAGATTTTAAAGCTTTCTGTGTTTTTTTTATGTCGTAGAATTAATCCGTACGACAGTCCGGCTAAGTAAACACATACATGAGAAACCAGACTAAATGTTAGATCATTTCACAATTAACTTTTTTAATGGTTTAAAGACCATATAATAACCCTCCTTATATCTGAGGGAAATGATTACAAGCGATAAAAGATAGAAGTGACTACACAACTGATTATAGCAATTAATAGTAAACAAAGCAGGTGATTATAGTGCTCCCAACACCGCGTGTCCAAAGCTTGTCATAGTGTGAACAGGTTTATTGTAGAACTTTGAAAAAGTTTCTTCTTTACTCCACCCTGCGACTTTTAAAATATGCTCGAGAGGTACGTCCCGCCCCTTCGCCGCGGACGTAGCTGCCGCCCTGGTGGAGTGAGATTTGAACACATCAGTGTCTACTCCCGCTAAAACCAACACCTGTTTCAACCATTTTGAGATAGTTTGAACTGAGCTTTTGTGTGTGGTTTTTTGTGCGTAACCATTAACGTTTTTTTCATTTTCCTCGAAGGGTGTCAGTAACTTTAATATATTGGTTCAAATGTTTAACCACACACAAAGTAGGATCAATATGATAAGCTTGAAAGGTTACCTTTGTTCCAGATCTCCCTGGTCTGCTTTGTTTGATAAGATCGTAAACATAGAACACAACATTATCTGTAGTCACATGCATACAGTCTAAACGCAACATTTGTAAAGTTTGCACTCTTTGAGCTGAGACCAGTGACATTAACATAATTAATTTCAATGTCAATCTTTCCAATGTCAACCCTTCAATTGGAGTCCATTGTCTAAGTAGCGTAAGTACAATGCTCACATCCCAAATCTCTGTGTATCTTGGTTTGGGTGGATTAATATTAAAGATTCCTTTCATGAATCTAGATATTAATGGATGCGACCCAATTGATCTCTGATCAGTCATAAGTCCTAAATAGGACGACAAGGCACTGCGTGCAGTGTTAATGGCACTGTAACTTAAATGTTGCTCAAAATGCAAATTGGCAAGGAATTCCAAAACATTTGCAATATTTACAGTATCATAAGAAATATTTGACTGTGTGCAAAAGTCTTTCCCATTTCTTAATATGTGTCATATATTGCTTTTGTGTGCTATCTCGCCATGATGCGACTATAACTTCCATAGTTTTGTCCGACAATCCCAGCTCCTGTAGTGGTTTGGTCAAAACCTGCAGATTAATAAATTCATATATGCATACAATGGGTAAATTTCTTTAGTTACTGGATTAGTCAAGATATCACTACAGTTAGGAATCGACATATATGGTTCTTTAATCATATTCAGCATTACTGGGAACCAAGGTTGAGTTGGCCAATTTGGAACTACCAACAATCCAGAAGCAGAATCTTGTTCTATCTTCTTCAAGCATCTCTGAATCAAAGCAAATGGTGGAAAAGCATAAAATAACATCTTTCCCCAGTGTAATGAAAAAGCATCTACTGCTACTGCATCTGGATCGTGTTCCCAAGACACATAAGTAGGCAATTGATGATTAAGCCTAGATGCAAACAAATCAATTTCTGGCAACCCAAATCGGTTCACAATATTCTTAAATATTGCTGGCTTAAGCATCCATTCCGTATTATCTTTAAAAATCCTGGACCTTTCATCTGCTACCACATTGTCCTTACCTGGAATGTAGCTTGCTGAAATCCATATTTGGCGACCAATACACCATTGCCATATCTCATTGACCAGACAATCACATGATACTGATCTAACTCCCCCCATGTGATTAATGTATGCAACAGCCGTTTTATTGTCTAACTGTATTAACACATGTAGACCTTGTTTAGCACAACAATATGCTTTAAGTCCATAAAAAGCACCCAATAACTCCAAATAGTTAATACCATAAGCTTGAAGAAACGCTTCTTCTTGAGCTTTCCATCTACCTCCACAACTGGAGGACGCATCTGTAGCCCCCCATCCGAGAGCACTAGCATCCGTTTGTAAAACCATTTCAGGCTGTTCAATCATGATATTCTTAGCAGCTTGTGGGACATTTTCAACCCACCATTGTAATTCCAACACGGCTTCTTTTGTTAATTGCATAGGCCTGTCAAAGTGACCTGCCTTCTCTTTAAGAGCCCTTATTTTGTCCCTTTGAAGATTTTGATAATGTAATGGACCAAATTCCACTGCCGGAAATGCTGCTACCAGTTTACCAATGGTTTTCGCCACTTCTCGGATGGAGGGATAAGGTTTGTGAATGAGGTAATTACAAGTCATCAAAATGTCATTGGCCTTCTCTGTTGGCAAAGTAACTAACATAGTCACTGAGTTAATTACAAACCCCCAAAAAGTTAATTGTTTGTGCTGGCTGCAGCTGGGACTTAATTGGATGAATCAAGAACCCTAGCTTTTCAAACAAAGCTTTAGTAACTGAACTGAGTGCTCAGCTGACTCTTGAGTATCATTAATGATCAGAATATCATCCAGATAAGCCATAACAATGTGTTTCTGTGCTCTTAATTGGGCTAAAAACTGGTTTCAACAGTTTTGTAAAGAGTCTAGGAGCCGAACTCAATCCATTTGGTAAAGCTTTAAACTGCCATAATTGTCCCAGCCAATTAAATTTTAAGTACCATCCTGAAGAATTGATGAATTGCTACAGAATAATAGGCATCCTTCAAATCAATCTTAGCCATATAACACCCTGCTGAGATAAGATATTTTGCAGTACTGAATGTCTCCATCTTAAAATGTTTGTATTCTACAAACTTATTTAGATCTGTAAGGTCCAGAATAATTCTGCAACCACCATCTTTTTTATCACTTCGAAATATATTAGAGACAAATTGATGCTTATGTTCATAAGTCTTTTCAATTACGCCTTTTCCAGATAATTTGTCAATTTCCACATTAATCTCCATTCTTTCCTCTGCAGAAAACACATAAGCATAAGCAGGTTTATTCTGTACAGGAGGATTAACCCCTTCTTTAAAAATAATAATGGCTCCCGAAACTGCTTGTAATACATATCGATCAGAAGTAATGTTAAGCCAGGCATTATAAAATTTTTGCAATCTCCCTCCAACTGGAGAGTCATCCACAGTTTCTTTAAGGATATAAGTCTTTAATACCTCTCCGTATGTGCGTGGTGGTCTCCTTCTTCCCGAATACAGGGAAGCACTCGCCTGCACAGCACGATAGTATTTTCGTGACAAATTTCTGCCTCTATAACGAAAATCGAAAACCCCTTCGGTCGAAAAAACCCTTCTTTGTCCAAAGACAAAAGGTTTAACATTGCTAAAATATTTAGCTTCTTCATCCAACTCTTTCAGCTGTTTCGGCAGATTTTCTCCAAACAAATACCCAGGAGCTTGAACACCACTTTCTTGACACAGGCTTGCAAACCTAGGGTGAAATATGGGCCGAATCGCCATTTTCCTCATACAATTAATTTCATAGAACGAATTACACAATAAGCCCAAAGTATCCTTTTGAATCTTTTCCATTTCCAGATTCTCCATTTGCCTGCCATAGGCCGTAATGGCAGCAGAAATTTAATTTGAGCACCTTTTGAAACTTCACTTCTTGGGCTCTCATACTTGGAGTCATAGACGTCCATATCATCGGATTCACCGTAGGCACTTCCAATGAGGCACAATTTCTTGGAGCTTTATATAATTCTGATGTTTTCATTCATCACAGAATTGTGAAGTTGGTGAGATACCATATAATTTATGTTGGCAGCTAGGTTTTCTTCCATAGCCTCACCACTTCCTTCAGGTATAGCAAAATCTTGTGCTATCCCAGGCACATTAGGCCTTTTCTTTTTACTTTGTGGTGTGTGCTTTCAAAAGCCATATAACCACCAGCAGGGTCTGCCTTCTGCAGCCCTAAATCAATTGGGATATCACCCCATGAGACTTCTTCCAGCCCAAATCCTGGGTCCGGAGTATCATATTCCCAACTTGGCCCACAGCCATATTCATCATATTCAAACCCCTCAGGGATTTTTTTGGGATTCATCTGGGTACTGTGACCCTTGTGTCATAATTGTTTGGAGAACTTTCTCCATATGCTCCATTTTTAGCCACATAGTTTTATTGTCTGGAGGTCTTTCAGTATCAGAGTCATCAGAAACCACGGGCCTCTCAGATTTATTTTTGCATTTTTTAGGAACATTTTTCTCCGTGGTTATTATTTCTGGAGAATCTGGAAACTCACTATCGGGTAAATCGGCGGCCAACGGTATCGGAACCGGGTCCGCACTAACTTCGCGTCCCGTATTTTTACTTTCACCCCGGGAAGATCTTTTTACCCGCGAAAACTTCTTTCCCGATTTCTCCATTTTTCTTTAATAATCAGTGCTCAATCAGCACGTTAACGTGGCTCTAAATTTTACTTTTGGTTTCGTTTTGCTGGAGCCACCCAGCGTAACCTAAAAAACGCCCCGGTCTAACTGCACTTACCTGCGGGCCGTTCCGACCGCTGCGAGGAGCTGCTCCTTACTGCAGCTCCTCCTTCCGCCGTCAGCGTTGACGTCATGCCGTTGCCAGCGTGAGGCGGGTTCTTCACGTAGTCACTCACGTGACTCCGAAGTAAAATTGTAGTCAATGCCTACTATGTTCTGTTGTGCTATGCAAAGAAAGAATTTCATTGTCCTGTCAGGGACACACGACAATAAACTCTTTTGACTTTTGACTTTTGACTTTGACTATGAGGTTAAAGAAATGGGAATCTCTTTTTGAATGGGAGATAGTTTAGTTTAGTTTAGAGATACAGTGCAGAAACTGGCCTTTTGACCCACTGAGTCTGCACGACCAGCGATCCCCGCACATTAACACTATCCTATGTATACAATTTTACAATTATACCAAGCCAATTAACCTACAAACCTGTACGTTTTTGGAGTGTGGGGGGAAACTGAATATCTCGGAAAAAAACCCACGCAGGTCACGGGGAGAACGTACAAACTCCCTACAGACAAGCACTCATAGCCAAGATTGAACCCGGGTTTCTGGCGCTGTAAGGCAGTAGTTCTACCGCTGCGCCACCTTGCCACCCATGAAGTAATTACAAGTTAATTGGCAATTGTAACCATTTCTGCAATTAGCATGTGTCATAGCTTGTAACAACATAGTAAATGGTACTGAATTCACCAGGATATGTAATGTATCATGTGTGATGATTACTGTGGCTAATATTATTGTACAGTTTATAATGGAGACACAAGAGACTGTATATGTAGGTATGTTACAAAACTTACCTTGAGTGGCGCTGCAGTTCTGCCACTCCCCGTGTGCGCGACTTTGGTGCCTTTCAGAGGGGAGCGGGTTTAAAGTGCTGTTTTTCTCCAGACAGGGCAAATCGATCCATCCCAGGGGATTTCGTCGCTAAAGAGAAATTGCCATTTGTTTTATGAAGGTATTTTTTAAACTACGCCGTGAGCACTGACAACGGGAAGAATTTTACGTAGGGGATAAAATAAGATACACAGTTTATTTTTACATAAAAACGTGCTTCTTAGGAAGCCTTTAATCAAATTTTCATGTTGCGAAATGGGGACAAAAGAAATATATGAGCCGGCAGTGTTTTTCCTGCAGACTGTGGGTCACCGCAAACCGCAACGTTCCAATCCACCGCATTCCACTAAAACCCACTCGCAAGTTGATTTAAATGGCCATTAATTTACGGGAATGAAACACTAAATTCCTTCCATTTGGCCTATAAATTCATGAAAATGAGATTTAAAAATCATGTTATATTGTGAATTCTTGTGTGAATGTTATTTGGACACCTAGGCAATTTAAAAATGTTTACCTTTTCTTAAGAAATGGATAGATGTTTAGATCTGGTAATTGAATTTTGTAATTAGCTACAATTAGGTAACTAACTAATTATATGCTTTAATTTCAGGGTCATCCAAGTAAGATGGTTTCATATTTGTTTCAGAATGCTTCAATCTATAATAACTGAAAATTTCTTTCAGTTCTCTTAATTTTTAAGAAAGTTATGGGCTTTTGACTGTCCTCGATCACAGATTTTGAGTTACAAGTGGCTTGCAAAAGTACTCATACCCCTTGAACTTTTCCACATTTTGTCACATTACAACCACAAACATAAATGTATTTTATTGGGATTTTATGTGATAGACCAACACAAAGTGGTGCATAATTGTGAAGTGGAAGGAATATGATACATGGTTTCCAAATTTTATTACAAATAAAAAACTGAAAAGTGTGGCGTGCAAAAGTATTCAGCCCCCCTGAGTCAATACTTTGTTGAACCACCTTTCGCTGCAATTACAGCTGCAAGTCTTTTGGGGTATGTCTCTACCCGCTTTGCACATCTAGAGACTGAAATTTTTGCCCATTCTTCTTTGCAAAATAGCTCAAGCTCAGTCGGATTTGATGGAGAGCGTCTGTGAACAGCAATTGTCAAGTCTTGCCAGAGATTCTCAATTGGATTTAGGTCTGGACTAACTGGGCCATTCTAACACATGAATATGCTTTGATCTAAACCATTCCATTGTAGCTCTGGCTGTATGTTTAGGGTTGTTGCCCTACTGGAAGGTGAACCTCTGCCCCAGTCTCAAGTCTTTTGCAGACTCTAACAGGTTTTCTTCCAAGATTGCCCTGTATTTGGCTCCATCCATCTTCCCATCAACTATGACCAGCTTCCCTGTCCCTGCTGAAGAAAAGCATCCCCACAGCATGATGCTGCCACCACCATGTTTCACAGTGGGGATGGTGTGTTCAGGGTGATGTGCAGTGTTAGTTTTCCACCACACATAGCGTTTTGCATTTATGCCAAAAACTTCAATTTTGGTCTCATCAGACCAGAGCACCTTCCTCCACATGTTTGCTGTGTCCCCCACATGGCTTGTGGCAAACTGCAAACGGGACTTCTTATAGCTTTGTTTCAACAATGGCTTTCTTCTTGCCACTTTTCCATAAATACCCGATTTGTGGAGTGCACGACTAATAGTTGTCCTGTGGACAGAATCTTCCACCTGAGCTGTGGATCTCTACAGCTCTTCCAGAGTTACTATGGGCCTCTTGGCTGCTTCTCTGATCAATGATCTCCTTGCCCGGCCTGTCAGTTTAGGTGGACGGCCATGTCTTGGTAGGTTTGCAGTTGTGCCATACTCTTTCCATTTTCGGATGATGGATTGAACAGTGCTCCATGAGATGTTCAAAGCTTGGGATTTTTTTAATAACCTAACCCTGCTTTAAACTTCTCCACAACATCATCCCTGACCTGTCTGGTGTGTTCCTTGGGCTTCATGATGCCCAAGGAACATTGTTAGTTCAATAATGTTCTCTAATAAAACCTCTGAGGCCTTCACAGAACAGCTGTATTTATACTGAGATTAGATTACACACAAGTGGACTCTATTTACTAATTAGGTGACTTCTGAAGGCAATTGGTTGCACTGGATTTTATTTAGGGGTATCAGAGTAAAGGGGGCTGAATACTTTTGCACGCCACACTTTTCAGTTTTTTATTTGTAAAAAGATTTGAAAACCATGTATCATTTTTCTTCCACTTCACAATTATGCGCCACTTTGTGTTGGTCTATCACATACAATCCTAATAAAATACATTTACATTTGTGGTTGTAACGTGACAAAATGTGGAAAAGTTCAAGGGGTATGAATACTTTTGCAAGCCACTGTAAGTCAATGGAAAGGCAATGGGGAACAAGATGCTAATTTCCGAGTATGAAAATGGCCATAACATTTTATTAATACTGAAGATATGAAATTGAATTAGGTGTCAAATTAAACTTCTTTTTATGCTTTATCTGATGGGATAAATTGCAGACTTGATTTTTAAAATGTCAAAATTTTGTAAGATTGCTAGTATATGCTGGAATCTGGAGCAGAAAGTGAACTATTGCAGGAACTTTGCGGGTCATGTACAATCTGTGGAGGCAATGGGATAGTCAACGCTTCAGGCCATGATCCTGCATCAAGACTGTGAGTATAGAGGGTGGATAGGCGGTATAAAGTATTGAAAGGTAAAGATGAGGCAGGTGCTGACAAACAATAGATGGACACAAAATGCTGGAGTAACTCAGCAGGACAGGCAGCAGTTCTTAGTCTCTTCCTTTTGGGGGGACGCGACTTTTCATGTCGTATCCCCCGTCTCCATCTCCATCTGCACTGAGGCCTCATCGCGGAGCTGGCGGCCTCCAACTTTAACTGCGACCGACCCGTGGCTCCGGAGGTAGAGCCAGCCAGGACTTACCAGTGCGGGGCTGGCCGACTTCGGGGCTGTGGTGGGTTCAGGCTTTCCGGCGGCCCGATTCGGTGCTGTGGCGGCTTTCCAGTGGCGGCGGCGGCGTCCGCTGGACTGGAGGGCGGCAGCTTCGGCAGCTTCGACCGCCCCGGGCCGTGGAGTTGAACCGGCCCGCTCTCGCAGAGCGCGCGGTTCACCCACGGGACTTATTTACATCACCTGGTGCGGTCACAACGTCGGAGGCCCGGGTCGCCTCAGCGCAGAGGAAGAGGAAGAAGGGAAGAGACAAAGACAAGATTTTTGCCTTCACCACAGTGAGGAGGTGTCTGGTGAACTCACTGTGGTGGATGTCAAATATGTGTTTATTATGTGTTTTGTTATTTACTATATGTATGACTGCAGGCAACGAAATTTCGTTCAGACCGCAAGGTCTCAATTGCAATAAAGTTTTCCAAGTTCGAAGCATCTCTGGAGAGAAGGAATGGGTGACGCTTCGGGTCGAGACCCTTCTTCAGGGCCTGAAGAAAGGTCTGGACTCGAAATGTCACCCATTCCTTCTCTCCAGAGATGCTGCCTGTCCCGCTGAGTTAAGCCCCTGTCCCACTGTACGAGGTAATTCACATGTTCTCCCGAGTTTACCCCTGATTCGAACTTGGAGAATGTACGTAGTGGGTACGTAGGAGTTCGTGGATGTCTCGTAGCGGCTCGTAATGCTAACGGTAGGGAAATCCGGTAAACTCGTGACGTTTTCTCATCTATGTAAAAAATGTCCACAAGTAAAAAAATACTTGTGATGAAAAAAATGGTTACTTTTTACTCATACGAGCCGCTACGAGACATCCACGAACTCCTACAGACTTGCTACGGACATTCTCCGAGTTCGAATCAGGAGAAAACTCGTGAATTACCTCATACAGTGGGACAGGGGCTTTACTCCAGCAGTTTGTGTCCACCTATTGCCCCACTGAGTTACTCCAGAATTTTGTGTCTATCTTTGGTGTAAAGCAGCATCTGCAGTTCCTTTATAAACAATAGGTGGAACAAGGCGAGGAGATTGGTGGGGAGGGCTGGTGTCAGGAGACAGTAGCTGATAGATGATAAGTGGATGCAAGTAAGGAAAGAGAAAAAGAGGGGCAGATGGAGCTGGATGCAGACCAGATGAGGAGAGAGGAGGGTGGGGCTAGAGGTGTAGGCTGGAAGGGGACCAAAAGAGGTGTTTGATGTGGAATCTGTAAGAACAGAATGCGAGGGATGGTCAGCAGATGGAACCAGATGGAGAGCGGACAGGTGAACCAGGGGGTGTAATGTGTGGGTGATTGACACATGCAACTAGGTTGGGGAGTGCAATCGACAATAGACAATAGACAGTAGGTGCAGGAGAAGGCCATTCGGCCCTTTGAGCCAGCACCGCCATTCAATGTGATCATGGCTGATCATCCACAATCAGTACCTCGTTCCTGCCCTCTCCCCTTATCTCCTGACTCCGCTCTCTGTAAGAGCCCTATCTAGCTCTCTCTTGTGTCAGTCACCCAGAGAACTGGCCTCCACCGCCCTCTGAGGCAGAGAATTCCACAGAATCACAACTCTCTGTGTGAAAAAGTGTTTCTTCATCTCCGTTCTAAATGGCTTACCCCTTAATCTTAAACTGTGGCCCCTGGTTCTGGACTCCCCCAACATTGGTAACATGTTTCCTGCCTCTAGCGTGTCCAAACCCTTAATAATCTTATATGTCTCAATAAGATCCCCTCTCATCCTTCTAAATTCCAGAGTATACAAGCCCAGCCGCTCCATTCTCTCAACATATGACAGTCCGGCCAACCCGGAAATTAACCTTGTGAACCTACGCTGCACTCCCTCAAAAGCAAGAATGTCCTTCCTCAAATTGTAAGCCTTCCCGAGCTGCATGATTGAGAAAATGAACACAATGGTAGGCACCAGTTTGAACTCGCACATATTAAAGGGCCTGTCCCACTTGGCGATTTTTTTCGGCGACTGCTGGCATCATTGACTGACGTATCAGGTCACCGAAAAATACACGGCGTGACGCCGCGTGATGACGTATGTCGCAGCGGTGACGCGGCGTGATGACGTTCGACGCGCAGCGTTTTTTCAAATGTCGCAACGTTTTTCTTGTCGCCGTTGGAATTTGAAATGTTCAAAATCTTTTGGCAACACTGATATGACGCCGGCAAAATCTCCAAGTGGGACAGGCCTTTGACATCTCTCTCACAAGTCAGGAAGATCAGAGTGGAACCTTTGACCAAACAAGAGCTTAATTGCTCTGTATTATTTTTCCTGACTCATTGAGGATGATTGGAGGGAGAATCAGGGGAGGGGAATCTAACTTAGAATTTGGAATGGAACTTAAGGGCCTGTCCCACTTAGGCATTTTTTAGGCTGCGGTCGGCAACTGTCATAGTCGAAGCAGGTCGCTGAAAAACCGGCAACTGGACCCCCCTACAACAATGTCTATGACAAGCTACAACAACCTACTCCCTAGTCGACGCCCAGCTACTGCAAGCTACCGACAACCGGCGACCCATTAGGACGTCCACCTATGACCACACCTACGACAACCTACCACCACACAGGCGACAAGCTACGAATGTTACGACGCTGTCGGCGACAACTGAAGACAATTCAGTCGTCGGTACCTGTCGCCGGTTGACGTGGGTTGACGTAGGTAGTCGCCAATGGAATTCACCAAAGTCAGCACCCGGCGACAACCTACGTCACCTGGCGAGAATCTACGACAGCACCTACGTCAGGGGAAGTCAAGCTACGCTCATTGGCGTCAACCCACTGTCGCCAAAAATTTTTGAACATGTTGAAAATCCAGCGGCGACCAGAAAGACGCTACGACTCTTTGGGCGACTGAAGAGACTACTCACGACCATACAGGCGATACCCCGGTTACCATGCGGCGACAGCCTACTCCACTGTAGTCATCTAAAAAATAGCCTAAGTGGGACAGGCCCTTTACAATAGGTGGACACACAGTAGATTCTGTTTTCACATCAAAGTCTGGACGACCTCCAAATTCCTCGTGTGCATTATGAAGCCCTTGCTACTTCCAGAACTAACCCGATCAAGGTAAAACAATAGTGGTGAATTTTTCCATGATTACTTGACTAAGATCCCATCTGAGTGTTTCCCACATCTATAAATATTGTACTGTAACTTAGGCCTGAAGTTACATTGAACTAGATATAGTTGAACCACTAATATATCTTCCTATAAATAATCCCCTCAAGTGAATTGTTTGGTTTTCAAAAATATTATGCAGAAAGCACAAAACTAACAAGAAAAATACAAGCAGGCCTTTGATATTATTTATTAATGTAATGTACATTTGGAATTGCTTGTGTGTGTGTGATTGAAACAGCCTTCCCATTGGAACTGATTCATTTCCTTAACTTTGTGTAACCTCTTAAATTGGATTAAAAATAATAAAGCTGAGATTTACATCAGCTGACAGATTGATTTCCTTTGCAGCCTTTGTGTGGTTTGCTGAGCCTTCCTTATTCATGGATGTATGTTTACTCGGAGAATATAAATGGCACTCTTTGCAATGATCATTGGCAAGCAGTGGTTCCGGAGGAGGGTTTCTTGGCATTGCAGCAAACCTGTTAACAAACACTGCCTTTGTGTCTCTGAAACATTTTGCAAGATGAGTGCTATTTTCGTACTCTCCAGAACTGCTCTAAGCAAAGGAAATAGCTGTGGACAAATTCTTAGCAATGTATTCTGTAAGACTATATTTTCCTTTGGGACAGAAAAACCTTGAACAGTATCAATTGTCCAAGCCATCCTAGAATTCAATCCTTCATGTTAAAAGTAAATTTTGGTGCAATTTGGCCGCAGTTTCCAAGGCGTTCAAATGTGCAAATGCTATCAAATACGTTGCTGCAAAATGTTCACAGTTCTCCAAGTAAGCACTCCCCCCAAGGGGTTATTGCAGAAGTGTGGAACTCTCAAAATTGTTGGTTTTCCACCACTCAGGCTTTTTCAACTTCACTCTGAATGCTGGAGAGAGTTCTGATTGAGTATAATGGAACAATGGGGTTGTGGGGAGTAGGCAGGAGAATGGGGTTTGGAGGGAGAGATAGATCAGGTGTGATTGAATGGTAGAGTAGACTTGATGGACCGAATGACCTAATTCTGCTCCTATCGCTATGACCTTATGACAAGAAGATGAGAGTAATGTCTGGAAGGATTTAGAAATGACGCTTGCAACCCTATACGTTGAATACAATTTTATTCTGAAATTTCTCCGTGTTCTTCTTTACCAAAGAGGTAATACTCTGTGGAACTCAAATCTCTTCTCACTGCACAATTTCTTTGCAATGTGACTGTGAATTAAACATTGACCTCCATGTGCTAGGTATCTAGTACAAAACACAATCTTGCTCATAATGATTTAGTGTTTTAGTTTAGTTTAGAGATACAGTGCGGAAACAGGCCCTTCGGCCCACCGAGTCCGCGCCGACCAGCGATCCCTGAACGTTAACACTATCCTACACACACCAGGGACAATTTACATTTTTACCAAGCCAATTAACCTACAAAGCTGCACATCTGTGGAGTGTGGGAGGAAACCGAAGATCTGAGAGAAAACCCACGCAGGTCACAGGGAGAACGTACAAATTCCGTACAGACAAGCACCCGTCATCAGGTTCAAACCCGGGTCCTGGGGCTATGGCGCTGTAAGGCAGCAACTCTACCACTGTGCCACCGAGCCTCCCTAGTGATGGTTGGTGAGCAGTAGTAGGGCCTAGTTAGGGAGGCTGTAAGGACAATGAATGGCCAGTATTAAGATTACTTGATTTCTAATCCAAATATACCCCCAATCATTCCAGTCCATTGCTGTTGAAAGCATCTCCTGGAAAATCAGGACTGTCAATTGACATAAAGGAATGTGGCAGTGGTGGTGAATATGCAATGAGAACAGGCACTTTATTTTGCTCCACACTGCTTCTCTTATTCCATATGTGTAGGAAGGAACTGCAGATGCTGGTTTACACCAAAAATAGACACAAAATGCTGGAGTAACTGGGTATGGCAGCATCTCTGGAGAAAATAAATAGGTGACATTTCAGGTTGAAGGGTCTTGATCACCAACGTCTCTACTTCCTAAGAAGGCGTGAAGTTCGGCATGTCCCCAACAAAAAGTAAACTAGCCCAGAAACGTCACCTATTCCTTTTCTACAGAAACGTTGCCTGACTATTATTCCATATACACAAAAAGCTGGATTAGCTCAGCGGGTCAGACAGCATCTCTGGAGAAAAGGAATAGGTGACGTTTCCGGTTGAGACCCTTCTTCGGACTGAGAGTCAGGGGAAAGGGAAACGAGGGGCGTAGATGATGATATAGAGAGATATGGAACAAATAAATGAATACACTTGGTGTTCTTCTTATTCCCGGTTTTAGTAAGAACCCTGTTACGTTTCATCACAATGTTAAACTATCTGGGCCAAAATTCATCGGACATGTTCAATACACTAAGTTGACCAGATGTATTACATTGACATAGCACATTTCTCAAAAAATTACTATGTGTAATATATAGCAATTCCAGTCCAATAATTCCTCTGCTATTTAGCACGTGGTCAGGTCAGATACTTAAAATGTGAAGGAAGGAACTGCAGATGCTGGTTTAAACTGAAGATGGACACTAAAACTGGAGTAACGTCACCTATTCCTTTTCTCCAAAGATGCTGTCTGACTCGCTGAGTTACTCCTGCCTTTTGCGTCCATTTTCAGATACTTAAAACCAGCTTAATGATATTGTGCAGTACCCTTACCCAACTATTCCACCATTTACTGTCCGAATGCTGCACAAACATGGAAGGCACTATGGTGTCATTTTGTGCCAGAGTTTTATTCAGCGAGTGCGCCACCATTGGTACTGATCCATTTCTGCTTTATTTGAACTTACTGTCCTTGTAGCAGAAACTGAGAGCTTAAAATCATGTCACCTAGAAGGATTTGGGTCTAGTTTGCCGTCACAAATAATCTACTTATGACAAACTTATGTTTTTAAATTAAATGATGAAGACTGGGTTGATCTTGGCATGTTATTGAAAGCAAGCATGTTGAAATGTAATTTCACATTTTAAAAATTGGTATCTAATTTTTTACTTCATAAGCCTGAGGGAGTGAAATAAAGCAGTGAGTTATTAGGATGCTTTTCAAAAGTTTAAGCAATCCATTTCCCACATTTGTTGCTCCTTAAGCCCCTGTCCCACTTAGGAGATCTAAACAGCAACCTCTGGTGACCTTGCCCGCCACCCAAGGTTTCCATGACGTCACCAGGGGTTTTGGTCACTCTCCCTAATGGTCGAAAGTGGTTTCTGTGTGGTCGAGGCTTCATCTAGGTTGCTGCTAAATTTTCATCAAGATTAAATCCGGCCTCGACTAAAAATGAGTTGCCGTTTTAGTCGCAGGTCTAGTCGAAGCCGGTTTTCTTCATAGTCGAGGAAGGTTTTCAACATATGCGTGGGAGGTGGTAGGTGGTTGCAGGTCACCTTAACCTTGATATTTTTTTGGGTGGCGGGCAAGGTCACCAGAGGTTGCTGTTTAGGCCTCCTAAGTGGGACAGGGGCTTTACCATTCTACTAGATATGCATCTCCTTTAAACTTTTCCTCTTTCACTTTCAAGCTGTGCCCTCTAGTCTTTGACACTCCCATCATGGCGATGCTTTGAAACAGACTCAGACTGAAAATTGGGCATTGCGGTATAAATATGTTTGTATATTTCTTAGTTTAATTTATTTTAGTTTAGTTTAGTTTTGTTCAGAGATACAGCATGGGAATAGGCCCTTCAGCCCACCGTGTCGGTGCCGACCATCGATCACCCGTTCACACACGAGTTCTATCTTACACATTGGGGACAATTCGCAGAAGCCAATTAACCTGCAAACCCGCGCATCTCTGGGATGTGGGAGGAAACCGGAACATCCGGAGAAAAACCAGCGGCCGCAGGGGGAAAGTGCAAACTCTGTACAGACAACACCCATAGTCAGAATCGAGCCCCAGTCACTGGTACTGTAAGGCAACATCTTTACTGCTACACCACTGCACCGCCCACATCTATTATTATACTAAAAGTCTCATCTTGACCACTTCCTGTCTACGTTGTATATTGATTTTAGAAAAAACGCAACCCTATATCATTATGACTTTTTGACTATCTTACTCACAGTCTTCCTCCGCTCCAGCAATCCCAAGGATTTTTCTGATTGCTGAAAAATAAAAAAATTGTGAATGGTTTAAAAATCATGAGATCAGCTGATTGGTCATCTCGCCTGTCAATATAAATCCCCGGATGCCGGCCGTCAGTCACTCTGGAAGATCGTGAGGGGGAGTCCACAACTGTGATTCTAAGCTGTGAGTCAACTGAACTGTGAGTCTACAATGTGCTTGCAATAAATGATTTGTTAGCCAACAATGTGCTTGCAATAAATGATGATTTGTTAGCCCTTAATATGCTTGCAATAAATGATATGTTACCCCGCGATGTGGTTGCAATGAATGATTTGTTAGCCCTTAATTTGCTTACAATAAATGATTTGTTACCCCACAATGTGGTTGCAATAAATAATGATTTGTTATCACGCAATGGGCTTGCAATAAATAATGATTTGTTATCACGCAATGTGCTTGCAATAAATGATTTGTTATCCCGCAATGTGCTTGCAATAAATGATTTGATAGCCCGCAATGTGCTTGACATGAATTGAAATGGAATGGATTGCATTGTTGGCCCTGTATTCACTGTGCTTGGCTTGACTTGAATTGAAATGGAATGGATTGCATTGTTGGCCCTGCACTCACTGTGCTTGGTTTGACTTAATTGAATTGGAATGGAATGGAATGGATTGGATTGTTGGCCCTGCACTCACTGTGCTTGACTAGAATTGATTTTAATTGATATGGAGTGGAATGGATTGGATTGTTGGCCCTGCACTTACTGTGATTGACTTGAAATGCAATGGAGTCGATAGTTGGCCCTGCACTCTGCTTGATCCAAATGTCCCGCTGACTCCGGAAGTCCCGCTGACTCCCGATGTCCCGCTCATTCCAGAAGTCCCGCTCACTCCAGAAGTCCCGCTCAGAGGAGAGGCCGCGCTCAGCCAGTGAGTGTGTGAGTCAGTGTGTGTGAGATGGAGGGTGTCTGTGAGTGTGTGTGTGTGTGAGATGGAGGGTGTCTGTGTGTGGCTGTGAGTGTGTGATGGACTGTGTAAGTGTGTGGGTGTGTGTGTGAGATGGAGGGTGTCTGTGTGTGGCTGTGAGTGTGTGATGGATTGTGTAAGTGTGTGTGTGTGTGTGTGTGAGAGATGGAGGGTGACTGTGTATGGCTGTGAGTGTGTGATGGACTGTGTGAGTGTGTGTGTGTGTGTGAGATGGAGGGTGTCTGTGTGTGTGTGGCTGTGTGTGTGTGTGTGTGTGTGTGTGTGTGTGTGTGATGTTGTGTGTGTGTGTGATGGAGGGTGTCTGTATGTGTGGCTGTGAGTGTGTGTGTGATGGATTGTGTGTGTGAGATGGAGGGTATGTGTGTGTGTGTGATGGAGGGAGTGTGTGTGTGAGCCCACCAGCCATGAGTCAACTGCCAGCTCACCAGCCGAGAGTGAACTGCCAGCCCACCAGCTGTGAGTGAGTGAGTCAACTGCCAGCCCACCTTTGGCCTACCTGAAACCACTCATTTCGGTTCACAAAGCCCCTATTAGCCCATAAACCAGTCCCTTTTGCCCAAAATGCCCATATTAGCCCAGGGAGGGGCATTTTGGCCCAAAAGGCCCGTGCCACGCCAGGAAAAGTCCAGAAAAAGTGCCTTTCACTGAGATCTCACTTTTTTTTTTAAATTCCCTTCGGCCCATCAGGCCTGTACTAGCCCAGGAGGAGTCCCTTCGGCCCATCAGTAAGTATTCCCCCTTGTAAGTATTAAACCTCACCCCAGTATTTTTCGCCCTCCCTTCATTGACTCCCTGTGAGATCCACTCCAGGTTAGAGTTTTTCCTTCATTGCTGTAGAAAAAGATGAAAAATGTTTAAAATTGATTCTCCACCCTCTCCCCCTTCTCTCTCACATGGTCTCTCACCTGTTTTGGGCAGAATTTCTGGCAGTTTCAGAGCTGCCAGCCCACCAGCCCTGAGCTGCCAGCCCACCAGGCCTGAGTGACTGAGGGTACACAAAAAGCTGGAGAAACTCAGCGGGTGCAGCAGCATCTAAGGAGCGAAGGAGATAGGCGACGTTTCGGGTCGAGACCCTTCTTCAGAGTGACTGAGCTGCCAGCCCAATAGTCCTTTAGGCCCACAAAGTTCATACTAGCCCTCTGGAAACCAGTCCCTTCGGCCCACAACACCCATATCCAGAAAGGCCCCCACTGGCCACCAATATTGGAATTGTTGGAGAGGTGGAATATTGAGTTGGGGGACCAGCCCTCCCGTGTGAACATGGAACCCAACGGGTCCCACTTATCCTAATAGATATTTATATATATCTCTGTGTGTGTGCAAAATAAGACTGCTTCCTTCAATATAATCCGATAAATTAATGTTGACCAAAAATGGACTTCAGGTTCATCTATCTCTGCCTTAAAAATATCCATTGACTTGGCCTCCACAACCTTCTGCGGAAATGAATTCCACAGATTCACCACACTCTGTCTAATGTTAGCCTATCTGGCCAGATGTTTATTACACATGGTGAGGATTTTGTCTCCACCCCACTTTGAGGCAATGAATATAGTACTATACCTCCACTCACTGAATGAAATAATCTTTTTCTCAACTGCTTTCTATCAATTGTTTAACTCTATCTGTGATAGACTGCCCTCTCCAGCCTGGCTTGTCTGCCACTGAAACCTTCATTCAGACCTGCCTATTCCAGCACATGCTCAGCTAGGTCGTTCTCATTCAATCTTCCATCAATTTTACATCACTTAACCCTCAGCTTTTAATGTCCTGACACAGCAAACCACAGCATTCATCACTCCAGTGCTCACTGACCTACATTGCTTCCATTTACTGTAGGCAATGTCATGATTTTAAACGTCGTCCCTTGTTGACAGGTCCCTCTTCTGCCACATAATCCCCTCCCCATCTCTGTAATCTCCAGCCATACAGTCCTCACAGAAATGTGATACTTCTGCATATTTGCTCCATTATTTGCAGCACAGACTGCAACTAATATGATCTAATAGTCTAGGCTCCTTTTATAAACCTCGCTGTCGTTCTTTCATTTCTTAAAGTGACCAATCCTTTGGAGCTCTAACATCTTATCTGATGCTAAATTTCATCACACTTATAGGGCTAAATAAAGTTGTTCTTTTAACCTGTCCTGATACTCGTGTTTGATAGCCTTTCATTAGGGTCTAGTGATTTGATGTGCTTATACCCCATACATGAATACTCTGGCAAGTCGTAAGTATAAAGAACATCCTGTGAGAAATGGCAAAATAAATTATTTTGGGTATATGCTGCTAAATCTCTATTTTCCAAACTGCAATGAAATACATTTTTTATATCAGAATGGTCAGAAATCATTTGCATACTTTCAGAAATTAGTATTGTTACATCTGTAATGCTTTGCTTAGAAATACATTTCAACATGTTGGATACAAACACCTGTAAATACTTTAGAGCAAAGCTGCCATTCTACTCTGCTGTGACAATCCCTTTGCAGAAGAGTTGTTTATTCTTCTCACAACAATTAGCTTTAAATAGCACTTTGATTGTGACTGCAAATCTTGTGTTGAATGATGGCAGTGTTGTGCGCTGTGGTTTTCTGCTCACCTGGAGCTCGACTGAAATTCCCCTTCAAGCCTCAGTTACAGTAAATCTTGCACAAAGAATCCAGGATTGAATTTGAACGGGTAAACAACGGTAGATCAAAGGAAACTGCATCGGAAAACAGCTTTCCTCTGACACACTTGGAGACACATTAGCTGATGTGAGGAAAGTAATTGCAGCAAAAGGAGAGACTGCTGGTTTTATGTTGCTCATCAGTCAGCAGCTTTTTACAAGCAGCATTATGGGGCATAAATCCAACATTCCTATGTCATTCATCCTTGCCATAGATGTAACTTCCTGCTTGCCAACTGTCTATGAAATAACTTCCTTACCTTTGCCTGATTGTATAAGCAAACGTGGCCCTTGTCTTTCAATAGTCAACCGGGATCAATTTAAAGAAAATAGCATCCACCAGCATTCAGTGAACACAGTTTGGGCATAGGGACTTTAGCAGGTTTTTGATGGAGCAATAAAATATAAGAGCAACCAACAAAGTTCCTTATTTAGACACAAAAAGCTGGAGTAACTCAGCGGGTCAGACAGCATCTCTGGAGAAAGGAATAGGTGACGTTTCGGCTCTAGACCCTTCTTCAGACTGAGAATCAGCGGAAAGGGAAATGAGAGATATAGATGGTGATGTAGAGAGACATAGAACAAATGAATGAAATATATGCAGAAAAGTAACGATGATAAAGGAAACAGGCCAATGTTAACTGTGTGCTAGGTGAGAACGAGAATGAGCTAGATGAAAACACCATCGCTCAGTCCGCCTGGACCTACCTGACCTCCTGGTTGCCAAACCCTTATGTTCCTCTACCCATTCCCACACTCACCTTTCTGTCCTGGGCCTCCTCCATTGTCAGAGTGAGGCCAAACGTAAATTGGCAGAACAGCGTCTTATATTTCGCTTGGGCAGCTTACAGCCCAGTCGTATGAATATTGATTTCTCTAACTTCAAATAAATCTTGCATCTCCTCTCTCTCCATCCCTCCACCACCCATGTCGCACTAGCTTCAAAGTCGTCTTGTTGAGTCTCATTGTCTACTCATATTTCCCTAGCCCACAGCTAACAATGGCTTGTCTCCTTTAGCATCATTACTTGTTTTGCATATCTTTCCTTCATTTGTTCTATATCTCTCGACATCAACATCTATATCTCTCGTTTCCCTTGCCCCTGACTTTCAGTCTGAAGAAGGATCTCGACTCAAAACATCACCTATTCCTTATCTCTTGAGATGCTGTCTGAGCCACTAAATTACTCCAGCTTTTTGTGTCTATCTTCGGTTTAAACCAGCATCTGCAGTTCCTTCCTACATAAAGTTCTTTATTTTGTGGCAGGAATTTGCATTACAGCATTACCTGAATATTTATGGGAAAAACTCAAGACAAGGAGGAAATTGTTGATGGCTCATCTTTAAATTATAGTTCCCAAATGGATGAGAAAATAAATAAAAGGATGTTAAACTAACAATTTTGGCTTCCTCTGCAAGACAGATGTATTCCAAGCTCCTGCAATACGGTGAGCACTGAATAATTTTCTTTAGATTATGATCCATTTTGCAAGACTCTTTTCTCATGTTTGGATGGTCGAGGATATGCTGAAGCTTCCCAGCTTAACATGGAATTAGCCAACAGGCAGTCGCAGTATTTAGGTAAAAGAGATGACAGGTAGTTTTCCATGTCACTACTATTCTTGTACAGATAAACTAATAAACTAATAAACATTTTTATAATTGGTTGAAGAGATCGATGGTGTTTATTTGTCAGACACAAAAAGCTGGAGTAACTCAGTGGGACGAGCAGCATCTCTGGGGAGAGGGCATGGGTGATATTTTGGGTCGAGATCCTTCTTCAGATTGAGAGTCAGGGGAAGGGGAAGTGAGAGATAGACGGTGATGTAGAGAGGTATAGAACAAATGAATGAAACATATGCAATAAAAGTATTAATGATAAAGAAAACAGGGCATTGTTAGCTGTTTGCTAGGTGAGAATGAGTAGCTGGTAGGGCTTACGTGTTTATTTGTCAATGTGCATCAGTTGCGAACTGTAACAAAGATGAAAGTATTACTTGCTGCAGCTTCACGGGTACGTTAGATGCAGCAACAAGAACAAGAGGGCAGCACGGTGGCATAGCAGGAGACCCAGGTTTGATCCTGACTACGGTTTCTGTCTGTACGGTGTTTGTACGTTCTCCCCGTGACCTGTGTGGGTTTTCTCCGAGATGTTTGCTTTCCTCCCATACTCAAAAGATGTACAGGTTTGTAGGTATATTAGCTAGGTATAAATGTAAAATTTCCCTAGTATGTGTAGGATAGTATTAATGTGCGGGGATCGCTGGTCGGTGCAGACTCGGTGGGCCAAAGGGCCTGTTTCCACGCTGTATCTCTAAACTAAACTACCAAATAAATATACAATTAATTATCAGTTATTCTAAATAAACCAGACAATGATAGTGGAATACTCAAAGTATGCAGAGCAAACATGCAACATCCATAGTTGTTCGGTGCTGAGGTAGGGTTGTGATTCAGGTTATACACAGTGGTTCAAGACCTTGATGGTTGATGGGAAGAAGCCGATCTTGACCCTTGAGATCATGATTTCCAGCTCCTCTACCTTCTTCCTTATGGTGGAAGTGAGATGAGAACATGGCCAAGGCAGTATGGGTCTTTGATGATATTAACGTCCTTCTTGAGGCAACGCTTCCTGTAGATCCCTTCGATGGTTGTACAGTCAGCACCCGAAATGGACCGGGCAATGTCTAGCCCCTTTCTGCAAACTCCTTCAGTCTTGAGCAATGGAATAAGCAAACCAGCTTGCAATGCAACCAGTCAGCATGCTCTCAACTGTATATCTATAGAGGTTCAATCGATTATTCGGTAACATGCCGAATCCCCTCAAACCTCTGAGGAATTAGAGGCATTGGTGAGTTTTGTTTATAATTGTAACATCATGCTGGGCACAGGACAGATCATCGGGAATGTGCATGCCGAGGAACTTGAAGCCATTGACTTCATCGCCATCCCATCAATGGTCTGTCGGCTTTCCATTCCTGAAGTCAACAATCAATTCCTTGGTCTTGCAGATTATCAGTCTCCCTCCAATACTCTCACCCAATATTACCCACCATTTGTCCAGCAACGATGGTATAAGATAAGATAAGATGCATTTATTTGTCACATGTGCCAATTGGCACAGCAAAATTAAATCACCATACAGCCATACATTAAAAATAAAGAACACAACATGGAGTAGATAGGATTCAACATAAAACATCCCCCACAGCAGGATCAGAATTTCCTACTGTGAGGGAAGGCACCAAAGTCAGTCTCTTCCCCTGATGTTCGCCAATGTTCCCCCATGGTCGGGGCCTCCCCGAGCCCTCTGCAGTCGCCGCTACGGGCGGCCCGATGTTCAGGCGCGCTCGGCGGGGTGATGGAAGTCCAACGTCGGGGCTGGGGGACGTCCTCAGCGGCCTGGACCCTGAATCGCCCCCCTCCTACCAGAGTCCGCGGCTCCCAAAGTCCACTGGCCGCGCCGGGTGGAGATGCAACGCTGGAGGCCCTCGGCAAAGGGCCCCAGGACTCCATGATGACGGTCAGCGCCGCCCGCGTTGGGAGCTCTCTAAACCAGAGCTCCATGATGTTGGAGGAGCGGCCCAACGATGCGGAGCTCCAAACGGCGACCCAGGTAGGTATCGCCCGCTCCGTGATGACTCCAGCGCCGCCGCCGCCGCTGTTGCAGCTCTGGTCCGGTTCCCGGTCCCCGGCAGGAAAGGCCGCTCCGATCCAGGAGGTAGGCCGTGAGGTGGGGGGGCGAGGACGCAACTCGGAAAAACAGTCGCGTCCCGCCAGGAAGTGACTGGGAGTTAGTTTCCCCCTTACCCTGCCCTCCTCCCCCACATAAAAAAAGTTAAAGTTTCCCCAAAAACAAACTTTAAACGGACTAAAAATAAAAAAAAGATGGAAAAATAAACGGGCTGCAGGCAGAGGCTGCTGGCAGTCCAGCGCCCCCAGCGCCCCCTAGCTGTATCATCGGCGAATTTGCCAATGATGTTGAACCAGTGCTGTTGACACAGTCTAGTTTAGTTTAGAGATACAGCGCTGAAACAGGCCCCTCAGCCCACGGACTCCACCCTGTACACTAGTTCTATCCCACACACTGGGGAAAACTTACAGAAGACAATTCACCTGCAAATCTGCATGTTTTTTTTGGAATGTGGGAGAAAACCAGAGCAGCTGGAGAAACTCCATGCAGTCACAGGGAGAACGTACAAACTGTACAGACAGCACCTGGTCAGGATCGAACCCAGGTCTCAGGTGCTGAAAGGAAGCAACACTACCGCTGTGCCACCAGGCAACCCCAGGGATCATGGGTGTATAAAGAGTAAAGCAGGAGACTGGGTACCCAGACCTGTGATGATGCTCAGCGAGGAGGAGGCGTTATTGCCGAGGAGGTTATTGAGGAGGAAGTGTTGTTTCAAATTCATACTGATTGAGGTCTGTTGACAAGGAAGGTCAAAACCTGCCTGGACGGCCCGGCTCGCCCACTCTAGCCCCGTCACCAAGAATCAGGAGGGTCCTGCAAGCAAGCGGCGAGATGAAGGGGTCCGTCACCAGCGAGATGGACCATCGGGAGCGTAAGGAGACCATTGAGAGTGAGGGGACTGTCAAGGGCGAGCTGGACTGCCGAGAGGGTAGGAGGACCCACACCGCTGAGAACGAGGTGGGCCATCGAGAACGAAGGGGGGTCCCGGCGGGGGAGGCCACATGCTGCCATGTTTAGCGGCAGGCAGGAGATGGGAATGTTCGGTAAACTTTTGTAACTTTGTCGGCACCAGAAACGTGGCGACTCTTGTGTACCGCCTCGGTGAGCTCTGCTGTATGATTTTACAGGGTTGTATACAAAGCAAAGCATTTTACCTACTTGTACAATAACGTATTGTTGAATCATTGAAGCGCTGTAGGAAATCGTGAGTTCTGTATTATTATGTCACACAGGAAAACAATGGATCATTCAAAGGTTTGAATGATCAGGGAGAGATCCAGGCTGGCTATCTTGCCACTTAACACATGGTCAGAAACATAATCAGTAGGCATCAATATCTGGGGTGTCTTCCTATTTCCAAAGGGCCATCCCTCAACATAGTGGTAAAAGAAGGTTGGTTTGGTTATCTGGATTTGGAAAAAAGTTGTTTGAATATCCAGAATTACCAAGCTCTCGGAACTGGGTCTTTGCACATCCCTCTGCCATTGGATCGTCGACTTCCTCACGTTTGTTCGAATTGGCAGAAATACCTATTCCTCATTTACAATCAGTGCAGGAGAACCTCAAGGCTGCGTGCTCAGCCCCCTACTCTACTCACTCTATATTCATGACTGTGTAGCCGGACATAGTGCAAACACAACTTCAAGTTCGCCGATGACATCACCGTTGTTGGACGAATTACAAATGGTGATGAGCCAGCGTATAGAAGTGAGATCGCTCGAATGACCAAATGGTGCCAGCACAACAACCTGGCTCTCAACATCAGTAAAACCAAGGAACTGATTGTGGACTTAGGAAGGGGAAGGATGAGGACTCACAATTCTGTTTATACCAATCCTGTATATATGGTGGAATTGGTCGAAAACTTCAAATTCCTGGGCGTGCATATTTCCGAAGATCTTTCCTGGTCCCTGCACACTGATGCAATTATAAATAAAGCACATCAAAGCCTCTGATTCCTGAGAGGATTACGGAGATTCGGCATGTCGAAGAGGATTCTCCTAAACTTCTACAGGTGCACGGTAGAGAGCATTCTGACTGGTTGCATCATGGCCTGGTTCGGCAACTTGAACACCCAGGAGCGGAAAAGACTACAAAAAGTTGTGACCACTGCCCAGTCCATCACCGGCTCTGACCTCCCCACCATCAAAGGGATTTATCGGAGTCACTGCCTCACAAAGACAGCCAACATCATCAGAGACCCACAGCATTCTGGCCACACAGTAGACTAATATTATTATTATTATTATTATTATTATTATTGCTATTGTTTGCTTTTTGTGTGCACGTATGTGTGCATGTGTGTGTATATATGTGTGTGTGTGTGTGTGTGTGTGTGTGTGTGTGTATTTGTGAGTATGTGAATATATACACACTGAAGTTTTTTTCTCTCTCTCATTTATTATATTGTTTACATATACTATGTTTACATATTCTGTTGTGCAGCTCCAAGTAAGAATTTCATTGTGCTATCTGGGACATGCGAAAATAAAACACTCTTGACTCTTGAGTTCTTGTCAATTGAGATATGTTCCCACAGTAAATAAGTAGTTTTACAGAACTTCTTGTCTAACTGAAAAATATTGAAGTAAACTATGAAATTGTAACTATAGAAACAGAATTTAACCACCTCCTATCATCCTTAAGAGCTAAATATAGTTCTGAGAGTTTCGTCTGAGAGTTTCGTCTGAGAGATCCTGCCATCCAGTCTCCTCTGCATAACTGCTTATTATGCTAAATAAAGACCTTTTGCACCACAGATCTGATCTCCGTTAGGCTCATTCAGAATTACAACAGTATTGGCTGTGCAGAATGTGAAAACGGGTCTTATCTTTCAGGAAATGTTACACATTCCGATAATAGCAACTGACAAAACTGATCTCACATTGTTATACTGTTGAAAAGGAGGCCTGTCACATGATTCTCTGTCCATAGAAAACAAATTGTAGTACAGTCTCTCGAGTCAAAATGCAGCAATGAAACCCCTGACGGCAGATCCAGTGCGCTGTGACCGGCTGTGCCAATTGTAACATCTGCTTAGGAATTCTGCATCCTGTCAGACTTGGAATAGTGGGTTAAGGAAAATTGTACTGAGATCTTTGTGAGATCAAGTGAGCCAAAGAAGGTGGAGGTGATAAGGAAGGCGAGGGAATTGCTAACTGGAAAGCCAGTCCATTTATCAGGTCGACTGAGAGGTTGAATTTAGAGGTCTAGCATTTCACTAGCAATCAATTTCAATAGACTGGTGGTAACAATGCACCTGGTTGAATTGTGAGCCAATAGGTTTTACCAATACATTGGCATTGCAGAACCTAGTAAGAAAATGGTTTTCTCTCATGGAAATGATAGTGGAATATTGCTGGATTTGTTGATGTTACAAAATGCCATCTCCTCCCATGTCACAGCCACAAGCCGGGGGGGGGAGGGGCAGCGGCATCAGAGAACAGCATCTAAAATGGACATTAACAACTCAATAACATAGTTCTTCCTGGATGCCCATAAACCTGTGATGTTGTTTGCATTCCTCGTATAATTAAAAAAATAATAAAAACAGGTAGTATCAGAAACCCGATCTTGAACATTGTGAGCCAGGCACCAGCTCCATTGCTGTCAAACAAATTTGTTTTGGGAGCAACTCATCGGCTCAGGCAGCTGCTCTGGAGAAAAGGGATAGGTGACGTTTTGGGTCGAGACCTTTCTTCAGAGGGCCTGAAGAAGGGTCTAAACCCGAAACCTCACCTGTTCCTTTTCTCCAGAGACTCTGTATGACCCGTTGAATTACTCCAGCTTTTTGTGTCGATCTTCGATTTAAACCGGCATCTGCAGTTCCTTCCAACAAATTAGTTTTGGGCATAGGCCCCAAAATGGGAGCAATGTCTCTTACTACTGTGTTGAAAACTGCTTTGGGGATGTTCATGTAAACTTAGGTTAAGATTGTGGTCGACTGGTTATCAAAACCCAATGGAGCTTATGGATGCCTGATAGCTGCTCATAAGATTGGCACATTAAAGTCCATTTTCACCCAGGCATTGCTGCATGGCCCCCAATCTCCACACACGAGATTTGATTAATAACACTTTTACATGTTTGCATTCTGTTGATTAACAAATGGAAGAATCAGTAGAGATATCGGACTAAGGTTAATGTAACTCAGCACATTTAATTCAGAGTGTGTAGGAAGGAACTGCAGATGCTGGTTTACACTGAAGATAGACACAAAATGATGCAGTAACTCAGCGGGACAGGCAGCATCTCTGGAGAGAAGGAATGCGTGACGTTTCAGGTCGAGACCCTTCTTCACACTAGGAGTCAGGGGATAAAGAGACATAAAGGTGTGGTCCTTCTCTAGGTGTCAGCTGCTCTACATCGGTGAGACCAAGCGTAGGCTTTGTGATCGCTTTGCCCAATACCTCCACGCAGTTCGCATTAACCAACCTGATCCCCCGGTGGCTCAGCACTTCAACTCCCCCTCTCATTCCGAATCTGACCTTTCTGTCCTGGGCCTCCTCCATGGCCAGAGTGGGCCCCACTGCAAATTGTAGGAGTAGCACCTCATATTTCGCTTGGATTGTTTACACCCCAGCGGTATGAACATTGAATTCTCCAATTTTAGGTTTCTCCCTCCTTCATTTCCCAGCTCTCCCACAGCCCACTGTCTCCGCCTCTTCCTTTCTTTTTCCCACCCCCCTCCCACCCCCACATCAGTCTGAAGAGGGGTCTCAACCCGAAACGTCACCTATTCCTTCGCTCCATAGATGCTGCCTCACTCGCTGAGTTTCTCCAGCATTTTTGTCTACCTTAGAGATGTGGACTGTCATTTTCACATCTTACCCTTCCATGTCTCTATGTCTCCCTCTCCCCAGACTCTCAGTCTGAAGAAGGGTCTCGATCCGAATTCTTTCCATCCAGAGATGCTGCCTGTGAGTTACTCCAGCATTTCGTGTCTATCTACATTTAATTCAGATGCAGTTGACTTCAATGTGGTATCATTGAACAGTTCTAACCATGGAGCACCATGCTGTTGCTTCTGTGTGTCCTCAGTCTGAGTGTGAATGCGTTCTCGTCCACATGGCATTGATTAGGGGTTTAGTACGCACACCGGCTGGTGTCTTTGAGGTTTTGGACCACGGTGACTGTAAGGAATAAGGGTGTGCTACCTGAGATAATTAAATGCAGGTCTGCTGCAGGGTCAATCTTAACTTTTTCATTGCCTTGTGAGAGAAGAGAAATTGTCCTACATATTTAATTTCTGAGAACTGAAGATGGGTTTATTTGAAGGTATTGAAGTAGATTCCCATTTGTGAACCTTCCACTGTTTGCTCTTAAAAGCTTTTCCTTTTCATCTTTCGATTTCCCAAATGCAATTCCTTGCAGGAACCTTATGATAAAACTATTCCAGTATCAAATGCCATTCAGAATCTATCCTAATAACTAGAGCACTTTATTTATAAACATGTACTAATTTGCAGGAAGTGGACTTTGCTGGCAAGTCATTAATTGTGATCTTATCAGGCATTCAAATATTTAAACTGTAAAAGAGAACCAACTTCGGAACCTGCATTGCCTATGTTTCGTTTAGTTTAGAGATACAGCGCAGCAAACCGGCCCTTTGGCCCACCAAATCCGCACCGACCAGTGATCCCCGCACATTAATACTCTCCTACATACACTAGGGACAATTTACATTTTTACCAAGCCAATTAATCAACAAACCTGTACCTCTTTGGAGTGTGGGATGATCTTGGAGAAAACCCACGCAGGTCACGGGGAGAACGTGCAAACTCCGTACAGGCAGCACCCGTAGTCGGGATCCAACCTGGGACCCGGGGCTCTGGTGCTGTAAGGCAGCAACTCCACCATTGCAGCACCATGCCACCCTAGTGATGGTTAGTGTGCAGTATTAGGGCCTGGTTAGAGAGGCTGTAAGGACAATGAATAGCCAGTATTAAGATATTAATCTAAACATATTCCCCTATCATCCCAATCCATTGATGCCTCCGTGCCTCCCTAGTGATGGTTGGTGAGCAGTAGTAGGGCCTAGTTAGGGAGGCTGTAACAACAATGAATGGCCAGTATTAAGATGACTTAATTTCTAATCCAAATACACTCCCCACTCATTCCAGTCCATTGCTGTTGAAAGCATTTCCTGGAAAATCAGGACTGTCAGCTAACACAAGGGAAGTAGTAGTGGTGGTGAATATGCATTGGGAACAGGCACTTTATTTTGCTCCACACTGCTTCTCTTATTCCATATGTGTAGGAAGGAACTGCAGATGCTGGTTTACAACAAAAATAGACACAACATTCTGGAGAAACTGGGTATGGCAACATCTCTGGAGAAAATAAGTAGGTGACATTTCAGGTTGACGGGTCTTGATCTCCATCTTCTCTCCATCTTCTCTAAGAAGGCGTCAAGTTCGGCATGTCCCCAACAACCCTCACCAACGTCTACAACTGTGCCATAGAAACCATTTTATCGGGATGCATCACTGCTTGGCAATAAACTAAACTAAACTTAACTAAGCTAAACTAGACCTGAAACATCACCTATTCCTTTTCTACAGAAACGCTGCCTGACTCTAATATTCCATAGGCACAAAAAACTGGAGTAGCTCAGCGGGCCAGACAGCATCTCTGGAGAAAAGGTGACGTTTCGGGCCGAGACCCTTCTTCGGACTGAGAGTCAGGGAAAGAGAAACGAGAGATATAGACAATGATAGAGACAGATATAGAACAAATGAATGAAAGATATGCAAAAAGTAACAACGTGTGAAGGAAACAGGCCATTCTAGCTGTGGGCTAGGTGAAAAAAAATTGGATGAGTTTAAGTAAGTAGAAAATAATAAATAATTGGAAAATATCTCATCATGCAAAATGTTTGGGAACTGAATACTGCATTTTATTTTAAAAAGGCTTTATTATGCAGCCAGTGATTAATTCCAATTTAACATTGTACTCTGAGGCATTGGATTCATGCTGTTCCAACACCAGATGGCACCACAGGGACAGGTATTTTCTTGCAACATGAACCAAAGACTGCAGATGCTTAGGAAAGCCTGCAAGAATATCAGAAGATTTGCATAACTCCGTGAATAAAATGTTTTGCTTTCTTTGCACTCCCTATGCTGTTTGCTGCAATATATTTATGCTGCTTATGACAAATCCATTGTAGGACATTGAGAGGGAGAATCTGTTATTGACCCTTTTACCCTCTCTGGTCATCTTACATTAGAGGCCTGAAGAAAGGTCTCGACCCGAAACGTCGCCTATCTCCTTCGCTCCTTAGATGCTGCTGCACCCTTTAGTTTCTCCAGCTTGTTGTGTAACCCTACATTAGAGGCCATCTGCTTTGCGGAGTACAGTCATCACATTATTCATATTATTGTAACGTTGTATACGGCATCACAACTATTTATGTAATTACATTATGATGCAAATTATTACAACATTATACACATCATCATAACAACATTATATATGTCATCAGACATGATAGCATCAGAACATTACAATGCTTGGGTGTTAACATTTTGGATGACCTGATCTGCCCCCTATTTCTTAGATCTTCATGGACTTGTTTTCCAGTTGTGTAATTTTGCGCTAAAGTTTTGTTTTTCAAATCTCTTTCTGTTCACTATCTTCCAGAGTGTATGTGTAATTTCTGTATAATTCATGTCATTACCACTTCATGTACGTCATCCCAAGATCACGTATCTCATCATCATATGTACCTCATCATCGGATAATGTGATTGTGACGCAAGCTGTGTAATGTAAGCTGAGATTGCATTGTGAAAGGTGAAATGCTTCCCCATACGTCCATAAACCAAGTCTGGTGTGCGACAGCCCCTAATTAGAGTTTTTATGGACGACCTTACCATCACCACAACATCGGTCCCAGGAAGTAGGTGGATCCTACAAGGTCTTGAGAAACTTATCACCTGGGCGAGTATGAGTTTCAAGCCAACAAAGTCAAGGTCCATGGTGCTGAAGAAGGGGAAGGTGACTGACAGATTCCACTTCTTACTATCCGGAACTGCCATTCCCTCCATCACTGAGCAACCTGTCAAGAGCTTGAGAATGGTTTTTGATGCAACTCTGAAAGACTCTGCCGCCATTCAAAAGTCCATCAAAGACCTTGAAGCCCGGCTCACCAAAGTCGACAAGTCAGGTCTGCCAGGCAGATTCAAGGCCTGGATCTATCAGCATTCCATCCTGCCACGATTCCTGTGGTCTTTGCCGGTTTACGCTGGTCCATTGACCACAGTTGAGTCCCTCAAAAGGAAGATCAGCGGCTTTCTCCGCAGGTGGCTTGGCCTTCCCCGCAGCCTCAACAGTGCTGCACTGTATGGGACCAGTAACATCTTGCAGCTCCCATTCAGTGGCCTCACGGAAGAGTTTATGGTGGCGAGAACAAGAGAAGCTCTGCAGTACAGGGACTCCAGGGACCAGAAGGTGTCATCGGCTGGCATCGAGGTGAGAACAGGGAGGAAATGGAGGGCGGCGAAAGCAGTGGAGGTGGCCGAGTAACACCTAAGGCATTGGTGGGAGTCATGGCAACTGGCAGAGCGGGTTTGGGATACTTCCCTAGGACACCGGTTGGCAAGGCCCAGGGCAAGGAGAGGCACCATCTAATCCAGGAAGAGGTCCGAGCAGGTGTGGAGGAAGAGTGTGTGAGCAGGACGGTGGGGCCCAGGCAGCAGGGAGCATGGACAAGGTGGGAGAGCATACCACAGCGCGGGATTACCTGGTCAAACATCATGCAGGCAGACTTCCAGCGCGTCCGGTTCCTTGTCCAAGCTGTCTACGATGCCCTACCAAGCCCAGAAAACCTCCACGTCTGGGGCAAGAGCGAGACAACTTCCTGCCCATTTTGCTCTGGAAGAGGATCATTAGAACATCTCCTCAGCAGCTGCCCAAAGTCCCTTGGGGAAGGTCTCTATCGGTGGCGGCATGACCAGGTGCTCAAGGTGGTTGCTGAGAGCATAGCCACTGCCATCGGTAACAGCAAACACCACCACGCCCCAAAGAAATCAATCACTTTAGTCAAAGCTGGAGAGAAGCCCCGACCACAACCAAAAACAAGGACGGGCCTCCTCTACACAGCCACTGACTGGCAGCTGCACGTCGATCTGGGCAATGAGCTGAAATTTCCACAGCACATCACAGCAACATCATTCCGGCCAGACATGATCATCACCTCCGAAGTGACAAAATAGCTGATCATTCTGGAGCTGACAGTGACCCGGGAAGAGCGTATTGAAGAGGCTAATGAGAGGAAGCGCGCAAAGTACCAGAACTGGTGGAGATGTGCCAGGACAGAGGCTGGAAGACAGACTATAAGCCCATAGAGGTGGGCTGTAGAGGCTTTGCAGGAGGCTCACCATGCAAAGTCCTCCACCAGTTGGGCATTACGGGGCTGGCAAAGAAGAGGGCCATTCAATCCGCAAGCGAAGCTGCAGAGAATGCCACTAGGTGGCTTTGGATTAAGATGGCTGATCCATGGGCGGTTGCTGCTGGGACGCAAGTCGGGGCCTGGTCAACCCCGGCTGGGTCGCCTGGGCGAGGGTGTCTGATGTTGTGCGACCCGAAATGACCCCAGGTCACATCACTGAGGATGCGTCCCAGCGCATCTAGAAGATGTATCTTTCACACTTCACGCTTCACACAGAGATACAGCGATGTAAAAAAGGCCCTTCGGCCCACCGAGTCCATGCTGGACAGTAATCACCCATATGCTAATTACCCCAAGCTCTAGGGGCAATTTACAGAAGGCAATTAACCTACAAACCTGTACATCTTTGAAATGTGGGGGGAAACTGGAGAAAACCCGCATAGTCACAGAGGAATGTACAAACTCCATATAGATAGCACCCGTAATCAGGATCAAACTCAGGTCTCTGGCGCTGTGAGGCAGTGCGTCACTGTGCATCACTTGGCCTGTGCCCCACCATCCAGGACAAGCCCTCTTCTCATTGCCATTGTCAGGCAGGAGGTACAGACCCCATAGCTGCAAGTTCAGGAAGGCTAGTTTTCACAACTATCAGATTCTTAAACTGATCTACAATACCCCTAATCCTTCCTCGGCAACAGGAATATCGCACACCAGCTCTTGCACCTTCATGGACTTGTTTTCCAGTTGTGTATTTTTGCGCTAAAGTTTTGTTTTTTCAAATCTCTTTCTGTTCACTATCTTCCAGAGTGTATGTGTAATTTCTGTATAATTCATGTCATTACCACTTCATGTATGTCATCCCAAGATCACATATCGGATAATGTGATTGCGACACAAGGTATGTTATATAAGCTGAGATTACATTGTGAAAGGTGAAATGCTTCCCCATACGTCCATAAAGTGAAAAATAGACAATAGACAATAGGTCGAGAGGCTGGGGGTTACACAAAAAGCTGGAGAAACTCAGCGGGTGCAGCAGCATCTAAGAGGCGAAGGAGATAGGCGACGTTTCGGGTCAAGACCCTTCTTCAGACTGGTCAGGGATCAGGGAAACGAGAGATATAGACAGATATGTGGAGAGATAAAGAACAATGAATGAAAGATATGCAAAAACGCACAACCCCATCCTTATCAACAGGACGGAGGTGGAACGTGTCTCCAGATTCAGGTTCCTGGGGGTCAACATCTCCGATGACCTCTCCTGGACCCACAACACATCCTCGCTGATCAAGAAGGCTCACCAGCGTCTCTTCTTCCTGAGGAGATTTAAGAAGGTCCATCTGTCTCCCCAGATTCTGGTGAACTTCTACCGCTGCACTATCGAGAGCATCCTTACCAACTGCATCACAGTATGGTATAGTAACTGCTCTGTTGCCGACCGGAAAGCTCTGCAGAGGGTGGTGAAGATCGCCCAACGCATCACAGGCTCCTCACTCCCCTCCATTGAGTCTGTCCATAGTAAACGATGCCTGCGCAGGGCGCACAGCATCGCCAGGGACAGCTCACACCCCAACCATAGACTGTTTACCCTCCTCCCATCCGGGAGACGCTACAGGTCCCTCCGCTGCCGGACCAGCAGGCTCAAGAACAGCTTCTTCCCTGCGGCTGTCACACTTCTCAACGCTGCACCTCAATGACTGCCTGTCTCCACCCCTCCCCCCCCCCCCCCCCCCCGGACTATCCAATCACCAGCAAATTGCACTGACACCACTGCATATGTATATGTAATACTTGTTTATTCGTAAGTTCGCCCTTCGGTGATAACAACTGCATTTCGTTGTATTGTACTCTGTATTGTACACTGCACAATGACAATTAAAGATTGAGTTGAATTGAATTGACTCCACTATCTTTTAGAGCTCTGTCTAGCTCTCTCTTGAAAGTATCCAGAGAACCAGCCTCCACCGCCCTCTGAGGCAGAGAATTCCACACACTCACAACTCTCTGTGTGAAAAGGTGTTTCCTCATCTCCGTTCTAAATGGCTTACCCCTTATTCTTAAACTGTGGCCCCTGGTTCTGGACTCCCTCGACATCGGGAACATGTTTCCTGCCTCTAGCGTATCCAAACCTTTAATAATCTTATATGTTTCAAAAAGATCCCCTCTCATCCTTCTAAACTCCAGAGTATACAAGTTCAGCCGCTCCATTCTCTCAGCATATGACAATCTGATTAAATAAAACCCTTAATTGTGGCAATTATTATTTTTTTTTAAAGAATGATCATGTGGGCGGCAGGGTGGCACAGTGATTGGGTTTCTGCCCTACAGCCCCTGCAGCGCCGGAGACCCAGGTTCGATCCCAACTACGGGTGCTGTCTGTACGGAGTTTGTACGTTCTCCCTGTGACCTGCGTGGGTTTTCTCCAAGATGTTCGGTTTTCTCCCACACTCCAAAGATATACAGATTTGTAGGTAAATTGGCTTGGCATAAATGTAGAGTGTCCCTAATGTGTGTAGGATAGTGTTAATGTATGGGGATCGCTGGTCGGCGCGGATTCGGTGAGCCACGGGGCCTGTTTCCACACTGCATCTCTAAATTAAACTAAACTGAATCACAGTATGCACATCATAGAACATGGTGCACGTCACAACAATTGCCTTGTTGCAAACAAGGTCCCACATGCACCAAAGGAAGAAACAATCAAAAAATTGGTTTTGCTTGATTGATGGCTGCCTGTCAGAACATGAAATACTTCTGCACTTGCTTCTTGGTATCAGCCTGCTCAGGTCGATAGGAGATGGAATTAATAATTCACTCAACAAAAGCATTTTCACGAATACAGGATTCCCTCTATACTGCAATGGAGTGTTGGCTTGAATTATGTAGCGCAGAACTGACCACGAATATGAGGAATTCTTCACCGAGGATGGAGATGGACATGTTGGAAGTTCCGGTATTGAAGGTGGCACCACCACTAGGGAGCTGAGAGAGCTGGAGAAACTAGAAAACAAAACTGGAGTCCTTGCAACAGAGAATATGTTAATATATTTAATAAGGTTTGTGTGGGAGTCAGTGAGGTTGAAACTGTATTATATTAAGCAGGAATCAAAGTCAGAAGTGGGATCTGACTGAGAGACATGGTTGCAAATGTAAGTCAACTTCCAGATCATCTGTCTGACAGATTTCTGAGGTCTTGGTTGGAAAATTAATGAATGGACCATCACAATCGTTTGGGGCACTGGAGACCATGTAGATGCAAGGGAGAAGGTGGGACCCACAGCAGTGTCATACAAATACACATATACAAGCATTCAGCTTTGCCATTCACCATTCAGTGAGATTATTGGCATGACTGTACTTTCAATTTGAAGATGCCATTTCCAAAGATCCATCTCATCTCTGTCTCCTCTCTCTCTCCATCTCCTTCCCCTTCCCTTTTCTCACACTAGTCTCAAGGGCCTGTCCCACTTTCGTGACCTAACTCACGACCTCTGCCGAGTTTGCCCTTGACTCATACTCGCAGCATGGTCGTCACAAGGTCGTAGGAGGTTGTAGGTAGGTCGCAGCAGGCCGTGATGCTAGTCGTAGGTACTCGTGGGATCACGTAGGTTGGGGTGTTTTTCTAGCATGATGAAAAATGTCCACGAGTAAAAAAGGTTGTGAATTAGGTCGTGAAAGTGGGACAAGCCCTTTACTGTCTCCGACTACATTCTATCTTTGTCCCACCCTCTCCCCTGACATCATCGGAAGAAGTGTTTAAGAAGGAACTGCAGATGCTGGAAAAATCAAAGGTAGATAAAAATGCTGGAGAAACTCAGTGGGTGAGGCAGCATCTATGGAGCGAAGGAACAGGTGACGTTTCGGGTCGAGACCCTTCTTCAGTCTGAAGAAGGGTCTCGACCCGAAACATCACCTATTCCTTCGCTCTATAGATGCTGCCTCTCTGATGAGTTTCTCCAGCATTTTTATCTACCTTCAGTCTGAAGAAGGGTCTCGACACAAAATGTCACCCAGAGATGCTGCCTCACCCGCTGAGTTACTCCAGCATTTTGTGTCTCTCTTCGATTTAAACCAGCATCTGCAGTTGTTTCTTACTCAGAGATGAGTAAATGGGCAATTCCTCATTCTTTAACAGTGAGTTCCTTGTCCTACATTCTTCTAAAAGAAGAATCATCCATTCCACATCTATCCTGCCAATGCACCTCAGGGTGTTATGGTATAGATTTCAATCCAGTTCGCCTTCAGTATTCCAGACTCCAGCTCATCCTGTCCATTCTTCCCTTATAAGACAACCCGGTCATTCCAGTTACAAAGCTCGGAAATCTTCTCCAAACTGCTTCCAATACAATTGCATCCATCCTTACCTAAGGAGATTAATGCAATCTGTAGAAGTTTGGAAGGGAATTATTTATAATGATACCTGCTACCACTAGTAGATGCACACTTTGTAAATTGCCACTTTCCTGGCCGTTATGGATTGGAATTACATATTTTTATTTCTGTTTCTATACTCCCTTTCTAATTATCATGAGACTGTTACCTTCCAGCATCAACTGTTAATTCTGCAGGGCTACTCCCTGGCCAATGCAGCATCTGTTAAAGACTTTCTCGTATTTCCTTCAACTTATCACCTTGTTTTATTTCAAGTTCTAAAAGATCTCACTTCCTTTTATCAACAGCAGAGATTATTGGTGTCGTTCACTAGACCAGGTTCAGGCTTTTTCTAAAGCAGAGCCAACACATCTCTGTCTATTTCCATCTTGAGTGAGTGAAGCTATGGTACTCAGAGTTCTTGTGAATATAATATTTATTGCTGGGAAAGAAATGAAATACCTAACCTTACCAATAATCCAAGTGTTAAACGAGCCCCCTTCCATTCTCACACTGAACCTCCTCCAATGGTACTTGTTTATCACATCCCAGTCTGAAGAAAGGTTTCGGCCCAAAATGTTGCCTATTTCCTTCACTCCATAGATGCTGCTGCACCCGCTGAGTTTCCCCAGCACTTTTGTCTACCCGGTTTATTTGCATGGTAAGCTAAAAAGGTCATCACAAATTATAATCATCATAATCATACTTTATTAGCCAAGTATGTTTTGCAACGTACGAGGAATTTGATTTGCCATACAGTCATACCAACAAGACACACAAAATACATTTTAACTTGAACATCCGCCACAGTGACTCCACACTCCTCACTGTGATGGAAGGCGGAAAAAAGTTCAATCTCTTCCCTTCTTTGTTCTCCCGCGGTTGGGGGCTTCGAACCTTCCATTGACGGGACGATCCTCTAGCCGACAGTCAGGCCCTCCGCGTCGGGTCGATCAAGCTCCCGCATCAGGGTGATCTCAGCTCCACGGGTTGGGGCTGGTCGAACTCCTGCGACGTTGGAGCTTCCAGACATCAAAGAGTGCTAAATCAATGATAAACCTGAAATCAACGCAGATCAGTAAATTAAAATTGGTTATACAAGAAGACAAAGGTTGTGATAAAATCACCAGTTGCGTAATGTGGAGACAGGAATTCTCTTAACCACAGTTTTATTTAAGAGAGCTCCTCACTTCTGCCAGAGCAGAAAACCTGGCAGCTTCCTCTGCTCTGTATTTCCATCTCGGATATTCATTGCATCCATATACGGACTGAGAAGATACACATTAATATTTTGTGATTTTAGCTGAACATATTTATAAGTTGATAAAAAAGATTCCACTCGCAGTTGTCACCCGTCATCTCAGCGCTTCGACAACATTACTTCTCCTTGTGAGTTCGCACAAGGCCACACGCTTGTGAAAGAACAGTAGATCAGTGCGAACTAACATATTAACCTGTTGCTTAAGAAGGAACTGCAGATGCTGGAAAATCGAAGGTAGACAAAAGTGCTGGAGAAACTCAGTGGGTGAGGCAGCATCTATGGAGCGAAGGAAATAGGCAACGTTTTGGACCAAAACCCTTCTTCAGTCCGAAACGTTGCCTATTTCCTTTGCTCCATAGATGCTGCTGCACCCGCTGAGTTTCTCCAGCACCTTTGTCTACCTAACATATTAACCCTGCAGATGAATAATCCACAACTATTAAGTACTCCTGGGTACACAAAAGGCTGGAGAAACTCAGCGGGTGCAGCAGCATCTAAGGAGTGAAGGAGATAGGTTTCCCTGATCCCTGACCAGTCTGAAGAAGGGTCTCGACCCGAAACGTCGCCTATCGCCTTCGCTCCTTAGATGCTGCTGCACCCGCTGAGTTTCTCCAGCCTTTTGTGTACCCTCGATTCTCCAGCATCTGCAGTTCCTTCTTTAACATATTAAGCACTCCTGCCTGCACATGCAGCACAATGAATGCCAGCTTCAAAGTGAGCAGTAAACAAAGGAGCAAGATAATTGCTCGCAGCTGACAGAGTTATTTCTCTGTCTGTGAAAATACCGTGAATTGAAACCGGATTTTATTTTACAGAGTTATGACGAGCCTGCAGTTCGGAGGCAGAGATAGTACTGCAATATTCTCTTCCCATCCTGCACTCATGCACCAACACATTTCTACTGTTGTGGCGAAAACACATTGGCCGAGCGATTCAACTGTGCCGTGCTGACTGTTCCCAGATTAGTTTGGTTTAGTTTAGATATACAGCACGGAAAACAGGCCTTTCGGCCTACCGAGTCCGCGCCAACCTTCAGTCAAAAGAAGATTAGATTAGATTAGATTAGATTAGATTAGATTAGATCTTATTACTTGTCATTCGAACCTCAGAGAGGCTCAAACGAAACAACGTTTCCACAGCCATACAAACAAAACAATTCCTAAATGACACACAAACAATTCTATTTACAGAAAACATCCATCACAGTGAATCTCCTCCTCACTGTGATGGAAGGCAAAGTCTTTTCTCTCCCCTGCACCATTTCTCTCCCGATGTTGAAGCCCCAGGTGGGCGATGTTAAGTCCCACAGCCGTTGAAGCTGCGCCGGCGATGTATGGCCCTGCTCCAGGCCCAAAAGTCACAAGTTGGAGCCCCCAGCGGGCGCTGGAATGTCCCGCGGCCATTAAAGCTGCGCCGGGCAATGTACGGCCCCACTCCGGGTCGTTCCAACCCCGCAACACTAGCTGGAGAAGTTGCGTTGTGGGAGCTCCAGAAAGTGGTCTCTCACCCGGACCCGCGAGCTCCCGATATCCCGACAGTCCACCGGCTTGCAGCTGCAGCAGGAGCTCCGGAGTCGGGCCGCAGCAGCGAGCCACCACCGCTCCCCACGCTCCGAGGCCGGCCAGCCCCACGATGGTGAGTAGTATGCAGCTCCGCAGGCTCCGTGACTGGAGCCCCCAGGTCGTTCCGGGTGTAAGGCTGCTCCATGGTGCTAGGCCCCAACGACAACGGAGACCCGACAGGGAAAAAGTCGGGTCTCCCGTGCAGGGAAGAGATTTTATAAGTCCCCAACCCCCACATATACACAGTTAAAAACAGTACAAAAAAAAACACGTACAACTACATTTAACTAGACAAAAAATAAAAAAAAAGACAGACAGGCTGTAGGGGTCGCTGCAACGTGAGTCACGCCGCCGCAGAAAGGTCTCGACCCGAAACATCTCCCATTCCTTTTCTCCACAGAGGCTGCCAGACCCGCTGAATTACTCCAGCATTTTCATGTCCATCTTCCCCAGGTACTGGCTGGTTCAAACTCTCCAATCTTCCTGTCTACTAGCAGACTGAAGACAATCAGGAGGAAATCAGTCTGCAAACATCTCAGGGGCACTAATGATGCCATTCACTGGTCCCGAAAATGATGACTGTTATTACAAACTGTGAAACCAAATTTTACCTGTAGCTTGTCCCACATTGCTGGCAGTATCCCCATTGAGAAAGCTGAACAGCCCTATTCTTAAAATAGAATAACAGTTTGTGGATAACAGCAGGTCCATGTCTCTGTTAAAACGAACAAGTTAGAAATAGCCATTGGGTATTGATTCAATGAGAAAGTCAGTGTTCAAAGCCAGCCCCTGAATTCTGCAGTATGCATTGTCCAATTCATATTACATGAAAACCTCTATGAACCCAGATACCCTCACAGCATTACAGGTACAAGCTATGTTCTATTCAGCAGCACTTTTGAAGGGCAGTGAAACATGATGCAAATATAGGTGGTGAAAGATCAAGGTTTTTAGATCTTCTGCCCCGCACTGCCAGGGACTCGGGTTTGATCCTGACATTGGGTGCCGCCTGTGTGGACTTTGCACCTTTTTCCCCGTATGACTGTGTGGGTTTTCTCCAGGTGCTCCGGTTTCCTCCCACATTCCAAAGACTTGCAGGTTTGTAGGCTGATTGGCTTCTGTAAATTGCCCCCTGGTGTGTAGGGAATGAGGATAACATAGTACTGGTATGAAGGGGTGGTCGATGGTCACTCTCGACTCGGTGGGCTGAAAGGGCCTGTTTACGTGCTGTATCTCTAAACTAAACAAAGGGAAGGAAGGCACAAATGCGGCATGATGTGACAGAGCGTTAGAGACCCGGGTTCGGTCATGTCTATGGGTACTGTCTGTACGGAGTTTGTATGTTCACCCTATGACTGCGTGGGGTTTCTCCGGGTGTTTTGGTTTCCTCCCACACTCCAAAGACGTGCAGGATTGTAAGCTAATTGGCTTTGGTAAAAATTCTAAATTGTCCCTGGTGTATAGGGTAGTTTTAGTGTATGGTGTGATCGCTGGTCGGCACAAACTCGGTGAGCTTAAGGGTCTGTTTCTACGCTGTATCTCTAAAGTTTAAAGTCCAATGGAAAGAAACCCATGCGGTCACAGGGAGAATGAATGAATGAATGAATGAATGAATGAATGAATGAATACGTTTATGAATGAATAAATAAGTTTATTGGCCAAGGATTCACATACAAGGAATTTGCCTTGGTGCTCTGCCCACAAGTCACAACATAACATAGTGACAGTTAGGAATGACACATAAAACATTATTGATTAAACATGTGAATTAAATAAAATACCAGAGCAAAAGGAGGCTACAGATTTTTGGTTATTGAGTAGAGCTACTACTCGTGGAAAAAAAAACTGTTTTTATGTCTGGCTGTGGCAGCTTTGACATTCCGGAATCGCCTTCCAGAATGAAAGTGATTCAAAGAGTTTGTGGCCAGGGTGAGAGGGGTCAAAGATGATCTTACCCACTTGCTTCCTGGCCCTTGCAGTGTACAGTTCGTCAATGGAGGGAAGGTTGCAGCCAATAACCTTCTCAGCTGATCAGACGATTCGCTGCAGCCTCCGGCTGTCCTGCTTGTTGGCTGAGCCAAGCCAGACCATGTTGGAGAAGGTGAGAACAGACTCTACGATGGCCGTATAGAATTGGACCATCATTGCCTGTGGCAGATTGTGCTTCCTCAGCTGTCGCAGGAAGTACATCCTCTGTTGAGCCTTTTTTGACTGTGGAGTCGATGGTGGACCCCCATTTAAGATCCTTGGAGATGATGGGTCCCAGGAACTTAAATGACTCCACAGGTATGACTGTGGTGTTGTTGATGGTGAATGAGAGAAGGGGGAGTTCTCCTAAAGTCTACAATCAGTTCCACTGTCTTAAGAGCATTGAGCTCCAGGTTGTTGCGATGGCACCAGGACACCAGCTGAGTCACTTCCTGTCTGTAGGCAGATTCCTCCCCATCCTGGATCAGTCCAATCAGGGTTGCGTCGTCCACAAACTTGAGAAGCTTGACGGAGGAGTCAGTGGAGGTGCAGTAGAGGACAGGGGAGAGTACGCAGCCTTGCGATGCTCCTATGCTAAGGGTTTGCGGGTCCGAGATGTGCTTTCCCAGCCTCACATGCTGCTTCCTGTCTGTTAGGAAGCTGGTGATCCACTGATAGAGGGGTTCAGGCACAGTCAACTTGGAAAGTCTGGAGTGTAGTAGCTCTGGCACAATGGTGCTAAAATCAACAAACAAAATCCTCGCATAGGTCCCCTGGCAGTCTAGGTGCTGGAGGATGAAGTGCAGGCCCAGGTTGACTGCGTCATCCACAGACCTATTGGCCCGATATGCAAACTGCAGAGGGTCTAGCAGGGGGTTCATGATATTTTTCAGCTTGACCAGCACAAGCCTTTTAAGGGTCTTCATGACAACAGAGGCCAGTGTGACAGGCCTGTCATCATTAAGTTCAGTAATCCTTGCCTTTTGTGCAAATTCCACACAAACAGCTCCTATTAGCTCTTATAATCCAGTAGTTTTGTGATATCAGTAGTTTACCGATATCGGCTTATTATTTAATGATTTGGTTAATCACGGATATAAATTCCACAGCTGCCATGTTGGGTTTCAATCAACACACCAGGGCTTTGTGTGCTGGTCCCGAGACCGAGGAACAATGTTTCCATGCTGTGCGGCAAATTGACACCCACCGGCTCCATTATACCCATGCTCTATCAAACAGCAGGGAGGCAAGTACAAATTAAGTCAGTGAAATGGACAATAGCTGTGGAAAGTTGTTTACGGTCCCTCAGGACCACACTGTATATGATGCTCTCACCAATCATCTGGAGGCAGTCAAAGGTTTAAAAATGTTTGGTGGTACACAGAAGTTTGGTTGGTTTAGTTAAGTTTAGTTTAAAGATACAGCACGGAAACAGGCCCTTCGGCCCATCGGGTCCACGCCGACCAGTGATCCCCGCACATTAACGCTATCCCACACACACTAGGGACAATGTTTACATTTATCAAGCCAATTAACCTACAATCCTGTACGTCTTTAGAGTGTGGGAGGAAACCGAAGATCTGTGAGAAAACCCACGTTGGTCACGGGGAGAACGTACAAACTCCGTACCGACAGCACCCGTAGTTGGGATCGAACCCGGGTTTCCGGCACTGCATTCGCTGTAAGGCAGCAACTGTGACTGTCCTTGGAACTTATGGAAAACTAGGAAGGAAATTGTGGTGACTGTTCCAGAGGTAATGGCATCATATTTAGTGAGTGCTGAGATTCCCACAGACTGCAGCGTGGCTGTAATGTTGTACTGTTATTTCATCAGTGTAGCAAGAACAAGCCAGGGAACTACAAGCTACTGAAGCTGACATCAGTGGTGGGAAAGGTCACGTTCACAAGTTATAGCAGTAGAATTAGGCCATTCGGCCCATCAAGTCACCTCCGCCATTCAATCATGGCTGATCTTTTCCTGCCTTCTTCCCATAACCCTTGACACCCGTTCTAATCAAGAATTTGTCTAATATCTCTGCCTTAAAAATATCTACTGACTTGGCCTCCACAACCCTCTGTGGCAATGAGTTCCACAGATTAACTACCCTCTGACTAAAGACGTTTCTCCTCACCTCCTTTTTAAAAGAGCGCCCTGTAATTCTGAGGCTATGACCACTGGTCCTAGATTCACCCACCAATGGAAACATCCTTTCCACATCCACTCTATCTATGCCTTTCATTATTCTGTAAGTTTCAACGAGGTTCCCTCTCAACCTTCTAAACTCCAGTGAGTAGAGACCCAGTTACATCAGGCGCTCATCAAATGCTGTTGGAGGAGATTTTAAAGGACTGGATCTACCAGCATTTGGATAGGCACAGCCTGATTAGGGATAGTCAGCAAGGCCTCTTGCACGGGAAATCATGTCTCACAAATCTGAGAGTTTATTGGAGGCTACCAAGAGGACTGATGAGACCAGGGCAGTGGATGTTGTCCATGTGAACTTTAGCAAGACATTTGAAAAGTCGGGAAGGTTAGAGCACATTGAATTGCAGACAATCTGGCCATTTGGATTCAGAATTGGCTTGGAGGAAGGAGTCAAAGCAGAGTTGTGGAGAATGTTTTCTTCTGATCGAAGGCCTATGGCCAGTGGGATTCTGCAGGGGTCCACTGTTGTTTGTTATCTACGTTAATGATTTGGATGACAGTGTGGTTAACATTGTTATAAACGTAATAAATGGTAGAGCCCTGGAAAGTGTTGCAGAACAGGAAGATCTGGGAGCATGGAGTGGTGAGTCCAGTGGACTGTGTGAGGAAGAAAGTCTTCGGCATGCTTGTCTTCATCGGGTAGGGATTGAGTACAAAAGAGGGACATCATGATACAGCTGCACAAGTCGCTGCACAAATCCTCTTCTTGTCTAGAACAAGCATTCTCACGGTTTACCGGAAAGTGCTGAATCATGAAGAATAGACATCAGGCAGCTGTCATCTCTGATGGGCCACACTTGGAGTGCCGTATGCAGTTTTGGGGCCCCAGCTGTAGAAAGAATGTCTAACTGGGTTAGAAAGGCTGCAGAAGATATTCAACAGGATATTACCTGGCCTTGCAGGCTTGAGTAATGGAGAATTTTGTTAAGCAGGGACTTCTTTCTTTGGGGTACACAATATTACGAGGAGAATGAATGAAGCGAACATTTGCAGTTTTTCCGCCCACCATATGGGATTCTAAAACTGGAGGCAAGACATTTAGAAGGGACCTCAGGGGCAACATTGTCACTCAAAGTAATCTGAATCCGGAATGAGCTTCCAGTGGAAGCTGTTGAAATGGATACAATTATAACTTTTAAAAGGCATTTGGACAGATATATAGTTGAAGGGCTTCGGAGGCTTTGGGGCAAACTCAGAAAAATAGCGCAGTTTGCCAACTTGGTCGGCATGAAAAAGGCTTCTATCTGAAGGTGTGTTTAAGTCTGCAATTCTTATTCTGTGCTATTTACTGAAAGAACTCCTTGTAATTTTATCCTGTAACTAGCGAGCAAAGAATTCAACAAATAAGCCCTCAGCGATGTTCTCTATACCATATACGGATATCATTATCGCAGAAATAATTGAACTATATTGTAGATCTCTGATCTCTGATACTGTAGAGTTCTGGACTCTGAGAAATCCACATTTTTGGCACTATTTTGCACTAATTGTTGGATTTATTATTTTCTTACACACATTGAGCTCAGCCCATCTGAAAATAAACCACCAAATGACCAAACATATAGTTATACATGTGAAATGCAGTGGCTGACTCAAGTTAGCAATTGTTTTCTATATCTTTTATAATCATAAATAAGATTTGCTTTCATATTCTCCAAATTCAATAAAGGTTTGCTTCTGTGTGATTTGTTTTCACTTGTCCTGTGCTATGAACTGCCTCCGGTAAGTACCATAAATAAATAGATTTCAAATGATTAGTCCCTTCTTTTCAATATTACAAAGTATAGTCATCATTCGCAGTCTAATTGCACTTCAAGCAGGGAGATGATTTATTTGTATCAAGGGCCTACAAATGTAATTCTCCGTCAATTAAATTGCTCGGGAGTGCATTTAAAGCTGCTTTTAAACCTTGGTTTAGAGGAGATGTACAGACCGCAGATATTTCACTCTTATTTCTTTTGCTACCATATAACTCACTGAATTTTATAATGCACTTTCATTTAGGCAGCCTTTTAATGTACAATGAAGGGTCTGTCAGCTTCACAGATTGGTATAAAGAGAACAAAAACTGATTCCGGGAAGGAATATTCAAAGGGATGATTGAAAACTTAGCAAGAAAGGTCAATATCTATAACCTTGTGAGAAAAAAACAAACTGCTGGTAGGACGCAGTTGCTCAGGCAGCATCACGAGGTTAATACCCGGAATGGCGGGACTGTCATATGTTGAAAGAATGGAGCGACTGGGCTTGTATACACTGGAATTTAGAGGGGATGAGAGGGGATCTTATTGAAAAATATATAAGATTATTAAGGGGTTGGACACGCTAGAGGCAGGAAAGATGTTCCCGATGTTGGGGGAGTCCAGAACAAGGGCCCATAGTTTAAGAATAAGGGGTTGGCCATTCTGAAGGGAGATGAGGAAAAACATTTTCACCCAGAGAGTTGTGAATCTGTGGAATTCTCTGCCTCAGAGGGCAGCGGAGGCTGGTTCTCCGGATGCTTTCAAAAGAGAGTTAGATAAAGATAACGGAGTCAAGGGATATGGGGAGAAGGCAGGAATGGGGTACTGATTGTGGATGATCAACCATGATCACAGTGAATGGCGGTGCTGGCCCGTAGGGCCAAATGGCCTACTCCTGCACCTATTGTCTATTGTCTATCTCTGAACAGAAATAGATGAATGATGTTTTGTTCACGGCACTTCTTTGGATAGACTAGTCAGAAGACATGTCTTCTATACGTCACCCTCCATCAATGCGGCCTGACCAGCTGAGTTCCTCCAGTGGTTTGTCCGTTGCTCATGATTCCATGTACGTCCTCTTCTTGTCTAGAACAAGCATTATCACGGTTTACCGGAAAGTGCTGAACCATGAAGAATGGACATCAGGCAGCTGTCATCTCTGATGGAGCAAAGAATAGTAAGATTAAACGAGAACTTACCAAGTTTGAAGTTTGATCGTTATTTTATGAGGAGTAACGATGAGGGATTACGTGAAGAAGCCCCGCCTGGCGTATGAGCGGCATACTTCAAAGCAGCGGCATGAAAAATACAGAACCAAATAGCCGGAGTAAGATAGTAAGGCTCAACATAGACTAGAACTACCAGATGATCATTTATTTAATGAGGGTTGGGAGTGGAGGGCACGTAATCCCTCATCGTTACTCCTCATAAAATAACGATCAAACTTCAAACTTGGTAAGTTCTCGTTTAATCTTACTATTTTACTTCAGAGTCACGTGAGTGACTACGTGAAGATTTTGTACCTCTGTGTTTTTTATGTCGTAGATTCATTCCATACGACACTCTGGCTAAGTCAACACAGTAGTGAGTAAATAATATATCTTTTAAAACATTGCTTCAGTTATGTAATATGTCTTTTAATTATAAAAAAACAAAAGTGATAACCCCTTTATCCCAGGGGAAAGTTTACCATAAATTGATAAAAGTATAAAGTGATACCATAAATCGATAATATAAATCGATAGTAAACAAATCAATAAACAATAAAGTGATAAAAGTATAAAGTGATAACCTAAATCGATAATATAAATCGATAGTAAAACAAAGCAAAGAATCACAGAGAACCCAATACTGCGTGTCCAAAGCCTGGCACCGTGAGAACAAGTTTATCGTAGAACTTTGAAAAAGTTTCTTCTTTACACCACCCTGCGGCCTCTAAAATTTGATCGAGCGGCACGTCCTGTACCTTCGCCACGGATGTAGCTGCTGTCCTGGTGGAGTGAGATTTAAACTCATCAGTGTCTACTCCTGCTAAATCCAAAACCTGTTTTAACCATCTAGAAATGGTTTGTACTGATACTTTTGTATGTGGTTTTTTGTGTGTAATCAATAACGCTGTCTCACCATCCCGAAGACTCTTGGTTACTTCAATATATTGAGTCAAGTGTCTAACTACACATAGTGTTTGATCAACAGGGTAAGATTTAAACATTACCTTTGTTCCAGTTTTCCCTGGTCTGCTTTGTTTGATTAGATCATAAACATAAAACACAATGTTATCTGAAACCATATGCATGCAATCTAAACGCAACATTTGCAATGTTTGTACTCTTTGTGCTGACACTAATGCCATTAACATAACGACTTTAAATGTTAACTTCTGTAAAGACATTGATGTGATTGGAGTCCATTGCCTAAGCAAAGTAAGCACAATGCTGACATCCCAAATTTCTGTATGCCTTGGTTTGGGAGGATTTCTATTAAAAATCCCTTTCATAAACCTGGATATTAATGGATGAGACCCGATTGATTCACAGTCAGAAATTTGTCCTAAATAGGACGATAAAGCACTACCATCACTATTAATGGCACTATAGCTTAAGTGCTGATCAAAATGCAACCCAGCAAGGAACTCCAATACATTTGATATGTTCACAGTATGATATGATATATTTGACTGTCTACAAAAGACTTCCCATTTCTTTATATGCAGCATATATTGTTTTTTAGTGCTATCTCGCCAAGCCAAAGCTATAACATCCATGGTCCTATCGGACAGTCCAAGCCCTTGCAGTGGTCTGGTCAAAACCTGCAGATTAACAAATTTGTATGATCATGTAATGGATGAATTTCTTTTGTTACTGGTTGCACCAACAAATCACTGCAGCTAGGAATCGTCATAAATGGTTCCCTAATCATTTTAAGCATCAATGGGAACCATGCCTGTGTAGGCCAATTTGGAACCACCAATAAACCTGTGGCAGAATCTTGCTCTATTTTCACAAGACATTACCTAACCAGGCAGAATGGGGGAAACGCATAAAAGAACATATTCCCCCAATGTAGTGAGAATGCATTTACTGCTACTGCTCCTAGATCGGGTTCCCAGGACACGTATTTCGGCAATTGGTGATTTAATCTAGACGCAAACAGATCAATGTCTGGTAATCCATACCGATTGACAATATTAGTGAAAACTTGCGGATTTAACATCCATTCTGTATTGTCTTTAAATTTCCTTGATCTGTTGTCTGCCACATCGTTGTCTTTACCTGGGAGATAAATTGCTGAAAGCCAAATTTTACTATCAATACACCAATGCCATATCTGATTAACCAGACAATCACATGATAATGATCTTACACCACCCATGTGATTAATATATGCAACAGCTGTGGTATTGTCTACTTGTAATTGGACATGCAAATCCGTCATAGTAGAATAATAAGCTTTTAATCCATAAAATGCCCCCAGCAACTCCAAATAATTGATACCATATTTTTGGAGAAACAATTCCTCTTGGACAGTCCATCTGCCCCCACAGCTGGTGGAATTATCTGTAGCCCCCCCCATCCGAGAGCACTTGCATCAGTTTGTAAAAACACTATAGGCTGCTGTACTAAAATGGTTTTAGCAGCTTGTTTTTATTTATTTATTTATTTATTTTTTTAATATATGGTCCCTAGATAAGGGACGTATCAGATATTAAACTGATAAGAACAGATACTACATTTGATCTTAGCCAAAAGGCCGAGAAGTGTTTGGAACATTCTCAATCCACCACTGTAACTCTGATAAAGCCTCCTTTGGTAATTGCATGGGCCAATCAAAATGGCCTGCTCGCTTCTTTAATGCTTGTGCTTTTTCTCTTTGGAGATTTTGGTAATGTCGGGGACCAAACTCCACTTCAGGAAATGCTGCTACTAACTTACCAACTTTTGCCACTTCTCGGATGGAGGGATAAGGTTTGTGAATAAGGCAACAACATGCACTTGTAATATCAATAATTTTGTCCATTGGTAAAGTTACTAACATGGTAACTGAATTAATCACAAACCCCAAGTATTCAATTGTTTGGGATGGCTGTAGTTTAGATTTTGTTGGATGGATCAGGAACCCTAACTTTTTAAACAGGCTTGTAGTTGCTTCAACTGATTTGACTCCTGATTAGTACTGACAATTAAAATGTCATCCAGATAAGCCATAACAATGTGTTTTTGTGCCCTTAGCTGTGCAAGTGCTGGTTTCAACAACTTTGTGAACAACCTAGGAACTGAGCTTAATCCATTAGGTAATGCTTTATATTGCCACAGCTGTCCCATCCAACTAAATTTTAAGTACCTTCGAAAATGACGATGAATTGGTACTGAATAATACACATCCTTTAAATCTATAGTACCCATGTAACAACCTGGTGATAACAACTGTCTTGCAATGTTGAATGTATCCATCTTAAAATGTTTATACTGGACAAATGTATTAAAGTGTGTAAGGTCCAGAATGATTCTACAACCACCATCTTTTTTTGGTCTTGAAAATATATTTGATACAAATTGCTGTGGATGCTTAACAGTTTTCTCAATAACTCCTTTTTTAAACAATTTGTTTATTTCCTCTTTAATTTCAGCTTGATCAAGTGCAGAGAACATCAAAACACGATTAGGTTTATTCTGTACCAGTGGATCAGTACCTTCTACAAATTTTATTGTAGCTCCTGAAACAGTATCTAATATATACCGGTCAGATGTAATACAGTCCCATTCATCATAAAACAATTGTAATCTAGGTTCATCCAAAGATTCTTCTGTGATAGAATAAAGTTTTTGTACCTCTCCAAACGTACGTGCTGGTCTCCTTCTCCCCACATATGGGTGAACATTAGGCTGTGCTGGATGGTAATACTTCCTTACCATACTCTTGCCACTGCTTGTTCCAGCTCCAAAATCAAATCCCCTTCTTATCGCACCGTACCTTCTTTGGCCAAAGATGAAGGGTCTCATGAGGCTAATAGATTTTGCCTCTTCATCCATCTCTTTGATTTGTTTGGGCAGGTTTTCTCTGAACAAAAAAACAGGAGTTTGAACATTACTTGTTCTGCACAGCCCTGCAAATCTAGGGTGCAAAATGGGCCGAATCGCAATTTTCCTCATACAATTGAGCTCAAAAAATGAATTGCAGAACAAACCCAACATATCTTTTTGAATTTTGGTCATTGCAGAACCTTCCACTTGCTTCCCAAAAGCAGTGATCCCAGCTGAAATAAGTTTGAGGATTCTTTGAAAATGTATTTCCTGTGCCTGCATAACTGACGACATTGGCGTCCAAACAGTCGGATTCACCGTAGGTAACCTTAGTGAGGCACAATTTACCGGTGTTTTATATAAATCTGTTGTTTCAACCATAACAGACTCTTGAAGTTGGTGAGATACCAAGTAATTAATGTTGGCAGCCAGGTTTTCTTCAATGGCCTCACCACTTCCTTCAGGTATAGCAAAGCTTCTTGCCACATCAGGCACACCAGGTTTCATCGTTTTATATTGTGGTGGGTACTCATGACCAACATCACCTCCTTCAGGATCTGCCTCTTGCAGCCCTGGTATTCCTGAGACTTCATCAAAGGAGACTTCCTCCAGCCCAATTTCTGGGTCTGGATTATCAAATTCCCAATTTGGCATAATGCCATATTCTTGAAATGCAAACCCCTCAGGGCCTGTAAGGGAATATTCTGGGTTCTTGGACCCTTGGTTGATAATAGTCTGGAGAACTTTCTCTATACGTTCCATTTTTAGCCACATGGCTTTTCTATCCGGAGGACTTTCATTATCAGAGTCATCAGAAACCACGGACCTCACGGATTTCCTTTTACTTTTCTTTGGCACAGGAATTTCCTCCATGGCTTCTGTTAGTGGAGTAATTATAGGCTCACTAACGGGTATTGCCATGGCCACCGGTATCAGAACTGGCTCCGCACTAATCTCATGTCCCAACTATTTATCGTCTCCCCGGGACACTCATTTAACCCGCGGTGATTTTTTTTGGATTTTTTTCCATTTTTATTTTAAACTCCTCCTGGCTCTGCACGCCAACATAATGGAGTTTGAAACACGCCCTGTAAGTAAATTAAATGTACTTACCTGCGGGCCTGTTCCTTACCGCTGGTGGAGCTGCGCTCTGCAACTCTTTGCCTGCCGACAGCGTCGACGTAATGCCGATCATGCGACAGGCGGGGCTTCTTCACATGGTCACTCACGTGACTCCGAAGTAAAATGGGGATGAGCATCATCCAAAAATACTGAGGCACAGAGCATTCTGAAAAGGACTAGAAGGAGAATGACAGACATGGAGAGTGTAGAAACAAGATGGGATGAAATCCAGAGGTTTGAAGAAACAAAAATCAAGTCAAGAGTGTTTAATTGTTATATGAACTGTGAGTGGAGCAATGAAACTCTTACCGGCTGCAGCTGTAATGGCACATTAATACAACAACACAACAAATAAATAGTAAGATTAAATGAGAACTTACCAGTTTGAAGTTTGATCTTTATTTTATGAGGAGTCGAGTTGAGGGACTACGTGAATAGAAGCCCGTACAGCCGTTGGTGCGTCAATCTTCAAAGCAGCGGAATGAATTCACAGCTAACAATGACCGAAGTATAACGGTAAGATGATAAAACTAGAACTACCAGATGAGATCTATGAGGGTGGGAGCGGAGGGCACGTAGTCCCTCAACTCGACTCCTCATAAAATAAAGATCAAACTTCAAACTGGTAAGTTCTCGTTTAATCTTACTATTTTACTTCGCAGTCACGTGAGTGACTACGTGAAGACTTCAAAGCACTGTGAATTCACGCCGCAGACTCAAATCCGACGTTCACACTGCCTGGATTGACTCAAAAGTCGTTAACAATCAATCATGCATCAGTAATACATTTGTTAAATGAAATAACAGTTTATTTACAAACAAATCATAACAAACCCCTCTAACTCAGGGGAAAAGTGTAACAGTACTGACACCAGAATCAGCAAACACCCCGAGCCTTGAAATCGGCTTGTGATAAAACCTCTGAAAAGTTAGCTCACTGGACCATCCTGCGGCCGCGAGGACATGGTCTATTGGCAAGTCCATCGCCCTTGCCACGGAAGTTGATGCCGCCCTGGTGGAATGAGATTTGAATTTATCAGTATCAATTCCTGCACTTGCCAGGACCCACTTTAGCCACCTTGAAATCGTTTGCACCGACACCTTACTGTGTGGTTTTTTTGTGACTAATAAACAAAGCCAACTCTGTTCCTCTCAGAGGTTTAGTAATCTCAATGTAACGAGATAAATGTGAGACTACACAGAAGCGATCATCTGCGGGGTATGCTGAAAACACAATCTTACATCCTGTCATGCCTTTTCTATTATGTTTAAGCAAATCATAGACATAAAATATAATGGCATCAGCCGACACATGCATTCTATCTAGCCGTAGCTTTTGCAACATTTGTACACGTTGAGCTGAAACGAACGCCATGAGCATGACCACCTTCATAGATAATTTGGCTACTGATAGGTTTGTAACCGGAGCCCACTGGCGAAGAACCATAAAAACCTCACTCACATTCCAAATACCGGCATACCTGGGTTTAGGAGGATTAAAATTGAAAAACTCCCTTCATGAATCGTGAAACTAACGGATGTGTCCCTACTGTATGCAATTCTGCATTCATAGGTAAATAAGAAGACAGAGCACTTCTGGTCTGAATTAATCGCACTGTAACTTAATTTTTTGGTCAAAATAAAGAGTTGACAAACTCCAATACATCCGTGATCCCTGCAGTGTGATATACAATATTCTGCTGTAGGCAGAATTGCTCCCACTTCCTTATATAGGTGATATATTGCTGCTGTGTACTATCCCTGCAGGCCGACGTGAGAACATCCACAGTCCGATGAGACAGTCCTCTCCCCAGGTATGGCCTCCTTAAAATCTGCAAATTAACAGATCAATACGATCATATAAAGGATGTTGATCCCCAGTGACTGGATTTACCAGTAGATTTTTATTCTTGGGCATAAGCATGTAAGGCTCCCTAGCCATTTGTAATACAACGGGAAACCATGCTCGTGTAGGCCAATCTGGCACTACCAATACCCCTGAAGCGGAGTCCTCCTTGATCTTTTGCAAACATCTGCTGATGAGACAGAATGGAGGAAATACATACACAAACATTCCTCCCCCAATGCAGCGAAAATGCATCCACTGCTACTGCCCCAGATCTGGTTACCATGAAACATATCTAGGTAACTGATGATTTAATCGAGATGCAAACAAGTCAATATCTGGCAATGCATACTGATCAATCATTTGGTTAAATATATCCTGATTTAACATCCATTCAATGTTGTCATTAAACTGACGTGACCTCTTCCTGGCAAGTGCTGAAAGCCAGATATTTTGGTCAATACACCAGCTCCAAATCTGGTTAGCCAGTCTATCACAAGACTGTGACTTAACTCCACCCATGTGGTTTACATATGCCACTGCTGTGGTGTTGTCAATCTGACCTGCACATGCAGATCCCTCCTTGTAGAACAATAAGCTTTGAGCCCATACCAGGTGCCCAACAACTCTAAATAATTAATCCCTCTTAATTGAGGAAGCGATGTCTCATCCACATTCCATCTGCCTCCACAACTAGAAGACATATCTGTTGCACCCCAACCCAGTGCACTTACATCAGTCTGTAATATTAGTGACGGTGATTCCACCAAAACCTTCCTTAAATTTTTTGAAACATGTACTATCCACCATTGTATGTCAGCAATCGCCCCAGCTGACAACTGCATAGGCCTATCAAAAATGGCCCCTTTGTATTCTCAGTGCCTGTTCCTTTGATGGTTGTAATTGTTGATAATGCAGAGGACCATACTGCACAGCTGGAAAGGCTGCAACAACTTCCCAATAAAACTGGCTACTTGTCTAATCGAAGGCCGTTGTTCTCCAACGAGATTAACACAGTCCTCAATTAACTGATTCAATTTATCCCTGGGCAAAGTTACCAACATGTGATTGGAATTAATGGGATAATCAATAATTTGGACTGGTATAATTTAGATTTATCTGGGTGAATAACAAATCCCATTTGTTCAACAGTGATTTTAACAACTGAAACTGATGATTGAGTTTCAGCATGAGTCTTTCCAACAATCAGAATATCATCTAAATAGGCCATTACCACATGCCCCTGAGCTCTAAGTAATGCTAACACAGGTTTTACCAATTTAGTAAATAATCTAGGAGCTGAAGTTAATCCATTCGGCAATGTCCTGAATTGCCACAGCTCAGTCATCCAAATAAATTTCAAATATCTTCTATCATCACCATGAATAGACACTGCGTAATACGCATTCTTTAAATCAATGGTTGCCATATAATACCCTTTGGACACTAGATGTTTGCTCGTGGTAAAGGTCTCCATTTTGAAATGCCTATAACAAACAAATTTGTTCAAATTCGATAAATCCAGAATAATTCTACATCCCCCAGTCTTTTTAGATCTGGGAAATATACTTGACAGAAATTGTTGACTTTGATAGACAGAAGGCTCAATTACCCCTTTCTTATGTAATGACTGAATCTCTGCTTGAATAAGCACATTTTCCTCATCTGAAAAATAAGTTTATGACTAGGAAAATGTTGATTAGGTAGACTGTCCTTATAGTAAAATCCAATTTTTCACCCCTTCAATACACTAAGTATGAACAAATCTGATGTCAACTGCTGCCATTGTTTGAGAAACAATTTTAACATTCCCCAATTTGAACAGGAACATCAGTTAATTCATCGTCTGTCAATGTTATATTCCTTACCAGCATCTTTCCTTGCGGCCTTGTTGTCCTCGACTTCTTGTAGAGAACCTTTTTTTGCCTTGCTTCCAGCTGGCTTAATTGAGGGCCATGGTTATAACAACCTCATGACAGTCTTTGACCCTTTTTGCAAGGTTACCACCAAACAACAGATTTCATGGTGGTACACTGGTCGGTTTGCACAACTCGCCAAATTCGGGTTAGCACTGGCCTAATAGCGGCCCTCCCGATATTATTAATTTCAAAATGCATTACAAAGGAGTCCCAGTTCATCCTGGTGTGCTTCAACCATATCGTTTGTATCAATAACTTTCACCACAGCTGTAATACCTGCTGACAACAGTTTAAGCACTTTTTTAAACTTCATCTCCTGGGCCCTAGCAGGCAAACCCATCTATGACCAAATTTGGTGATTAACCACCGGTACCTTCAGGAGATCACAATTAACAGGAGCTTTATAGTTTTTTTTTGCTACTTCATCCATAGCTAGCTCCTGTAACTGGTGGGAGAGCATATACTGAATGGCTTCGGCCAATTCTACATCAATCGCCTTTCCTGCCTCTCTACACTCAGCAAACCTCCCAGCAATGTTCGGAATTACCTCCAACCGAACACCTTTACTGCTCTCCCCCAACATAGAATCAGTGTCAGCAAACATCCTCCTCACAGGCACTGATAGAACATCCTCCTCACAGGCAGGATAGTTCTGCAGCCCTGAAACAGGTGCTGCTAGCACAAGCTCTCCATCAGCCTGGCTTGGGCACCACTCCTCCTCACAGAGCTGGTCCCTGTCGAGCATTCTTTTGTAATAGAATCTCGACGTGGGAGAGCCGTGAGCAAATGGACTCTCCAAATGGACCCTCCAGGCCCGACTCATTTACGGGCCACAGAGACTTGCCAGTGGCCTTCCACCCTACTGACAAGCCTCCACTGCCCCCCGGCAGTGGGTCCGCAACCACTGGCTGTGTAGCCAGCACCGGACCAGGTGTACCAGACGGGCCTCCATCCTCAACACTTACCTGGCCACTTTTTCTTTCTACCCCCGGAGCGCCTCGCCGACACCTTCTTCACTTTCTGCAACATTCTCTAAGAACCCCAAACCGTTGCAGAAAATGACATGTGGTAAAATGTTTTAAAAACCTTACCTCTTTAAACTTGTTTAACGAAGAACTGCAAATGCTGGAGAATCGAGGGTGAAGTCTGAAGAAGGGTCTCGACCCGCAATGTCGCCCATCTCCCTCGCTCCTTAGATGCTGCTGCACCCGCTAAATTCTCCAGCTCTTCGTATAACCCACGGTTTAAACTTACCGCTCGGAGGAGCGCTGCTGCTCCAACCGGCCGACTGCACCAGCGTCTGACGTCATGACGCACCAACGGCTGTACCGGCTTCTATTCACGTAGTCACTCACGTGACTCCGAAGTAAAATATACAATTAATAATAACACAATAAATTATTAGTAATACCGGGTGACAAGATCATAACAATGCATATTTAAGTATGCAGTGTAATCTTAAACAAAGTCCATAGTAGTTTCGAGTTGAGGTAGACAGTAGTCATTGAATCATGTCACCTTGTTCTTCTTGCACATCAATATTATGAATGTCCTTTTAAAGCAGATTGCAGTTAGGGCTGTGCAGTGTGGTTCAAGAGGTTGATGGTTGATGAGAAGAAGTGGGTCAGATCCTTGGGAAGGTAGGAATCAACATGCATCAAAACTAATCCCACAAAGGATTTTATCACAACAGGCATGAATGCCACTGATCTGTAATCATTGGATCATGTCACCTTGTTCTTCTTGAACACCAATATTATGAATGTCCTTTCAAAGTAGATGGGGACATCAGACCAAAGTAGGGAGAGATCACGGACGATGTCCATGAAAACTCCAATTGGTCAATGCAGCCAGTTGGTCTGTGCAGGTTTTATGTACATGGCCAGGTACACCATCAGCCAGTCACTTTCCGAAGGTTCACCCACAAGAAGGATCTTCTGGCATCAGCTTTGGAGACTGAGGGTACAGTGTCATCGGGTACTCTGTGGACTCATGAAGTTATGTTGTTGTTCTCACTCTGAAAGTGAGCATATTGAGCTCACCCGAGAGAGAGGCACCATTTTCAATTGAGATACTTGGCTTCACCTAATAGAAGTAATGGTGTGCAACCCCTGCCACAGTTGCCTGATGTGAACACAGTTGCCAGACAGATTCCTGGGATGTCAGGGCTTTCATATGAAGAAAGAATGGATGGACTCGGCTTGTACTCGCTAGAATTTAGAAGATTGAGGGGGGATCTTATAGAAACTTACAAAATTCTTAAAGGATTGGACAGGCTAGATGCAGGAAGATTGTTCCCGATGTTGGGGAAGTCCAGGACAAGGGGTCACAGTTTAAGGATAAGGAGGAAATCTTTTAGGACCAAGATGAGAAAAACATTTTTCACACAGTGGTGAATCTCTGGAACTCTCTGTCACAGAAGGTAGTTGAGGCCAGTTCATTGGCTATATTTAAGAGGGAGTTAGATGTGGCCCTTGTGGCTAAGGGGATCAGGGGGTATGGAGAGAAGGCAGGTAAGGGATACTGAGTTGGATGATCAGCCATGATCATATTGAATGGCGGTGCAGGCTCGAAGGGCCGAATGGCCTACTCCTGCACCTATTTTCTATGTTTCTATGTTTCTATGTCTGTCTGTTTCTCCAGTTTAGACCAACAATTACTGTTTGCATTATTGATGCCCTTCTCAAGATAGTATCTGGACTTCTTATATGACCCTGGAGAAGAAAATGAGTATCTAAAGTTTGGTGATGGGAGAGCTGCAAACAATTTGAATGTTTTTTTTAAAGATGAGAAGAATGTCTTGCTGTATTATTCCATTTTTATTATTCCCTCAATGTAGAGCACATTGTAGGCAGGACAGGATATATTCAGCATAAGACAGCGTTTTATGGAAGATGAAGGATAAGAACACAGCAAGGAGAATAATGGAGTGAAGTTTGGAGCTGACTTAAACTAATTTTAGCAGCGGAGGCGCAGCATTATCTGCCTGTCCCACTTACACAACTTTTTCGCCGACTGCCAGCACCCGTCATAGGTCGTTACAGGTCGACGAAAATTTTCAACATGTTGAAAATCCAGCGGCGACCAGGAAGATGCTACGACTCTTTGTGCGACTGAGGAGACGACTCACGACCATACAGGCGACACCCTGGCAACATGTCGCGGGGTGAAGCCTGTATGCTCGTGAGTAGTCGCCCAAAGAGTCGTACCTTGTTCTGGTCGGCGCTGGATTTTCGACATGTTGCAAATTTTCGGTGACCTGTAGCGACCTATGACACGTGCCGGCAGAGTGGGACAGACCCTTTAGGATCAGGACTGTACTTTGTGATGGAGAGGGAAGTAAACATTCTTTGTGAAGGAACAAAAGAGTTGGACTGGAAAATCAGCTCGAGGTCCAACATGGTTAAAGCTGGAAACAGTTTGATTGAACTGTGTGGTATGCACAGATTATCTCTTTCTACTCACCTCTGGTGTGTAGGTTAATGTGTGTAGGTTAATCCTGCAGAAAGAGAAGGGAGCTGGCATCTATTGCAAAGAGGTGGGGGTGTGCAGGCCACATAAACAAGTGGTGAGAGCTGCAGAGAAAGCAAAAAGGAAAAAATGACGGGAGTGGTGAAAGTTGAGCCGAGTGTATTGAACGTGAAATAAAAAGAGACTTCTGGAGTCGGGATGTAAATTCGAAAGGTCAATGGAAAACTGCTTGATTCCGATCTGTAGTCACCTGTTATGCAGGTGACTACAGACCAGACCAACAATTATGCAGCAGGATCAAAATTGTTCCTGCCGGTGTTTTTATGTGATTTTACAAGTATAAGTGAAATAAAGGCTAAAACAAACTTAGAATGCCTCTGGATTTCCTGAGAACTAGTTTGATTTATTTGGATTCCCCACACATTCTAATTAATTAAACTTACTGGGTGAGGAACCCTATCCATCCTTGTAAACGTGCAAGCTTGGAGCCTACGGCTGGGCAGTATGACAAAGCTGAATACACAGAGTTGCAAAGTAGATGGGCTATTGCCTGAAGGGGCCTTATGATGCAATGTTACGTTATGTTAATGTAATGCTATGTTATGTTGATGCTCAAGCCTTTAACTCTTCAGTTGTACGAAGTTGCTATAGTGATCAAATCTATATATTAATGACTGATGTAAGGATAGGAAGTTTTGTCCTGAAGCATTAACTCTGTTTCTTTTTTCCAGAAATGCTGCTGACTAAAGGGCCTGTCCCACAGGCTATTTTTAGGCAACTGCCAGCGACTGTCATTGTCGTAGCAGGTCGCCGAAAAAACGGCGACTGGATCCCCCTTCAACATAAAATTTGAAAGAGAATCATTACTTTAACAAAATAAAAATGAAGTCAGCACCGGTGACAAACTACGTCACCTGGCGACAATCTATGTTAACCTGGCGACAACTACGACACCACCTAAATCAGGAGAAGTCAAGCTACGCTCTTTGGCGTCAAACCCACTGTCGCCGACTGTCGCCAAAACATTTTCAACATGTTGAAAACCCAGCGGCGACCAGAAAGGAGCTACAACTGTCTGGACGACTGAGGAGACTACTCATGACCATACAGGCGACACCCCGGCGACCATGTGGCGACAGCCTAGTCACCTGTAGTCGCCTAAAAAAATCATTTAAGTGGGACAGGCCCATTTTGCTTCGCAGTGACGTGAGTGATTCCGTGAAGAACCCCGCCAGTCGGCATGTGCGTCATTACGTCTGACGCATGGCGCAGCGACCGGCTGGGAGGAGCAGCGCTTCTCCAGCGGTAAGTTTCAAAAAGCCGCAGGTAAGTGTTAAACTTGTGCGAGGTCTCTGCGTTTGGTAATTCTTGTTGCAGGAGGACAAGTACAAACATGAAAAAATCCAGAACAGCAAGGCGAGCAGTAGCGAAGATATCTCAAGCCCGCGGGAGTGCGGGTAGCGGGCGGCTGCCTAGCTCCTCCATGGAGTCGTTGGTTGTCCCACCAGCGACCACAGACTTGGTGTCTGAGAACACTGAGCCTACGCCGGAGGGGAGTAAGGCTACCCAAAAGTCTGTCCGGCCGATAGACCCTGACAAGTCCAGCCGAGAGGATTCGACCCTAGAAATGGATTCCGCGGAACGGGTATCCAGGATGGAGCTCCTGTTGGAGAGGATGCTCCATCAAGAGCGCTGGCCTCTCCAAGAGCCCGCGCCAGCAGCACTTACAGGGCTGCCAATTATCTCCCTCCAGGACGAGGAGAGTATACCGGGTCAGATTGAATCTGACGCCGATTCGGAGGGCTCAGCGATGGAGGCTGCCCCACGGGACGAGGTGCAAGCGCCAGAGGTCCCATTCCTGGCGGCCAGGTTTGCCGTCCCTACAGACTCCGGCGAGCCGTTTGGAGAGGAGCTGGCTGCCAGCATAAATTACCTGGCCTACCACCAGCTCCAGGAACTGGCTATGGACCCCAGAGAACTGTATTCTGCTGATGGTGCCGACAGTAAACCATGCCATTTGGGGCCACCTGGGGGTAAGCAACCGAGCGCAGGAAATTAAACTGCAGCGGGTGCTCAAGCTGCTGGCGTCTGGAATAACGGCGTTTGGTCGGTTGGTGGATGGTGGGCTCCTGACTGAAGTTCAGCAGGATGACTTGGCTCTCACGTGCAATGTGTATTTTGAGCTTAATTGTCTCAGAAAGAGCTCCATCCGCCCCACCATTAATCCCAGGTTTGCTGCACTGTGCAAGCCTGGCACAGTCCAGCCGCCGAACCTGCTATTTGGGGAAGACCTGGCTGAAAGAATCAAGGAGCTGGACGACGAGGCCAAAACCATCAGGCTCATCAAGGCGCCGGTGACCAACAGAGCCCTCCGATGCCAGCACCCCTACAAGCAGTTTGCTGAAACTGGGGCTGGGCAAGGACCAAGCCAACCGTTTAATGTGCGCAACTGGCGTTCCCCAGCAGCAACAAGGGGAAACATACCATTTCCACCCAAAACCAGGCAAAGAGCACCGGTAACCATGGAGGTAGGTGGGTCTGGCTCCTGTCGAAACATATTACGAGAGAATTGCCTACCAGTTGGAGGGAGGTTACACAGATTTCTGGGAGAATGGTGTAAAATAACCTCGAATGTGTTTATACTGCAGAGTATTCAAGGGTTTAAAATTGAATTTACCCAACTTGTGTCCACCCACCCAGCACAAACCAAAACGGGCACTTATCTTTTCACAAAAAGAGAATTTGATGATCCAAGCTGAAATGGCAAAACTATGCCTCAAGGGAGTAATTGAGAAAACAGTTTATCAGACCCATCAATTCGTGTCTAATGTGTTCCCTAGACCAAAGAAGGATGGTGGGTGTAGAATTATCTTGGATGTAACAAGACGTACTCCATTTGTGCAGTATCAACCTTTTAAAATGGATGATCGGTTCAGACTTGGTGGGCCGAAGGGCCTGTTTCCATGCTGTATCTCTAAACTAAGCTAATCTAAACTAAAGGTGCACAAGAACATCCAGGCTTGTAACAGTAGAACACTGCATTATCACACTGTATCACGAGGCGCAAGTTGGAACTATTCAAAGCCAATGCTGAATTGCTGTCACGAGGCTTGAATATCACTTGAAATGACTTTCTGATTAGAGACGTGAAACTAATTTCCCTGGAAACAGTGAAGGAAAGGTTGGCTGCTGTGGTGGTAGCAGTGTGAGTGTTTATTTGTTTTGATGCGTTGGGAACAAATGGTATTTCTCATCTCTGTCTTTCGTGTCGCCAAAGATGATGCAATCCAAGGGGTTGAGTGATCCTTTGTTTCTGAGGCATCTCCCATCCTCTGTCGTTTTGCTGGAACTGCAAATTCCCTGGAAGTGTGCTTCCTGGGAGCAGGGAAGGGAGACTTTCATTACATTCTATAAGTATACTATTTTTGAACTCTACACAATTACACCCAGGCTAATTGTCATCCAGGGATAATGACAAATATTGAGGCTGAAATTACGCCCTTCAGTTTAACAGATGAAGTAACAGATATTTGAATCAAATATCCTTGACATTTTTGATTTTTGCCAAAATATTAATCTGTATTTCTTCATGTTGTGCTTGCTGAGTGTTGAGATTTGCTCGCTGTGATAAATGCTCCTTAAGAAAAGCAAATTGTGGTTGTCCTGGATACAGAGGTAGCAATTCTGGCTGAAATTGACCATCAGTGGAGTTTCGCTCCGGGGATTTGTTATTTGTGAAGGTCATTTAATCTACAATGCTTTAGGAAAAAGGGCAAACACTGTGATGTGACAGAGCTATTAATATGTTGTTATTATTCCGATCTGGCTTTTCCTCCTGCTTAGAGTGCAACCGTGCAGCCCTCTAATTGACCCTGCAATAATCTATCCCCCAATCCAGCTTCCCTATAGTCTGATTAGTTTATTCTTTGTATTCATCAAGTGATCGTCATACAGTCTAGAAACAGGCCCTTTGGCTCTACTTGCCCATGCGGACAAACATGCCCCATCTACATTAGATCCACCTGCCTGCATTTGGCCCACATTCCACTAAACCTTACAAGCCACATATACCTCTACACATGTCCTCTCCCTCTAAACCTATCCTATCTATGTACATGTCCAAATGCTTTCTAAATATTGTGATATCATCTGCCTCAATTACCTCCTCTGGCAGCTCGCTCCATATGCCTACAAACCTGGGAGATCACGTAGGTCGAGATCGACTGAGCGGAGGTGTTCAGTGAAACAATCACCAAGCTCTAGGTGAATCTCTGTTGTCTGGGACTTTCGCCCCCTTGGCTCCAATGTTATGCCAATGCTATTGGAATGGGAGCTAGAATTTCTTCCCGGGGTTCAGAAAATCAAAAACTCAAAGGAATGGGGAAGAAATATTCAAGAGAAACTTTTTACCACACAAGGTGTACGTATATGAATGAGCAGCCAGGTAAAGTGGTTGAGGCAAATAAAATAACAACATGTAAGGGACATTTGCAACGTACATGGATAAGCGTGTGTGGACGTGGTGTCATAGGACGAGAAGCCTAAGCAAAGAATTCAACGCCCAAGGAAACGAAAGTACGCAAAGCCGAAAGGGCAACAAATGGAAAGGGCGGGGCGGTTAAAAGCCAACTAACCAAAAGGCTGTGTTGCCTAAAAGCAAACTCACCAAATGGCTGCTCTGCCGAAACGTCACCTAACCAAAAGGCTGCATCGCCTACAAGCCAACTAACCGAATGCCGCTCTGTCGAAAAGTCAGAAATTGACCCTCACCCTCCTGTCTCCGCCGCCAGTGATGTGATGGACGCGGGGGTCTTGAACAATCTCTGACAAGTCCCGCCCCCCGGCGACATCATGTCCGTTATTTGACTTTTCGGCAGAGAGGCATTCGGTTAGCGGTATTCGGTTAGATGACGCAGCCTTTCGGTTTGGTGACGTTTCGGCAGAGCGGCCATTCGGTGAGTTTGCTTTTAGGCGCCCAGCCCTTTTGGTTCGTGGGCGTTTTGGCTTTGTATGCTTTCAGTTCTTTGGCCTTCCGGCTTCGTATATGTTATCGATTCATTGCCGTTTCGGCTTAGTACACTTTTGGTTATTTGGCATTTTGGCTTTGTTTCCATTCGGCAATTTGGCTTCGACTTCTTTGCTTCAGCTTCTCGTCCTTCGACGTCACGTCCGGGTACCATGGATAAGAATTGTTTAGAGGGATAGGGTGTCAAATGTGGGAAAAAGCTTAGCGTAGATAGGCATCTTAGTTGGAGATAATCACAAAATGCTGGAGTAACTCAAGCAGCATCTCTTGATAGAAAGAACAGGTGACATTTCGGGTCGAGACACTTCTTCAGACTGGTTGGCATGGATGTTGGGCCGTTGGGCCTGGTTCTGTATTGTGTGGCTCCATGACTCTTCCCTAAATTTAGTTTTAACTCAAGTTGCCACAGTTGGGAGAATGGAGGGTGCCCTAAGTGGAAATCCAAACCCTTACACAGAGAGCCCGATGAATAGTCATTGTCACCCGCCAACACACAATGAGTGCAACCCTGGACTCATAAGTAGCTCCTGTTATTTCATTCAAATTACATTCCATTCCGAATGGAAATGGCAGTTATTCAAAAGTCATTACTCTTTCATAAACTACCAGGAATAAAATGCTTCTACTGCCAGCAGATAAAAACAAAATGCTGGAAGCATTTAGCAGGTCAGCCAGCATCTGTCAAAAAAGTATCCACATTTTAAGCTGATTTCGGAACAGGCTGTGAAACTGTAACTAACACATGCCAAGTTCTTTATTTTCGATTCAGCTATACATTAATAGAAAAGGAACTCCTGTCAATATAGATTGTGGGATTTTCTGGATAGATGCATCTGCTCGTATGAAATATGCGTATAGACATAAACAGGCATGTCTGAATAAATAGGGTGAGCAAATATCTTTTTAATGTACAACCTACTCTGAACCACTGTTTATTACCGAGCTTAAATATCATGTTTAATAAAGTCAGATAAATAAAATAAGTTTGAGATATTAATTAGCAGAAAAGTGGGTCTTTGCTGAATCTAGGCCAAATTACGTGTTTTGTGTCATATCAGTCCAAACCACTGCTGAAAGCTGAATAGTAAGTTAATATAAATCAAACCACTTTAGGAGCCTCCGCACTGCACATAATTGAGCAGTGCAATTGGAATGTAATTTGAATTAAATAACAGGAGCTACTTATGAGTCCAGGGTTGCACTCATCTGTGTAACTCCTGCCAAAAGTGTTTCCACCAAACATAAAAGGAATAAATCCTTTCATGTTCAGTGGAAACACTCCATTTTTATTCAGGTATGAAGGAACGCTTCGTTTTTCTATCACCTTCCCGGTTCCCCGTCCCCAACCTCCCTCCAGCTTCCACTTCTTCCTGGAAATAAAGCTTCTGAGCCTTCATGGATTTTGAAACATTTCCTGCAAGTCCTGAAAATACGTTCCCTTTCTTTGAATGTATTTCTCCCAAACGCAATTTAATAGTCTTGTATTCCAAGTGACCTCCGGTTATACCAACTCTGGTCTGGTTCGAATGCTGTTTCCTTCCATTTTGATTTACCGAGAACACTGGTAGATTGCTACGGCAGTATTTGGTCAGAACAAGACTTTGTTTTGTTTGACGGTGATGTATAATTTCCCTGTGTTAATACTGATGTGTTCACAGGATAGATAATCATTCATTGGTGTGCAGTACTTTGAGATCTATATTCTGCCCAGAAATCCGTCCCATATCCTAATACAGGATTCCATTCCATCAGCCTTAATATTCTGCAGATCATTATTCACTATTTTCAGTCTGATCTTACACTAAAACAACTTTCCCTCTCCTGTCCATAGTGTTTCGAAGGGAATGTCTGTTCCCTCCATGGTAACATTGTTTATTCCTCAGTCCTTACCAAACCATCCCATACTATGTAGACATATTTGCACTTTGAGAATAGACACAAAATGCTGAAGACTGAAGAAGGGTCTTGACCCGAAATGTCACCCATTCCTTCTATCGAGAGATGCTCCCTGTCCTGCTGAGTTACTCCAACTTATCATGTCTATCTTTGATGTAAACCAGCATCTGCAGTTCCTTCCTCCACATTTGACCTCCTCTTTGACATCTTTGCTTCTCGCCTTCCCAGGTGAAATAATCAATTTAGTAGACTACATTCATCAAGCATCTTCAGAACTGCTGCGTAGGACATCCCTACCCAAAACTCCAAGGAAACTCTACGAGTTCTTCAGTCACCTGAGATTACTTTTACATTTCACTCCAATTCTGATCATTAAGTCCTGAATCTGTTTCATTCTTCCAGAGAGCAAAGTAAAAACTTGAAGAGCAGCATCTAATTTTTCAGTCAGCCATATGCATTATGTTATATTCTGGGCTCAACGTTGCATTGAACAGTTTCAAGGCTTCTGTCACCACCATTTATTTTGTCAGGACACATTGTTGTTTATTTATCCCTCTTTAAAAATGCACGATCAGTTTTATCCATTTAATCTGTGTACCACACCAACACAAGCCATCCATCCCTTTGGTTCATAACTTCTTCCTCCTCTCTTCCTTTTCACTTACGTTTAAAATATGTTGAGAGGTCCCATCCCAAGACATCACCTGTCCATGTTCTCCAGAAATGCTGCCTGACCTGCTGAGTTACCCCAGCACTTTGTGCCTTTTTTTTCCTGTAAACCAGCATCTTCAGCTCCTTGCGTCTCTCTCGTTATCTTCAACCTTTTACAATTCTGATGAAGAGAAGTGCGTAGGAAGGAACTGCAGATGCTGGTTTACACCAAAGATAGACACAAAACGCTGGAGTAACTCAGCGGGACAGGCAGCATCTCTAGCGAGAAGCAAAGGTTGATGCTTCGGGTCGGAAGAAGGGTCTCAACTCGAAACATCACCCATTCCTTCTCTCCAGAGAGGCTTCCTGTGTTACTCCAGCATTTTGTCCCTATCTCTGATGTACAGAATTTGACTTGGAATGTAATGCTATTTCACAATCCAGAAGGACTCTTTGACCTGCTGAGTCTTTCCAGCATGTTCTATTTATACTTCATATATTTATGCTTTGATTTTGTAGCTTTTTATTGTTGATCTGATTGGAGCCAAATATTTGAAGACCTCTGTTGATGATTCAAGTCTGAGAACTGCAGTGTTAAACACTCCCAAATCAATGGCTCGTAAAAATCTTCCTTAGCTGTGGGCCAGCATTGAAATGTTTTAAATAAATGAACTAGCAGGTTACAATTTATTTTTAATACCATTCGCCTTCTTAAAGAAAGAGTGTGAAATTAAGTACAATGCACGCGATATCTTGCCTTCCTCCCGATACCTCCACCACCACTATTCTATTGGGTCACGTACAGGCAGAGCAGATTATCTTGGCATCATGTACGGCAAGACATTGCGGGCCAAATAATCTATTCCTGTGCTATACTGTTTATGTTTCTTTTAATATAGATGCTCATCTCAGTGAATCCAAGTTACTCATCAAGAACTGAATGAAAGCACTGGAGACAGCAAAGGCTACTGAATTGGACAACTCCCCAGCTGTAGGACCAAATACAGGCACTTCACAACAAGCTGTGCCTCCAGCTTAGCTGTCTAACATAGTTATAGATCTGGTATCAGCTGCCCAATGCAATGGAAAGTTGCCCAGGTATGATCTGTTCACTAAAAGCAGAACAAATCCAATCTAGTCTCCGGTCCCATCAGTCCAATTGATCGTGTGTGGACGGGACGTCGAAGGACGAGAAGCCGAAGCGAAGAAGTGGAAGCCAAGGTACCGACAGAAACTACGACGAAAAGCCAAATTAACCAAAAGGGCACGACACCTAAAAGCCAAATAACCGAAAGGACACGACGCCGAAAGGATACGAACCCGAACAGGCTCCGCGCAGAAAGGACGATACGCAGGACGGACATGACGGCGAAAAGCCGCCGAACGGACATGACGTCTCCAGGGATGGGATTTGTCTGAGACCTTGTCACAAATTGGTCCAGACCCCATCATATCACTGGACGGGGGGAGACGGGAGGGTGGGGGTCATTTAAAATTTTTCTTCTCCACTTTTGGACTTTCCTGAATATAAAATAAAACCCCATGTGATTGGAACCTTCGGTTGATTTAACAGAATGATAATCCAAATTGGTTCCATAGATATTTACACCAACAGCAACGCTGTAACAATTTTATTTTGACTACCACAATACATACACTACCATGCATCTTGAAGGCCTGTGGTCCTTTGGGTGTGAATCGAGAAACCAGACGAAAAAATATGAGTTTTTTGAAAGAATATCTTAGCTCCCTGAGTCGGTTCAGTGATATGACAGTACTGGTCGTTTTGCGCTTGCTGATTTCCTTCGGGTTGCAAAAGTGGGTCAGGTGTAGAGAAAACCTTTATCAAATGCATTGGGTGAAATTAAACAAATTTCGGAACCAGCTTTCGTCTGATCTAACCGACCACATCAACTATATTCTATATTAATGGCAGGCAATGTGCACCAGTATTGTTGGGTATGAATAATAATCTATAATATCCCAATTCCCCCACTACTACTAGGTGACGTGCCTCAGTGACTAGCGACCAGTGGCACTAATGTCCGTGCTGATGCATGCGTTGAGGGGCTGGTTATGGCACACATCAACCCTTAACGCACCCAAAACCTGGACTCACTACCATTTGCCTACCGCCACAAAAGGTCAAAAGAGGATGCAATCTCGCTGGTTCTCACTCTACACTAGACCACTTGGACAATAAAGATACACACGTCAGTTTGTTGTTCAATACCTTTATTCCCTCCAAACTGGTTACCAAGTTCATCGAAATGGGTAGCCAGGCTTGGTAATTGTTTTGCTGAACACCTCCACCCAGTCCGCCTAGACCTACATCATCTTCCGGTTGCCAAGCACCTTAACTCCCCCTCCCATTCCCACACTGACCTTTCTGTGTGGTCCTCCTCTACTGTCAGAGTGAGGCCCAACACAAATTTTGCTTGGGCAGCTTACAACCCAGTGGTATGAATATTGACTTCTCTAACTTCAAGTAACCCTTGCTTTCCCTCTCTCCATCCCTCCCCCATCCTAGTTATCTGACTAGTTTGACTAGTTTCCTGATTACATTTTATCTTTGTACGTCTCGTTGTCACCTTCCCCTGGTTAACAATGATCAACTCTACGTTGTATTTGAACTTCATTCCCTTTGATCTTTCGTTGACCCCACCATTGAAGGGATCTACAGGAGTCGCTGCCTCAAAAAGGCACCAGCATCATCAGAGACCCACACAACCCTGACCAAGCTTTCATTTCACTCCTGCCGTCGGGAAGAAGTTATAGGAGCCTTAACATCCAGGTTCAGGAGCAGTTTCCTCCCAACATCCATCAAGGTCTAAAACTCTACAACCTCCAAAAACTCAGACCGACATAAACTTGACAGCATTCTTTTTGTTTTTGCAAAAAAGATGCATATAAAGATGCACAAAGACAAATCTGCACTCAAATGAACCACATACATTTTCCATACAAGAACTAAATGTATTGATCATAAAATAAGAATAAATAATAGATAAATTATTATTCTAAAAAGATAAATAATCAAAATTCTTATGTTTAATTGTCCGTCTACTCATTAGAATTAAAATGGCCATTAAACAAACTAATTAAAGTCTGATTTCAATTAGTTTCTGATAACTTATTTTTGAAATTTAAAAGTTAATAAAAAAGCTGTTTTAAGCAAAGCCTTTCCAATGTTAGCTTCCATACTACATGAAATACCAAAGAATAGTCTCTAACCACAATTTTAGGCTTTAACTGTCGTTTACTGTCTTGGAACCAAATAAGTTTTAGTTGCAAAGTACTCTGCAGCTGGTTTGATGTTCATATCCCACTATATAATTTTGTTTCAAAGCTGGTCGACTCAAAGGAAAATATAGCTACTGTATATTTTGAAGTAGATTTTACATACAAATGTTTTTTTATTAATTTAAAAAAAAAATCAATGACCAAGTCTAGACCACTAGATGCTTCCTTATTAAATAATCCCCCCTTCCGGATGATGTTCTCAATCTTCCCCCAGCCCCCATAGTTTCCTATTTGCTTTCAACAAACTCGACTGCCGTTCTCTGGGAAGCTTGGTTACAAAAAGTGACCTAAATGAAATTTTTAATTGACACTATCCTCTGCCTATCCTCTGTGCGCCCCCGCCCACCCCTCCTCTATCCTGTGTGAGTGAGTGTGGGTCCTCAACTCCCACCCATCCCCAAGTAAGGATCTCCAGCCTGTGCTGCCATCTCCTGCAAAGGACTGCTCACAACACAAAGGGTACAGAATGGGCGACAGAATTTGCTACCTCCCTTTCCCTGATGAACTGCAAACGTTTTTTTTTTAATGAAGACGGAATAAACTATTTTGGTATTTTTCTAAATTGAACAGGTATTATAAAAAAAGATGCCAAGGAATGAAAAATCTGAATGTCTCTGAGAGTGGCAAATATAATTGCTCCATTATCTAATAAGGGGATTCTGTAGCAGAAATAACATTTCCTAAGTTCCCACCAGGGTCTGCATCTTGATCATCGTGACTATAAATGACGTAACATTTACATGATGTCAATTTCTGTGCGTAAAGCAACGCAGCCTCAAACTGAATGCATTGAATAGTCCGCTGCCAAAATATACAATAGGTGGCCATGGTTTCTCAGACAAGATCTCAGCAGCTGTTTGATGGCCATAAATCTCAGTGGCACAAACCAATTAGCCAATGGCCCTCATGTCAAATCACTGAGTGATCAATTCCTGATTTTAATTTGGTCGTACCAATACTGGCAATGATGAGTGCACTGCATATGTACTCTTTTTTACTCCTGTTCCTATAATCTGTGTGGCCCTTGTCCCTGTCTAAGCATAGTTTTTATTTGCTGGTGTGTCCACGAAGTGGAATAATTTTAGTCATTCAAGGAATGTGGACTTTGCAGGCTGAGCCCGCATTTAGTTGTCCATCCCTAATTATCCTTGAGAAGTCTGGTGAGCTGGTGAGCAGTCGCACCGGCTTCTCGTTTTCACCCAACAAACAGCTAACGACGGCCTGTTTCCTTTATCATCATTACTTTTTTTGCATATCTTTCATTCATTGTTCTTAATCACTCCACCACATTGTCTATATCTCTCGTCTCCCTAATCCCTAACCAGTCTGAAGAAGGATCTCAACCTGAAACGTCACCCATTCCTTCTCTCCAAAGATGCTGCCTGTCCCGCTGAGTTACTCCAGCTTTTTGTGTCTCCCTTCGATTTAAACTAGCATCTGCAGTTCCCTCCTACACATTTCATATAGTTTAGTGTAGCTTAGAGATACAGCATGGAAACAGGCCCTTCGGCCCACTGAGTCCACACCGACCAGCGACCCCGGCATATTAACACCCTCTAGGAACAATTTAGATTTTTTGATACCTACAAACCTGTACGCTTTTCGAGTGTGGGGGGAGAAAAGCGAAGATCTCTGGGAAAACCCATAAGGGTCACGGGGAGAACATGCAAACTCCGCACAGACGTAGTCGGAATCGAACCCGGGTCTTTGGCGCTGAAAGTGCTGTAAGGCAGCAACTCTACCGCTGCGCCACCGTGCTGCCCCAGCAATTCTTGAACTGTTGCCGTCCTTGACTTGCGGGAGGATTTACAATGCTGTTTTGGAGACCCATCAATAGTGAAGGAAGGGCAATACATTTCCAAGTGAGGATGGTGTGTGGATTGGAGAGCAACGTCAAGGTGGTGGTGTTTCCATTCTTTTGCTGCCTTTGCCCTTCAGGTTGGTAGAGGTCGTGGACATAGAAGGTGTTGAATAAAGAGGCCATTATGATGTGATACGTTGTTCCTTCAGAGCTGTACCATTGGTTCCTGCTTCGCTACGCTAACTGTCCACTCAATTGCTTTCACACTTAATTGACACCTGTAGCAATGAACCAATCTTTAATAAATTCTATTTGTGGAGAAGCAATTGCAAAATACTTCACCTGCACCAAATTCGGTCAAGAGAAGCAATTAAAAGAGTAATTGAAAAGTATTTAAAAGAAAACAAAGATATTATATTCTGGCTTTCATAGCCTTAAGCAGCCCTGAAGCATTGCAATACCAATTAAATAATTTTAAAACATAGTCACATTTGGATTGAAGTGAAACTCAGCAACCCACTTGCATACATCAATATCCCAAAATGGTCATTGAGAGAGCAACAAGATATTCCTCTTTTTGTGATGGAATAAACGTTGCCTGGAGCACCAACAGAACTCCCCTTCTCCAAATATTTCCAAATATGGCAAAGAACTGGCACCTTTTCTGGCGATCTGACTGGTCCCATTCAAATTAAGGTACTCTAGTTTAGTTTAGTTTAGAGATCCTGAAACAGGCCCTTCGGCCCACTGAGTCCGCACCGACCAGGGATCCCTCGCACATTAACACTATCCTACGCACACTAGGGACAATTTATACCCATACCAAACAAATTCACCTACAAACCTGTACGTCTTTGGAGTGTGGGAGGACACCGAAGATCTCGGAGAAAACCCACGCAATCATGGGGAGAACGTACAAACTCCGTACAGACAGCACCTGTTGTCGGGATCGAACCCGGGGCTCCGGCACGGCAAGCAACCCTACCGCTGCGCCACCATGCTGATGATGCGTTCCAACCTCCGGACTGATCCTGGTGAACTCTGATGGATAGCAAGTGCTGCTAAGATGTCAAAGCTGACACAAAATAAGAATAGAAAAGTATTTGGGGATGGACAATATCAAAGTAAATAGTTTTAATTGCGTTATATAAAGTAATTATATATTTAATCTTATTCATAATTTACAAATGGTTTGTACATCATTGAAACTTTATATTACTCTTACAAAGGGAAGGATTTGTTCGATCCATATTCATGCACATTTGAAAGTATGGTAGAGGATGCTATTTACAATGGCAGCAACAGATTGCGGTGATGTGGGGCAGCACGGTGGCGTAGCAGTAGAGTTGCTTGCCTTACAGCGCTTACAGCGCCAGAGGCCCGGGTTCGATCCCGACTGTGGGTGCTGTATGTATGGAGTTTGCACGTTCCCCGCGTGACAGCGTGGGTTTTCTCTGAGATCTTCGGTTTCCTCCCACACTGCAAAGACGTACAGGTTTGTAGGTTAATTGGCTTGGTATAAATGTAAATTGTCCCTAGTGTGTAGGATAGGGTGTGGGGATTGCTGGTCGGTGTGGACCTTGTGGGCCAAAGCGCCTGTTTCCGCGTTGTATCATTAAACTAAACTAAACGAAGCTGATGTGGTTTGTTGAGTGTAACTGCCTTGTATTCAGTGCCCCAAGGAATTGGAATGGTGTATAGCTCAAAGTTGTTTTACACCAGTAGAAATGTATAGGCATAATAGACAATAGACAATAAACAATAGGTGCAGGAGTAGGCCATTCGGCCCTTCGAGTCACCACCGCCATTCAATGTGATCATGGCTGATCATTCCCAATCAGTACCCCGTTCCTGCCTTCTCCCCATATCCCCATATCCCCATATCCCCTGACTCCACTATCTTTAAGATCCCTATCTAGCTCTCTCTTGAAAGTATCCAGAGAACCGGCCTCCACCGCCCTCTGAGGCAGAAAATTCCACAGACTCGCAACTCATAACTGCAGGGTTTATTCTTAATGCTGAAATTGAATTGAATTCTGTAGTTTTCTTTTGGATTACATTCAAAATAATTTCTCTCCACATTCAGAACAAATTGATTTGTGTAGTTGCTCATTGGGAACTGTTGAAATTTCAGCGCAGCCAGAGGTTGTGTGTCTCTGGCTTGGAACATTGAACCCAGTTGATGGAGTTGATGGAAACAGATATGGAGATTGTGATATCTGTTGATTACATCGTAGTTTGCAGAACATCTTAATGCTGTCTGCTCAATTGAACAATTTCAACAGAAATTGCTGAAAGCTAAATGCTTTGTTAATTAGCTGCAAGCTTCAGCGGGGTGCCGACAATGCAAGTGCTTTGTGTGAATGAAAGCAAGTCCCCCAGACTGCTTATAATGACTGTGCCTTTCAGAGATGTTTAGTGTCAAGAGCAGGTGCTGACAGTCATTTTATGTGAGTGCAACCTCGCAAGGAACCTTTCCGTACGCCCCTCTGATTCCCAAGCTGCAAGCTCCTAATTTCCTCTTCTCCCAGAGTAAAAGCTTCTGCCTGGACAAAATTCAATGACATGCATGAAGCACTTCCTTTGACCACACCTTTGATGGAGTATATGATTGTTCAGTCAGTAGGATCCTGCACTATGTCTAAACCAGCCTCTATCTCATCTACTCACACCTCCAGATTCAGGGAGAGTTTCTTCCCAGCTGTTATCAGGCAACTGAATCATCCTACCGCAACCAGAGATAGTAGCTGAACTACTATCTACCGCACTGGTGACCTTCAGACTATCCTTGATCGGACTTTGCTGGCTTTACCTTGCACTAAATGTTATTCCCTTATCATGTATCTATACGCTGTAAATGGCCCGATTGTAATCGTGTATTGTCTTTCTGCTGACTGGCTAGCATGTGACACAAGGTTTTCACTGTACCTCGGTTCACGTGACAATAAACTAGACTGAACTATTCTCAGGCAATTGAGAATGAATTGTGTTTTTCTCTCTTTGGTACAATTGCCTCTCTTGTGTAATAGTGGGTGACAAACACTGGATATCACAGAAATCCTCATCTTCAGTCTGCAATGATCCTGGAGAATGGAGATGTCTTGCCTTCATGGTGCTGACAACAATACCAATTGGTGGTTCTACTGATTTATGTTTCAATGCTGTGGTTGCTGGAGGTGGAAAATTTCAATATAGCCCTTTGGTTGAAGCATTAAGATCCTACAGGGTTTGTCCGAGAAGTTCATCCCCATATCTATATTACTAAAACTAAGATCTTAACCGCTTTTGACTTACTGTTTTGTGATTTCCGAGAGAACGCCGCCACTTACGGCCATCATTTTTGGCCACCTCGCTCAGAGCCCCCCTCCGCTGGACTGGACTGGAGGATTTTTCCCATCGATGGAAAATCAGAGGGAGATTAATGTTTTAAAATATTTCGCCATTCTCTCTGCTGCCCCCGCTGGCGGCAGGGGGGAGGGACTATAAAACCCGGAAGTGTCGTGCCTCAGTCAGTCTTTGCGAGATGGAGGAAGCAAGAGGGTCATTTATTTCAAAACCCACATTTATTTCAAAATAAGTCTCTCTGAGCTGTGTTGTCTACTCAACTGTGAGTGCCCTTAATGTGGATCTAATATGCTTGCAAAAAGTGTCTATTGGTTCTAAAATGCTTGCAAAAAGTGTCTCTATTGGTTCTAAAATGCTTGCAAAAAGTGTCTCTATTGGTTCTAAAATGCTTGCAAAAAGTGTCTCTATTGGTTCTAAAATGCTTGCAAAAAGTGTCTTTTGGTTCTAAAATGCCTGCAAAAAGTGTCTCAATTGGTTCTAAAATGCTTGCAATGTGTCTATTGGTTCTAAAATGGTTGCAAAAAGTGTTTTTTTTGGTTCTAAAATAGTTGCAAAAAGTGTCTATTGGTTCCAAAATGCTTGCAAAAAGTGTCTCTATTGGTTCTAAAATGCTTGCAAAAAGTGTTTCTATTGGTTCTAAAATGTGGCTTTTGAAATAAATGTGGGTTTTGAAATAAATGAATGGCTTTTGAAATGAATGGCTTTTGAAATGAACGTGGCTTTTGGACTGAATGTGGCTTTTGGACTGAATGTGGCTTTTGAACGAAATGTGGCTTTTGAAATGTGGCTTTTGAAATAAATGTGGCTTTTGAAATAAATGTGGCTTTTGAGGTGTGGCTGTTGAAATAAACGTGGCTGTTGAAATAAACCTGGCTTTTGAAATAAACGTGACTTTTGAAATAAACGTGGCTTTTGAAATAAACGTGGCTTTTGAAATAAACATGGCTTTTGAAATAAACGTGGCTTTTGAAATGTAGCTTTTAAGGTGTGGCTTTTGACATAAATGTGGCTTTTGAAATGTGGCTTTTGAAATAAACATGGCTTGAAAGAAATGTGGCTTTTGAGGTGTGGCTTTTGAAATGTGGCTTTTGAAGGAAATGTGGCTTGAAATAAATGTGGCTTTTGAGGTGTGGCTTTTGGGATAAATGTGGCTTTTGAAATAAATGTGGCTTTTGAAAGAAATGTGGCTGGAAATGTGGCTTTGGAAATGTGGCTTTTGAAATAAATGTGCTTTTTGAAATGTGGCTTTCGAAAAAAATGTGGCTTTTGAGTTGTGGCTTTTGAAATGAATGTGGCTTTTGAAAGAAATGTGGCTTTTGAAATGTGTCTTTTGAGGTGTGGCTTTTGAGATGTGGCTTTTGCAGTGTGGCTTTTGAAAGAAATATGGCTTTTGGAGTAAACGTGGTTTTTGGAATAAATGTGGCTTTTGAAATGAATGGCTTTTGAAATAAATGTGGCTTTTGGACTGAATGTGGCTTTTGAAATGTGGCTTATGAGCCGTGGCTGTTGAAATAAACGTGGCTGTTGAAATAAACATGGCTGTTGAAATAAACGTGGCTTTTGAAATAAACATGGCTTTTGAAATAAACGTGGTTTTTGAGGTGTGGCTTTTGAAATAAATGTTGTTTTTGAAATTAACGTGGCTTTTGAAATGTGGCTTTTGAAGGAAATGTGGCTTTGGAAAGAAATGTGGCTTTGGAAAGAAATGTGGCTTTGGAAATGTGGCTTTTGAAATTAATGTGCTTTTTGAAATGTGGCTTTTGAGGTTTGGCTTTTGAAATAAATGTAGCTTTTGAGGTATGGCTTTTGAAATGTGGCTTTTGAAATGAATGTGGCTTGTGAAATTGAATGTGGCATGAAATGAATGTGGCTTTTGAAATGTGTGTGGCTTTTGAAATAAACGTGGTTTTTGAAATAAATGTAGCATTTGAAATAAATGTAGGATTTGAAACGTGGCTTTTGCAAGAAATGTGGCTTTTGAAATAAATGTAGCTTTTGAAATGTAGCTTTTGAAATGTGGCTTTTGAAATAAAGGTGGCTTTTGAAATGTGCCTTTTGCAACAGCTGTGCCATTTGCAACAGCTGTCCCTGGAAGGAATAAACGCTTTATTAGGTCCGACCGTGTTTACTGCAAAAGTCCCGCTCATTTCGTGATTTCCGCTTAGTGGACAAGTCACGCTGATTGCGTCATTTCTGCTGAGTACAGAGGTCATGCTGAATTTGGAAGTGTTGCTGACTGTGGAAGGCCCAAAGTGGAGACGCCGCGCTGAGCCATTTGAGTATTCAAAAACTTTTACTGCCAAATATATGGTGAGTGTGTGTGTGTCTGTGTGTCTTTGTGTGTGTGTAAGTGTATGCATGTGTCTGTGCATGTGAGTCTGTGTGTGCTTGTCTGTGTGTGTCTGTCTGTGTGTGTCTGTGTGTGTCTGTGCATGCGTCTGTCTGTGCATTTGTCTGTCTGTGCGTGCGTATGTGTGAGTGTCTGTGGATGAGTGTGAGTTTTTGTGTATGTGTATGTGTATGAGTGTGTGTGAGTGTCTGTGTATGTGTGTGTGTGAGTGTTTGACTGTGTCTCTGTGTATGAGTGTCTGTCTGTGTGTCTGTATGTGTGTCTGTGACTGTGTGTCTGTATGTGTGTCTGTGACTGTGTGTCTGCATGAGTGTCTGAGTATCTGTGTGAGTGTGTGAGTGTCTGTGTGAGTGTGTGTACGTGTTTGTGAATGTGTGTGTGTGTGTCTTTGTGTTTGTGTGTATTTCTGTGTGAGTGTGTCTTTGTGTGTGTGTCTGTCTGTGTGTGTCTGTCTGCAGGTGTGTGAGTGCCTTTGGGTGTGTGCGTGTCTGTGTGAGTGTCTGTGTGTGTGTGTATGTGTGTGCACTCTGCTTGAAATGCTGTGAAATTTGATTTTCTGGCCTGAACTCCGCTTGGAGTGCTGTTAGGTTGGACTTGCCGCCTGCACTCTGCTTGGAGTGCTGTGAGGTTGGTCTTGCTGCCTGCACACTGCTTGGTGTGCTGTGAGTTTGGACTTGCTGCCTGCACTCTGCTTGGAGTGCTGTGAGGTTGGACTTGCTGCCTACACTCTGCTTGGTGTGCTGTGAGGTTGGACTTGCGGCCTGCACTCCATTACGACTTTTGAGGTAAATTCTCAGATTTTCTTTGTTAAAATTTGACTGCTTAATCTCTCTATATTAAAATGTATCTTTTTTTAATATCAACAGCCAAGTGTTATCAAGAGGCAATGAGCAGCAGAACGCAGCAAGAGACACAACAATAAAGAACTTAATAAATCTCATCTTTAACATTTAAATTGTTGTTATATTTTAAGTCGTTCACATTTTAAACTTTAATAAATCCTTTTTCCACTTGCCATGCCTGCATGTTCTTCATCACAATAGTAACCTAATAGGCAGGAATGGTTGCGCTGTCGAAGAGCCACTAAGGGTGCATGGGGGGGCAGGTTGAGGGGAGATGGACTGAATGCGTGTGGGGGAGGGGTATGGCATGGAGCAGGGGGGGGGGGGGTAAAGGGAGGAGGGGTGCCTGATTGAACTGCCACCACCAACCATGAGTGACTGGACTGCCAGCCCACCAGCCATGACTTAGTGAACTGCCAGCCCACCAGCCATGACTGCAAGTCCAAAAATCCATTCAGTCCACAATGTCCATACTAGCCCTCTGGAAACCAGTCCCTTCAGCGCACAACAGCCTGAGTGACTGTGCTGCCTGGCCTGAGTGACTGAGCTGCCTGGCCTGAGTGACTGAGCTGCCTGGCCTGAGTGACTGAGCTGCCTGGCCTGAGTGACTGAGCTGCCTGGCCTGAGTGACCGAGCTGCCTGGCCTGAGTAACCGAGCTGGCTGGCCTGAGTGACTGAGCAGCCTGGCCTGAGTGACTGAGCTGCCAGCCCAAGAATCCATTCAGCCCACAATGTCCACACTAGCTCTCTGGAAACCAGTCCCTTTGACCCACAACACATACTAGCACCCCAGAAAACCTCCCTCCCCCCCCCCCCCCCCCCCCCACCCAGCCATCCCAGCCCTCCCCCCCAACCCCCCTTAGTCTAGTATTAACCACTGCCCATTTCTATGGAATACATTTCAGAGGAGGGATGTTTAGTTCTGAAACTAGAGTAAAATTCTAGTGAAATATCCTTGCTGAATATCAGGTAGAGAATTGGTACCTAATCAGCATGCATAATCTCAGCAAAATGCATGAAGGGGTAGTTGAGGCAGGTACTATAACATTATTTAAAAGACATTTGGACAGGCACATGAAAAGAAAAGTTTTAGAGGCAGGTGGGCCTAGTGTTGATGGGGCATCTTGGTCGGCAAGGGCAAATTGGGCTGAATGGCCTGTTTCTATTCTGTATGAATCTATGACTAAAATATGACCTCATTCCTCCCCCATCTTCCTGAATTTTTTCCCAATCATGCTATTTTGAAAAGCTGATGTATACTAATGAATCCATAAATGGGTCTAAGTGGTCTGCAGAGAAACTTTGAAATCAGCAGGGACATCCATCAGCACCTTCCACACCACTTGCCATGAATGTCTGGTACCTGAAACAAGCGTGGTCACTGTATCAGCTGCATCATGGCTCTCAAAGAGTTATTCTGAGCACCCTCTCTGCTTTCGCCATTTGCCAAAATATATCTGCCCATCAATGGATCCATCATTGTATTAGATTAGCCAGAGATGATGGGGAAACCAGCAGCAACAACCAGAAGACATAGAACGGTATAGCACAGGGACAGGCTCTTTGGCCCATGATGTCTGTACCAAACACAATGTCAAATTAAACTAATGTGTAGGAAAGAACTGCAGATGCTGGCTTAAACCGAGGATAGACACAAAAAGCCGGAGTAACTCAGCTGGTCAGACAGCATGTCTGGAGAAAAGGAATAGATGATGTTTCGGGTCAAGACCCTTCTTCACACCTTTCTGAAGAAGGGTTTCGACCCGGAACATCACCCATTCCTTTTCTCCAGAGATGCCATCTGACCAATTGAATTACTCCCGCTTTTTTGGGTCAATTTAAATGAATCTCCTCTGCCTGCGTGTGATCCATATATCTCATTCCCTCCATATCCATGTGCCTACCTAAATGCTGCTTAAACACCACTATCGCATCTGCTTCGACCATCATGCATGGCAGCGCATTCCTGGCACCCACCATTCCCAGTGTAAGTTAAACAGAAGGAATCAGCGATACACTCACGGTGATGAATGTTTGGTCAGCTGTACGTGAGGGCTGAGCTCCAAAGAGACAGGAATGTGACATGCTGAATAACAACATGACAGCCTGTTCTGGAAGCTCTTAGTGAAGGTACTCTATGTGAGACCTTTAATGCACTCTTTCTTTTTGTTTGTATCATTTCTAACTTCAAATCCTTTTGGCTCAGTTATACTTTAGATCTTGTTTATTTTTGTAGAACCCTGTCTGTCCTAGAGCCTTACCATTATCAATAGATTACGCAGAAAAAGAAGCTAAACTGGCCTCTAACTGCCATGTTAAGTTATCTGGTCTCACCCTGTCAGAGGCATTCCCTTTGTTCCATCCACCTCCCTTCCCCACCTTCTTTACCAGCTGCACACTTAAGTGATGAGACTACTTTTTTTATCGACAGTCGCCAGTCTTTAGAATTTTTTTGTTCCTCAAATGGCAGGAGAAGCAAAGACGGATAGGTATTTGATAAGCAAGAGAGGGGAGCAGTTTACTTGGGATGATAATGCAAAGTTGAGACTGAAGTCAGATCAGCCATGAACGTAGTGAAAGGTGGGGCACATTTGTTGGGTTAGGTCGCCCACTCTTGCTCATAATCTGTAAATTACAGACAGAAGAAGGAAATTATATGAAACAGGTTATGCCTATGATTGATATTTCGGTTGACCCATAAATTACGTTGTCTTTATAGAATCGTTTAAGTGTGGTAATAAATATTTTACAGGTGTAATTCCTACAGTCCAAACACCAGTGTGTTTATACCAGTGGACTTCCAAGTGTAGCGGTGCCATCCACCAAGCAATATGTTTTGTGTTTCGAAACAGCCCCGTAAATTTGCTACCTTGGATTTTACAAAGTAGTGTTTCAATAAAGGGGAAGCCCATTCTTCAGCGTTTACTGAAAGGAGATAAATGAAATGTAATTGTTTTACATTCGTGATGCTGCTGCATGAATCCTGAAGCAACTTTGCTGCAAATGACTCACTAATTAATATCAAGCTCCATGTACAATTAAGCTTTGCCAAATCCAAAAGACTGGCGCATGATTTTGCCCCGTTAGATTGGGTGCGTGTCACAGCAAGCTATTAAAAACACTTTGGGAGCAGATCAGATAAAATCTACGTAAACTTTTAATCAACATTGAGTTCTACTGGATTTGTCATTTGGTGGAAATGTTCCATGAATTGCATTGAAGAATAGCAAAACATTTGCATCTCTTTAAATGACAAACAATGGTTAGAAACAAATGTGACTGCAAGTACTGCAACATAGACAGGGTTTTAGAATGCCGATTGCCAGATTTGCTGATGTTGACATGTTGGAACGCATGCTGGACTAAGGAAGACCAAGGAATCTTTATAAAAATATTCAATGCAATGAGCTTCCCAGAAGCTGATTGTGTAGTTTAGAGATATAGCGTGGATATAGACCTTTTGGCCTTCCAAATTCCTGCTGACCACCAATCTCCGCACATTAACATTACCCTTACCCTACACACACAATTTAGTTTACATTTATACCAAGCCAATTAACCTACAATCCTGTATGTCTTTGGAGTTTGGGAGGAAACCGAAGATCTCGGAGAAAGCCCTCGCAGGTCACAGGGAGAACGTACGCACTCCGTACAGACAGCACCCGTAGTCGGGATTGAACCCGGGTCTCTGGCACTGTAAGGCAGTAGCTCTACCGCTACGCCACAGTGCCGCCCACGATTGGTAGAGAGAATTCTGCCAACAAAGGCCTCTGGACCTGGACTGAGCATGTCAAGAAGGGAGACCAAAATAAGCTGCTTCGTATGGTCACGCACTGTCAAATGGTTGTCTGAGTAAGTTCACTTCAAAGGAGATTACCATGTCAGAAAGGAGACACAAGAGATTGCAGATGTTGCAATCTGGAGTGAAAAACAAACTGCTGGAGGAAGTCAGCGGACCAGGCAGCATCCGTGGAGGCAGAAAGATGGTTGATGTTTCGGGTGTGACCTGCCATCAGGCCATAGTTATTAATTTATCAGAAAGTATCTATTAACAGCAGTGCTCTAGCCTATGACATGGAGGTGGGTGAGGTGTTTGGTTTGCACCAAACAGTTTGCGATAAAACAACCAATGTCCATTTAGTGAAAAAATATTTTATTGTAAATGTATGAAATAAATTTTAAAAAGCAACTTCTCCCAATGAAAGCAGGGCAATTCCTCCGCTAAAATACAGCCAGAGGAGCATTTACATTACACACACAAAAGTATTATCACTTGATTGACAAAGGAACCGTGTAACTTCAATCTAGTTGGTCACACGATTGTCAGTGAATGACGCCTTATCATTTTACAGCTGACTCATTTGAAAGACAATTGATAAGGTTCCACATAGGAGATGAGTGGGCAAAATTAGGGCACATGGTATTGGGGGTAGAGTGCTGACATGGTTAGAAAATTGGTTGGTAGACAGGAAACAAAGAGTAGGGATTAACGGGTCCCTTTCAGAATGGCAGGCAGTGACTAGTGGGGTACCACAAGGCTCGGTGCTTTACAACATACATCAATGATTTTGATGAAGGAATTCAAAGTAATAAATTTGCAGATGAGCCAAAACTGGATGGCAGTGTGAACTGTGAGGTGGATGCTATGAGAATGCAGGGTGACTTGGACAGGTGAGTGGGCAACTGCGTGGCAGATGCAGTTTAATGTGGATAAATGTGAGGTTGTCCACTTTGGTAGCAAAAACAGGAAGGCAGATTATTAGCTAAATAGTGTCAAATTGGGAAAAGGGGAAGTACAACGGGATCTGGGCATCCTTGTTCATCAGTCAATGAAAGTAAGCATGCAGATACAGCAGGCAGTGAACAAAGCGAATGGCATATTGGCCTTCATAACAAGAGGAGATGAGTATAGGAGCAAAGAGGTCCTCTGCCGTTGTACAGGGCCCTAGTGAGACCACACCCGGAGCACTGTGTGCAGTTTTGGTCCCCCAATTTGAGGAAGGACCTTCTTGCTATTGAGGGAGTGCAGCGTAGGTTTACAAGGTTAATTCCCGGGATGGCGGGACTGTCATATGCTGAGAGAATGGAGTGGCTGAACTCTGGAGTTTAGAAGGATGAGAGGGTATCTTATTGAAACATAAGATTATTAAGGGATTGAACACGCTAGAAGCAGGAAACATGTTCCTGATGTTGGGGGAGTCCAGAACCAGGGGCCACAGTTTAAGAATAAGGGTAAGCCATTTAGAACGGAGATGAGGAAACACTTTTTCACACAGAGTTGTGAGTCTGTGGAATTCTTTGCCTCAGAGGGCGGTGGAGGCCGGTTCTCTGGATACTTTCAAGAGAGAGCTAGATAGGGCTCTTAAAGATAGCGGAGTCAGGGGATATGGGGAGAAGGCAGGAACGGGGTACTGTTTGGGGATGATTGGAGATGATCAGCAATAATCACATTGAATGACGGTGCTGGCTCAAAGGGCATTCACAGTGTACAGACACATGTTAAGAGAATAACGTTCAGTGCAAGGTGCGACTCGTCCTTGATTATGCTGCCAGGTTTGCCGAGGCAGCGTGAGTTAAAAATGGAGTCAATGGAAGGGAGGTTGGTTTGTGTGATGGTTTTACAATTTGCTGCAATTTCTTGCGGTCTTGGGTGGAGCTGTTCCCAACGATGTATGGGGTTCGTAGGTTAATTCTGTAAATTGGCAGGGCTTGTTTCTATGTTGTATTTTGAAATCAAACAATTAATCGATCACATGTAGGTGAATAAAAAATAATAAAAATGGTTGAAGTAATTAAGGCAAAAATTGGAATTTATAAATAAACCAATTTACAAGCTTTAAATATTTAGGAGAGCTTATATTTTGAAATATTGAATCTTGCAGGTGGAGGCTGCATTCTCTATTCTCTGTGGCATTAATGACAGTTTTGCAGATTCCTTCTCTTCTCCAAGATCCACTGCATTTAGCAAAAGGGCACAAAATGAACATTCAAATATCACTTGACACCAAAGACAGATTGCTTCCATTGCCATTATTTTACCAAACATGTGTTGCCAGAATTCTCCGACAGTTCAAATAACATGGGGGTGGGGAGGAATGGTGTTGGTTATTGCTGATTGTCCACTGTAACCGAGTGAGGGATTCATCCAACCACCAGGATGGTGCAGCGGTAGAGTTGCTGCCTTACAGCACTTGTGGTGCCAGAGACCCGGGTTAGATCCCGACCATGAGTGCTGTCTGTACGGAGACAGACTGGGTGCTGTCTGTCCTACGTTCTCCCTGTGACCACATGGGTTTTCTCCAAGATCTCACTTCCAAAGACATATAGATTTGTAGGTTAATTGGCTAGGTATAAATGTAAATTGTCCCAAGTGTATGTAGGGGATTGTTAATGTGCGGGATCACTGGTTGGTGTGGACTCGGTGGGCCGAAGGGCCTGTTTCCACACTGTATCGCTAAACTAATCTCTCCGAGTTGTTTTCAAATAGAAAATTATTTTTAACAGCTAAAAATATATTTTTGTTACTGTAAGCATAAAATAACAAAGACTGTTTGTTATTTTGTTCAATGGAGTATCGCACACAAGTGTCGATCGAAGCAACTGGTTGTCAATCCCAATGGCTTCCCGCAGCATAACTAGTAGCCTGTGTTTCTAAAGAGTCAGTGGAGTCTGATTACTGTGCAAATGATCCATCCGCTATAACCGAGATCCGTTATGAAGAGGTCTATAATAACAAGGGTGATGTCGCATGATGTCTGGTCCTTTTCTTCATTTGTTGTTTTTAGTCTATTGTTAAATGTATGTTTTAGTGTATCTTTAGTTTTATATTATGTGGGAACTTTTTTTATCTCTTTCCTCGATGGAGATGTGACCTTTTCCGGATTGTATCTCCGTCCGCACTGCGGCCTAACATCGTGGAGCTAGCGGTCCCTTTGCTGAGGATCGGCTTCACGAGCTCCAACCACAGGAGCACGCGGACTGAACATCGTGGATCTAGCGGTCCCTTTGTCAGGGATCGACTTCGGGAGCTCCAGGCTGCAGGAGCTTCGACCGTCCCGATCGCGGGAGCTTCGATTGCCCTGACGCGTGAGCTTCGATCATCAGCTGCGGGAGATTCGATCATCCCGACTGCGGATGGTTCGACTGCCCCGACCACGGGAGAAAAGGATGGAAGAAGATAATACGTTATTGCCTTCCACCACAGTGCGCTGTGGTGGATGTTTATGTTCATTTTTATGTAGTTGCGTGTCTTGTTGCTTTTTTGGTATGACTGTATGGCAAATCAAATTCTTTGTATGTTTTTACATACTTGGCTAATAAATTAATTGCAATTACAATTATACTTAGACTGTGATAAAGAATGATGTCTTATATAGGTTCATGATCAATAAAGGCAACACGAAACTGGAGCAAGTTTTGGATGGGCAGTTCATGGTGTGTATGGGATGATGGGTGAAGGGTGCAGGAGAGAGGGTAGAGTTAGAATTGACATGGAGCGGCAGAATTGTGCCGAATCACCTGGGGATTATTTAGTGTGAGGCTTGGATTTCCCAGGTCTGGTTTAAATTTGATGGATGATTTGCTCACACAGTTATGATCTGAAACACTCGAAGGCTGATAACGCTCACCCACAAATAAAGGTGCTTTTTTTAAGGCCAAGTATTTTTTGCGCTTATACAGTATTATGCCGAGTACTCCCTCAAAAAAACCCAATGAGATTCTTGCAATGCAGTGAAAGATTTGCAGGGAATTTTCCTATGGACCTGATTTGTAAATAGTTCAAAGTCACATCAGTTCCAGTGATTTGCTCTAATTACTTTGGAAAAGGCTGCAAATAATGTTCCCTGGGGAGCTGCAATGAAACACCAGCAGTAACATTAGGATTTGTTGTGTTAAATGGTGTGTGTGCGGAAATTGCAAATGGTTCTATTAGTTTCCCAAGGGCTCCCTTCTAACAGTGACGGTGACTTCATCATTATTACTAACATAAATGTTGGGATGTGCTATTCCCCATGTTGCCTGCGTGAATTGAGTGAAGATCTTGCTGGAATGAAATCAAATTTTGGGGTAGGTTTAGGCGACGTTATCTCTGGTTTGAGGCAAGAGCTGCTACTTCTTGGCCCTCACCTCCTCCGCTCAGATGACCAGGGGTATATCAGAACAAGTGTTAAAGAAGGAATACAGAACAAACTGGACACTTATCAGCTTTGCCAAATGTTGTCTGAAGTTACTGTAGGCAGTCTTAAGTCCAAGCAGAGTATGCAGCCTTGCTTGAAGAAAGGTATCATGAACCTAATTGAGTCTCTGGAGTTGGGCTGGGTATTATCAGCCTTCTGATGCTAATATGATGCTAATGAATGCCAGGCAGGGACCCAGAGGTACAGTCAATAGTAGAAGGAGAACAAAGAAGGGGCATGGCAGATAGTGGTGAAAAATAAAAAATAAAAATTAGAAGTCACTACCAAAAAAGCAAAGGGCTTGGTCTGTATATATTATTTATTCTGAATAAAGTTTATATTTTGGAAATTAAAAAAAAACAAAACACCCTTCATTTCATCCTTTGATGTCCTGATCCATCAAGTGTGGCACAGAGCGCCAGCTGCTGGAGCTGATGCCTCGCAGCACCAGAGACCAGGACAGATCCTGACGTTGGGAGCTGTTTGCACGTTGAACGTGTGGGTTTCCACCTGGTTCTCCAGTTTCCTCCCGCATCCCACAGATGTGCAAGTTTGTAGGTTAATTGTCCTCTGTAAATTGCCCATAATGTGTCGGAAGTGGGAGAACATAAAAATAGTGCGAACGTCGGCATGGACTCGGTGGGCCGAAGGGCCTGTTTCCATGCCATATCACAAAACTAAACTAAACTAAACTAAATTAAACTAAACTAAAATAAAATAAAATGAGTTAAACTAAATGTGTAGGAATGAATGCGGATACTTTAAGGAGATGTTTCAACTGGAGATAGACACACAAAGCTGGAGTAACTCAGCAGGGTCAAAGAGCATCTCCTTTAATGCTGTCTGACCAGTTGAGTTACTCCAGCTTTTTGTATCTATCTTGCATTAAACTAAACTGCTACTCCAATGTCCAAACCCAATCCGACCCTGAGAATCCCAACCCTGCCTGCCTCCATGACTTGCGTTATATGACCAAAGATCCTAGAGCGGAGCAAGACAGACCACTCCTGCAAAATCCAATGGACTGATATGTAGTATGCAACGGAGCGCAACCTCCGCCATTCCAGTAACCCTGACCCTATCTTTGACCCGACCACACCATGACCAAAGCAAAGATACTAGAGCTGAGAAAGAAGCCGGTTATGGAAATGGGGCAAAAGATTACCCATGACCTACTATGGATTTTTCGTCGAGTGGATTATCTTGCTGCGCTCCAAGATCTTTGGTTATGACCTTCTACTCAACATCCACAACTCACCCACTCCCCAAGCTTCACCTAACTGTTCGTCCTCTGATGTGATCATTCGGCACCTCCTGATTTCCTTTATTGGCTTCACAATGACAGAGATAATGAATGAAAGACGTTTGTGCGTCTCTGCAGATGTAACCACACCACCCTCAGAATAATGAATAGGTTTTATGCTTATTTATCTTCTAAGGTGCTGCCTTGGAACAACTTGCTATTTTGTATACTTCAAGGTATTACTTTATTTCTATTCCTTCAGTAATTCAGATATACAAATTATGACTTTTTACAAAACCCAACTGTACATAAAGGACTTGAAAAGTCCTGTGTGGATGCAGGGCTGATTGCTAGATTGTTTAGTGGGGGAAACAGTAGGATTTAAGTAAGGGAACGATTTTTAAGGAATTGATTGGTTCAATCCTGAGGGGATATCAAGATAAATATTAAGCACAGTACAAAAGGCAGCTTTTTTGGTGGCAATTAACTTGAAAAGGGAATAATCCCTGATTCCCATTGAGGCAGAATTGTGAACACATGGACCATGGAAACAGGGCCCTCAGGCAATGATATCCAACACAGCCATCAAGTACTAATAGATACATATCGCATTTTACAGTCTTCAGCTTGTAGCTATCTGTGCTATTGCATTTCAAGTGTTCTGTTTTGACGACTGGTATTTTGATGGCCAACGTAAGCAATAAACTGAGGCAACGTTAGGTATTTATAGGAATCTCCATATTTAGCAGGAGAATTGTATTCACCACGATTGCCGGGGCTTCCTGCTGGTAGTCAATGTTTCACAGTTAGCGTACTCTTATCAGCCTGTGCTGAAGCTTAGCGGCTCAGGATTTTATTTCCCCTGATTGCCACAGCATTGTCATGTTAGAGCCCAGGACAATCCTCTTCTAGGGTTTTCTTAGAATGGATGTTTCTGCCTGTGCAACTGTGTGAACTGTGTTAACCCAGGCATTAACCATGCCTGGCAATGGATCCCTGAAACCTTCAGAGTTCATAAGTTCATAAGTGATAGGAGCAGAATTAGGCCATTTGGGTTTCGCCATTAGGCCATTCGGCCCATCAAGTCTATTCCGCCATTCAACGATGACTGATCCATCTTTCCCTCTCAACCCCATTCTCCTGCCTCCCCATAACCCCCGACACCCATACTATTAAGAATCTATCAATCACTGCCTTAAAAATATACATTGACTGCCTCCATAGCCTTCTGTGACAATGAATTCCACAGATTCACCACCATCTGACTCAAGAAATTCCTCCTAATTTCCTTCCTAAATGTAAGTCTTTTAATTCTGTCGCTATGGCCTCTGGTCCTAGAATCTCCCACTGGTGGAAACATCCTTTCCACATCCACTCTATCGAGGTCTTTCACTATTCGGTAAGTTTCAATGAGGTCCCCCCCTCATCCTTCTAAACATTCTACAATGTTTTGTTACTGTTGAAGGAGACATTCTGCAAAGATGTATATGTTACTTGTCCTGGAGATTCTGGTCTTGAATCTGTGGATATCCTGGTGCTGAGACTGACAGCACCTGCCACCATTACTCTACAAAACTTATAGCAACCTCCAACATCTGCACATGTGGAACTCTGCAAGTTGTCTGGGAAATATTGGCTGTTCATTGTGCAGCTGCAAGCCTCATAGTTAGAATCGGAAAAAAAAATTGTTGATGGGATCTTCGACTTCTTACTCAATGCTTCTGCTTTTAAACATACTGAATGCGCCACTCCTTAAAAAGAGCATTTGAAACGCCACTGGTGGGTTAGAAATGTCGTCATTCATCCATAATGCTGCATAGGCCCATCAGCACGGGCCATCTCTTGCACTGCAACATTGATACTCAGCTCCATCTAAACCATCTTATACATGCCTACAACCAGCTCAGTGGTCAATCATATTTTAACATTTGCTTTTGATATTTCAAGTTCTAATTTAATCCTAAAGGCATCTTTATTTGGTTTACAACAAAACGTTAAAAAAGTTATTAGAAGCCAGCATAGTTTTCTTCCTGATTCAAAACCTGTCCTAATTCATCAATCCGAATGGCTGTTCACAAATGTGTTGGACCATATCAAGAGCAATTGATGCATTTAGGAGTTAGCACGCAACAAAAGGGGGGCACGGTGGCGCAGCGTAGAGTTGCTGCCTTGCAGCGCCAGAGACCCCGGTTTGATCCTGACTTCCGATGCTGTCTGTACGGAGTTTGTACGTTCTCCCCATGACCACGTGGGTTTTCTCCGAGCTCTTAGGTTTCCTCCCACACTCCAAAGACGTACAGGTTTGTAGGTTAATTGGCTTGGTATAAATGTAAATTGTCCCTAGTGTGTGTAGGATGGTGTTAGTGTGCGGCGCGGTGGGCGTGGGTCACTGGTCGCCGCGGACCCGGTGGGCTGAAGGGCCTATTTCTGCACTGTATCTCGAAACGAAACTAAGATGCTTTTTCATTGTACCTCGGTACACGTGACAATAAACTAAACTAAACTAGTTCATCTGAGGTCGGTGAATAGCCTATTATCTGAATTAATGACTTCACAGTACTCCAGAGTCCTCTTGTGGGATGGTGGACAATGCCCCAATAGGTACAATTATCCTTCTTTGTCCCACAACTGCCACTATCCCCATCTCTACCACCAATGCTCTATTCTTCACCTCCTAGGTACACCTGTTCGTTCCCACATCTCAAAGGACATGCAGGTTGCTAGGACAGTTGCTACTGTAAATGATCAGCAAAACAATCATGCTGAGAGAGAATAGATTACGCGGAAATAAATGGTAGAATGGGTTTTATAGAATCGTTCTGGGAGCTGGCATTGAATTGACATCCCAATTGGCTTCCTTCTATCTCATAAGGAAATATAAGAAATACGAGAAAAAAATAATCCTCAAGGCAACATGCCATCGAAACCCTCCATGGAATTAAATCCCAAGTCCCATACACCAGTCACAGCAAGAAATGTCCACATTTATCACAACAGAAACAAACGTTTGTGCATTTCAGATCATTATTGCAAATTACCATACAAAACATGTGGCAAACCTTTTGAATGATGATCAGGCTCACTTTTTTTGAAGCTATGGACACGAGAACTGAATGAATTCTGATTAAGTGTTCATCAGATCCCGTATCTGAAAGACGACCCGACCACATGCTAAGAACAAAGAATGGAGATGGTGAGTCAGTCAACTAGATCTGGGAAAGGAAAGTTATTTGTCAAGGAGAACATTGCTCTTTACAACTATAAATTGTGGGATTGTGGACAATGCACCAATAGATATAACTAATTTTCTTCACGAGGTTTTCCCGAGGTGCCGAGGCCACGCTGCCTGCCCAATGTCTCATCGGTTGGCGGGACCGGGAATCCACCCGAAGACTCCGCAGACAGCCTAACCAAGGAAGGAGCTGGAGAAAACGGACATGAGGAGCAGGAACTGGAAGGAGGATGAACTGGGGTAATGCCCGCAGCTCCTGCAGGAGGCGCCCCCGAGACACAAAGATGGCTGGGCAAGGAGAGGCAAGGAACATTGGTTAATGGCAACTGCTCCAGTACACCAAGTGTGTGGGCCGACCGGAATTTGGACTTTGAATAATGGCGCCAAAAATTGTGTTGTCCACATGTGGATTATGCAAAATGAGTTTCACTGTGTAGTTGCAGATGGGACAAATAACGCACTATTGAATAAAGCACTATTGAAATCGAAACAAGATCTGAAGGCTGGCCAGGACAAAATAAGTAAGCGTACTGTAGGGAAGCATGTACTGCTATGAAAACATATTGTTTTTATGCACCTTGTTAATAAGGAGGATTCTGTTATTAATTAATTCAAAGCAGAATTCGATTACACATTCAGGATCAGTTGACTATTTCTGTACAATTTGCTAATCGGGGATATGCTTAGCTGTGGCAATACTCTACTAGATCGTTTGTAAGAAGAACTCCTCTCACCCTTGTAATACTCCTCTCACCCTTGTAATGAACTGTTCAAACTACTCCCTTCCGGCAGACGTTACAAGGCCTTCTACGCTCGCACCTCCAGGCTCAGGAACAGCTTCATTCCCAGAGCTATAGCAGCTCTGAACCGGCCCTGCTGAGTGCCCCCCACCCCCATGGACTGTCTCCCTCGGACACATCTGCACTTTAGTCTGTTTTGATTGTTTTACTGTTCTAGTGTTATTTTTACAAACCTTCTTCTCAGGGTATCTAAACCTAAAATTTTATTAGTTGTTTAAGTTATGACATCGGATGGAAGTTGCAAACCAAATCTCGTTGCACTTATGTGCAATGAATATAAAATGTATTATTATTATTATTATTATTATTATTATTATTATTATTATTATTATTATTATTATTATTATTAGAAATAATTTCACTGTGCATTTGTTTTTATGTGACCATAAAAACAGCATTGATCCATTGAACTTTTTCCTCTGCATGGTCATATGCTGACTGCATAATAAAAGGTCTAGACATGTCTCACATTTTGGAGTTGGTCTAGCTATTGCAAAGATCTGAGCAATGCGCAAGATATAAGCACAATATCAGTTCTGAGCCATAAAGATCTTAAGGGTCTGTCCCACTTGGTGATTTTTTGGCGAATGCCGGTGTCATATCAGTGTCGCCAAAAGATTTTGAACATTTCAAAATCCAATGGCGACAAAAAAATGTTGCGACACTTGAGAAAACACCGTGCGTCATATGTCATCTTGCCACGTCACCGCCGCATCGCGCCTCGAATTTTTCAGTGACCTGATACGTCATCAGTCATTGATGCCGGCGGTCGCCGAAAAAAATTGCCAAGTGGGACAGGCCTTTACTGTTGTATCTCTCGGTTTCAGTGTTGCACCCTCAAATATTAAGTAGGTAGGCAGCTATGCGACAAACTAAGACTACAGGAACAGATTACCATCATTATCCATGGAAAAGCAACCTTCCCCACAAAAATTATTGAAAATATCTTGTTATATTGTCAATTAAGGCAAGCAAACTGGTGAACTCACATTTTACCAGTGTTAGCTTAGTAAATTATATTACTGGTGAGCAATTAGCCCCTATTTTGAATGAAAAAATGATTGCAAAATATAGACCTAACTATCTAGTTTATAGCTAGATAGCTACAAAAGTATATACAAACACTATTAAATGGTCTTGAGGGAAAAAAGTAGATTTGAAGATGCTGATAGGTAAAGTAAAAATTAAGATTCTTCTATTTAACCCGATAATCCGTCACTTGCTCATAATCAGCACAGCAAAGAAAATAATCCAATGTTGCAATAGATCCAGACCACTAACACTTGCTGCTACTACTGTGGTACTGAATTCAATAGCCTCGCCACACATGCAGAACATAGTAGTCAACAAATAACTTGAAATCGTGATTGTCATACAACTATTTAATGTCATAATTCCTTAAAATCCAGATTATATTGTTTTTCTCTTTGCATGAGCACATTCTATTTAATAACTACAACACAAGTGTGCTCAATAAATAAAATAAATACTGCTTTCAGAGCTTGAACTTTAGACTCCACAAGCAGAATTTTGTTTGGATGAATACGGCCCCACAGTTTCATAGATCCAAGGTACTAAAGGGTTAATTCTGCAGATCGCATCTAACTGTACTATGGCTGCAGCTCAGATGGAAAACATTAGCTGAATGGCCAAGAGTCAAACTCTGGAATGCTCATAAACTTTTGACGTTTTAAGAGAAAGCAGAATGGTGTTAACCATTCCAGATAAGGAAACCCTTGGCATTTTAGAAAGGTACTTGGTCACACAATAATCTTGGTTTATGAACTGGCAAACCTAACACAGAATCCAACCGAATATAGTTGAAATATTATTTATTTTTTCAATTATTAAAAGTAGTTCAAGTTAAACGTGACATGATTTCAATTTGCATTAATTAGCTTGAGCTTATTAAAGGAGGTTCCCATGTCATTTATTTTGGCTAGTTCCTGTAGGAGCTGCTCCGTAGATCTCAGTAGGATAGAGAGGAGCGCCAACATTAGATTTAGTGGGTCAGCAATTTCCACTGGAGAGAAATGTCCTAATTTTTAAAAATAAATAAACCAGGAACATCTTACGGCTCTGTCTTAACAAAATGATTGAACCGTAATCTGGAAAGCAGTTGCTTAAGTTGCATATCTTGTACGCACGGCTTCTCCATAATTTGGCCTCACTTTAATTCCATGATGTACTGTACATGTGGCTTCCTCCAATGGTTCGGACAACAGAGCGAAAATGTGAAACATGTGTCATCTACGGAATCATTCTTTCCGGGATTCGGCTCAGAGAGTTTCCGTAGAATTTAACATTGACCGTTTTATGGGTCAGTTTACTTTTGATAAGAAAAGTACAGTATGAATAGCTGAGCACGTAACTTTTAAGTCACTTGCTTTCGAGCAGAGTTACAGACAAAGGAACAGAGGTCACATAGTGCATATTTGTTCACATACTGAAATTCCTGCATCACTTTTTCCATTACCCAGCAAGGAGGGAGGGACAACTACTTTTAGCAACCAATAGGACGGTTTTGTGGAGGCCTGGCAACTCCATGAGTAGTTTCCCAATGTGATTTTTAATGGAAAATACGGCAGCTTGGTCTCCCGTTATACAGAGCTGTGTGAGTGAATTGGCTATCCAATGCAAACTTCCATCTCTGCTTTTTTAATGGCTTGCAGCCTTTGTATCAGGATATCTGGGTAATCAAGAGACTTTCAAATGCTGAAAATTGTCTTTTTGTTGATGACCTTTTCAAAATTTAAAGTTCGTAAAATGAATTTTATCTTTTGTACTTTAGGTTTCTGATTCAATTCGAATTATGTTTCACAAAAGCGAAAATCACTGGTTGTTCATAAGTTCATAAGGTCATAAGTTCTAGGAGCAGAATTAGGCCATTCTGTCCATCAAATCCACTTCGCCATTCAATCATGCCTAATCTATCTTTCCCTCTTAACCCCATTTTCCTGCCTTCACCCCATAACCCCTGACACACTTACTAATCATGACTCTGTCAATCTCTGCCTTAAAAATATCCACGGACTACCTCCACAGCCATCTGTGGCAACGAATTCCACTGATTCACCACCTACTGACTAAAGAAATTCCTTCATCTTTCTAAAGGCAAGTCCTTTTATTCTGAGGCTTTTATCCTCTGGTCCTAGGCTCCCCCACTAGTGGAAACATCCTCTACATGTTCACTCTATCCAGGCCTTTTACTCTTCGGTAAGTTATTGTGTGAATAAATGGGAGTTATCTATTAAAAAGCCCAGGCAGCATGGTAGATTGAGTTTTCCGGAAGTGGCGGCGCTGCACAAGAAGCTGCGGCTCGCCTGCAGTCCGTCTGTCTTTTCCTTTTTTTGTTTTCTTTTGTCTTTTTTTTTAGTTTATTTTTAGTTGTGTATGTGTGCGGGGTAAGGGGCAATTTTTTTTTAAACCTCTTCCTTCAACGGGGATGCGACCTTTTCCTTGTCGTATCCCGTCTCCGTCTGCGCTGAGGCCTAATATCGTGGTGCTGGCGGCCTCCAACTGGAATCGACCTTGAGGCTCCGGAGGCAGAGCCTGTGGACTCACCATCGCGGAGCTGGCCTACTTCGGAGGCTGTGGTGGCGCTGTGGCTGCGGCCCGACTTCGGAGCTTCGGGGGCCCTGTGAACGGTAACATCGGGTGCTCGCAGGTCCCAGGTTGGTGACTGATTCTCGGGAGCTCCCGCAACAACAGCTTCATCCGCTGGACTGGAGGGTGGTGGCTTCGTCCGCCCCGGGTCGCGGAGTTGAACCGTCCCATTCGCGGAGCTTGGAATCGGCCGCAGGACTTACCATCACCCGGCGGGGGGCCCAAGATCGAGAGCCTGGATTGCCTCAATGCAGAGGGAGAACAAGCAAGGAAGAGATAAGACTTTTTGCCTTCCATCACAGTGAGGAGTTGCCTGGAGATTCACTGTGATGGATGTTTGTGTTAAACTGTGTTCATTATGTGTTCTGTTGCTTTTTTTTTCTGTATGACTGCAAGGTACACAATTTTGTTCAAACTATTGTTTGAATGACAATAAAGGAAACTCAAAATCAACTCAAAACACTAAGTGCTGGAGTAACCGTGGGGGTCAGGCAGTATCCTGATCAGTCTGATGTAGGGCCCCAATCCGAAACATCGCTGAATCAGTCTGATGAATGGTCCTGACCCTGACCTTGTCACTCCATTTCCCCCACCCACAAGCATCTTTGAGTTTTGCTCCAGATTCCAGCATCTGCACTTCCTCATATCACCATGGTAGATATGGTACCTTATGTGCTGATTAACATGTACCTTAAATTCCTGAAATGGAATGTTTCAGACGCGCCCCTCTCCAGAAATTAGAGTTGGTGATCCAGTATTGCGGCAAACTGATGTGTACTGCGTAATTTTTAGCATATTGTGTGGATCAGACATTGTCCGGAGACTCCATACACACTTCATCAGGGTCATAGTGGCATAGAATCATGCAGCATGGGACAGGCCATTCGGCCCATCGTTCATGCTGACCCAGGGGCCCCAACTACACTGCTCCCACTTGCCTGCATTTGGCCCATATACTTCTACACCTTTCCTATCCATGTACCTGTCCAATTGTCTTTTAAATGTTGTTGTAGAACCTGCATCAACTTCCTCATCCAGCAGTTCATTTCATTTACCTATTACCCTCTGTGTGTAAAAGTTGCCCCTCAGATTCCCATTAAATCTTTCCCCTCTCGCCTTAAACCTACGTCCTCTGAATTTTAATTTCCCCACTCTGGGTAAAAGACTTATCTATTCCCTTCATGCTATTATAAATCTCTATAAGATCACCTCTCATCCTCCTATGCTCCAAGCAATACAATCCTAGCCTTTCCAACATCTCCCTATAGCTCAGGCCCTCAAGTACTGACAACATTCTCATAAATCGTCTCTGCCCTCTATCCAGCTTAACAATATCTTTCCTGTAGCAGGCCGAATCTGAACACAATATTCCAACTGTGGGCTCACCAGCACCTTGTACAGCTGTAACATAACATCCCAATGTCTAGACTCGGTGCCCTGACTGATGAACACCAATGTGCAAAAAGCCTTCTATCTGTGATGCCACTTTCAAAGAACATAGAAACATAGAAACATAGAAATTAGGTGCAGGAGTAGGCCATTCAGCCCTTCGAGCCTGCACCGCCATTCAATATGATCATGGCTGATCATCCAACTCAGTATCCCGTACCTGCCTTCTCTCCATACCCTCTGATCCCCTTAGCCACAAGGGCCACATCCAACTCACTCTTAAATATAGCCAATGAACTGGCCTCAACTACCCTCTGTGGCAGAGAGTTCCAGAGACTCACCACTCTCTGTGTGAAGAAAGTCTTTCTCATCTCGGTCTTAAAGGATTTCCCCCTTATCCTTAAGCTGTGACCCCTTGTCCTGGACTTCCCCAACATCGGGAACAATCTTCCTGCATCTAGCCTGTCCAACCCCTTAAGAATTTTGTAAGTTTCTATAAGATCCCCTCTTAATCTCCTAAATTCCAGAGAGTATAAACCGAGTCTATCCAGTCTTTCTTCAGAACTATGTACCTGCACTCCTAGATCACTCTGTTCTACAACACTTCCCGGAGCCCTGCCATTTACTGTGACGGGCCTGCTTTTGTTAGAGTTCCCAAAAATCAACACCTCATATATATCTGCATTAAACTCCATTCTCTGCCCAATTGTCCATCTGGTTAATATTCTGCTACAACCTTTGATAACCATCTTAGGTATCTACAATACCATCTCCTTGCATAGTGTCATCTATAAACTTACTAATCCTGCCTTGTACATTCTCATCCAAGTCGCTGATATCAAACATTCTCGAATACTAATTAAGAGACTAACGTGAGTCTCCCATTATATTAGTAAACCATTTGTACCTCAGCTTGAAAAAGAAAACCTTTTATTGATCATTAATCTGACTGCTGCTTATGTAGGATCTTGCCATGCACCAAATTGGCTGCTGTATTTGGCTGCATTGAAACAGTATCTATGTTAAATAGTGAATTTTATCTTCTGTTGTTTTCCTTAATAATTCCTTATGGAAGGTCGTACTTAAATATGTTTTTCTTCTTCAATCGGCTCTTTTAACATAAGAGAAATAAGCTTTTTTTCCAAAGGGCTTTCGCCATTTTGTCATAGAGTCATAAAGTGATACAGTGGAAACAGCCCCTTTGGCCCACACCGGCCAACAATGTCCCAGCTGCACCAGCCCATATCCCTCCAAACCTGTCCTATCCATGTACCTGTCTAACTGTTTCTTAAACGTTGGGATAGTCCCTGCCTCAACTACCTCCTCTGGCAGCTTGTTCTATGCATCCATCGCCATTTGTGTGAAAAAGTTACCCCTCAGATTCCTATTAAATATCTTGAACCTATGTCCTATGGTCCTCGATTCCCCTACTCTGGGCAAGAGATTCTGTGCCTCTACCCGATCTATTCGCTCTCATGATTTTATACACCTCCATAAGATCAGCCCTCATCCTCCTGCACTCCAAGGAATAGAGATCCTTTCTCAACCTTTCCCTATAGCTCACCCTCTAGTCCTGGCAACATCCTCTTAAGTCCACTGTTGCTTCTATAGTGATTCAAAAACTTTCCAGCAAACAATACTCCATTAATTTTCTATCGTATAATATACTGTACTGTTACATTGTGTCTCCTTTGCTTTCACTTATTGTACAATCTCCTGTTGATACATCTTTGGTATCACTTGTTATAGTGATACCAATTCTTGATTAGTACGTGTGTCAGCAGTTATGGGGAGAAGGCAAGAGAATGGGGTTAGGAGGGTGAGATAGATCAGCCATGATTGAATGAATGGCAGAGTAGACTTGATGGGTTGAATGCCCTAATTCTGCTCCTATCACTTATGACCTTATGACCGTATTACCTTTGCTGTTGCTTTCAAGCACACATTGTTGAATTACTACAAACATGTCTATTGTCAGAGTCGTCAGAGAGTAATTCCCTTTAGATCATCCCGCAATCTATTTAAAGATAATTGGGGGGGTTTTCTGGCAAAACCCTGACTCCTCTTGAGGTCAGAAGGACCAGTGTGAAATGGCTGTGTTTTTTTCCACCTTATTAGACGAGGGTTTCAGAGGGAAAACAATGCATGCCTTTTGAAACGAGCCATAATGGTCTCAAAGATACTATTTGTGAGTATGGCAAACGAGATGTCCATTGCTTAGAAACAAATAACATGGGGGCTGAAGGCCGTTAATGTTTTAAGAGCCCCAGGCTTTATCCTTTGTGGCTTCATGGAAAAGAAAATGGCCATTTGGGAACTGCTCCAAGCTAGGAGTTCACAGCCACTTATCTACCCTGGTCAGTACTATTAATAACACCAGAAATAATTGAATGCTTATTAAATATTTAAATATTCTGGCAGCAAGCCACTGCTCAAGGATTGGTACTTTGTGTTCCACTTTATTGTTGCAATTCAAAACAACTTGTAACTTCCAACATGGTTTGAGCCCCCTAATCCACAGAGGTGTAAGATGTTAGTTGATGGAATTTCCATCCTGCCCCTTTTTAGTGATTCTTGGAAGTTAGTGACAGATTAAAACCAATATAGTAAGATATGATTTAATATTAAGATTACAAGCACAATCAGCGAGTATTTGGGTTTCCTACATTGCAGAGTGCACAGAGTGTATTTTGCAAGTGTCCTGCAGGACTGCTGTGACATTTTGACCGACCTTTCATCTTCCTACGAAATGTTCTCTCAGAAAAAGTCAAGTCGAGTTTATTGTCACATGCACAAGTATGGTGAGACACAGGTACAATGAAAATCTTCCTTTTAGCAATATAACAGGCACATGGACTCAGACAATACACAAGAACATAAATCATCAATAAAGTATGCATGAATTTTGCAAGACAGTGAAGAAAAAAAGTGTGCAAAATGAAACGCATTACTACAAAATATGCACTAGCAAGTGAGATCCTAATTAATTCCATCAAAATATTGATAATAGTGCAAACTGATGATTTACATGACGGGTGACATATTTTACGATCATTCAGGTTCTCCTATTTGAAAGGGACAGCAACTGGTGAATGAGTAACCAATATATATTTTCAGATTTTTGTAATCAGACTTGATCTCAGGGAAGAAGAATTAGTGTCCAGCAACTAGGAGATCAGGTAGGTTCAGGCGGGCTTAGCGAAGGTGTTCAGTGAAACGATCGCCCTATATACGTTTGGTCATCAATGTATAAGAGTCCACATCTTGAACAGCGGATACAGTAGATGAGGTTGGAGGAAGTGCAAGTGAGCCTCTGCCTAACCTGAAAGGACTGTCTGGACAGAGTCGAGGGAGGAGGTATAGCGACAGGTGTTGCATCTTCTGCGGTTGCAGGGGAAAGTACCTGGGGAGGAGGTGGTTTGGGTGGGAAGGGATGCGTTAACCAGGGAGTTGCGGAGGGAATGGTCTCTGCGGAAGGCAGAAAGGGATGGAGATGGGAAAATGTGGCTCAATAGACAATAGACAATAAATAGGTGCAGTAGTAGGCTATTTGGCCCTTCGAGCCAGCACCACCATTCAATGTGATCATGGCTGATCATCCCCAATCAGTACCCCGTTCCTGCCTTCTCCCCATATCCCCTGACTCTGCTATCTTTAAGAGCCCTATCTAGCTCTCTCTTGAAAGCATCCAGAGAACCTGCGTCCACCGCCCTCTGATGCAGAGAATTCCACAGGCTCACCACTCTCCGTGAGAAAAAGTGTTTCCTCGTCTCCGTTCTAAATGACCTACTCCTTATTCTCAAACTGTGGCCCCTGGTTCTGGACTCCCCCAACATCGGGAACATGTTTCCTGCCTCTAGTGTGTCCAAGCCCTTAACAATCTTATATGCTTCAATGAGATCCCCTCTTCCTTCTAAACTCTAGAATGTACAAGACCAGCTGCTCCATTCTCTCAGCATATGACAGTCCCGCCATCCCGGGAGTTAACCTTGTAAACCTACGCTGCACTCCCTCAATAGCAAGAATGTTCTTCCTCAAATTAGGGGACCAAAACTGCACACAATACTCCAGGTGTGGTCTCACTAGGGCTCTGTACAACCCCAGAAGGACCTCTTTGCTCCTATATTCGATTACTCTTGTTATAAAGGTCAACATGCCATTCACTTTCTTCACTGCCTGCTGTACCTGCATGCTTATTTTCTTAGACTGATGTAAAAGGACCCCAGATCCCGTTGTACTTCCCCTTTTCCCAACTTGACGCCATTTAGATAGTAATTTGCCTTCCTGTTTTTGCTACCAAAGTGGATAACCTCACATTTATCCACATTAAACTTCATCTGCCATGCATCTGCCCACTCCCCCAACCTGCCCAAGTCACCCTGCATTCTCATAGAATCCTCGTGATGGGATCCCGTGGGAGGTGATTTAATTTGGGAGGATTATGTGTTGTATGCGACGGCTGATGGGGTAGAAGGTAAGGACTAGGGGGACTCTGTCGCTGTTGCGACTAGGGGGAGGGGGAGCAAGGGCAGAGCTATGGGGTACTGAGGAGACACGAGTGAGGGCCTCCTCTATGATGGGAGAGGGGGGACCCCTGTTCCCTAAAAATGAGGACATCTCGGATGTTCTAGTTGGAACACCTCATCTTGGACACTGATGCGGCGTAGATATTGGGAGTAGGGGATAGAGTCTTTGCAGGAAGCAGGGTGGGAAGAAGTGTAGTCGAGATAGTTGTGGGAATCAGTTGGTTTGTAATAGACAATAGTCAATAGTCTATTTCTTGTGATGGAGACTGTGAGATCAAGAAAGGGGAGGGAGGTGTCGGTGATGATCCAAGTAAATTTGGATGCAGGATGAAAATTAGTGGTGAAGTTGATGAAGTCCATGAGTTCTGCATGAGCATTGTATTTGGTTGTGTTGACAAAAACGATCATTATACCAGGCACCCTTGTCACTCATGTGCCCCCCCCCCCCAAGGTTATACCCATCCCTTTATTTTAGCGGGCATCCCCACCAGTACCTGCCCCACATTGTCCAGCAGTGGAAGGACCCTAAACTGGTCGTCCCCCACAGAGCCTTTATGTTGGCTGCACCGAGCTTCAGTGCGTCCCTCAGCACGTACTCCTGCAGTCAGGAGCCGGCCAGTCGGCAACATTCCGTGACAGATAGCTCACTCTGCTGGGAGATCAACGAGTTTTTGGAATAAAGAATCAGAGAACATAGGTGAGAGGGGAATGATTTAATAGGAGTCACTCAGAGTGTGGCAGATATATGGACTGAGATGCCTGAGGAGGCATTTGAGACAGGTACAAACACAATATTTTTAAATGCCTAGACAGGTACAGGGATTGGAAAGGTTTAGAGGAATATGGTCCAAATGTGGGCAAATGTGACTTACTTAGATGGGCCATCTTGATCAGCATGGAGGAGTTGGGCCAATGGACCTGTTTCCATGCTGTATGACTCTACAACTCTATGTTTCAAAATAAAGCACAGATAAAATAACAGGGAAAACATAAGCAAATACATGCATTGTGTTTATATATATATCTATAAACCTTGTACATATATATATATAACTTTTTTTGGAACAGTATACTTGAAATTACTGCTGCTGCTTATATATTATATATATATATAATATGTGTATGTGTGATTTTATATATGTAAAACAGCAGCAGTAATTTCAAGTATACTGTTCTAAAAAAAGTATAAAGTACCAGTTTAGCATCTAGTTTTCATGTCCTCTAGATCTCTTTGGTTGCAGTACTTCCTACCCTAATTATATTTTATAAATAAATTTTCTTGTTAAGTAATAAGTTGAGTTCATCCTAATGAGCAGGAAGAATTCTCAACGGACTAACGTTTTTTTTTCTGCCTTCAATTTCCTGACCACATGTAAAGCAAAATGAGCAGGACATAAATGGATTTGGAAATTACAGCCTTTTCATTGAAGCTGTGGTTCAGCAAATGAAAGGGATCCTGTTAGTTCAGTTGACCCTACTTGTCATCATTTCAGCTTTTCTTTCATCGGGCAAACTCATAACTAAATCCTGCAAAAAAAATCCTGTAGTTTTCTGTCTGATTTATCAAACTGTTCAGTTGCATTCACAGATGCAAAGGGCCTGTTCTGTTATTCATGCCATTTTTGCTCAGCATTGCACACTGCCCGAGTATTTCCATATCAACAATATGCCCAAAATTAGATCTTACACATTATGAAATAACAGTTGATTTCAAAGTACATTTTAAATCGTGACACATTCTAGAGTAAACATATAGTTTCCAATAACTTCGCAAAGTCAACACCATGACCTCACTTAAATGGGAAAAGGGACTGCATCTGGAGCTGGACGCAAACTAGCATCAGACAGGATTTGTTTTAAGTAGATGAAATAACATTGAAAGGTCTCAGGCCGGAATGTCAGATTCTAGTGTCCTGTCTGCATTATCTAGTTGTATGCTCTGGTGCAGCACAGAGCACTTGATGCACTGTTGAAGGCGTTATCTTTTAGAGGAGATTTTATATTCAGGTTCCATCTGCCCTCCCCGGAGGAAGTAAGTTAACCTCCGGTATTACTTTGAACCAGGGCAAAACTAACATCCTGACTTTTTATAATGTAAATTTATCCCTTTGGATTATTTTATTCTCATATTGCCGTTTGATTAATCTTACTTTATGCAATTCGTTGCTGCATTTCCAATGCTACGATAAAAAAATCAAAGGCCACTAAAATGCACCCTGGGATATGTGGATTTCTATTTCCTTGGCAGTTTAACAGTATTCTCACCCTCCATGTAAAAATGTTTAGTTTCTTTAAACCCTATGCTTCATTTTCTCTTTAATTATGTCCGCCAGATTTATTTTACATTTCTTTGTCAGAAAGGTATATTTTTCTGGGCCAACCTTATTTAAACTCTCCATGATTTTGAATATTCCCTTTGGATCGTTTTAAGATTTCCTATTTCATTTGATTTCTCAGTGTTTTCTTGTGTTCTTTAATGAAATGAAGGGATGCATCAAGTATGTTAACTGTGTGCAATTTCAGTACAAATTCTCTTGTAAATTTTCAAAGAGTGGAAATCTTCATTGGCAACACAATTCAGGAATTGGACGGATTAAAGAGATTTGGGTTATAAAATGTAACAATTGTACTGACGTCAAACAGCTTATGAGCAATGCAAGCATTTGGGTAAAATGTAGGGGTGGAAGATTGCAACCTTCACGTGGTCCGCCCTGTTTCAATTAATGCAATCAACCCGGCGTGCACAATCAAATAATATCAAATAGAACAAGTTGTCCTACAACTTTAGGCTGTGCACGCCACATGAAGAAGATGGAGAGGGAGAGGGAGAGAGAGAGAGAGAGAGAGAGAGAGAGAGAGAGAGAGAGAGAGAGAGAGAGAGACATGAAAGAGAGAGAGAGAGAGAGGGAGAGGGAGAGGGAGAGAGAGAGAGAGAGAGAGAGAGAGAGAGAGAGAGAGAGAGATGAAAGAGACGTGAAAGAGACGTGAAATGCCTCCCTGCTAGCTGTGTTCCCCTGTCACAGGTTTGAGAAAGACTGAGCCACTGTGACAAACCCGACACCACCGGCTCCATCACATGGTCAAGACTGGACTGCAGGGAAGAAACGCTAAAGACAATGCTGACCTGTAGGGAGAATCCCGAGATCGCCATGCCACCTCCTTCGAGAGCAGGACTGAGTTGCCAGGACAAGCCTAAGATCGGCAGTACCACCATACATATGCCCTGACGATGAGGGACAGTGCCCCCATGCTGTCCTGGACGTCCTTACCACTGTAAATAAAACCATATCACGTGTGTTCACCTAATTGAGTGTGTCGATGTGGTCACTACTGAACTCGGCATATTCCCTGACGCCACAATATGTCGCGTGACGAAAAGATCATAGAAATAATGCAAACATAGTGAAAGTAAATATGATAACATGGACGCAGTTTAAATATAAATCTCACAGATTGCAATCAACTTTGTTTCCCACAGGGTTACTAGCACATGGAACAAGCTCCCAGGGGAAGCAGCTGATTTAAAATAAGCTGATAACTATTACAAAGGAATACATTTAATAACTCTTTAAAAAGTAGGATTAAGGACATTTGGATTAGTTGAGAAAGGGAAAAAGATGAATGTCTAAATGGAGGTGAGAGGTCATTCCTAGTGCAGTATTCAGACATAATATCCAGATTAAATAAACACTGGTCTAAACATTAATTTCACAAAGCGAGTATTAGCATCGGAAAGGAGATTTCCGAAATTCCTACTGCAGCAGGACCGCCATGTACCGGAAACACATACCTGACTTTTACGATGCATTTCAAATTCTTCCTTTCATTGTCAACAGATTGTGAATACCACAAAGCCACCTTAAGTTCTAAAGTAGACCACTGTGCAACCATACTTCCATTCAGCTGAGGAGAGCTGGAGACAGTCCGCTAAAGAGTCTCATCCCGAAATGTCACCTATTCCTTCCATCCAGAGATGCTGTGTGACCCAGCTGAATTACTCCAGCTTTTTGTGTCTGTCTTCAGTGGAAACCCATATTGTTTCAAATGTTATTAAAATAAGGCAGATGATTGGCATCTATGGTTCATGGTTCGGTTTAATTTAAAAATGTAGTTAATTTTCACTGCTCTCCTAACATTCAATTTTGTGTTGCCTCAAAATACTTTAATTTATGCAGCAAAATTTACTTTTATTTAGAAATCCAGACTTAAGTACACCTTCCCTTGTATATACTTTTCCAGAGACTTATCCAGTATTAGTTTATCACTGTTCCTTATTAGTGTGTCAAAAAAAATTCTCATCATCAGGTTCAGAAAATACCATTTAGATAGAATCTTTTTCAGAGGTTCGCAAAGGACCGCATGTGTAATTATTTGATGTACAGTGCATTCAGAAAGTAGTCAGACCCCTTCACATTTTCCACATTTTGTTACGTTACAGCCTCATTTTAAAATGGATTAAATTCTTATTTTTTTATCATCAATCTACACACAATACCCCAGAATAAAGCGAAAACAGGTGTATAGAGTTTTTTGCAAAGTAATTTAAAATAAATTATTGAAATATCTCATTTAATAAGTATTCTAACCCTATGCTATGACCCCCAAAATAGTAAGATAGTGAGCTTACCAGTTTGATCTTTATTTTATGAGGAGTTACGATGAACGATTACGTGAAGAATCCCGCCAGTCCGCATATGCGTCAATCTTCAAATCAGCGGTGTGAAATCACAGGTAACAGTAATTGAAGTAACATAGTAAGATTAGAAACCTAGAGCTACCAGATGACCTTTGTGATATGAGGGTTGGAAGCGGTGGGCATGTAATCGCTCATCGTAACTCCTCATAAAATAAAGATCAAACTTCAAAACTGGTAAGTTCTCGTTTAATCCTACCATTTTACTTCAGAGTCACGTGAATGATTCCGTGAAGATTTCGAAGCTCTGTGATTTCATGCCATAGATACAAATCCAGGCATCTCACTGCATCGATTGACCCAGGATGAGTGAATAATAAACAATGCACTGAACCATGGCATTGATTTGAACATGTGAATGGTTTATTTAACAAAGAAAGAATGTGCTAAAATAGAATGTGCGAATACCCCTAGTCCGGTAAGCGGCTTGTTATAGAACCTTTGAAAAGTCAGTTAATTTGTCCATCCTGCAGCCGCGAGAATATGGTCGAGAGGGACGTCCATTGCCCTCGCTGCTGACGTTGATGTTGCCCTGGTGGAGTGAGATTTAAAATTGTCAGTGTCCACCCCTGCACAAACCAGAATCTGTTTCAGCCATCTTGAAATGGTCTGTACCGACACTTTCTTATGCGGCTTTCTGTTAAATAATGCTGATTCCGAACCTCTGAGGCTCTTGTTGACCTTGATAATGTTGCAAGTGCAAAACTACACACAATCGTAAATCCGTAGGGTATGCCGAAAAATTAAGCTTGAACCCTGGCATCCCTGGTCTGCTCTGTTTAATTAAATCATAAATGTAAAACGTAACATTATTTACAGACGACAGCATCCTGTCCAGTCGCAGCTTCTGCAATGTCTGGACCCGTTGCGCTGAAACCAGCGCCATGAGCATGACCTTTAGGGTGATTTGGGGCAAAGACAGGGATGTGGCTGGAGCCCACAGGCAAAGCAATGTGAGTACCACGCTCACAACCCAGATTTCAGAGTACCTGGGCTTGGGGGGATTGGAATTTAAAATACCCTTCATAAACCGGGATATTAAAAGGTGAGATCCATCAGAATGTTGTTCCGACCCCAGCCATAAGTAAGATGACAGGGCACTCCTGGCACTATTGATGACACTATAGCTCAACCCTTCATCAAAATATACTGTTGACAGAATCTCTAGCACACCTGAGATGCATGCCGTGTGATATGTTATGTTCCCCCGTAAACAGAACACCTACCATTTCCTGACATGAGAGATGTACTGTTTTTTTGGTTCTATCCCTCCAGGCTGCAGTGATCACATCCACGGGACGATCGGATAGTCCAAGCCCCAGGTATGGCCTCCTTAGAATCTGCAAATCAATAGATCAATACGGTCATGTAATGGATGTGGTTCCCCAGTTCCAGGCTGCACCAGTAGGTTACTACGTTTCGGGACAGTCATAAGAGGCCGTTCCCAAAATGAGTGGGAACCATGGCTGAGTAGGCCAGTCGGTTATCACCAAAACTCCTGAGGGGGAGTCTGTATTGTCATTGAATTTGCGTGACCTGGTATCTGCCACCATGTTGAATCTACCTGGTAGGTAGATAGCTGAAACCCAAATGTTTCTTGTAATACACCAGTACCAAATAAGGTTAGCCAATCTAACGAATCTGATGTTATCCCATACCATTCCCTCAAGAACAAGTGTAATCACCCCCCAACTTGTAGGTGATCCACGCTTAATATGTTCCGACAAGAACCAGACCCACCTAGCTCCATGGTTACTGGTGGAATTTTCTGCCCGCGGTTTTTGGTGGGTAAGGCCATGTTCACCCTTGCCCCTGGTGGAGTGCGCCAGCTGCGCGTATTTGTGAATGGCCGGCTTGGTCCTTGACCTGAACTGGTTTCAGCGAACCGTTTGTTGGGGTACAGCCGCTGAAGCGAGACTTTGCTGGTCGTCGGTGCTTTGATGAGTCCGACCGTTCTTGCCTCATCATCCAGCTCCTTGACTCTTTTTGAGAGATCTTCACTGAACAGCAGGTTCGGTGGCTGGATATTACTGGGTTTACACAGGGCCGCGAACTTAGGGTTGATAGTAAGGCGGATGGCACTCTTTCTCAGGCAATTTATCTCAAAATGTGCATTGCACATGAGGGCCAGGGCATCCTGCTGTACATCAGACAGGTGCCCTCCATCCACCGACCTACCGAACGCTGTAATGCCTGAGGCGAGCAGCTTCAGTATCCTCTGAAGCCTCATTTTATGAGCTCGGATACCTACGCCCATGTTACCCCAGATGGGGTGGTTAACTGTCGGCACTTTGAGCAGGATACAGTTGGCAGGGGTCTCATATTTTTTGGACGTTTCCTCCATAGTATGCTCTTGAAGCTGGTGTGAGGCCAGGTAATTAATACTTGTGGCCAACTCTTCACCCAGCGGTTCCCCTGTTTCTGTGGGGATAGCAAATCTTGCTGCCAGGACTCCCACCTCCGGCTCGTGCGTTTCATCCCTTGGGGTATGCTCCACAGCAATACCCACGGACTCGACGTCAGAATAAAACTGACCCCGCATGCTCTCCTCCTCCGAGAGGGAGATATTAAGCAGCCCTGATACAGGTGCCACTGGCGCGAGCTCCCGAGGAGACCTGATGGAGTGTGTCTTGGTGGAGCATCCTCTCCATTAGGAGCTCCATCCTGGACAACCATCCAAAGACGTTATCCATTATCAGAGGGGAACCCTCCCGGCCCGACTCATCCGAGTCTACGGGCCGTGCAGACTTTATGATGGTTGTCCGCCCCATGGTGCAGCCACAGTGCTCTCAGGCACCAAGTCTGCAGTCGCTGGTCATACCGCCAGTGACTCGGTAGGTGAGATAGGCGGCCGCCCGCTACCCACACTCCCGCGGTCTTCCACAGCTACTCTCCCGGCGGCTCGCCTTGACTTCACCTTCTACGCTTTCTCCATACTCGACCTTGTCTCCTGAAACAAGAGTTACCAAGCGCAGAAAACAAGCTCCGACTAAGTTTAACACTTACCTGAGGGTTTTTAAACGTACCACTGGAGGAGCGATGCACCTCCCAGCTGGTCGCTGCGCCATGCGTCAAACGTAATGACGCGCATGCGGACTGGCGGGGTTCTTCACGGAATCACTCACGTGACTCCGAAGTAAAATTGAGCTTAGGTTCATCCTGTTTCCATTGATTTTCCTTGAGATGTTTGTACAACTTGATTGGAGTCCACCAGAGATAAATTAAATTGATTGGAGATGATTTGGAAAGGCACACACATGTCCATATAAGGTCCCACAGTTGACAGTAAAAACCAAGCCATGAAGACAACGGAATTGTCCGTAGACCTCCGAGACAGGATTGTGTCGAGACACAGATCTGGGAAAGGGTATAAAACAATTTCTGCAGCATTGCAGGTTCCGAAGAGCACAGTGGCATCCGTCATTCTTAAACCAGGACTCTTCATAGAGCTGGCTGCCCGTCCAAACTGAGCAATCGGGGGAGAAGGGACTTGGTCAGGGAGCTGACCAAGAACCCGTCACGTCTGGAGGAAACCAGGCACCGCTCATCACCTGGCCAATACCATACCTACGGTGAAGCATGGTGGTGGCAGCATCATTCTGTGGGGATGTTTTTCAGTGGCAGGAACTGGGAAACTAGTCAAGATCGAGGGAAAGATGAATGGAGCAAAGTAGAGAGAGATCCTTGATGAAAACCTGCTCCAGAGCGTTCTGGACCTCAGACTGAGGCGGAGGTTCACATTCTAACAGGACAATTCTAACAGGACAACCTTCTAACAACCTTCTAACAGGACAACCTCTAACAGGACAATGACCCTAAGCAAACAGCCAAGACAACGCAAGAGTGGCTTCGTAACAAGTCTGGGAATGTCCTTGAGTGGCCCGGCCAGAGCCCGGACTTGAACCCGATCGAACATCGCTGGTAGGACCTGAAAATAGTTGTACATCGATGCTCCCCAACCAAACTTAAAGAGCTTGAGAGGATCTGCAGGGAAGAATGGGAGAAGTTACCCAAATACAGGTGTGCCAAACCTGTAGCATCATATCCAAGAAGACTTGAGGCTCTAATCGCTGCCAAAGGTGCCTCAACGAAGTAGTGAGTGAAGGGTCTGTCCCACTTAGGCGATTTTTCAGGCGACGACCGGTGACTGTCAAGTTGCTGGCAACTGGAATGGCGACTGTCAGAGTGAACACACACACACACACAAACACATCGCTTCCTTCACCAGCCCGTTATGTAGGCGGGGTACAGGGCAAGCGGGGGGAGCGTTGTCTGAGTGAAATTCACATGGTGCAAAGCCAATGTGATACAGACACACACCGCGATGAACAGGAAGGTTGGCGCTGTAATTAAGATGGCTAAAGCACAATGTACGGTTGTTTATTCCTTTAAAAGAGGGGGGAGGTGGGGTGGAGAATGGGGAAGAAGGGGGAGAAGGAATGGAGACAACTTTTAAGAAGCCAGAGATACATGGCTGTGAAGCTCGGCGGACATTGACATTACCCATCGGCTATCCTTGGTTCTGAAAACTACTGCTTACATTTTTTTTCCCCAATGAGCCAATGAAATTCACTGGTCATTCAACCCACTAGGACCTCCTGGCGTCCCACCTACAGCACGAGAATTCTTGTTCCTCTACATGGCGGCTTCTTTCTGGTTGCCGGGTATTTTTCAACATGTTGAAAAATTCACGGCGACCATAATGAGGCCGCTTCTAGTTCTCAGAATGCGGGAGCTCCTCACGACCATGAAGGTGACTACCCGGCAACCAACCATGAACATGTGGTGACTGCATAGTCTCCTGCACTCGCCTAAAAAGTCGCCTAAGTTGGACAAGCCCATAAAGTGTCTGAATACTTATGTATATGTGATATTTCAGTTATTTATTTTTAATTAATTTGCAAACATTTCTAAACACCTGTTTTTGCTTTTTTATTATGGGGCCTTGTGTGTAGATTGATGATAAAAAAAAAATGAATTTAATCTATTTTAGAATGCTGTAACGTAACAAAATGTGGAAAAGTGAAGGTCTGAATACTTTCTGAATGCACTGTACAGTCGTAGGCTTTGTTCACCAGAGACATAATCAAATTCAGATTGTATCTGTTATTGTACGATACACCAGCGTGCAATGAAATTCTTTGTTCGCAAGAAGCTCAACCAATAATGAATCTTATTGAAGAATACGTTAGATCAAATCGGATGACATTTTTTCATAGCAAACATTTTCTAATTTTCCTAACTGTTTTGAGCTGTTTTGATAACATATAATGGAGTAGGAGAGCTAAGTTGAAGAATAAACATTGTGGAATTTAGTTTAGGTAGTACTAAAGTTTGTACAATTAATAGATCCTAAATGGTAAAATTCTCGTGAATCTTTTGTACTTTCTCGAGGTTAATTTCCCTCATCTCTGCATTCTTGTGGATCCGTCACTTTTCGGGTCTGGGGTTATGTGAGTTATTTGACTGTTGAGGCATTTCAGCTAAACCTTGCCTTCCAGCAGATGGCCTTAATGGGAACTCATCAACCAAGAGTCACCTGCTGACTATCAAGATCAGCTGTAAGATTCCTGCAATGATCAGAGAGCCAAGCACAAGCCAATATTTAAACTCAGGACTTTGTCTGTCTGCATGACAAAGATGTTTCACTGCATCAACAAATTATCTGATCTTGTCACTCTGGTACCCACTGCTAATTAACTCACAGTGGACACAGTAGCGTGTTCTCCCCATGTTCCCAATACCTTCCTTCATTTTCCAGGTTGCATGTATATAGCGATGTTACAAAACCTACCTTCAGCGGCGCTGCAGATCTGCCACTGGCTGTGTGCGTGACTTTGGCGCCTTTGAGGGGGGAGGGGGGGCGGGATTAAAATGCAGGTTTGTATCGCTTGTCGGAGAGGGATTTCCTCGGGCTGCTGGTCGATGAAGAAAATTCGATCGGACTTCCGTTCCCAGTTTTTTTTTTTTAAATCGCTGGACAATTTAATAGTTGGTTTAAAGTAAAAAGCGACTTCGAACGCCCTCAAAGCCTACAACGTGACGGATCGTAATATCAGGACAAAACAAAAGGTAAGTCGTGTATTTCACATATAATCTTGCTTCTTGGGGTGGCTTTAGTCTAATTTTACATTGCAAAAATGTTATTTGGGCCTCATACAAATCGGCAGTGTCTTGTCTGCCAATATGGGGTTAAAATTCATGGCAACGGCAATGTTCTAATCGATCGCATTCCAGAAACACCCACTCGCAAGATGATTTAAATGCTCTTGTTTTTTGGACAATCATGTCATAAGAGCATCTAAATCGTCTATATTTTGAGTTATTGTCTACCCATAGTCAATATTTTTATATACTAAATATCCACAACAGTTTTAGCCACATGTAGTGTGCAAAAAAATTATAATTTTCATTATATTGAGAGTGGATGTTTCTAGATTGATTTATGGGAATTAAACATTAAATTCCTTCCATCTGGCATATAAATGAATGACAGTGAGATTTAAAAATCATGTTATATTGTGAATTATTGTGTGAATGGGATTAGTTTGTTATTTGGATACTTAGGTTATTTAAAACATTCATCCTTTTCTTAAGAAATGGATAGATGTTTAGATCTAGTAATTGAATTTAGATGAATTTAATTGATTACATGAATTTAATTGATTTGATGAAACTGATTAATATTATTTTTTGTTGGGTATTTACTATTTGTTTTAGTGTTTAACTTTATCATTTCTACCTTTTTTCTAAAACTGCAAATAATAACTTGTTTCTGTTAATGCTCTTCAGTGTTTTTTTTTCCTTTACTTTTTAAACAGATGTCTTCGAAGAAGAAATGCAAAATTGTCAATCAAAATGCCCAGCAAAAGAGACTGATTTAGACAGCATTCACCGAGATTATCCGAATTTGGACTACTCCAAATGTGATGATCTACAGGACATTCTTAATGGGAAAGTAGTGGGCAGAAAGGCATGTCATGTGTGGTTTGAAGAGTAAAAACTTGTAGTTTACAATGCCAAAATTGAAAAGTTGAGGAAAAACAAGGTGTGCAGAGTTGCCTATTGGTTACAATCTGAGGAGTATGATGATTTTTACTAGAATGTTGCCAGGGTTCCAGCAACTATGTTACAGAGAAAGGTTGAACAAGTTAGGTCTTTATTCTTTGGAGCGCAGAAGGTTAAGGGGGGACTTGATTGAGATCTTTAAAATGATGAAAGGGATAGACAGAGTTGACGTGGATACGCTTTTCCCATTGAGGGTAGGGAAGATTCAAACAAGAGGGCATGACATGAGAATTAAGGGACAGAGGTTTCGGGGTAACGTGAGGGGGAACTTCTTTACTCAGAGGGTGGTGGCTGTGTGGAATGAGCTTCCAGCAGAAGTGGTGGAGGCAGGATCGATTTTAACATTTAAGAGTAAAGTGGATAGGTATATGGACGTGAAGGGAATGGAGGGGTATGGTCTGAGTGCAGGTAGATGGGACTAGGGGAAAACAAATGGTCGGCACGGACTGGAAGGGCCGAGAGGGCCTGTTTCCGTGCTGTAATTGTTATATGGTTATATGGTTATGATGCTACTGATTATGATATGCCAATGTACCAGCTAGCAACCGATCTTCATAAAGACTTGGTCTATTGCTAGAAATGATCATTTATTTACCTATCTGTTACGGGATAACACCATCTAATACAATAATATTAAAGTTCTTATCTTGACAAAATCACATTTTTGAATTTTCAAGGCAGTCTGGGTGTTTATGACTATTTCCGTCACAACGGTCCATTTTGTAATTAGCTACAATTAGGTAACTAACTAATTATATGCTTTAATTTCAGGTCATCCAAGTAAGATGTTTCATATTTGTTTCAGAGTGCTTCAATCTATAATAACTGAAAATTTCATTCAGTTCTCTTAATTTTTAAGAAAGTTATGGGCTTTTAACTGTTCTCGATCACAGCTTTTGTGTTAAGTCAATGGAAAAGCAATAGGGAACAAGATGCTAATTTCCAAGTGTGAAAATGGCCATTACTTTTTTAATATTGAAGATAGGAAAGTGAATTAGGTGCCAAATTAAACTTCTGTTTATGCTTTATCTGATGGGATAAATTGCAGACTTGATTTTTAAAATCTCAAACATGTATAACATTGCTAATGTATGAGGACTGAATTTCAAAAATATTAACAGGCTTTATATTTATAAATGAGAATGCGTGACATAATACATTATTTTGAGAAGTTTTAAATATAATTGCTTTTCTGCATTTAGTTTAGTTTAGAGATACTGCCCGGAAACAGACCCTTCGGCCTTCCGGTTCCCTGTCGATCAGCGATCCCCGCACCTTTACGTTATCCTACACAATCCTTTTTTTACATCTGTCAAGCCAATTAACCTACAAATCTGGACACCTTTGGAGTGTGGGAGGAAACCGAAGATCTCAGAGAAAACCCACGCAGATCTCGGGGAGAACACACAAACTCCGTACAAACAGCACCCGTAGTCGGGATTTTGTGTTTACCCATGGAAATAACGATATTATTAAACTTAATATAACAACAGAAGCTGCTGGATACATTTGGCAAGTTAAGCAGCATCTGCGGAAAGACAGACAGTTAACAATTCATTGGAACTGGGACAGAGAGAAAATAGGTTAGTTTTCAGTTGACTAAATCTGTTGCGCATCTATCAAATCAACTGGCAGCAGGAAAACAGAAGAAAGCAATTGAGTTTTTATAGCAGTCTTGGAAGAAAGCAAGAGCACTACATCCCTCATGCTGTGAGCCTCTGTGAAAGATACTGAGATGACCTCAGCTACTATATAAATGCAAATTATTGAGCATAATCCAGCCAATGACTCATGGAAAGAAAGAGTCACCCACGTGTAGATATCACAAGGCTACACTGAGTATTCCCAGCATTTACTAAATGTATTTTTGGATTCAAAACTATCTTCACGATTTGAACAGTTTAACTTGACTAATGCTCCTTTGCAGTACAGAGAGCAGAACATTCCGGAACAGATAAAACGTGTAGGAAGGGACGGCTGCTGCTGGTTTACACCAAAGGTAGACACAAAATGCTGAAGTAACACAGCGGGACAGGCAGCATCTCTGGAGAGAAGGAATGGGTGACGTTTCGAGTTGAGACCCTTCTTCAGAGCTAATTCTAAATAAAGGTCTCCTTGTGTTTCTCAGCCCACAAATACTGTCCGGCCTGTCAAATGTCCTATCAATTTTATTTCTTTTACATTTTCAGATTTCAAACATATCTATTTCTTTAGATGTCATTGCTTTAACCCGTCTACTTTGTTGATATACACTTGTCCAATAAACTCAATTTAATCATACATTGTAGCACTTTGAGCTGTATCAGATATGCAATATAGTAGTTACTTTCCTTCAGGGCCCCTCTATGGTTGCTTTTGAAAAGCACAATGGAACATAAATCATATCTGGTAAATTAGTACTGCAATTATACTGATCCAATTATTTTGATGCCATCACTCAATAAGATGGCAACTTTTAAGTTTCTGAGGAGCATGGAAAGATGACCGATTAAATCAATGCTTTTAAATCCAGCATGGAGTCACTGGGCCAAATGCTACTTCTGCACTGTAGCAATTCTACATTTCCATAAGGCTCTAATGAAACTCAATGGAAACTGGGGCCTTACTACTCCTAGTGGCCAATTTAAAAAAATGCTTGGCAGCAGGCAACATATTTGTCCTTTCTGTCACATAATGCATGTGGCATCAGTCCAATAATCGAGTTTTCACAAAGGGAGTTTCTGTTCTATCAATGGAAGGACACCTTTAGTGTAAATCCTGCACTTAACACACATGGGAATGGAAAAAAGAGACATCTATTATGACAATGGAAGCAGCTTATCTCTACAATTGATGTCATTTTTTCTTATCAGTCCCAAAGCCAAACTGTACAGAAATTAAAGCTAAGAGCTGAAATTAACTGATGAATCCCAGTTTAATTTTCTTCAGAATTAATCTCAAGATTAATGTTTCATTTCCTTATTCACCTAGTATTCATGTCGAAAATTGCAAGTAGATTTAAATTACTTTTTTATAATGTGCATAGAAAATCATAATTAAAGTTCTTTGAAATTAAATCCTCAAAGCATTGGAGATAAATAGAAGCCATATATAATTGAACAGTTTAACACAGAATCGTGCACTATTTACTGATGTTGTGTCTGTTGATTCCTGTGATCTAATAAAAAGAAGCCAATGATTAACTTTCATTCCCAATGCATCAATATGTTCAAATGAAATGTATCCTGTTTGTTTTAAACATGCCAGGACAACAGGACTACAAACATATATTTTACTGGTGAAGTGAACAATCTATTATTTCAACTTAAACTTGGGCAGCACAGTGACGCAGCGGTAGATTTGCTGCCTTACAGCGCGTGCTGCCCCGGAGGCCTGGGTTCGATCCCGACTACAGGTGCTGTCTGTACGGAGTTTGTATGTCCTCCCCGTGACCGAGTGGATTTTCTCCGAGATCTTCAGTTTCCTCCCACACCGAAGACTTGCAGGTTTGTAGGTAATTTGGCTTGACATAAGTGTAAAATAAATTGTCCCTAGTGCATGTAGGTTAGTGTTGGGGGATGTGCGGGGATCGCTGGTCAGTGCGGACCCATTGGGCCTGTTTCCACGCTGTATCTCTAAACTAAACTAAACTAAACTAAGCATGTGGTTTGGCATGATGAATCAAAGAAAGAAAATCCAGCAGAACCAGGATAGCAATATAAATGCTAAAAATATAGCATCATCACAGAGATGTTAACATGACATTTGTGCAATGTCAACCAGTTGGTGTAACGGAACCAGCACCAGAGACCCAGGATTTTCCTGTCTATTATCTATCTTTTTTTTTTATGATGCCTGCCGCACCTTTGACATCAACTGGGAATCAGCCATGGCAGTTTTTCAATCAGCTTACAACACACCAATGACACATAAAGCAAGTTTGATAATATTGACTTAGACGCTGCCAGCATAGCTCAAGCACTTTGAACCCATTTGTTGCATGCATGTCATAAACACTGTTTCATTTGTTTTATCAATTTAAATGCATTTACTTTATCTCTTCAATGGAAGTAACGTGACACCTAAATGTGGTGTGTCATATATTGTTGTGTCCCCTAACAAATAGTCCAATCTAATAGATTTACATTGTTCAGGCAAAATTATAAATGGAGTGTCTATTTGATGGTCATCTTTTAATACTGGTCATTTCCATTTTCATTTTTTTCTTCAGTCTGGACATTTCTAGTTCAATCTGGACGGGGATTATTTTGATTTAGAATATATATTTAAAATAAATAGATACGCAAGGAACTGCAGATGCTAGTTTATGAAAATAGACCCAAAGTGCTGGAGTAATTCAGTGGGTCAGGCAGCATCTTTACAGAACATTAATAGGTAATGTTTCAGGCTTGGACCCTCCTTCAGACTGATGAAAAAGAGTCCTGATTCGAAATGTCACCCATCCACGTTCTCCAAAGATACTGCCTGTCCCGCTGAGTTACTCCAGCACTCAGTGTCTTTATTTGGAGGAAGTATCAGCTTTAGTGGTGTGTTGATTTATTTAATGTCAGAGAGGGTTTTAGATTGTAAAACCGTATTATCCAAAGCATTGAGCAAGAGACCATTCACTATGATTTAACCTGTATATCATCCATTAACACTGAAATCTGTCTGCACAAGCACCACTTTTCAGGCACTGTTAAGAACAGCAAAGCTTTGTATGGAGGCTGGAGGCATGTGTACTACTGGCTGTAAGTGTTAAAGCAATCTTGAAATAAACATCAAATCATTGAATGGTGGATAAATATTCTGTAAGTAAGAGTAAATAAAGCGAACTTTAAATGTACAATTCTCATTTTGTGAGATGTCTAAAACAAATTTAGTTTCTATCAATACTTCTGGGCTGCTTCTATTTTTTTCATTATTAATTAATTGCCAAATGTGTTCTTTAACTCCCGCACGGGGATCATGACAGAAGCCTCCTCATGGCGATCCTCAGAAACGACGACACGATGCACTCAGTGACGCGTTGGGCGACTAATTCTGTCAACACGTTGGACGACGACGGAAGCCAACAGCGAGCTCTGGGTTGTCTGACACACGAACGAATGAACCCCGCCCAATTCAAATTCTTATAAATCAGTTCAGTTACCAGTTTCAATCTGGGTGCATGTGATTTTAGCTTTTGATGCAGACAGGATTTCAAGGTTGACATATCAAGGTCGATATACCACTGGGTGGCGCTTCGATGGCAGCCTCGCCTACAGTCTGTCTGTTCTTTTCATCTTATATTTTAATTTTTAGTGTGTTTTAAAAATGTGTGTTAATGTTCTCTAGTTTCTTTTATGTGGGGGGTGGGGGAGGAGATGGGGGGGATCAGTAAAATAATTACCATCTTCTGGTAGTTTCAGTAAAACTTCAATGTACAGTTTCAAGTTACCTTCATCATTGCTAACTGGCTAACCTCAGCATTCCTCAGGTATATCAGAGCTGGAAATGTAGAAACTTCATGATATTTCCTCACACAGAAAGGTGCAAGATCAATAAAATAAAGGCAATAGTATTACAATAGTATTATAATAGTTAACCAATCCAAGATGGTATCCAACCCATGTGTGATAGTCACAGAAATAGATCTACAATCACACAATATAATAGCTCCACGCTTTTAAATCTCTACTCCTACAGCGACATTTCTATTCACATTATTCTCTTTATCGTGTAACTGTACGCTGTGACTGGCTCGATTGTAATCACGTATTGTCTTTCCGCTGACTAGTTAGCACGCAACAAAAGCTTTTGACTGTACCTCAGTAAAAGTGACAATAAACTAAACTCAACGTGTTTTTGATGTGAAATAAGGACATAGAGCAAATAACCAAAAGCCTGATCAGATGGATAGATTTTAATAGGCTCGACTTTTAAAGAAGGATGGAGCAATGGTGAGGGATAAGGATGGAATTCCAGAAATTAAGACCACACAGTTGAAAGTATGGCCAACCTGGCGACTGAAGTTCAGATGTCAAGCCGCAAGGATAATTGGAAGAGTTGCAGTGGTGGAGATGATTAAAGAGATAGATAATAATGACTTGGAAGAGAGTTTCAATAGCTGATCAGATGAAGAAAGGACAGATAATGTGACTGAGGAGAAATGGATTATCTTTGGCATGGCAAGGCAGCTAAAATGGGATATCAAGATTTTGAATCTTGCCTAGTTGCTACGGAAATGAATAAGACAATATAAATCATTGCCTTCAAGAAGTTACTCCACCCTTTTAATTCAGAATAATTCATGTGTGCTTATCAAGGTTTTTGAAATGGAAAATGACATAAGAAAGTCAGCATAAATCCTGAAAAATTCACAGCTAGGATTTCTATTCAGCGAATATCTCAATTGAAACACCTCCGATATCTGCATGTAGAGAACTCAACAGAATGAGTGGAGTTTTGGGAACATGCAAGCCTCTGTGTACAATTGCCTTTTGATCTGTGGAGCTCAAGATTGTCCATCATCTTGGTCTTTGATGACTAGGTAAAGTGAACAAATAATCATGGAAAGAGAAAACAAAACAAAAGAAACCAACGATTTTATGATGAGAAATTTTATGTATTTTGCTCCTTTGAAATATTTTAAATATGTGCCAAACTTGTGTAGATGGGGCATATTGGTTGGCGCGGGTAAGTTGGATCGAATTGCCTGTTTTCACACTGTATGACTCAATCTTCTTCTTCTTTCGTGTGGCGTGCACAGCCTAAAGTTGTTGGACAACTTGTTCTATTTGATCTTCCGTTTTTTGCACGTCGAGTTGATTGCGGACCACGTGAAGGTTGCAATCTCCCACCCCGCATGACTCAATGATTTTATTGTTAATCAGTTTGCACAACTATATTATTTAAAGCGAAGATAGACACAAAAAAGCTGTAGTAACTCAGCATCTCTGGAGAGAAAGAATGGGTGACGTTTCAGGTTGAAGTCCTTCTTCTTAAAGTGACCCTTGTCTTCCCTTTCTCTCCATCCCTCCCCTAACCTAGTTCTCCAACTAGTTTCACTGACCTCCTGAATACATTTTACTGATTGTGCATCTCGTTGCCACCTTCCCCTCAGCTATCAATGAACCACTACATTTTCCTTGATCGTCTTTGATCTGTGTTTTCACACCTTATGGGCCTATCCCATTTAGGTGACATTGTAAACGACAGTGGCGGCAATTTTTGCTGTCGTATGTTGTCGTGGGTTCTCGTAGGTGCTGTCGTAGGTTGTCGTAGGTTCTCGTAGGTGCTGTCGTAGGTTGTCGTAGGTTCTCGTAGGTGCTGTCGTAGGTTGTCGTAGGTTCTCGTAGGTGCTGTCGTATGTTGTCGTAGGTTCTCGTAGGTGCTGTCGTAGGTTGTCGTAGGTTCTCGTAGGTGCTGTTGTAGGTTGTCGTAGGTTCTCGTAGGTGCTGTCGTAGGTTGTCGTAGGTTGTCGTAGGTTGTCACCAGGTGCCGTAGGTTAATTCCATTAAAACTAGTCCCTGGCAGTCGCCTAAAGAGTTAACTAAATGGGACAGGCTCATTAACCTTCTATATCTCTATATCTTTCTCGCATCTCAGTCGGAAGAAGGGTCTCAACCCGAAACATCACCCATTCCTTCTCTCCAGAGATGCTACCTGTCCCACTGAGTTTCTCCAGCATTTTGTGTCTACATTTCTTTAAAGTTCTTGTGCTGTGAATGATGTGATGTTTAAGATTGCAATAAACGTACAGATTTATTATTTTTCTTTATTAATTTATTATTTTCCAATAAAATCTAACATACTTCTGGCAGCATACTCATAAACTGTTGGTATTAGATTAAATAATTTTGGACCAGGCAGTTCAAGGGCACACATCAGTCTAAAATGTTACTGAACCTTATTACCCGTCAACTTTATACATAGTATCCTTTAATTAATTTTATTGCAATAAAATTTCCTTCAGCAAAATCTTTGTCCCTTACAAATCAATCAGCTTTATATCAGGTGTAGGAAGGAACCTTCTTTCGCCTCCATCTTCCATGTTTCAAATGTTGACATCGCTGTCATCGTCCGTCCTGAAAAGGATGCCAGCTTCTGGCAACAATCAGTGGGAGCCATCACTTGTTGCAATAGATGATGGTGGTAGCAGAATTAGCTCGGGATACTTCCAGTTTCCAGCCCTGCTTCTGCTCTGGGGCCAGGAAGGAACTGCAGATGCAGGTTTAAGCCGAAGACCTCACCGAGATCTCACCGAGGTTCTGCTGACTTCACTCAGATTCAGCTGCAGTTACACTCCACAAAATGGCACATCCAATAAAAACCATTATCATAGTTTTCAGAACAGCAAGATCTCATGCCTTAATGACTACTGTCCCGTGGCCTTGACATCCATGATCATGAAGTGCTTCGAGAGGCTGGGTATGGCACTCATTAACTCGTGCCCACCAAGCAACCTTGAATCACTGCAGTTCGCCTATCATCACAACAGGTCCACGGCTGACGCTATCTCCCTGACCCTACACTCATTCTCGAAACACCTGGATAAGAAGGACACTTCTTTTTCATCTACTATAGATGACTCCTATTCATCTACTATCGCTCTGCTTTTAATACCATTATCCCAACCAAACCCATCTCCAAACTCGTGGAACATGGAGTCAGCATTCCCACGTGCAACTGCATCCTCGACTTCCTGCCCAACAGACCACAATCAGTGAGGATAGATCATCCTCTATGATATTCCTCAACACAGGTGCCGCGCAAGGATGCATTCTCAGCCCCTTACTATACTCTTTATACACTCATGACTGTGCGGGTAAATACCCATCCAACCTAATTTACAAGTTGGCCGACAACACCATTGTAGTGGGCCAGATATCAAACAATGGCGTGACGGAAAACAGAAAGGAGATTGAGAACCTTGCAACTTGGTGCCAATGCAATAGCCTCCACCTCGATGTCGGCAAGCCAAAAGAGATTGTGATTGACTCCAGGAAGCAAAGCAGCACACACACACATTGATGGATGGCTCTGAAGTAGAGATGATCGAAAGCTTTGTGTTCTAAGTGTAGATGATATGTGTATACGCCTTTAATTGATAGTAACGATGTCCATGCTAACCACTCCCTAATGGCCCTGTCTCACGGTGCGAGTCATCCCACGAGTGACCCCAAGTGAAAGAAAAAAAACAGACTCGTGGTTATGTACGAGATTTCAAGTTTATGATCAAGTGTTGAACCGAGTTCCCACGGGTATGTCATTGCTGCGATGTTCCAAGTTCCTCTCCCGAGTTACCAAGTCCCTCTCCCGTTACTCTTGAGCCAATCGTGAATGAAGGTAAGTGTGTGAGGGTGTGAGAAGTCCATGCCGGGTGCCGGCCGCAGCCGCTGTTTCTTTCACATCAGTTGCACATCAGATTGTTGGGAGACGGAGCTCAGGGGTCGCCTCCTGAGCTGCTTTGGTGCCCAGGCGTACGTTGAGGTGGAGGGTGGTTGGGGGTGGGGGGTGACAGACAAGGCTCTTGGATGCTGGGATCATTCTCTGCGGATGGTTAGCGCGGGAGACATGTGTAGGAGAGGTGTGCTGACTGCAGGCAGACACTTTGGTAGTGATTGCCCACCAGTCTCAAAAGCCGCTGTGTCTCCCTGTCCTTATGATAGCAGGGGGCAATCAAGCAGCACAATAGCCCCCTCCCCCTTCACGCCAACACAAAGGACAACGATCCCAAGGCTTTAGGGGCAGAAACAGCGGACAGGCGACAATCACCCGCCATAACGCGAGAGAGAGATCATGCGCTATTGTAGGTCTCCTTTGCATGTCAGTGTTTCTGTATTTCTCCATCTCATTGTTGGCCATGACTGTCACCAACCCCACCCCCACCCCTCTGCTTCCCGGCCATGTGTGTGACCCCTTCCCTCCCCTCTCCAGCTCCCCGTCCATTGCACCGGGCGCGGGGGCTTCGCACCGTCTTCATGTTGGCGACGATCCCAAGGCTTTGGACAGAAGGCAGACGCAACAAGCTGGAGTAACAACGCGGGCCAGGTAACATCTCTGGAGAAGGTAACGTTTTGGATAAGGGCTCGTCTTCTGAAGAAGGATCTCGACCCGAAAAGTCACCTATTCCTTCTCTCCAGAGTTGCTGCCTGACCCTCTGAGTTACTCCAGCTTTTTTGTGTCTATCGTTGAATGGGTGACGTTTTGGGTCGAGACCCTTCTTCGGACTGAAAATAAAACTTGCCTCGCTTGAAGCAGCTTGTAAAATTAAAACATAAAATCAAGAAATATTAAAGGTCGACTCATTTATGTGCTGCTATTCATTCACCTGGCCTATTGCTGTCCTCCATCGTCCGCCGTGAGCGCTGGACAACTCACCGGGTGCAAACCTCCGCTGCATCCCGGGCGGAGGGCGATGATCACCGGACTGACCGGCAAGTAGAGGCGGCGGGTCGGCCAAGCCCGGCTCCCCGCCACCGGATAGACACCAACTACTGGAGCAAACTCAGCGGGATCTCTGGAGAAGTCTGAAGTAAGTCTCGACCCGAAATCTCACCCATCCATCTCTCCAGAGATGCTTCCTGTCCCTCGGAGTTACTCCAACATTGTGTGTGTCTATCTTCGGTGTAAACCAGCATCTGCAGTTCCTTCCCAATCCCACACTCTCGGCCCCGGGGGGTGGATGGAGCATCACACGTGGACACAATCCCACCCACCACCCCAGACTTGCCCCTTCGGCAGGTCTTTAACCGCGTCCTCATGAGACAGAGTGACAATACAAAGCCACGGGGCAGGCGCCTCAGTAATAAAGGACAAGTGGCAGATCATCGCAGAAAGGCCGAAGATAGACACAAAATGCTGGAGTAACTCAGCAGACAGACCGCATCTCTGGAGAGAAGGAATGGTAAGTCTGAAGAAGGTCTCGACTCCATTCCTTCTCTCCAGAGATGCTGCCTGGTCCGCTGAGTTACTCCAGCATTTTGTGTCTATCTTTGGTTCAGTCTTTACTCGAGCAAAGGAACAGATTATTAAAGTTCCCACGGTAGACTCACGAGACACTAAGATAAACGCACGGGCCACTACGTTATTACAACGAGTTTAAATGTTTCCATTTTTAACTTGAACAGTTAATTTGACTCGTGGAAAAAATCAAACATGTTTGATTTTTTTCACGAGTTAACAAGTTTCCCGAGTACCTGCCGTTAGCGCCACGAGTCGATAAGTTGCTCGTGCGAGTTCCGACGTTCCCGCTACGTGATCACCACGAGTGAAAACTCGGGGTCACTCGTGGGCCAACTCGCACAGTGAGACAGGGGTTTCACCAGTTAGTATAATTGTAACCCACACGCCCCTAGGTCTCTCTCTAGTGATCGTGACAGACCACGTACAGCCAGGGCTATATATCATGTATGCTTAATAAAGTAGTGACGACTTTAGGGTGTCTGTGTACCTTCTCTACATGGTGTCAGAAGTGGGATACGAACCCACGCCTCCAGTCGGCTCCGTATGCCCCCCCGCTGCCACTGTCGCGGCCCTGTGCTTTGCCCGTTCCTCTGGGGCCGACCTCCCCTCATCCTCCTCCTGTCCGCCTCCCGGCTGCGGTCCCGCTTTCTCCGACTTCCTCGCCCTTCTCTTCACCGTCCCCCCCGGTGCCTTCGTCGCCAAGGGGTTCTCCTGTCTGTAGCCCCCACCATGCCCTGGCATCCCCGCTTGTTCCCGTCGGGGAAGGAGGTGATGGCGAGGTGCGGACCCGGTCTGGTCGCCTGGTCAGGCCGCCGGTCCGTTACGGCGATTACGTGTGATCCTGTATTCCTGTGCTTTACTGTTTGCATTCACCCTAGCGCATGAGACGTGGTCGCCCTGTCACTCACTGTTTGTTTTGGTAGAGGAAGGATGTAGATGATATGTGTATACACCTTTCATTGATAGTAACGATGTCCATGCTAACCACTCCCCCACCAGTTAGTATAATTGCAACCCACACGCCCCTAGCTCGCTCTCTAGTGATCGTGACAGACCACGTACAGCCAGGGCTATATATAATGTATGTTTAATAAAGTAGTGAAGACTTTAAGGTGTCTGTGTACCTTCTCTACACTAAGGAATACATATCACTAACAATGTGTTTTGGACCAGCTGCATTGAAGCTGTGCCCATTAAAGTGCACCAATGATTTTACTTCCTTAGCAGGCTTATGAAACATAGAAACATAGAACATAGAAATTAGGTGCAGGAGTAGGCCATTCAGCCCTTCGAACCTGCACCGCCATTCAATATGATCATGGCTGATCATCCAACTCAGTATTCCTTACCTGCCTTCTCTCCATACCCTCTGATCCCCTTAGCCACAAGGGCCACATCCAACTCACTCTTAAATATAGCCAATGAACTGGCCTCATCTACCCTCTGTGGCAGAGAGTTCCAGAGACTCACCACTCTCTGTGTGAAAAAAGTCTTTCTCATCTCGGTCTTAAAGGATTTCCCCCTTATCCTTAAGCTGTGACCCCTTGTCCTGGACTTCCCCAACATCGGGAACAATCTTACTGCATCTAGCCTGTCCAACCCCTTAAGAATTTTGTAAGTTTCTATAAGATCCCCTCTCAATCTCCTAAATTCCAGAGAGTATAAACCGAGTCTATCCAGTCTTTCTTCATAAGACAGTCCTGACATCCCAGGAATCAGTCTGGTGAACCTTCTCTGCACTCCCTCTATGGCAATAATGTCCTTCCTCAGATTTGGAGACCAAAACTGTACGCAATACTCCAGGTGTGGTCTCACCAAGACCCTGTACAACTGAAGTAGAACCTCCCTGCTCGAAGTTCGGCAACACACACCAACAATCGCACCGTAGAGAGCATTTTATCGAGATGTATCACAGCCTGGTTTGGGAACAGCCCCAACCAATACTGCAAGATATTGCAGAGACTTGCGGACGTGGCCCAAACCGTCACGCAAACCAAACTCCCTTCCATCGACTCCATCTACACTTCACGCTGCATCGGCAAGGCCGTCAGCCAAATTAAGGACGAGTCTCACCCCCAGTCACTCCCTGTTTTCCCCTCTCCCCTCAGACAAGAAGTTACAGAAGTTTGAAAAAGCATACCTCCGGATTCAGGGACAGTTTCTTCCCAGCTGTTGTCAGGCAACTAAACGGTCCTCTCATCGGCTAGAGTGCGGCTCTGACCTGCCATCAAACTCATTGGAGACCTTTGCACTATCTTCAATTGGACTTTATCGGACTATATCTTGCACTAAATGTTGTACCCTTTATCGTGTATCTGGGCACTGTGGGCAGCTTGATTGTAACCATGTGTACTCTTTTCTTTGACTGGATAGCATGCAAACAAAAGATTTTCACTGCACCTCAGTATCTGTGACAATAATAAGCTAAACTAAACTAAACCAAATCATTGAACCAAAGAGTCATAGAATAATTCAGCATAAAAACCGGTCCTTCAGCCCACTGTATGTATGCCATCCTCAAGGAACATCTATATTAATTCAGTCTTCCAGTACTCTGTCAAAGCCTTCAATGTTATACCATTTCATTGATCAGGGCTAAAAGCTATTGTCAAAATTGACGTTCCTTATCGTTCAACCAAATCTGACCTCATATTATTTCCAATTGTTGGATGAATTACATATTCATAGTTATATCCCATACTAGAGTTGTCGAGTCATAGATTGATACAGTGTGGAAACAGGCCCTTCGGCCCAATTTGCCCACACCAGCCAACATGTCCCAGCTGCTCCCACCTATCTGCATTTGGCCCGTATCCCTCCAAACCTGTCCTATCCATGTACTTGTCTAACTGTTTCTTAAACTTTGGGGTAGTCCCCGCCTCAACGACCTCCTCTGGCAGCTTATTCCATACACCCACCGCCTCAAATTCCTATTAAATCTTTTCCCCTTCACCTTCAACCTCTTCCTCTGGACCTACTCTGGGCAAGAGACTCTGTGCATCCACCCAATCTATTCCTCTCATGATTTTATACATATTGACTGAGGGCATGTTGGCACAAGGTCCTTCTTTGAATGCAAAATTCCATGCAGCTGCACCTGCAAGTGTTGCAGTTTTGTATAAACCTGCTCGAAATCGTAAGCGCAGAGGTTATGATTCGTAGGCGTTGCACCTGTAGGGCAACAAAAAAAGGGGAGCTTCTAATGATTTGGAAAAAATACTCTTTTATGAGTACTGCTCTTTGGATTGGATCCTTGTGACCAAAGTACACTTGAAAGCCAGGAACTGTAGTTAAAGGTGCGATTTAACATTTCCCTGGCTGAATCAGCGACATTGCAGATTAGTCTCATTGCCAACTCTATTTTTTCCAACCACTGGTTTTAATTTGAATATAATCCAGTCAAATGATCATACAAATTTCTTATGACATTTATAAAGTGTCTAAATGCCAACACGACAAACCCAGCAATTCTATATAAAGTTGTATCAATAAATATAATATTTTTGCTTGGAGTGAAATAAACAGAGGTTTCCAACAATTTTCCATGACATTATTTGGTTTGTAACTCAAAGTTATTGCTGACTCTGCATTCTCCAGGTTTTAATTATATCTAGATTGTACCTAGCTGTATATTACAGTCAGTTTATTTTGGAAAATATATTTCTTCAGCCCTTCATTTTTGAAATGTTTATCTCAGTCCTTCTGACTATCACTTTGTGCAATAGCCATTTCCAGCCAAATGGGAGAACAATTCATAAGATCATAAGATTATGTGATAGGAGCAGAATGGGCCATTTGGCCCATCAAGTCTACTCCACCATTCAATCATGGCTAATCTATCTCTCCCTCCTAACCCCTTCTCCCCCTAACCTATGACACGCATACTAATCAAGAATCTATCTATCTCTGCCTTAAAAATATCCACTTTCTGCAGGCTCACATGTGTGCTCTTGTAACTGATGACAAATTAGAAAGACACTCTCTCTGAAATGATCCTAAATGAGCAGCCTGCTGAATGTTCCCATCCGGGTGGGGGAAGTTCCATCAATCAGCCTTGCCTGCATCTCCTGGAGAAGATTCGGATCCCACAGTATGTTAATCATTTCTCGCTACCACAAATGATATTGTACGGCCACGTCATTGCAAATTGCTGAATTCCACTTAAAAAAGTGGATATTTGCAATCTAAGCATACTTTCCTCAGCAAAAATTAGTTGCGCTTTTAAGAGGGCAGAGCGTCACTGAAAACGTCAGCATTCCCATCAAACTACGTTTGTGTATTTTTCATCAATTAAAGACTGCAGCAACTACTTAAAAAATTTAAATGCCTTGGTCCACACTCAGTGGAAGACAGATTTATTCCTGGTATAAAATGCTGTGTGCTACAATTTATTGGAGATTATTTTGGAACTTTCATGCCCCTATATGGGAATAGTTGATGGGAAGGATGAGAGGATATCTTATTGAAACATATAAGATTGTTAAGGGTTTGGACACGCTAGAGGCAGGAAACATTTTCCCGATGTTGGGGGAGTCCAGAACCAGGGGCCACAGTTTAAGAATAAGGAGTAAGCCATTTAGAACGGAGAAGAGGAACACTTTTACTCACAGAGAGTTGTGAGTGTGGAATTCTCTGCCTCAGAGGGCAGTTCTCTGGATACTTTCAAGAGAGAGCTAGATAGGGTTCTGGCTAGATAGCGGAGTCAGGGGATATGGGGAGAAGGCAGGAACGGGGTACTGATTGGGGATGATCAGCCATGATGGCATTGAATGGCGGTGCTGGCTCGAAAGGCCGAATGGCCTATTCCTGCACCTATTGTCTATTGTCTATAGTTTAATTTGTAAAACAAATTAATTGACATTTGTGGCATAAAATGTTTCTGTACTTTTTAGAATCTATCGGAAATGATTTTTGAGCATTAACTCTCCACCTCCCCACTCCCCTAGGTCAAACAGCACGCCATCAATGGTCTTGAATGCTGCACTCCCTTTGCCCACTCCCATCTCAACCCCTCTGCTCACTCAGTAACAATCCATATATTGCTATTAAACTGCTGACAAGAGAGGTGCCATAGTAGTCTGGCAGGCGGAGCTCTACGGGCCGGGCACCAGCTCTCTATCACCTCCTCAAACCTACCCCTTGACCATGACCACACAGGTACACAGTTGGCCACCCGGTGTTACCAATCGCATCACCTCTGGCAATCTCCTCTCCAACCCTTATAGTTCCCCAGCACCAATCTTCTTCCTAAAATCCACAAAAAGGCATACCCTGGCACACCCATTGTTTCTACTCCTGCCCTCTGGAATTCATTTCCAAATACCTCAATTCCATCTTGTCCCCTCCTTGTCCAGTCCCTCCCGACCTACGTCCGAAGCACCTCACATGCTCTTCAACACTTCAATAACTTTCAACTCCTAGGCCCCAATTACCTCATCTGTATCATGGACCTCCAGTCCTTTACACTTTCATTCCCTGTCAGACCCTCTGGTTCTTCCTTGAATCGAGACCCTATTGGTTCCCCTCTGCTAAAACTCTCCTCTTCCTGGTGGAACTTGTTCTCATCCTCAGCAACTTCTCTTTTGACTCCTCTCATTTTCATAAAGTTAAAGATGTAGCCATATTCCCCTTGGGTAGCTTACAAGCCAACTGTGTAAACAGAGAATTCTCCAATTGTAGGTAACTAAGCAACTAAAGCTGCCTGGCCTCATTTTTTACCCTCTCTCTGCCTTTTCCCGTCCTGGATGCTCACCCACTTCTCCCACCCTCCCTTCTCCTTCCCCATGTCCCAATCCGACTGTAATCGTTTCTCTGGCATCACATGTCACTCCTCTTCTCTCCTTTACTCCTTGTCTTTTCATTTCTGGCATTTGTCCAACAATTTTCCAACCAAACCCCGCTAACTGTATCCACCTACCACTAGCCAGGGTTTGCCCTGCCCCCGCCTCTTTTCGAGCTCCCACCCCCAACCCACCCAGACTCAATCAGTTTGAAGAAGGGTCCCGACCCAAAACGTCACTTACCCAAGTCCTCAAGAGATGTTGCCTGAGCCGCTGAGTTACCCCAGTCTTGTAACCAACATCTGCAGTCCCTTGTGTTAACAATTACATTCTGCTTGGTTTCTGGGCTGTAGCAACGTGGTTGAATCAGGATGTGCTACATTTAACATTTGCTCAACTTTTATCACATTGATCAGAACGGAGCCCATAAAATGGATCGTTGCACAATTTTCATTGTCAGCACCGCAAGACCCATTTTAATTTTTGGTTAACTTGGAGGTGAATTTACTTGCTAAAATTTCCCCTGCCGCATATAAAGAGTTCCAATCTTTATCAATTGAGCCCATTACCATTACCATCAGTAATATTCTGGTACTAAATGGACACACAGCAGACAATGGTACATAGTCTTTCAGCACTCAGCTGAATCATGTTCCACTCATCCACTACTTTTCCTTTATCCCAAGAATGGATCTTTCTTTTCTGAAAAATTGCGGCAATTGTGTTCACCACAGGGCACCCGCAATGTTATTGCCTAATTTTGGTGAATTTTCCGATTGAATCATCTATCATCCTCAATCATCCAGTTCAATGCTAATACTCTGTGCTAGGCAACCATCTTCAGTCACTTCTTGGGAGAGAGTGGAAGTGAGCAGTAGGTGAAATAAAAAGGAAGGCATCACTGATTGTTGAGTTGTTGTCTAAAGCTTCCTTGCAAATATACTGTTCGAAAGCAGTTCAGCTGCCCCTACCTTTTCAAGTAAAAAAACAACAAAAATAAATAATAAATATATTAACAAATATATTGAATGCATGCATTATTCAAAACCCAAAATATAATTGCACATGGCTAATTGTATTTTGCTAATTGGGTGATCTGCATATCACTTTGTTCCTTTTGAATTCTGAGTGTTTTTACCTATTAATTATTCTGAGGACAACCTGTCGTTAGAAAACCTTTATTGTTAAATTGGAACTTATTAAAATGAAGAATTATTCATCTGGAAACCTGAAATGTATTGTTTGAGGAACACTGCATTGGCAGGGAACCCTCTCAGGGGAGTTTACAGGATAAGGGTGCACAGAACATTGTTTCTCCATCAAATCTAATGTTCACTACATTTAACACAACATGATTTATCATGTACACATTGGTGGCAGTGCCCACTTATACCACAGTTTGCTTGGCTTCCAAATCCTTCTCGCTAGCCTGGTCCCAGAGTCAATTAACAAGAGGCGCTAACCCATTGCACCATCATGGTGTTGTTTAAGATGGCAATGTCAGTCAAGAAATTGTACGGACAGTTACTGTTATAAAGCCACACGTAAGTCACAGTCAGCACCAACATGAACCTCAGCTCAAATAATGAATATCTTTGTAATGGCACATAGCCTCCCTACAATAAGATAACAAAGAATTCTGAAAATAGTCTGAAGAAGGGTCTTAACCTGAAACGTCACTCATTATTTTTCTCCACAAGTCCCATTGAGTTACTCCAGCTTTTTGTGTCTTTCTTCAGTTTAAACCAGCATCTGCAGTTCCTTCATACGCATAAAAATCTATGACTGAAATAAATGAAACTCATTGATACTGTCTGTCAGAATCAATCAGGTTTGAGTATTTTGAGGTTTACTGTACTTCAGCTTGGGGTTAGTTTTTCAATTCTATTTTGTGTTTAGCAAACTTGGGTATTTTCTGCGATTTACAAATAAATTAGCCAATTTTTAGCCAATGGTAGCACAACGGTAGAGTTGCTGCCTTACAGCGGCAGAGACCCAGGTTTGATCCTGACTACGGATGTTGTCTGTATGGAGTTTAAACGTTCTCCCTGTGACCTGCACGGGTTTTCTCCAGGTGCTCCCGTTACCTCCCATACTCCAAAGATGTACAGGCTTGCAGGCTAATTGGTTTGGTAAAATGATAAATTTCCCCTAGTGTGTATAGGATAGTGTTAGTGTTCGGGGATTGCTGGTCGGCACAGACTTGGTGGGCCGAAGGGCCTGTTTCCACGATGTGTCTCTAAACTAAACTAAACAATGGATGCAACAACTTTCAATCTCCAGAATATACAATTTTCTTTATTTTCATTTGGTTATATTCTCTATTGGCCATTATAGTACTTTTCTCGAACTGTTGTTCTATCATTGTTGAACATAGACACTTGCAATCTAATGGCCTGTTTCTGAGGGATTGCCTCAAGGGTAATAGGTTTTTTAAACCCAATATGCAAACAATCATTCTCAAACTATTTTCAAAAATCTCAGGCAAATACACGATATAAAGCTTCTTCAGTCTGAAGAAGGGTCTCGACCCGAAACATCACCTATTCCTTCTCTCCAGAGATGCTGCCTGTCCCGCTGAGTTACTCCAGCTTTTTGTGTCTATCTTCGGCTTAAACCAGCATCTGCAGTTCCTTCCTGACCCCAGAGCAGAGGTGTCCACGTCGCGGGGCTGGAAGCTGGAAGTATTTCTGTTACCTAATTCTGAGCCAATTCTGCTACCACCATCATCTATTGCAACAAGTGATGGCTCCCACTGATTTTCACTGGAAGCTGGCATCCTTTTCAGGACGGACAATGACAGCGATGTCAACATTTGAAACATGTAAGATGGACACGAAAGAAGATGTTCCTTCCTACTCATGATATAAAGCTGATTGATTTGTAAGGGATGAAGGAAATTTTATTGCAATAAAATTAATTAAAGGATAATAAAAACAGAAAAAAATGGAAACAATCAGCGAGTCAGGTAACATCTGTGGAAAGAGAAACAGCGAATAATTTAGAATACAAATTCATCAACACCAAGGGTTCTTTCTCTTGATGGAAATAAATCTCCATTTCCATCATTCCCACACAAATTCACAAGTGATTACTTCCTCGTATTTTATTTTCATTTTAGCGATAGTTTATATTATTGTTGTTCATGTTACTTCAGATGGGTTAATAGAACATAGAACAGTACAGCACGAAATAAAAGGCCCTTCAGCCCACAGAGTCTGTGCTAAACATGATGCTAAAGCCAACTCTTAACTGTCCACACATAATCCATATCCCTCCATTTCCTTCTTATCCATGTGCCGATCCAAAAGTCTCTTGAATGCCACTATCATAGCTGCCTCACCCGTCACCCATGGCAACACATTCCAGGCATCTCACCATCCTATTTTGGCAGACTTGGCAAACTCGGGCCGGCCCGGTAGTCCTGGTGCCTTGGCCCGACCGTTGATCCGACCCTCATCCGGACTTCCGAGGGCAACTCATGAACCGGCTTTGTTTAATATTTAATATTTAACATTAATTTTAATATTTGTTTTATTTAAGTTTCTAGCCGTCCGTGGTGCTTTAGAGACACATGAGGGGTATAATTGGCGTGTCAGAGGTGAATTGTTGTTTCATTATTGGTTTGGCAAAATGAATAGTTTTGTTTAGTTTCCTTTAGTTTGGAGATTCAGTGCGGAAACAGGCTCTTCGGCCCACTGAGTCCGCACCGATCAGCGATCCCCGTATAAAACATAGCCTGATGCCTAATTATAAAGACTGCTGTACTACTAAATATTAAAGTGTGGTGTTTCCATTTGGTGGGGGCATAAATTATAATTTAGGAGCTATCATTGCTAGCTAATTGCATTAGCATGTTCCTGCATAGTATCGACTTGACACATGTTTGACTGCTATTATTTAAAGGTGCTTGAATTAAATTACACTGATGCACATCACCAGACTAGAAGATACAGCTAATGCCTGCAAATCCTTACGTGGGGAGCTTCCAATTGCAGCTGTATAATTCGAGACAACTATTGAAAATTGATACAGCTGCATCAGGTGGCAATTGACATCAAACACTAAGTACATGGTGAGAACTGGGACCTCGGCATTGCTATTCCTTAAGGTCCTGTATTTTATATGGACTTCCCTAGAGTCATAGCAGGCAGATCCCCGAGGATATTATGTTTGGGAGAGTGAGAAAGATGGTGAGTGTAGGATGGAACTGCAGATGCTGGTTTACGCCAAAGATAGACACAAAATGTTGGAGTAACTCAGCGGGACAGGCAGCATCTCTAGAGAGAAGGAATGGGTGACGCTGAGGGCCGAGACCCTTCTTCAGACTGAGGGAGGGGAAGGGGAGACGACAGATATTGTAGGGTAAGGTGTTAAAACGATAGATCAAAACAGATGATGATCAAGGAAATGCAGAATGGCTCATTGTTAGCTGAGGGGAAGGTGACAACAAGGCATACAAGCAGTCAAATGTCAGTAAAATGTGGACAGTGAAACTAGTCAGAGAACTAGGGTGGGAGAGGGATGGAGAGAGGGAAAGCAAGGGTTACTTGAAATTAGCTAAATCAATATTCATACCGCTAGGTTGTATTGCCCAAGTTAAATATGAGGTGCTGTTACTCCAATTTGCATTGGGCCTCTCTCTGACAGTGGAGGAGTTGAGTTGTACAGTTCAGAAGGGGGGTCTAAAGAAATTTGCAAAAGCTTCCCGCCGTTTCACTCCTGAAAATTGAGTGCAGAGTCTTTGAAGCTGGACGTCTGCTTGGCTCTGCAAGCTCCAACCATTTATATCAGGCAGCAGGTGCTGTGGTCACTGGTTCATAACCAACACCTCCGAAAACTCTTCATCAAATGGTCAAATTAAAACATTTGCCTTTGTGTAACCAGAGGATAGGGAAGTCCTACTTTGCCACACTTCGATCGGCAGAATCTAAGTTAGTCCCAAAGCAGAGAATGATTTGGTCCTCTTAAACATGAGTAAATCATTGATCTCATCCCATTCACTTCCACTCCAAGCCGAAGGTCAGAATTACCCTCAAAAGGATACAATTAGAAATTTAGAATGGGAAAGAAAGATACAAATTAAATTGTCATTTCCAAGAAAGGAACTGGGAAAACACTGGAAGAGGGAAGGAAAATGTCAAACCAATGTTGCAGGGGCAGGACACTGGAATTAATTGGATTGAAGGTAGACACAAAATGCTGGAGTAACTCAGCGGGTCAGGCAGCATTTCTAAAGAGAAGGAATGGGTGACGTTTTGGGTCGAGACCCTTCATCAGATTTAAATGGATTCCTGTTTTTTATCCTTGATGTAGGCATGAGAGGCCAGATTTGGTGTGTAACACCAGATTGTATGTAACACCAGAACTATGTAACATAGTTGCTCTAGATATCTTCAAAGTGGGATTAATGTGTTAGAAGAAAGCATCTACATGAGCCAGCATCTATCATCGAGGACTCTCACCATCCAGGTTATACCTTTTTCTCACTGCTACCATCGGGGAGGTGGTCCAGGAGCCCGAAGTTCCACACCACCAGTTCTACCACAGTTACTTTCCCATGACCACCAGGTTCTTGAATCGATCTGCACAACCCTAATCCTAACTGAGTAACAGGGTCCTGCAGACCACCTCTTGCACTACCATGTGTTGGCGATGCAGCTGCAAGCAAGGTTTTCATTGTACCTGTACCTCACTGAATGTGTGCATATGACAATAGACGACTTGACTTGAGATGCTGGAAAACTTAAATAAAACTGAAAATTGGGGAAAATGTCATTTTCTGAGGAGAAAATAAGAGGTCAATTGGCAGCTGTAAAGACAGTAATGAAGTTAATGTTTTACATCCTGACATTCCATCAAAACTTCTGACAGATATGTCAAATATGTTTAGGCTCTTCTGTGGAACTCTATTGAGCCCACATTTGATGGACCTAGATAACGAGATATCAGAGCAAATGATCAAAAGCTTCATCAATGAGGAGTGTCACCAAACTTCTGAATTCTCTGGGGTTGAACCCTCTCCAAGACAGACGTGAAGCTCGCCGTTTGACCTGTTTTTACAAAAATGTTAAATGGTCAGCTAGACATAGATCACAAGACCTACACCAACCCCAAACCAATTAGGAGCAGACGAGGGCATTCGATCCAATTTGTGGTCCCAGCCACAAAGACAGATGTGTACAGAAATTTGTTCTTCCCACGCACTATTAAAGCATGGAATAATCTCCACCAAACCACGGTTGCCCAGCCAGATGCAACTAAATTTAAAGTGGGACTTTCTTCCCAATAACCCTCTCTGGCTAAGCCGCTCCCTTCACCACCTCCAGTTTAAATTCCAGTTGGAATATTTTGGAGGACCAAGTAACCAAGAACCAAGAACCAAGAGTGAATTAAAGAAAGGGGTAGAGATGTGGGGACATCAAAGGAGCAAGTTCCCGGACTCAGGACTTTATAGATGATGGCATGCCTACCAATGGAGAAGTGATTAAATCTGGTAGTGGGGAGAGGCTGGAATCCAAGAATCACAGGGGATTTTAGAGCTCATTGTAACTACAGAAATATAGGGACAGGAGTAGAGGGATTTTAAAAATGTATGGACAATTTAAAATAAAATTGTGGCTCTACTGGAAGCCAAGGAGCTAGGAGTTGATATGAGAATGGGATATGAGTTAGAAATGTGGGCAAAATGTGGACATCAAGTTTACAGGTAGGACAATGAAGGATGGCCAGATTATGCAGGAAAAATCCAAATCGTGAGGTAATAAAGGTAGGACAGTAGATCTCTATCAAGTGGACTGTAGGTAGGTTTGAGTTAAAATACACTACGAATATGGAAAATGGTAGTTTATAGTGAATGAATGGATAGGTAGCCTGAACATCATTGGATAAGATACCAAGGATGAAAATGGTTTGATTTATTTTCAAACAGAAACAGGAGTGGACTTAATCACTGGATTGTTCTGTCACCATTTTTATCAATTGAAAGGAAAAGAGTGCAGATTTGAGAAATCTGAAATAAAAGCAGATGCCACCAATACCCAGCCCATACAGTAATTGTGAAGAGAGAAACAGTTAAGTTTTAAGGCCCATGGCTTTTCATCATACAAGGTAAAGATAAAATGGAGGCACAAGGAACTGCAGATGCTGGTTTGCAAAGTGCTCGAGTAACTCTGCGGGTCAAGCAGCACCTCTGGAGCTCATGGAGAGGTGACATTTCAGGTCGGGACCCTGCTTCACGCTGGCTGTGGGCATCAAACCTACAGAATAATGAAAGGCATTGATAGAGTGGATGTGGAGAGGATGTTTGCACTGGTGGAAGAGTCTAAGACCAGAGGTTATAGCCTCAGAATTAAAGGGCACTCTTTTAGAAAATAGGTAAATAGGAACTTCTTTAGTCACAGGGTAGTTAATCTGTGGAACTCGTTGCTTCAGAGGGTTGTGGGGGCTGTCAGAGGATATTTTTAAGGCAGAGATAAACATATTCTTGAATAGAACGGGTGTCAATGGTTACGGGGAGAAGGCAGGATTAGGAGGCGGAGATCAGCCATAATTGAATGGCAGTATACTCGATGGGCTGAATGGCCTAATTCTACTCCTATAACTTGTGAAGTTGGGAACAAAACATCAGCTAGCCATGGCAAGCAATGCAATATTGCACTGCACAGTCAACCAGTTTTCTGCTGGAGTTCATCTTCAGGATGAATGTGAAAGCTCCATTGCCTCCAGTCAAGGACCAGGGACAGTCCAACCTCAGTTACTGAGTTAGCTCACTTGAAGGCCGAGCTCCCTGAAGCCATAATAGAGTGGCCCCTCCATGAAACACCTGCAAAACAAGGCTTTTGTCCCAACCTGCATTTACCGTCATATCACTAATGAGGCACATATGTGACTTTAATTTTAAATCCTTCTGCAACAGATGTTTAGTTTAGTTTAGTTTGGTTTAGTTTAGAGATACAGCACGGAAACAGGCCCTTCGGCCCACCGAGTCCCCGCCGACCAGTGATCCCTTACACATACTGAGCATACTTTCGATACTGAGAAAAAAAGTGAAAACCTGATTAAAAAGATTCAACAAAAAAAGCAATGGAAAAGACTGGCAGTTTTGAGAAATGATGGGGTGGGTGATTGCTATCTTAACGTGGTCCACCCTGTTTCGACTAATGCAATCAACCCGACGTGCACAAACAAGATCAAATAGAACAAGTTGACCTACAACTTTAGGCTGTGCACGCCACACGCAAGAAGAAGAAGAGAAATGATGCAGATTAGAAATGGAACATTTCTTTGGAAAGAGTAGAGGTCAGGTTTGCAAACAGCTGGGGGTGGGGTGAGGGTGGTGGCAGATTCGAAGATGTTGGGACTGTAAAACTGCCTTTACATATCTTGTTTGCTTCATATGTCAGTAGCTACTCTAAATTTTGTTGCAATAAAATAGTAAAGTTGCATCTTTCCCAACCTCAGGGCGTCGGTGTAATTGGCAGCATGATGGAGTAGATGTCACCTCAAGGAATCAAGCGCCATGTCGTTTAAACTCCGGCCGTGTTTCACGATACAGAAGTTAGGATCAAACAGTCACGTTGCCATCCCTCGACAAGGCAACTCTTTACATTCACGTAATAATCACTAAACACTGCATCCGTTCATTTTAACCTGGCAAAACACCCACTTTTACTGATGTGAATTAAATGAATAGGCATGACACCTCCGAATGTAAATTATCAAACTAAGTTACAACCACAAGATGATCGACTCGCCGCTGATAAATTGAAAGATTTGACAGACGAAGACCGGATGCACGGGAGAGGTGGTGTGTGTGTGCGTATGTGTATGTCTGTGAGTGTGTGTGTGTTTTTATGTGTGTATGTTTGTAAATGTGTGTGTCCGTGTGCGTGTGTGTTTATGTGTGTATGTTTGTGAGTGTGCGTGTGTTTGTGTGAGTGTGTGTGCGTGTGGGAGTGTGTGTTTATGTATGTATGTGTGTGAGTGTGTGTGTGTTTGTATGAGTGTGTGTTTGTGAGAGAGTGTGTGTGTGCGTGTGTGAGTGTGCGTGCGCGTGTGTTTGTGTGTGTGTGAGTGAGTGTGTGTGAGTGAGTGTGTGTGAGTGAGTGTGTGTGTATGAGTGTGTGTGTGAGTGAGTGTGTGTGAGTGTGAGTGAGTGTGCGTTTGTATGAGTGTGTGTGAGTGAGTGTGTGTTTGTATGAGTGTGTGTTTCTCTGTGTGTGTGTGAGTTTGTGTGAGTATGTGTATGAGAGTGTGTGTGTGCCCTCTCTAGATTCACGAGATAGCCTGGAGGGTTTAGATCTCACAGCCCACTGCCAATAGCAAAGCACGTCTCCTCTTTATATTGCACTTTTCAATAGATTAAATAATAACCAGAAATGAAAACCTTTATTATTATTATTAGTTTTAGCATTATTTTCATCCATCTGGGTGCACTAATTTCAAATCAATCCCATCCAGCAACTCAAGCTTTCTTCCAGCTGAGAGAGACACACAAATGCTGGAGTAACTCAGCGGGACAGGCAGCAACTCTGGAGAGAAGGAATGGGTGACGCTTCGGGTCGAGACCCTTTCTCTTTCTTCCAGCGGTGCGGGGCTTTTCCAGTGGGGCCCACCGCCAGCAGAGGCGGTTGCCCGTTTAAGAGCGAGATCTTTTTTTTCATCTGGTAACTGACGTCAGGACTGTTTTAAAAAAAATATTCATGCCTTACGAGTCAATTTCACGCAATGTTTCCTGGGCGACAGATCGCCCGAAAACTGGAGCCGAGGCGAAGATCGGGGGGACAGTGAAATGTTTGGAAAGAACGCGATCGGAAGCTGAGATCAGAGGCGGGCGGGCGAGGAAGGAGAAAGTTTCTTGTTGTTGGGTCGAGAGGCTGATAATGAGACAGCCCGCGGCTGTAGCAGCAGCAGCAGCAGCAGCAGCAGCAGCGAGAGGCTGCCCCGCCGAGCCCCAGCACTGAGCCCGCGGCAGCAGCAGCAGCAGCAGCAGCAGCAGCGAGGAGCTGAGACGCCGACACACTCACACACTCACACACAGACAGACAGAGGCAGAGAGACAGCGAGCAGCGCTGCGAATGAATGAAGAGGAAGGTGCAGTGATCGCGGCGTGAGCACGGGATACAACACACACACACACACACACACACAGTGCGGGCAGGGCAGCGAGTCCCCGCAGCCTCTGTCTGACAGCCCCTTCCACTCAGCGCTGCTCACAGCCGACAGACTATGGCGGTGAAAACGCCTGCACAGGGCACCGGAGTCCTGCTGATCACAGCCAACGTCGGCTCCCTGTTTGAGGATGTAAGTCTGCCTCTTGTTTTTTAAACAGCGTGGGGCGAGTTGTGGGGAGGCGGCGCGGAGTTGGTCTCTTGTGGGAGTGGTGAGTGTGTGTAAAGGGAGTGTGGTGTGTATGTGTGTGTAGGTCTCTGTGTATGCTGTAGGGGGATGAGTGTGTGGTGTGTATGTGTGGGGAGAAGTGTGTGTGTGTGTATGTGTATCTGGTGTGCGTGTGTGTGTGTGTATCTGTGTACATCTGTCTGTCAGTGAGAGAGAGAGAGAGGAGTGGTTCTGTTTCCTCTCCCGCTCAGCTTGCCCTCTTGATCGGAGAGACAGGCAGTGTGTGAGCAGGCCTAGAGGTTTGTCTGGACTTTGCAGGCTGACGGGCTTCCCCCTGTGTGTCTCCCCCCGGCCCAGCAGCGAGCGGGCGGAGCCGGGCTGGGTCGGTCCAGTGGCGGCCGCGGTGTCCCAGCCCCACTAGACAAGGTGCAGTCAGGGCGGGATCCCCGGCCGGCAGCACTTTGCACAGGACCGGCGCAGGATGTGCACTCAACGTGGAGCCATCCCTCCCCCTCGGCGGCGCGCTGCTGTATTAACTGTGTTACTTGAAGTCGTGGCGGGCACAGAGCAAGTAGTCTGCCCGCTGAGTTTAACTCCAGCATTTCGTATGTAATAACATACTTCGGTGTAAACCAGCATCTTGCCGTTCCTTCCTACTCTGTGTCAGAGTCGGGTGTGGGCGGGGAGGCTGAGGCTTCCCCCTCTGCCTGCTGGCACCACAGCTGAGAGTGACAGATTGCTGCCCCGCTGCTTGCACTGAAGCTCTCCAGCGCACGTCCTGTCCCTGACCACAGGTACAGGGGGGGCACGTCGCCCTGTGCTGTGACACAACCCAGTTCACCCCTTCCCCCGCTTCTTCGGCACCGTGAGCGGTGGGCGGCCGGCACCGCGGTGTCTAGGGGGGGCAGGAGTAAATCAGTAGTTAGACACAAAAAGCTGGAGTAACTCAGCGGGACAGGCAGCATCTCTGCAGAGATGGGAATAGGTGACGTTTCGGGTCGGGAACAGCAGTGTTGGGGGTTTGGAGGTTAACAGCATCCCACAACCCTAACCAAAACTGAAATGTATATCCGCTTTTGGGGGATAGGTGATCTGAATGTGTGGCTGAGGAGCTGGAGCAGGACGCGTGGATTTAAATTCTTAGATTCAGTCCCTTGCGAGGAGTGGCATAGAGACTGACGATGTAGAGTAGCTGTGGGTAGAATTGAAGAATTGTAAAGGTAAGAAGACACTAATGGGAGTTATCTACAGCCCCCCAAACAGTAGTCTGGATATAGTGTGTAAGTTGCAACAGGAGTTAACATTGGCATGTAACAAAAGTAATGCCACTGTGGTTATGGAAGATTTCAATATGCAAGTAGACTGAGAAAATCAGGTTGGTACTGGACCCCAAGAAAGGGAGTTTGTAGAGTGCCTCCAAGATTGATTCTTAGAGCAGCTTGTACTGGAGCCTACCAGAGAGAAGGCAATTCTGGATTTAGTGTTGTCCAATGAACCAGATTTAATAAGGGATTTCAAAGTAAAGGAACCGCTAGGAGGTAGTAACCATAATATGTTTTAATCTGCAATTTGAGAGGGTTTAAATCAGAAGTATCAGTGTTGCAGTTGAAAAAAAGGGGACTATGAACGCATGAGAGAGGAGCTGGCCAAGGTCGACTGGAAAAGGATCCTAGTGGGAATGACGGTGGAACAGCAATGGCAGGAATTTCTGGGCATAATCCAGAAGATGCAGGATCATTTCATTCCAAAGGGGAAGAACGATTCAAAGGGGAGTAAGAGGCAACTGAGACTGTCAAGCGAAGTCAGGGATGGAATAAAACTAAACAAAAAGATGTATAACAGAGCAAAGAGTAGCGGGAAGCCAGAGGATTGGGAAACTTTCAAAGGACAACAGAAGGTAACAAAAAGGGGAATGCGGGGTGAATAGATGAAGTACGTAGGTAAGATGGTCAAGAATATAAAGGATAGTAAAAATGTATTCAGCTGTGTTAAGAGAAAAAGAATAGTAAAGACAAACGTGGGTCCATTCAAGGCAGAAACAGGTGAAATTATTATGGGGCACAAGGAAATGGCAGAAGAATTGAACAGGTACTTTGGTTCTGTCTTCAATTAGGAAGGCACAAACAATCTCCCAGATATACTAGACAGCGGACCTGGGGAGGAAGAGGAACTGAAAGAAATTTGCATTTGGCGAGAAATAGTATTGGGTTGACTGATGGGACTGAAGGGTGTTAAATCCCCAGGGCCTGATGGTCTGCATTCCAGGGTACTCAAAGAGGTGGCTCTAGAAATTGTGGACGCATTGGTGATCATTTTCCAATGTTCTATAGATTCAGGATCAGTTCCTGTGGATTGAAGGGTAATTAATGTTATCCCACTTTTCAAGAAAGGAATGAGAGAGAAAACTGAGAATTATAGACCAGTTAGCCTGACATCGGTGGTGGGGAAGATGCTGGAGTCAATTATTAAAGAAATATTAATGGTGCATGTAGATGGCAGTAAAAGGATTGGTCCGTCAGCATGGATTTATGAAGGGGAAATCCTGCTTGACCAATCTTCTGGAATTTTTTGAGGATGTGACAGGTAAAATGGATGAAGGAGAGCCAGTGGATGTAGTGTATCTGGACTTTCAGAAACCCTTTGATAAGGTCCCACACAGGAGATTAGTGGGCAAAATTAGAGCACATGGTATTGGGGGTAGGGTATTAACATGGAGAGAGAATTGGTTGGCAGGCAGGAAACAAAGAGTAGGAATAAACGGGTCCCTGTCAGAATGGCAGGCAGTGGCGAGTGGAGTGAGTGGCAATGTGAACTGTGAAAAGGATGCTGGGAGGTTGCAGGGTGACTTGGACAGGTTGAGTGAGTTGGCAGATGCATGGCAGATGCAGTGTAATGTAGATAAATGTGAGGTTATCCACTTTGGCAGCAAGAACAAGGAGGCAGATTATTATCTCAATGGTGTCAGATTAGGAAAGAGGGAAGTGCAACGAGACCTGGGTGTCCTTGTACACCAGTCACTGGGCTTGTATTCACTGGAATTTAGGATGAGAGGGGATCTTATAGAAACGTCTAAAAGGACTGGACAAGCTAGATGCAGGAAAAATGTTCCCGATGTTGGGCGAGTCCAGAACCAGGGGCCACAATCTAAGAATAAAAGGGAGGCAATTTAAAACTGAGATGAAAAAAACACTTTTTCACCCAGAGAGTTGTGAATTTGTGGAATTCTCTGCCACAGAAGGCAGTAGGGGGCAATTCACTGGATGGATTTAAAAGAGAGTTAGATCGAGCTCTAGGGGCTAGTGGAATCAAGGGGTATGGGGAGAAGGCAGGCACGGGTTATTGATAGGGGACGATCAGCCATGATCAGAATGAATGACGGTGCAGGCTCGAAGGGCCAAATGGCCTCCTCCTGCACCTATTTTCAATGTTTCTATGTTTTTCACTCGGGTGACCCCACTCATTCGGGAGCAGTGGGGTTCTGGTTTTGGTTGGTCGCCACACAGGTGTGCAGAGACTCCTGCGTGAAAGCAAAGTCAACTGGAGAAGCTTTCCGGCGCTTGATAAGGGCTCAAGCTATTTGTGACAAAGTGAAATGCTGCAGTGTTAGAAATGCTGAAAAAACGTTTTCAAGTCATCAGAAAACCTGGCAGAAAACTGCCCCCTTCCCCCCAAACTTTGAAACTCCTGTTGCTCTGTTGCTTTTAGACCATGTTCTGAAAAGGGCCCCGACCTGAAAGGTCCATTCCCTCCACAAATGCTGCGGAATATAAAGTTCCTCCAGAATAGGCACAAAGTGCTGGAGTAACTCAGCGAGGCAGGCAGCATCTCGGGAGAAAAAGAATGGGTGAAGTTTCGGCTCGGAACTCCTTTTCTTATTGCTTTTCTTCTTGCTCAGAAAACTTGGCAACGTAGGTGGGGAAAAATACAGAGGGCTTAATGATTGAGGATTGCTGGTCGTAGAGTTCTGGAAGAAAGGTCATCGCCCTTAAACGTTTCCCTCCCCTGATCAGCGCAGTCTTGTTTTGCATTTTCTGTCCTGTTGCATCCGATATATCCGCATCAGGAACAGTCCAGTGGGAAAAAATGAACATGCTAATAATAGGCTGAGGTCGTGTGTGCGACTGCGACAGCCTTTGTTGGAACTCGTTCATCGATTTTTTTTTCTCTATTGTTCTCGCATTCAAAGCTGAAAGCCAAGTCTAGAGCTAGGCCGCCATAAACACTTAAGGGTCATAATGGTTACATGACAAAGTTGGTTGTATGTGCTCCAAGCTAGCAGCTGGCTTACTTGAAGGTTTTAAACTCCAGTGGGACAGACATTCCATTGTGGTGGAGAGAACTCTTTAATGTCTAATCTTCTGAAGTAAAATTAAACCAAAACCCATATGTTTATTTGTATAAATGCTGGGTCCGCATGATGTTACTAGAAGATGTGCAGTGGTCTTTTGCTAATATTCAATTAGATGTAAAGCCCCCCCCCCCCCCCCCACCCCACCCAAACAAAATGGTTAACTAACTATTCTGCCCATTGCTACTTCTTGGATATAATGCATGAAAGCAAGTTTCCACCAACTCTTAAAATGTGAAGAGCTCTCGCATTTTTTTCAGAGATGCGCTGAGAAACTATTTTAGCAAATTCAAATCTCTCAGTGAAATTACCCAGAAAAATGTATTTCAAAGCATCAGGAAGGCAGAATGCTGCACCTAAAGTTCACACTCACTTTTTCCATGGGTTTGATTTAGTTCCGCAGTTGCCTTTAAGTTATGTCGGACCATACGTGCGAAAGGAGAGATCTTAGCAGATGGATAAATTAACTTTGAATAGATGGAAAATAGACGGAAATTCATTGAGAAATCCGTTAAAGGGTATGCCGGATGTGTTTCCCTTCTTGGATTGTGCTGCGTACAGTACCTGCCAGTAAATGCTGTATTTGTGTGAATTTAAATGTTCAGTAACTACACTTTTTAGTAGGTGTGGAAACAATTTGCTGTTCCTCAAACTCACCAAGTGGTGCTCTCTGCATCTCCAGTAATATTGAGGGTTTTGGCAGCTCTCGGATCTTTCTGTGAAAGCATTATGGCTCATCAGGGCATAACAACTGATGAACTTTCATTTCCAATTCCACCAGAAATGTATACTCAAATACAAGCCTTGAACCAATTTGAATATCTGAATATCTGAAGTAGTTCTGCTATTGGAGAACCTATATACAATGTGTTTCCTGCGCATGTTGATTATGGTTACTTAATCATCAATGTCAGTACCTCTAATTAAAGAACATGAATGCAAACATTTTACTTCATGAAATGAATACTGTTATGACTAGAATTGATCGCTGAATAGCTTACACTTGCCAATGTTTAGTGTTAAATGGTGCACTCTTTACTCTGGCTTGTCACTGGTGCATCAGTCAATTCCAGTGAGAATCGTACCTAGAAGCATAGGGCTACACAGCATGTAACTCGTTCTCACCTAATAAGCAGCCAACAATAACCTGTTTCCTTTATCACTGTTACTTTTTTGCATATCTTTAATTCATTTGTTCTATATCTCTCGACATCACCGTCTCTATCTTGTTTCCCTTTCCCCTGAAGAAGGGTCTCGATCCGAAACGTTACGTATTTCTTTTCTCCAGAGATGCTGTCTGATCCGCTGAGTTACTCCAGCTTTTTGTGTCTTTCTTTGGACATAGGCCTTGTGACAAATCTCGTTGATGCTGGCCAAGATGCCCATCTATGCTAGTTCCACATCCACTTTTGACCCATACCCTTTGAAACCTTTTCCGTTCACATTCTTGTGCAAATGTCTTTTAAATGTTGGTTTAGTATCTGTCTCAGATACTTTCTCTGGCAGCTCATTCCATGTACCCACCACCCTCTGTGATAAATTTGGCCTTCAGCTTCTGTCACATCTTTCCCCTCTCACCTTAAACTCGTGCCCTCTCATTCACGATTCCCTAACCATGGAAAAAAGGCTGTGTGCATTCACCTTATCTATAAACCCCCATGATTTTATATATCTCTGCATGATTATCCCACAGTCTCTGATGCTCCAATGAATAATGTCCTTGCCCAACCTGCGTAACCTCTCCCTATAACTCAGTCCTTCCTGGCGACACCTTCATAAATCTTTCATGCACGCTTTCCGGTTTAATGGCATAATCCACACAATTAGGTGATCAAAACTGAACACAGTTCTCCAAATGCGGCTTCATTATTGTCTTGTACAATTGTAACATAATATCCAAACTAACTTTGTCACAAACATGCATATGTTGATATTTTAAAATGTGATTTTAGCCTTCCCCGTGAAACATGTAAGACCAGTGTTAACATTAAATACAATAGAGATCACAAAACCAGCCACATGATTGAAGCGTAATAGGATAAAGCAAATTGATATAATTGAAGTAAAAATAAATTATTAAAAATAAATCAGCATACACTTTCTCTAGACTTTTGGTGTGAATTTAGTCCAAGTGAGAGAGCAACCTATAATGATAATGCAGTTTGGTCTGGAATTGGACTGTGAAGAAAAGCATTCATTGTACCACCTATATTATAGATATTAAAGAATTGAAGTTAATCAATTATTAGTTTAATATGTTTTGTTTTGACAGTCATGTTTGAGCCAATAGCTTCAGATTGGGTACAAGTAATAGAAACATAGAAAATAGGTGCGGGAGGAGGCCATTCGGCCCTTCGAGCCAGCACCACCATTCATTGTGACCATGGCTGAGTAGTACATTTGGGATTAATTATTTTGACAATATCATTAATGTTTAAATAGGGCAATTTTATTTTTTAATTAATATGCTTGCTTATTTTCAAGCAATTTTCATAACTTTAGTTTTGTTAGAACTGCCATCTATATATTTCAAAATACGTCATAATTGTTGTATAAGGATCTTGCTGATAGAAGGCACATTTGCCAGACTGACCCACTGCTCTTATGCCTGAATCAGAATGTTTGTGTTGAAATGCTACTCTGTAGATCTGAACACATAATCTCACTACAATGTAGCAGCATACATAACAGGAGTCGTTTTTGGTATGTGATGTTGAATAAAGATCTCATCTCCCCTTCCAGTTAAAAATAAAATATTCTCTGCCACTATTTAAAGAGCATGAGAGTGACCTGATTAATATTAATTTCTCAATTAACTCCAGCGAAGGAAATAATCTGGCCATTTATACACACACATAAAGCTGTGGATTCTAGAAATACAGAGTCTAAAATAGGAATAATTGAACATATAAGTCAGGTTGCTCCTGTGGTAGAGAAATAGAGTTAAGCCCCTGTCCCAATTAGGCAATTTCTTCCGGCGACTACAGGCGACTTGGCTGTCGCCACATGGTCGCGGGGTGACTCCTGTGTGGTCGTGAGACGTCTCCAAAAGCCGCCTAAAGAGTCGTAACATACTTCTGGTCGCCGCTGGATTTTGAAATGTTCAAAACTTTTCGGCGACTGTGGGCTTGATGTAGCTTGTCTTCTCCTGTCGTAGGTGGTGTCGTAGGTTGTCGCCAGGTGACATTGGTTGTCGCCGGGTGCTGACTTCGGCGAATTCCATTGGCGACTACCTACGCCAACCTACGTCGACCGCGACAGGTACTGGCGACTATAATGTCTTCAGTTGTCGCCGACAGGGCCCTAGCTTGTCGTGGGTGGACGTAGGTTGACCTTGGTTGTCATAGGTTGTCGCCTGAGTGGTCGTAGGTTGTCGTGGGTGTGTTCATAGGTGGACGTCCTAATGGGTCGCCGGTTGTCGGTAGCTTGTGCGTAGCTTGACATCGACTAGGTGGTGGGTTGTCGTAGCTTGTCGTAGACATTGTCATGGGGGGCGGGGTGGGACCAGTTGCCGCTTTTCCGGTGACCTGCTACGACTGTGACAGTCGCTGTAAAAATCGCCTAAGTGGGACAGGCCCCTTTACTGTTTCAGGTCAGTGATTCTTTTCATTAGAGCAACAGAAGTAGTTTACAGCGACAGTTCATTGACTCTTCAACTTTAACCCTGCTTGAGTCTCTGTGGTGTCGATTTCCAGCAATCCTATCTTTAGTATGTGATTGTTATTTCATTGCTGTTTGTGGGACTTCACTGTGAATGACTGCTGTCTTATTTCCTATACTACAACAGTGACTACACTTTCATAAATATTTAACTGCTTGTAAAGCAATTTGGGACATCCCGGGGTCATGAAATGTATTATGTAAATTGAAGATCATCATTACATATTCTTTATTGCATGTCTAAGTTGGTCCAGGTTCATATCCAGAGAGCTCTGCCTCAGATTGCTACTCGCTTGCTGAATTTGTGAGGTGAACTAATGTTCCTTTGCAGAAGCAAATCAGGACACTTTTTTTTGGCAAACGCTGGTGGTTTCTCTGAACAGAGCTAGGTTCTGAATTGTTGGCTGGAATAGATGGATGAGTGGGATTGATACCCATTTATTTAAGCAGAAAATGAATGAGCCCAGAGTTTGTGAATTGAGGACCAGAGGACATAGGTTTAAGGTGAAGGGGAAAAGATTTAGTAGGGTAACTTTTGGGTTAACAGGGGTAACTGAGGGGTATGATTTTCACACAAAGGCTGGTGGGTGTATGGAACACGCTGCCTGAGGAGATAGTTGAGGTAGGGACTATCCCAACATTTAAAAAACAGTTAGACAGGTACATGGATCGGACAGGTTTGGAGGGATATGGACCAAACGCAGGAAGGTAGGACTAGTGTAGCTGGGACATGTTGCCCGGTGTGGGCAAGGTGGGCCGAAGGGCCTGTTTCAACGCTGTATCACTCTATGGGTCGATGACTATGAGCGAAAGACAAAAACCATTGGAAGTAAAGCTCCGTTATTGCTATACATTCAATTGCTTATTATTTAAGAAAGTATTGCATACATATCTGAACTGCAACAAAATGAAACAATTGCAGTAAAATGGTGTGGATGCATTTCATTTAAAAAATATATAATTTGCTGCTCTGGCAGATTAATTTATTTTCAAAGCATGTACTATGCATTACTTATGTCTTCCATCATTTAAAACAAAAATACTGCTTAAAATTTATCAATAATGTACTCCATTCTCCATAAGCTACTACCGAGAAGCAATGATATGATTCAGGTGACTTTGAAAAAATTGTACCCATAACCCATTTGTAAAGTTCATCAGTGTAGATGCACTGGTGATGCTTTCATTAGCAATGAGAAAATGCTCTCATGTCTGGTCTGTTGCACATGATGATTATCCAGCACAAAAAATCGGCCAAGCGGGAATAATGGAAACATAGATTACTGTAAATATACACAAAAAGCTGGAGTAACGCAGCGGGACAGGCAGCATCCCTGGAGAGATGGTGATGTTTTGGGTCGAGAACCTGCTTCAGACTGAGAGTCAGCGGAGAGAGGGAAAAAAGATATGGAAGAGTAAAAAGAACATGTAAGGTGTGAAAAGAACATATCAAAGCAGACGATGCTCAAGGAAATGTACGATGGGTCATTGTTGGTTGGGGTGACCACGCGGCACTCAAACAGTAACATTAATCAGGAGGACAGTGAGAGAACTAGGCTGGGGAAGGGACAGAGTGAGAGGGAAAACAAGGGTTACTTGATGTTAGAGAAATCAATATTCATGCCGCTGGGTTGGAAGTTGCCCAAGCAAAATATGAGGTGCTGTTCCTCCAATTTGCATTTGGCCTCACTCCGACAGTGGAGGAGACCCAGGACAGAAAGGTCAGTGTGGGAATGGGAGAGGGAGTTATGCCCCTGTCCCACTTAGGTGATTTTATAGGTGACTACAGGCTCATGGTCGCCGGGTGTCGCCTGTAATGTCGTGAGTAGTCTCCTCAGTAGTGTTTTTCTGGCTGCCGCTGGATATTGAAATGTTCAAAACTTTTCGGCGACAGTTGGCTTGACACAAATGAGCGTAGCTTGACTTCTCCTGACGTAGGTGCTGTCGTAGGTTGTCGCCAGGATGACGTAGGTTGTACCGGTGCTGACTTTGGTGAATTCTATTGGCGATTACCTACGTCAACCTATGTCAACCGGCGACAGGTACGTCAACCGGCGACAGCTACGTCAACCTATGTCAACCGGCGACTGAATTTTCTTACCTTGTCGTAGCTTGTCGCGGGTGGACATAGGTTGTCGTAGGTGTGGTCGTAGGTGGACGTCCTAATGGGTCGCTGGTTGTCGGTAGCTTGACGTCCACTCGGAGGTAGGTTGTTGTAGACATTGTCGTAGACATTGTCGTAGGGAGGTCCAGTCGCCGTTTTTTTGGCGACCTGCTACGCCTATGGCAGTCACCGAAAAAAATCGCCTAATTGGGACAGGCCCATGAAAGTGTTTAGCATAATGGAGGCCCAGGTGGACTGAGCGGAGGTTCAGCGAAACGATCGTTCAGTCTATGCTGGGTCTCGCTGATAAATAGGAGCCCACACCTAGAACAGCGGATACAATAGATGATGTTGGAGTTGGTGCGAGTGAACCTCTGCCTCTCCTGAAAGAACAGTCGGGGTCTTTGGATGGAGTCGAGGGAGGAGGTAGAGAGACAGGTGTTGCATCTCCTGGGGTTGCAGGGGAAAGTACCTGGGGAGGGGGTGGTTTGGGTTGGAAGGGATGAGTTAACCAGGGAGTTGTGGAGGGAATAGTCTCTATGTAACGTGGAAAGGGGTGAAGATGAGAATGTTATTGTATGTGTTTTCCTGCTTCATGCAAGGTTAAAATTGGCTGTATAGTTTGATGATAAGGCATTGTGCTGTTCATGGGAAATATGTAAATACATCACATATTTTTTTTAAGTGATTCTTGCTCATGCAAATATTTTGCTATCAGATGTCATGAATCAGATTCAGGATAATTAATTCCACATATTACTGACCTATGTTGGCACTAAAATCAAAAAGAACTTAGCATGCAAACAGCATGGGTCAATATTATTTATGGAAAGTAGTTAAAGTGGTACAGATGAGGAAGTTTGATGCATCCAAATTTACTGGCGATTCAATGCTGGTTGTCTATGTGGCCAATGAGGAGGATAGGGACAGCATTGAGCGTGAGATTCACGCATTTCACGTAATTCTCACGCTCTCACGCTCTCACGCTGATCACAAATTTCTCATGCTCTATCGTGAGAAATTCTGTGATCAACGAGAATTTCTAAACTAATATCAACTGCTTGTGTGCGCGTCTGTTGACAAGACAGCAGCACTCTTGTTCTCCGTTATTCTCACTTGACCGAACCGTCACACACCTCCAAACCATGTGCCCATGCAAATTTACATTGAAAGACACGGACCGGGCAGTGAATGAGTGTTACCCAGCGCAGCAAGTAAGGCCATGCCCTGTTCCCGGCGGTAGTCGGAATTGAAGGATTTGCGGGAAACGGCTGACATGAGCGAGGCCGGCGAGCGGCAGGAGAGAGAAACATGGGCTGCGGAACCGGGAGGGCTGCTGTGCTCTGAGCAACCTGGCCGTGGGTGTTGGAGAGCCGGGGCAGAGGGAGGGATGGAAGCAGAAGCAGCGGCGGGGGCAGATGTGGACAGGGAGCCGGGGCTGGCGAGTGTTTGCCGGGCTGGCGAGTCGCTCGCCGCAGCTCTGGCCATGGAACAGCTTCAATGCGGGGTCCCAGGCTGTCGGAGGCGTTGGAAACGTTGCGCCGCTGCCATGAGAGTTTCTGTGCCGAATTCGCCTGGTGACCGGCATGGACCAGGCTGTGGCTCAGTGCATCCTGGAGGACAACCAGTGACTGCTGGAAGTAGATGCCAAGCACTGGGTAGAAGCAGTGGAAGATAGTGCCCTTCAAATGAGGGTGGTTGGAGAAAGCATCCTGCTTGCCTGCTAGATGTTTACTTACTGTAACTGCAGGAAAAATGTTCCCCATGTTGGGGGAATTTCAAAACCAGGGGTCACAGTTTAATAATGAAGGGTAGGCCATTTAGGACTGAGATGAGGCCAAACTTTCTTCACCCAGAGAGTTGTGAACCTGTGGAATTCTCTGCCACAGAAGGCAGTGGAGTCCAATTCACTGGATGTTTTCAAGAGAGAGTTACATTTAGCTTTTGGGGCTAGCAAAATCAAGGGACATGGGGAAAAAACAGGAAAGAGGCACTGATTTTAGATTAACAGCCATGATCATATTTAATAGCAGTGCTGGCTTGAAGGTCCGAATGGCCTATTTCTGCACCTATTTTCTATGTTTCTATGCTTGCGTATATGGCAATAAACCTCGAACACTTGACTTTGAAGCATTCATGCTTGGTGGAGGTATAATGTAGTCATAGAGTGATACTTCGGCCCAACTTGCCCACACCTGCCAACATGTCCCAGCTACACTACCTGCTTTTGGTCTATATCCCTCCAAACACGTCTAACTGTTTCTTAAATGTTGGGATAATCCCTGCCTCAACTACCTCCTCCGGCAGCTTGTTCCATACACCCACCACCCTTTGTGTGGAAAAAGTTACCCCTTAAAAAGCTGCCTCTTAAAAATTAAATCATACTCCAACAATGCACTCAAACATGATTTTAATACATCAAATTTCAAAAAGTCTCTACAGTGGGAGGCGGGCACCCTGGTTCAGACAGAGAGCACTGACAGATGCGAGCGAGAAACTGAGGCCAATTGTCCATGATGTCTGGATCCCAATGCTCAGCGCTTCGTGCATAGGAGTTGGCTAATGTTATTGATCTGTAATTAGCCCGATTTGTAACTAGTTGACAAAACCTTCATTTCTTAATCCAGAATATCCAGGGGAATGGGATAAGTATAATATTAAAATGACATGCAAGGTGTCAGGCTGTCTGTCACAACATGCAGCCCCAATAAGCCATTATTTCCTTCAGTTACATATTGGGAAGCACTATTGTCATTTGCCACTCAACTACTATGTTTGTTTACCTCACTGATTATTTCTAACCTCCCCCCCCCCCAAATGAATTTGACAGGTCCCAAATCTCGTTGTCTTATTAATGGAACACGCAGATGAACATAGAAACATAGAAATTAGGTGCAGGAGCAGGCCGTTCGGCCCTTCGAGCCTGCACCGCCATTCAATATGATCATGGCTGACCATCCAACTCAGTATCCTGTACCTGCCTTCTCTCCATACCCCCTGATCCCTTCAGCCACAAGGGCCACATCCTACTCCCTCTTAAATATGGCCAACGAACTGGCCTCAACTACCTTCTGTGGCAGATAATTCCACAGATTCACCACTCTCTGTGTGAATATATTAGCGTGGCGGTGCCCATCAGCAGCGGCTCGAATACAGTCCGTCTGTCTTTTTTAAAATTTTTGTCTTGTTAAATGTATGTCTTGAGTCTAGTTTTTATTATTGTTTTGGCTGTGTATATGTGGGGGGAGGGGGGGGGGGGGTGGCTATGGGGAAACCGTTAATCTCTTCCCTGTACAGTGACCCGACTTTTTCCCTGCCGGGTCTCCGATGTCGTTGGGCCTAACATCGAGGAGCCTGCTACGGCCTCTGGCCGGGACTAACCTGAGTGTCTCCATTTTGAATACACTCCTGGTTTCCTCACTGAAGGAAGGATATTAAAAAAAATGTGGAGTCAGTCAGCCGGTTAGGCAACATCTCTGGAGAATATGGAGATGTGGCGTTTTGGGTCAGGCTACACTTGTCATTGAGAATTAAAGTTTACCAGGTCAATTTCTTAGATAGTGGGTTTGTTGTATGAGGGAAAATTAAGCTGGCCAAAACTGTGCACTCATAACGTTAAAAGAATAAAAGTTGTAAAAGATGTAATCATAATGCTTAAAATTATTATCAGACTTGAAGGGTAGGTACTGGTTGAGGTTTTCCCTGGTTGGTAACTTTGGAACCAGGAATCACAGTCTTTAAATAAGCGACTAACCGTTCTGAATGTGGATGAGAACTAAATTGTTCATGCAGATGTACATGGAATTTCCTGTCCACGAGTGCTCTGGAGGCTCAGTTGCGCGGTATATTCCAGACAGAAATCAATAGACCTTTTGCTGTTAACAGAATCAGGAGATTTTGACGTTTGTGCAAGCAAGAGATACTGAAATAAAAGGATCAGTCATGAACCCTCTGTACACCGTAAATAGCTCGATTGTAATCACGTCTTTCCGCTGACTGGATGTCACGCAACAAAAGCTTTTCCCTGTACCTCGGTACATGTGACAATAAACTAAACTGAAACCTAGTCAAAATCAGAGCAGGTACAAGGGGGTGAAGTGCCTGCGACGGCTTCTGTGAAGATCGAATAGCTCTGTAATGACATTACACTGAAGTACTTTGCCAAGTGCAGTTTCAATAAGCTCTTCAGAAAAATAGTATAAACTTCCTTTGTAAATATAGTTTTAATAAACAGATTTCAGAATGCATGTTTATAGTCAAACATACCCATTGAAAAATTTCAGAGGAGTAAGAGCCAAATGTTCCAAATGTTACGACAAGTTTAAAAAATATTTGCTCCTCTAGATGCTGTGATGTTTCACTGCATGGGCTTGGTAATGGATTCAATGCATTTTTAGAAATAAACCATTTTATAAATGGTTATCAGGGCTGTCAATGTTGTAAAATATTCAGTCTTGGCTCATCAGTAGTACTAATGCATTTCATTCAAGAGTTGAGGCTTTATACCCCACTTGAGATATAATCAGTTCTATTGCAGTAATGAAACATACTGAGGTGCTGCAATTTGGATGATACATTAGCCCTTCTATCCATTTAGGTGGATGCACAATATTTTGATATAATTGAGAAAAGAGCAGGATTGTTAAAGTAACAGAGACCTCAGCTCCAATTTGTATAGTTATTGAAAATATAGAAACAGAAGCCAAAAAAATCTCAAGGAGCTTTAGAGAAGCAGTTCCAAAATTAAAATGATCAAAATTAAGCTGCATAAGGAGATAAGACAGTTGACGGAAAGCTTGGTCAGAGAGGTAGGCTGTAAGGCATCGCAGAGGAGAAAGAAAGATTTAGTTAGGAATTTCACAAACCTAGGACCTTGGTAGCTGAAGGTAAACCATCAAGGATGGTGCGATTGAATCTAGAATGACCAAGAGAACAAAATTAGAGAACAAATATCTCAGAGGGTGCAGGGCTGGAGGAAATTATAGAGAAAGGGAGGTGGAAAAATCATTTGAAAACACAGATAATAATTTTGAATTGAGGTCTTAATGGGAGTTCATGCCAGTCATTTCACGCAGGGGCGATGGGTGCAGACAGTGGAATTTACATTGACGAAGATAGACACAAAATGCTGGAGTAACTCAGCAGGACAGGCAGCATCTCTGGATACAAGGAATGGATGACGTTTCAGGTCGAGATCCTTCTTCAGACTTTTCTTCAGCCTCGACCCGAAACGTCACCCATTCCTTCTATCCAGAGATGCTGCCTGTCCTGCTGAGTTATTCCAGCATTTTGTGTCTAACATTCGGTGTAAACCAGCATCCGCAGTTCCTTCCTACACAAATTTTCAAATGGCCTTGCATAAAGAGAATAGAAGAAGGGAGGTTGTTCTTTGTAATGGTCAATTCTAGATATAATTAATAACATTTAACATTGTTGAAACAGATTGCTGCTGCATTCCCAACCTTACAAAAAGCTGAAGTTTCAAATTTATGTAATCGGCTACAATTTGATTAGGATGTCTTGGGATCAGGGAAGACTTTGTAAGCGCAGATCTTTTTCCATTTATAATGTAGACACCGGGCAGTACAGTACAGGGGCATTGTTGCAAACATTCACAGGGGCATGTGTCACAGTATATTCCTACACTGTAGGCTGCAGGTTTCAATCCTGCTGCTATATGAAGATAAAGGTCTCTAGGTGATGTGATTCCCTGCAAAGAGTGAAGGCACTGGTGTGATGCAGTGGTGCTAGCAGTTGGTTTTATCTTGAATAGTGTATGTGTAACGATTGTCAAATGATTATCTTATCAGAAAGAAGTACCAAATGACAGTAGCAAGATCTTATTTCATTAAGATATTTGTTCCTTGGAAACATGTCCCGAAGATGACTTACCATACCTAATGCGTGAGAAAAGTATGCCACTTTCCACAGTATCTGCCATGGTGGGCTGTGGCCTAATTGATAACACTCTTGCCCCTGACTTGAATGATTGTAGGGTCCAAGGATGGAGCACTAGACCAGACCAGACATGCGGGAGTCCTATATTAGTGGGAGACACATTATTCAGATAATATTTTGTGCACGGTCTCCTGACTAATATTTATTCCTTGACCACTAGATAATTTAGCCACTTGTTATGTGTAGGAAGGAACTGCAGATGTGTAGGAAGGAACTGCAGATGCTGGGTTAAACTGAAGATAGACACAAAATGCTGGAGTAACTCAGTGGGACAGGCCGCACCTCTGGAGAGAAGGAATGAGTGACGTTTCGGGTCGAGACCCTTCTTCAAACTGATGTCAGGGAAGAGGTAAGGAAGTGCAAGGTGTGAAAATAGGACAAAGGGAATGAAGGTTCAAGGAAAATGTAGAATAGCTCATTGTTAGCTGGAAGAAGCTAACAACAGAGATAAAATGTGGTTGGAAACGGTAAGACTGGTTAGAGAACTGGGAAGGGAGAGGGGATGGAGAGAGAGGGAAAGCAAGGGCTACTTGAAGTTAGAGAAGTTAATGTTCATACCACTTGGGGGGGCAAGAAGGGTCTCGACCTGAAACGTCACCCATTCCTTCTCTCCAGAGATGCGGCCTGTCCCGCTGAGTTACTCCAGCACTTTGTGTCTATGTTTAGCCACTTGTTACATGGCTGTTTGTTGGACTTTGTTGTACACATTTTCACTCCTTGCATCTTACTTTATAAATAGACTTCAACGTTATTGCAGTCGAATGCTTTGGGACATTCTGAGGTCAGTCAATGTGCTGCGCTCAAGCAAGTCTTTCTTTTCTGGGATATATTTCTATTGATGTGAGGTTGCTGTGGGATTGTGGCTTGGGTTGGCGTTCACCCACCTGAGGGCAGGCAACGCCTCAACTAAATGACAGAGTTTCCAATGGCATGGCACTTCTTTGATGCTTTTTTGGTAAAATTGAAAAGTTCCCGGAAGACGAGGACAGGCAGAATTTAGATTAGTTTAGAGATACAGCATGGAAATGGGCCCTGAGTCCGCACCGGCCAGCAATCCCCGCTCACTAATGCGAGCCGCACACACTAGGGACAATTTTACATTTATACCAAGCCAATTAACCAACCAGTTTCCAAGCTGTACGTCTTTGCAGTGTGGGAGGAAACCGAAGATCTGGGAGAAAACCCACGCGGTCACGGGGAGAACGTACAAACTCCGTACGGACAAACACCCGTAGTCGGGATCGAACCCGGGTCTCTGCCGCTGTGAGCGCTGTAAGGCAGCAACTTCACTGCTGCGCCATCGTCTGCCAATGGAATAATGGGCAGGTATAAGAAACAAAGCCCGGAATCTGGTGGATAACGTATGCAGGATAACAAATATTGCTGCGCTGGGGATCAGACGTCACTGTGGATATTCCTTGATATAACTCTTTTGAGATCAAACTTCATGGAAGTGAAAGGAAAAAAAAAGAATTGTAGAGGTGAAAATAAACAGTGCAAGGAAAATGACCAGAAGCTTAGCCACATTCATTGATTTTCATAAGAATTCTAACAAAAGGACAATGAAGAACTTTTGGAAAGCAATTCCAGAGGGTTGGCCCCATATTCCCAATGTCATGGCTATTATACATGGGTTAAGGCAAAGGTGGTGGCACAAGAAACTGGTCTGAGAGAAAATGAGAGGTTGGATGGGAGCGGCTCCAGTGCTGGGGAAACCTGCAGTGAAAAGGAGGGAATGGTAAGTGACAGTTAAAATGTATGAAGAACAACATTTATTTTTAGGTGTTGGGGAGTGGAAGGCAGTGAGGATACGGATGGTAGGCAAGCAGAATTTGGCACATGGAATATACATGGGATGTCGAGTTTAGAATGAGCTGAAGTCAATTCCATTTGGAGAATGGCAAAGTTAAGGGCCTGTCCTACTGATGCGACATAATTTATGCATCACGACGCACGCATATTGCGCATTTCGCGTGCGTGGTGATGTAGGCAGTGACGCGCGGTCACACGCGGCGGCCCAGGATTTTGGGATCTACGTGACGCGCAAATGACGGCCAAGTGGGACAGACCCTTTACTTACAATGCAATGTCAGACGTAGATGGACTATATGGAATTGGATGATGAGATGTAAAGGTGACATTTGATAGTGAACAAACCAAGTTATTCTGTCAAGAGCCCGAGCAAGATAAGCGAACTGTTGCCCAATGGTAAGAACAGGTATAGCCAAGACACTGCCAAAATGTTTGCTCCATTCATAACCAGTAGGCAAAAATCTGAAAGATCTCAAGATGCTAGAAATAAAAACAGAAAGTGCTGGAAAGAGTCAGCTGGTCAGGCAACATGTGTGGAAGGAGAAATAGGTTTAATGTTTATGTTTACTTCACACATCCTGAAGAAGTGAGAAAGCATTTTTGTTTCAAGCAAAAAGCCTTTTGTTTCAGGGCAGCACAATGATACAGTGGCAGAGTTGCTGCCTTGCAGCGCCAGAGACCCGGGTTCGATCCTGACTATGGGTGCGTGTCTGTACAGAGTTTGTTTGTTCTCCCCGTGGCCTGCGTGGGTTTTCTCCGAGATCTTCGGTTTCCTCCCACACTCCAAAGATGTACAGGTTTGTATGTTAATTGGCTTGCTATAAATATAAATTGTCCTTAGTGTGTGTAGGATAGTGTTAATGTGCGGCGAAAGTTGGTCAGTGCGGACCCGAAGGGCCTGTTTCCGCACTGTATCTCTAAACTAAACTGAACAAATATTATGCCTTTTATTGTAAATGTGTTCCTGTAAAACAAACTCATCTTGGATGAAGTCTTATTACAATCAGAGAAAGCGATTAAACCTCATCGAGATGAACACCAAATGAGAACAACACTATTGCAATAAAGATATTTCTCAATTCTGAAACTTGGGTTTCTGAAGCCTTATGAGTTATATTTATAGGCATTGGGAGCGGTGGGCTTACTTGATGCTTCTATATTTGAAGTTGTTGCATGTATGACTAGCTCCAATTTGCTGGTAAAATGTTGATTTATGTTGGGTAAATCTAGCAATATAATATGAGAATGCAGTGCCTTCATGCTATAATGTGGCTGCGAAGAGCCAAGAATGTAAGTGCTTTAGGGATTATATGCAGCCAAATAAGACATGTAGTTGGGGAAGCATTATTTTATTTGCCCATAGCATGGCAGTAACTTCTCTCACATATTTCTTACAAAATTAAATCAAGAAGGCAGGAAATACAACATTAAGCTTGTCTGAATCGAATGTAACACGACCACAGATGATGAGTCTTTATGATGTAATATCAGTCGCCAACCTGTGGTTTGAAACTTTAGCAATATCCTGTTGCATAGACTCAGTCACTTCTTCTTTTTGATAAGGCAGCAAAGGGGAAAAAGGTGCAGGGTAATTAAAATGGTACATTTGAGGCTGGCTGACAATAACCAGGCTCATTCAAACACAATCAGCAAAAAACTTCTACCATGTAAATTGGAGGAACAGCACCTCATATCTCACTTGATCAGCTTACACCTTAGCAGTATGAACATGACTTATCTAACCAAGTAGCCCCTGCTTTCCCTCTCTCTCCATCCCCTCTCCCTTCCCAGTTCTCCGTCCAGTCTTATGCCCTCCGACTACATTTTATCTGTCTGCTTTTTTGTTACCTTCTCCCAACTAACAATGATCTGTTCTACGTTTCCCTTGACTTCTTTCCCTTTGTCTTGTTTTCACACCTTACACTTCCTTACCTATACACTTCCTTACCTCTGTACCGCCCATACCCCTGACGTCAGTTTGAGGAAGAGTCTTGACCAGACTCATTCCTTCTCTCCAGTCTGTCCTGCTGAGCTACTCCAGCATTTTGTATCTATCTTCGATTTAAACCAGCATCTGCAGTTCCTTCCTACACAGCAAGAAACCTGCAGCGTTCCTCAGTCAGCTGCATGGAAATGGCTTTTTATTCAAAATGCAATTTATAGCTTTGCATTTTGGGTGTTGGTTGCAAACTTAACTTAAATGATATATAGATTGGAAAAGATAACCCCTAACTTTATTAAGTTGGGGGTTGTCTTTTCCAATCTATTTATCATTTAAGCAGCAAGCTAAATCAATATTAATACCAAGCATACTTCCTGACACTACAAATTATATTTGGAACTGTGCAGTTTGATTCTCTAAACTTGCAAGTTTTGTTGGAGTAGTTTTTAAAATTACATCTTTTAATGCTTATTTTTGTCCCTTTCATTTCTCTTCTAAATATTTGTATTTGATTTCATTTTCTGCACCTGATTTGATCAATATCGAATATTTGATTTACCATTCGCATTGATCGTTTATTCTTTGCGTTGCTCATTTTTTTTAGAACATAAAACAGTATAGCACGGGAACAGGCCCTTTGGCCCACAATGTCCATGCCACATATGATGCCAAGTTAAACTAAATCACCTCTGCCTGCATGTAATCTGTATCCCTCTTAAAACCTCTTAAGTGTCATGATCATAGCTGCTTTCACCACCACCCTGGCAGCTCATTCCAGGCACCCACCATTCCCTGTGCAAAAAAAAAAAATTGCCCTGCATATCTCTTTTAAACTTTGCCCCTCTCATCTTAAAGGTATGCCCTCTGGTCTTTGGTATTTCAAGCCTGGGAATGAAGTTTCTGAGTGTCTACCCTTTCTATGCCTCCTGTAAATTTATATACTCCCTTCATGTCTCCCTTCAGCCTCCAACGCTGCCGAGAAAGTAATCCAGGTTTGTACAACTTCTCCTTGTAGCTAATATGCTATAATCTAGGCAGAATCCTGGTAAAAGCCTCCACATCCTTCCTGCGAGTGGACAATACTCCAAATGCGGCCAATCCTAAGTCCTGTAAAGCTGCATCATGACTTGCTGACTCTTGTATTCAATACTCTGACTGATGAAGGCAAGCGTACCATACACCTTCTTCACCACACTCTTTACTCGTGTTGCCAATTTCAGGGTGCTATGGACTTGGACACCAAGATCCCTCTGTACATCATTGCTGTTAAGGGGTCTTGCCACTATCTGTATTCTTTTCCCTTGCTTTCACCCTGCCAAAGTCCAACACCTCACACTTAATTGGATGAACGCTGGTGTTTCTCCACCCATTTCTGAAGCTGCATACTTTGACAGGCTCCCTCACTGTCCACAACTCCACCAACTTTGGTGTCGGCTGTAAACCTACGAAGCAGCCCGCCTATATTCACTTTTGTTTGATCATTTTTTTTACAATCTTTTTTTTTAAAGGATCTGAGTGTCTCTGGTAATGCCAGCATTTAATCTGATCGTATGAAGATGCTCAGTTGCACATTCCATTCACAAGTGGTCCCCGTGGCTTGTAGAAGGCATTACGCTGTTTAGACGGCTGCAGACAGGCAGCAAATGAGATGCAAAGGCGCATCCAAAGACTCTGGATAAGTGGAAGTCTGACAATTGGTTGCACAGTTTATCCAGTGCTCATCACAAAATCTGGCCCATTATTTTAAATGAATTTGTCATTTCAGTCATGAGTGCTTCGAGAGGAACATTGCGTGAACATTACAGTTGTCAATATCAGAGAGGAAACAGATGATATACTCTGCACTGCAGGTGAAAGTCCAAATCAAAATGAGGAAAAGCCTTTTTTTAAATAGTAGTCAGGGTGATGATCATGGAAACCCATTTGGATGAGTTCCAATGTCTGCCCATTATTATAAATGGGTTTCACTTCAAATTCAAAAGTATATTTAATTGCATCTTTCTTTCTGTCAAGGCAAGGCATTTCCTCTCAAAAGAAATGACATCTTTATGCAAAAACAATGAGGATCCTTCACAGCAGCTGAAAATGCTCTGCTCTTTCATCCAATTATGTAAGATTGTAAAAAAAAAAAAAAAATACAGAGGCCAATTCCAGGGTGTTCAAGCACATTTACTGTAGTTGACATTTTTCTCCCAATAAGCGGTCTTGCATTTTTGGGGCCGTTTGTATTTCTAGCAGCAAATGTCTAAAGTGTTGGGAATTTGACAAGTGATAACAATCAGGGAACAAAGGAGGAAATGACTTGGTTTAAAGTTCCATGGAGTCGGTGCATATGATGTGCCACCCAACTATGCAGTGTGATATTAATATGACGTGTCACAAATTTCTTCGATTCTAACCTTTAATTGCACTTCAGCAGAATCTCAAAATCCCACTACCAGAGCATACCACAGCTATGGATGAACAAATCAACCTGCTTTTTTATTAGTTACTTTTGTAACAGTGTGGCGTTTAGTCACCTTATTGTGACTTTGATGTTCATGTACATTAGTTTGTAATATATAGACACAAGACTGGTCTCAACTCAAAACGTCACCTATTCCTTGCCTCCAGAGATGCTGTTTTACCCACTGAGCTACTCCAGCTTTTTATGTCTACAGTTTAAATCAGCATCCGTAGTTCCTTCCTACACAGTCTGTAATATATAGTACTTTGCATGCTAATTTCATAGTATATAAGATGTCCTTATTGTAACTTGAAAAAGTTCACGTTCAAAAAAACATCAATAATTCTCCACTTATTACAGACTGAAATGGTGATGCATCGACAGATATTTTGTTTTCACACCTGCATACACAGTGGAAAAGATGGAATGGGAAGAAAGGCAGGAATTGTCTACTTCAACAAAAGTTCTGAACATCTTAGGGAAGAGTGTAGAATTCAAAGAAGAGCCATCTCCGTGACTGGGAGAGTTGTTCCCCAACTGATGCCATTGTATCACACTCAGTTTATTGATCCTGCATATCCTCTTCCTCGAAACAAATGGGTACAGGTCTTCCCCCATTCCTCACCACTATGGGTCATAAAGATGGCATGCATTGGGAGAAAAAATTATCGGGTAAATTAAGAGAAATTCTTTAAATAAATTGCCACGTTATGTGGTTGTAGATGATGACAGATATTTATTTGAAGTCACAATCTGATATAGAGGAAGCTGTTTCTTGTCGAGTGAAGCTCTCACTCTCATAGAGACATAGAAACATAGAAATTAGGTGCAGGAGTAGGCCATTCGGCCCTTCGAGCCTGCACCGCCATTCACTCTGATCATGGCTGATCATCCAACTCAGTATCCCGTACCTGCCTTCTCCCCAAATCCTCTGCTCCCCCTAGCCACAAGGGCCACATCTAACTCCCTCTTAAATATAGCCAATGAACTGGCCTCCACTGCCCTCTGTGGCAGAGAGTTCCAGAGACCCACCACTCTCTGTGTGAAAAAAGTTCTTCTCATCTCGGTCCTAAAGGAATTCCCCCTTATCCTTAAGCTGTGACCCCTTGTCCTGGACCTCCCCAACATCGGGAACAATCTTCATGCATATAGCCTGTCCAACCCCTTAAGAATTTTGTAGGTTTCTAAGATCCCCTCTCAATCTCCTAAATTCTAGAGAGTATAAACCGAGTCTATCCAGTCTTTCTTCATAAGACAGTCCTGACACCCCAGGAATCAGTCTGGTGAACCTTCTCTGCACTCCCTCTATGGCAATAATGTCCTTCCTCAGATTTGGAGACCAGAACTGTACGCAATACTCCAGGTGTGGTCTCACCAGGAGCCTATACAACTGAAGTAGAACCTCCCTGCTCCTGTACTCAAATCCTTTTGCTATGAAAGCTAACATACCATTCGCTTTCTTCACTGCCTGCTGCACCTGCATGCCTACTTTCAATGACTGGTGTACCATGACACCCAGGTCTCGCTGCATCTCCCCTTTTCCTAATTGGCCACCATGTACTGCATGGTACACATACAGTACACACACACTCAGAGGGGCTGCTGCTGCTTCAGCTTTTGGGCTAAGTATTTCCCAACTAATTCCAAAACTAGTTCTCTCCGAATCTTCAGACCATGCAGGCCTCGGATCACTCCTCCTCATTAAAATATGAGTTTGGTACTGGGTATTCTTATCCTGGTCTTAAACATGTTTTTTTTCAGTCAGCAAAATACTGTGGTGGTCACTCCAGGCACTGGTGAATTGCATTATTTATAACTGTGTTATAACTGTGCATTGAAATGTCCATCCCTTCTCCAGATGCTGCCTGACTCACTGATTTCCTCCAGCACTTAGTTTTTTTTCTCTATAGGTTTCAGCATATGCAGTTTCTCATATCTCCAGTGAAATGTGTGATTCTGTATGTCTTAGAGATTAAAAGATGATATTTAAAAGTTGGTGGTAGACAAAAATGCTGAAGAAACTCAGCGGGTGAGGCAGCATCTATGGAGCGAAGGAAATAGGCAACGTTTCGGCCCGAAACATTGCCTTTTTCCTTCGCTCCATGGATGCTGCCTCACCCGCTGAGTATCTCCAGCATTTTTGTCCACCTTTGATTTTCCAGCATCTGCAGTTCCTTCTTAAACATTTAAAAGTTGGATATCATCAGAGATATCCTCAAATCTGGTGAAGAATTATGCAGAGTTCCTGTCTGCTTTACTCCGTCCCATTTCCCTTTGTTTTACCCTACTTTTTTATATTTACACATCTGTCTCAAAAGTACCAGTAATCTTCATTACTTGATTGCGTAGATTGTCTTTGCCAATAGTCAGGAGACCATGTACAAAATATTATCTGAATTGTTTTGCATCCTTCATTGTTTTCCTTGATATCCTCCAAGGACCCTCCCGGGACCCTCCATTTCTTCATCTATCTGCCACAACTCGGTGATGTTATCTGTCAAGCGAAGCCATTTTTCCATTGTATTTGTCAATGTAAATACTCTTCACCTCTCTTTCCCTTTTGGTCCTCTCCCAACACTGTAGAATGAGCACGGCCCATCTGCTGCTCAACCTCTTTCCATTTAATTATCTCTTCCAGACATTTGACTTCCTATGTGCGACTGGCCAGCCTGCCGCCCCCCCCCCCACTGTAAACTAGGCCATCCTAAACTCCATTCCATTCACCCATTGTCACTTCCTTTGATGACCAACATTGGTTCCTGGCTTCTGATTTCTCTTCCTGGCTGCAATGTTCGCCATTCTTGACAGATCCACTGCTCCTCGAATTGGAAATCATGCCCCTGCTACCATTGCCATTGATGTTTGCAGGTGCCTGGGATACACATTCAGGAATTCCCTGCCAAGTTTCAAAGCCTTTGCTCCTCCCTTTGTGGCTGTGCAAAATAAATTTAGCCTTCACATTTTTTTGACTAGGAGCACCTTGGGATTTAATTTACATAACTTGTTTTAATTAAACGCATTTTGTTATTAAGAATGGTAAGGAACAGGAGAGCAAGATTTTTATAATGCGTTGGTGTATGGGTCATTCTGCCCTTCTTTTCCCCTTTATGAATGAATGACAATGTCACAGTGAGCTTCTTTGTTTTGGCTACTGGTGTGCAGAGAGTTGCCACATATAGGGCGGCAACAAAGTTACAAACTATTCCATTTAGTCTTTAGTTTTTAGATTTTAGTTTTAGAGATACAGCGCAGAAGCAGGTCGTTTGGCCGACCGAGTTCGCACCGCCCAGCGATCCCCACACATTAACACTATCCTACAAACGCTGGGCACAATTTACATTTAGACCAAGCTAATTAATCGACAAACCTGTATACTTTTCGCTGGCGGGCGTCTGAGGTCCCTGACAAGATACGAGCCAAGTGGCGGAAGAAGCGTATGCGCAGATTGAAGCGTAAAAGATGAAAGATGCGGCAGAGGTCCAGATGAACTGCTGTGGATGATGCAGTGCTGATCACACTATGTTGAATCTTCCTTGGCAAATGGACTCTGGACATTTCTGCTTATAAATGTTCCTCTAAGATCAACAATTTATGTAGATGTTTTGGATGCCGGTCATGCCTGTTGTAGTACTGTGCCATGATCTATATTAGTTACAAAATAAAGTGTAAACTAGTAAAAAAAAACCTGTACATCTTTGGGGTGTGGGAGGAAACCTCAGAGAAAACCCATGCGGTCACGGGGAGAACGTACAAACTCTGTACAGACAACACCCGTAGTTGGTATCTCACCCGGGTCCCTCTTCATTCTCAGTGCTCCCCCCCCCTCCCCTCACGCTGGGACCCCCCTTGTTCTCAACGCCGCATCCTCGACCGACTTCCGGTCGGTTCCCACGCGACCAGTCCATACGGTAAGCCGCTTACAGTATATCAGTTACTACGCCAAAGATCATTGACTCAGGGGTCATCAGTTTGTGTTCTCTAATTGAAGACAACAGAGTTCCAGATTGTTTCCCATATCAGAAATAAAATAATTTATATTATTGTATCCACATTTAAGATAACAGTATACGCTGTATAGTTTATCCTGGTGACTGCAAGGTAGAGTTGCTGTACTTTCAGCGTTGTCTTCTGTTCCCCTTGTTAATTCTTGGCTGTGCTGTGAGTGAAACCTGGTTGAGGTCAGCATCATGAATTGATAAACCGCATGCCGCGACCATTCGCCAAAAATATCTTTAGATAGTAAGAGATGAAACAACAGCAGTAATTGCATTGGAAGGAACTGCACTTGCTGGTTTAAATCGTAGGTAGGCACAAACTGGTGGAGTAACTCAGCAGGACAGGCAGCATCTCTGGAGGGAAGGAATGGGTGACGTTTCGGGTCGAGACCCTTCTTCAAACCTCTGTGTTTGGATTTGAAGTGTGTGAGTTCCATCTCCACCACAACGTAACGCATGGCTTGTTGCGGAACTTCATCATGTGCAAGGTGGCAATAGCATTTCCACTGAAAACAATGCCAATGCTTCCAAAATAATTAATTTGATCATAAAATATTCATCCCCTGAGTGCATGAAGCTTATGATATATTTGCAACTTAGTTCATTTTAATTTTCTTAAGATCAACACCATTTGAAGTTCTTCCCTAAAAACAAGACTATGCGGCACTGTAATAACACTGTTAAATGGGGAGATCAGGTAGGCCCAGGCAGACTGAGCCAACACTTTAATTGTTCCCTTTCCCTGACTCTAAGTCTGAAGAAAGGTCTCGACCTGGAACGTCACCTATTCCTTTTCTCCAGAGATGCTGTCTGACCCGCTGAGTTACCCCAGCTTTTTTGTGTCTCTTTGTGTAATGTTTCTCCATTTGTTGACTTCCTGGCAAGTTATTCCTGAAGGAAACATTATCTTTTGGGATGAGTGACGTATTTTGACATATGTTAAGATAAGAGATTCCTGGGAGGGTATCAGCAGGCACATGGCTCAGTGCAAGTGTGCTGATAGTGGAAGGAAATGTTTCAATATATGTGTGGGGAATCTATGGTGATACGTCAATATTTGCAGAGAATCTTTGGTGTAGAGGAATACTTCAATTATTTTGCAGGGCCCACAAGACTATATCAAGTTTTGCAGAGAATTGTCTGCAGATCACGTTTTGTAAAGGGCTGATTCATTGAAAAGCGTTCCATGCGCGCATGTTTATTTTCATATTTATAATGGTTTAGAATTCTTTTGATCCATTTGATTGAAATGATGCAAAACCTACTCAAATCTTGCCAGTGGCAACATACACTGACATTTCCAAAGAACCTTCCTGGCATTCACTGACTGAACAAACATACTGTACGGTAGTGCACCTGGATGAACTATAGTCTCACAGCCCCAGTTATCCTGGGTCAACCCCGTTCTCTGGTGCCGTCTGTAGGAAGTTTGTGCATTCTTTCCATGACTCCGTAGGTTACCCCTCCACTCCCCTCCCTCCCCCCCTCCTCTCCCCCCATATGGTTTTGGGTTCACCCCTGCATCCCAGAGATGGGTAGTTATAGGGTACTGTAGGTTTATCGGTTACTGTGAGCTGCCCTTGTGTAGGTTGGTGGTAGAATCTTGGGTAGTTTGGTTTCATTTAGTTTAAAGATACAGCGCAGAAACAGGCCCTTCGGCCCACCGAGTCCGTACTGACCCGTGATTCCCGCACAGTAACACTACATGGTGCAGGGTGGTCACGGTGGCGCAGCGGTGGAGTCGCTGCCTTGCAGCGCCGGAGACCCGGGTTCGATCCCGACTACGGGTGTTGTCTGTACGGAGATTGTACGTTCTCCCCGTGACCTGCGTGGGTTTTTCCCGAGATCTTCGGTTTCCTCCCACACTCCAAAGACGTACAGGTTTGTAGGTTAATTGGCTTGGTAAAAATTGTCCCAAGTGGCTGTAGGATAGTGTTATTGTGCGGGGATGGCTGGCCGGCACGGACCCGGTGGGCTGAAGGGCCTGTTTCTGCGCTGTATCTCTAAACTAAATTAAGGGAAAGTTTTACATTTATTCCAAGCCAATTAACCAAAAAACCTGTACGTCTTTGGAGTGTGGGAGGAAACCGGAGCACTCGGAGAACGTACAAACTCCGTACAGACAAGAACCCATTGTCAGGATTGAACCTGTGTCTCTCGCGCTATAAAGCAGCAACTCTAGCGCTGCGCCATCATGCTGCCCCACCGTTGATGGGAATGTGGGAAGAAGAGTTAAAGGGAAAATTCGAAGAGGGGGCTCGGATTACTTTGCAGAGGTTCAATGGGGCAGAAATGGCCTTGTGTGCCACACATGGAAAAGCTGGTAGCATCCAAGCAGCAAGCAGCCTAATGCATCTAAGAAGCAAAATGACATCACTGCTTTTAAGTTCTCTCCTTACATTGGATTAAAATATAAGAAAATACTTTATAGGTCTGAGTGAGAAACAAATCAAACTATAGTTGTAGGGGGTCTTGGAGGGTGTTGCATAAATCATTTAGATAGGTACATGGATTTGTTGGGAATGGATGGTTATGGCTCACTGTGTAAGCAGATGAAATTAGTTTATCTGGGCACAGACATACTTTGTGGCCTGAAGCGCCTGTTCCTATGCTGTTATTTTTTTTCTATGTTCTACAGTATATTCTATTAGAATAAATTTGCATGGTTCAAATGTAAAACTAAATAGAAGTCACTGAGAAGCAAATCCCCTCAGGAAAATGCATGCAATGTACTCGGAATATCGCAAGCAAATTCAGGCAATTTTCATTCAGTTTATTTTAATTTTGCATTAACATCAGGAGCAGAAGTTCCATACATTAAGGTTCCGTTCACGACATGGATAGGACAGGTTTGGAAGGATATGGACAGGTGGGACTGGTGTCGCTGGGACATGTTGGCCGGTGTGGTCAAGTTGGGCTGAAGGGCCTAGTTTCTAAACTGTATGACTGTGAGCAGTGAACAAAATATAGTGTGGGTATGGACCACAGAAACAGCCATGACGGGAGAGCAGGCAGGCGTGGAAAGAAAGAGCAACTGCTAACTGGCCTCTTGGGCTCAGTGAATGAGCGTTTGAGTCTGCTCAACCCTCCCAACTCAGCTCGGCTCAACTCAGCTCCGATGGTAGCAGCTTGGGACATGGGGATGAGGGGCGGCTGGGGAATTTAGTTTAGTTTAGTTTTGAGATACAGCACGGAAACAGGCCCTTCAGCCCACCGAGCCCGCGCCGACCAGCGATCCCCGCACACTCGCACTATCCTACACACACTAGGGACAATTTACAATTATACTGAAGCCAATTAACCTACGATTGGCTACACACTTGGGAGTGTGGTAGAGGAAACAACAGCACACAGAGAAAACTCACACACATTGATCCCAGGTCTCTGGTGCTGTAATGCCCCTGTCCCACTTAGGAAACCTGAACGGAAACCTCTGGAGGTCACGTTGGAGGTGGCGAAACTGGCGGAGGACTGTGTGTTGCATTTGCCAGCTGGTGGGGTGAAAGGTGAGGACCAGGGGGACTCTGCCCTTGTTGCGAGTGGGGGAATGGGGAGAGAGGGCAGTGTTGCGGGGTATGGAGGAGACCCTGGTGCGAGCCTCATCTATGGTGGGGGAGGGGAATCCCCATTCTTTGAAGAATGAGGACATTTGTGATGACCTGGTGTGGAACACCTCATCCTGGGAGCAGATGCGGCGTAGACGGTGGAATTGGGAATAGGGGATGGAGTCCTTACAGGAAGCAGGGTTGGAGGAAGAGTAGTCCAGGTAGCTGTGGGAGTCAGTTGGTTTGTAGTGGATGTCGGTCAGGAGTGCATCACCTGCAATAGAGATGGTGAGGTCAAGGAATGGTACGGAAATGTCGGAAATGGTCCAAGTGTATTTGAGTGCCGGATGGAAGATGAAATGGATGAAGTCAGTCAGTTGTGTGTGGGTGCAGGAGGTGACACCAAAGCAGTCGTCAATGTAACGGAGGTAGAGGTCGGGGATGGGGCCCTGGTACGCCGAGAACAAGGATTGTTCGACGTACCCGACAAAGAGGCAAGCGTAGCTGGGGCCCATGCGTGTGCCCATAGCTACGCCTTGTGTTTGGAGGAAATGGGAGGAGTCAAAAGATAAGTTATTGAGGATAAGGACCAACTCCGCTAGGCGGAGGAGGGTGTCAGTGGACGGGTATGGGTTGCTCCTCTGGTCGAGGAAGAACCGGAGGGCTTTGAGACCATCCTGGTGGGGGATGGAGGTGTAGAGTGACTGGACGTCCATGGTGAAGATGAGAGGATGGGGGCCTGGAGAATGGAATGCACGGAGCCGGCGGAGAGTGTCTGAGGTGTCTTGAACATCTTGAACAGCTCGGTCTGCATTAACCAACCTGACCTCCCGGTGGCTCAGCACTTCAACTCCCCCTCCCATTCCGTATCCGGCCTCTCAGTCCTGGGCCTCCTCCATGGCCAGAGTGAGCAACACCGCAAGTTGGAGGAACAGCACCTCATATTCCGCTTGGGGAGTCTGCATCCTCTGGGCTTGAACATTGAATTTTCTCAATTCTGTTAACCCTTGCTGTCTCCTCCCCTTCCCACCTCTCCCTCAGCCCTCGGGCCCTGGCATTCCCTCTCTCTCTATCTCTCTATCTATCCACCCCAGTCGCACTAGCTTCTCATTTTCACACTACAAACAGCTTACAATGACTAGTTCCCTTTATCATCAATACTTTTTTGCATATCTTTCATTCATTGTTCTTTATCTCTCCACATCACCGTCTATATCTCTCATTTCCCTGATCCCTGAACAGTCTGAAGAAGGGTCTCGACCCGAAACGTCGCCTATCTCCTTCGCTCCTTAGATGCTGCTGCACCCGCTGAGTTTCTCCAGCCTTTTGTGTACCCTCGATTCTCCAGCATCTGCAGTTCCTTCTTTAACACTTAATTTTGGCACAGGTCCTTAGAAGGACATTGCAGGGTCAACCAAGCCTTTGATTCATCTGATGCTTTGGTTAATGCCAGATGTTTCTTTTAGTGTCATATTATCCGTATTTCATCAAAGAAGCCTGGTAAAACTGAATGGCTTTAGTTAGTTACAAGTGAGCCAGACTGTGGTCGCATAAAGGAGAGCGGATCTGCACTGTCATTTGGCATTGTATTTTCATGGTCACTATTGCTACTTGCACAGTGGTTCATTATTGAACTTAACAACGTAATTTAACTTCCCCATTTGTCATAGAAGGAAGTGTATTTGCATCTTCAAATTATTAACACAAGCCTCAGGAGTTTGGGCTTGTGGTTTAACCACAATGTTACCAGACTCTGAGGAGATTAATAAAAGGCAGCCAAAAACCTCGTAAAATGGCATTAGTAGCAATGAGAGTAATAAACTTGGCAAGCCTAAACAGCATTTCTGTCATCTTTAACAAAACACCCACCATGCACGTGATGATCTTGAAGGTTTGTGAAAGATGGAATATCCTCGTTTTTTCAAAAACATGCGGCAAAGTCACATCATTGAAGTTTCAAAACACTGAGGTAATGCTCACCACTACATCAGTGCTAGTATGCACCTTGGATGTGAGATGCCCAATGTCCAGCAGCCCTCTCTATCAGAACAAATCGACCAGCCCCTTCAATTAGTACCTTAATGAGGCTACAGTATCAACTCCCTGTAACATACACTGTGGCAACTCACCAAGACTTCTCCAAGGCTTGGATAGAATGGATGTGGAAAGGATATTTCCACTCGTGGGAGAGTCTAGGACCAGAGGTCTTACCCTCAGAATTAAAGGACGATCCTTTAGGATGGAGATGAGGAGGAATTTATTTCATCAGAGGGTGGTGAATCTGTGGAATTCATTGCCACCGAAGGCTGCGGAGGCAAAGTCAATGGATATTTTTAAGGCAGAGATAGATAGATTCTTGATTAGTACAGGTGTTAGGAATTATGGGGAGAAGGTAGGAGAATGGGGTTAGGAGAGATAGATCAGCCATGACTGAATGGCGGAGTAGACTTGATGGACCAAATGGCCAAATTCCGCTCTCATCACTCTTGAACTTATGAACCTCAAGGACATCTCCCAAACCCAGATTCCACGAGTCATAAAAACACAAGGTCCATGGGAATATCATCATCTCTAAATTCCTCTACCAATCACATGTCACTTGCTCCTGAGATCCTTGAAAGAATCCTTTCCACTGTATTCATCTGCACTTTCCATTCCAGAAGTCTCACACATTTGGACTTTTCATGCAATGGCTTTACTTCCCAAGTGAGGCCCATTTTCTTTCTTACAAACTCCGCTGCATCCCTGTCTAATAGCAGGGTGGACGCACCTTGCAACAAAGGGCAGTTGCGGCAGATAAAGGGCCTATCCGACTTGGGCGTCATTTGCGTGCCACGTAGATGGCGCGCAAAGATTTAGTTCTTACCAAAATCCCGGGGTGCCGCGCGCGACTGTGTGTCACTGCCTATGTCACCACGGACCATGCGCGCATCACATCGTGATGCGCAAATGATGTCGCGGAAATGACGCGCAAATGACACCCAAGTGGGACAGGCCCCTAAATCACAGCACAACGTCTCGGATTCAAGATTGTAAGTGAATATGAAAGGACTGACTCGAATCCAGTGTGACGATAAATAAATGGAGTAGAGCTCTAAGACATGCCTCCCAAATCCAGAATCTGGGACTTTCAAACTAGTTTAAATTTGCATCAAATGTGAAATGCCATTGAGCATCAAATCTCCTTGTCTAGAAAGAATATTTAATGAACCCCTTGATGCTTTTAGAGCTTAAAAAACTTCTCGGTGCTACTGATACTGCAGTGGCTCACTTGAATTAAAATGTACAAATACGGAGATGTTCATGAGCATTAGTTGCTTGGGCAGGCTTCCAAATATCCTGAATCCCAGCATTTTCTGTTTGTGTATAATTTTAATCATTATTTCAAATGTGGGAACATGCTATAACTATTGTGGCTCTCAGTCCAAGATATCTAATACTGCACTTTCTCCCCCACCACTGCTCCTCTCATTTGTCAACAGCCAGTCTGTTCTTGGACTGTCCCCTGGGATCGAAGACGTCTTCTCCCGTCTGGTTTTGTGGATTCCGATGCGGCTAATGAACCTAATGTGGGAACCACAGGAATGTCCACAGATGGGAGAGGAGATGTGATGGGGCAAGAGGATAATTTGTGAGATGGTGTCACCTACTAACTCAATAGAGTCATGCAGTATGGAATGAGGCCCTTCAGCCCAACATGTCCATGCTAACCAAGATGTCACCTCAGAGCTAGCCCCATTTGCCCATGTTTGGGTTTCTGTGTGGCTCTATTGCATGGATTCAATATCATTTTGTAATTTATTCCTACATACTGAATAGTCATGGACCAGAAATTGCCAGGAATCCGCGATGCCAAAGCATTTCTTGTTTGCCACCTTGTTCACCTGCCCATGAGCTGAATCAGATGGCCTGCCTAACAGAGATAAGTTGGTGCAACTTGGCCTTCAATGCTGGGGATGCCGGCCTGAGACAGGACACAGATGTTGGTTCACTTGTCCTTCCAGTAAATATGAAGGATTTCACAGACCCTTCATTGACCCGACAAGACAGTCTGTCTTCACTCTCGAGAGATGGGAAGTGGTCCATGTTTTTCAGATCTCCTTGTAAGGTTTTATTGTAAGAGAGCAGTGGGGGCTGAGGGAATTTGTGTACAATGGAAAGCCAGTGGCAGTAGAGATATAAGGTCATAAGGTGTTAAAGAAGGAACTGCAGATGCTGGAGAATCGAGGGTACACAAAAGGCTGGAGAAACTCAGCGGGTGCAGCAGCATCTAAGGAGCGAAGGAGATGGGCGACTGGTCTGAAGAAACGTCGCCCATATCCTTCGCTCCTTAGATGCTGCTGCACCCGCTGAGTTGCTCCAGCCTTTTGTGTACCCTCTAAAGTCATAAGGTCATGTGATAGGGGATAGACAACAAAAAGCTGTAGTAACTCAGCAGGACAGGCAGCATCTCTGGAGAGTAGGAATGGGTGAGGTTTTGGGTCGAGACCCTTCGTGAGCAGAATCAGGCCATTTGGCCCATCAGGTCTACTCCGCCATTCAACCATGGCTGATCTATCTCTCCCTCCGAACCCCATTCTCCTACCTTGTCCCCCTGGCACCCGTACTAATCAAACGTGTAATCAGAGTGCGAAAGAACTCAAGCAGCAAGCTCTTGAACTTCATTCCTTGTGCATTAATATCCAGCGAACAATTCAATTTTACTTTTCTATCGCAGCATCTGCTTCGTCATTATAAAAATATTCAGTATGAAATTGAACAAAAATATTATACTGCTTGGACATCAAAATAAGAAAATGGGTTCAGCAGAGGTATTCAGCACTATTGATGTCGGAGAAAACCAAACTCATATGCAAAAAAAAATCAATGTATCTTACAAAAGTCCTCTTTATATCTTTCACTTCAACAGGACTTGTGCTTTGAATTCATTTTATAAAATGGCATTTGTTCTTTCCTCAATTGATGCCAGGAGGCTTAATTTACCAGGTGACACAGATTTAAGATAATGAGATAGAAAGGTGACCCTTTTTAAATATAAATGCTGTAGGTTTTATAATCTAGAATGCACCGCCAACAAGAGCAGTGGAAACAGATTCAATATTTAATTTCCAAAGAAAATGGCTTTCACTTGAACAGGAAAGCACTTGCAGGGAAAGAGAAGATGACTGGGACGCAATGATAGGCTCTTTCAAAGAGCCAACGCAACTGGCTGGCTTTACCTTGCTCTAAACGTTATCATGTATCTATACACTGCAAATGGCTCGCTTGCAATCATGTGTCATCATGGGTTAGCACGCAACGAAAGCTTTTCACGGCACCTCGGTCCACGTGACAATAAACTAAACTGAAACAACACGATGAACTAAATGGCCTCCTTTTGTGCCACGGGTGATGAAGGAGTTTTCATCGTGGGATCTTACTTTAATTGATTCGACAGAAGATGTCAAGGGGGCACATTAATGTAAGTTAAGTTATATTTATCAATGTGTAACTTAATATGTGTTATCAATATATATTATCAAAGTGTAACAAATGACGGGGTTGTATCATTTTGTTCCTGCATTGGAGCATCAAAAGGCAACTTGCTGTGGTGATTATCATGTTTCCGGTCGATCCAGACAAGCCCTTGCACAGGTCCTCGGCTAGAATTATCATGTTATAGCAAAACTGCACACAAATGTGTTAACATTATTTGAACAATTGTACAAGTGTGAAGATAGATACAAAATGTTGGAGTAACTCAGTGGAGCAGGCAGCATCTCTGGAGAGAAGGAATGGGTGATGTTGGGGGAGTCCAGAACCAGGGGCCACCATTTAAGAATAAGGGGTTGGCCATTTAGAACTGAGTTTTCACCCAGAGAGATGTGAATTTGTGGAATTCTCTGCCTCAGCAGGCAGTGGAGGCCAATTTTCTGGATGCATTCAAAAGAGATTTAACTGTAGATAGAACTCTTTGGGCTCGCGGAATCAAGGGATATGGGGAGAAGGCAGGAATGGGGTACTGATAGTGGATGATCAGCCATGATCACATCGAATGGCGGTGCTGGCTTGAAGGGCCGAGTGGCCTACTCCTGCACCTATTGTCTATGTATATGTATCTATGTCACCCATTCCTTCTCTCCAGAGATGCTGCCTGTGCCACTGAGTTACTCCAGCTTTTTATGTCTATCTTTGGTTCAAACCAGCATGTGCAGTTCCTTCCTACACAATTGTATGTCTAACTGTTCAAGCGCTGCCAAATGAATGCCGTATAAAGTTTCTACACCAGTAAACTGTGCGGTAAGATGATACGATGTGTTGCCACCCTCCAGCTTTGTATGTCCAGTGAAAGAATTAAGTGCTCTGAACATGCACAGTTGTGTTTAGGTAGCTTAGGTCCTACTTTGTTTGTTTATCCAAGAAATCAAGATGTCTATGTTTCATGTTGCAAGCCCAATAGAGACCAACACACTGGTTTCATGAGTGGTTTCATGTGTTATACAGTCATTATGAGGGAGTTTGTTTAAGTGTAGGGGATTACCTTCCTTAGAAATTGCTGATAGATACCTGAGATCAAAAGATAAAATTCACAGCGTGAAATAGCGTTAGTTGCGATGAATTAGCACCATCTCTGTTCCATTTACTTTTCTGTTACGTGGTTTTAATGGGTCAATCACTGGCTGTCGAACTTTCATTTGCCATTGCCCCAAATTCTGGAATTCTCTCCTTAAACCACAATGCCTTAATTTCCTCCTTAAAAATCCCTTAACACCCAATTTCCTCGATCAAACTTTTGAGTTCCTGCTCTAGTTTAGTTTAGTTTAGTTTAGAAATACAGTGCAGAAACAGGCCCTTCAGCCCACCGTGTCTGCACTGACCAGTGATGATCCCCACATATTAACACTACCCTACACACACCAGGGACAAATTTACATTTATACCAACGCAATTAACATACTAACCTGTATGTCTTTGGAGTGTGGGAGGAAACCGCAGATCTCAGAGAAAACCCACGCAGGTCACGAGGAGAACGTACAAACTCTGTACAGACAGCACCCGTAGTCGGGATCAAACCCGGGTCTCTGGCGCTGTAAAGCAGTAGCTCTACCGTGCCGCCCCTTTCTTTAATATTTTCTGGAAAAACAGTCACGAGTGATTCTAGGCATCGCAGTTAAGATCTTATTCCCTACACCACATTACCTACATCACTATGATTATCATCTGCGATTGTGACACAGGACTAAAGGGACTGTGCTGGATTCTTTATCTAAGCACAGACATAGAATTAAACTTGATAATCTGCATGGCTCAACACCACAACACAGTGCATTTGCCCACTGTCTTATTCCAAAGCTACTTTTCATCAGATAGAAACATAGAAAAATAGGTGCAGGAGTAGGCCATTCGGCCCTTCGAGCCTGCACCGCCATTCAATATGATCATGGCTGATCATCCAACTCAGTATCCTGTACCTGCCTTCTCTCCATACCCCCTGATCCCCTTAGCCACAAGGGCCACATCTAACTCCCTCTTAAATATAGCCAATGAACTGGCCTCAACTACCTTCTGTGGCAGAGAATTCTAGAGATTCCCCACTCTCTGTGTGATGACTTATTTGCAAGTATTCCAATGTAGATCTTTTGATTTCGACGGTTTAAACATGAATCCCTCAGACGACAATTGGTTGTCAATGTCTACTTAGAAATTGGATAGTAGCATCTCGCTCTAATTTTGAGTTCCCCTACCATGAGAGAAAGACTGTCATCATTGTTCTTATTTTATGTTTGTCAATTGTTTGTCAATGTCTGCCTCGAAAATGGATAGCAGCAAGAATGCAAAATATGTTTCCAAGATGTTTGCTGAAGTGAATAACATTTTTCATTTTTGAAAATACTGAGAAAAGATGGCATTGTTAGTGTTAAGAGCACAATTATGAACTTAGGTGCAAGGAGTGCAGTTAAAGTGAGATATTTCTCTCAGTTTGAGAGCTTGCATCAGTCCATAAGTATTAATACAGATGTGGCTGCCTTCTCCACAGATGGTAAAAATATATGTTTAGATTGAGTAACAGAGAACTGCAGAGCTTAGTAAGACACCAGGCAATGTTAGCAGAAACAAGAATCATTACAATGTTTTAAAATAGATTCTCGTAATGTCAAATAGGATAAATTGTTTTAAATGTGCAGTTAATGTTCACTGAAGTAACTGGCATGTTCCCAGTGCCGAGTGAAATGTTTATCTTTTATTTCTCTTGCTTTGGAGAATGAGTTTAAAATTTGATGTCCCAATACTGGAATGCAGCTTAATAGCTGTTGACACAGTTCTGGCACCATTATGCTATCTGCCTCGCAAAAGGACTTCGATGTAGTGCCTGATCATTTTATGACTTACATTATCCAGCCACACCTACAATGTAAAGGGACAGATTGGTGTACACATTTTTGCCATGCTGCAATAATGCCGTGGGCAATTTTCTATTCTATTTTGATGTTCACCTTGATGTTATTTGGAAAGACAATATTTCAATTGGACGAAGCGCCAAGAGATTGTGATAAAAATGATTTGCCTGTGAAAGGTCAACCAGCAGTACATTGTATTTACAAGCCGAGAGATAAGTAAAGAACACATGGTAACAAAGGTAATAGAAGTGCACAAGAGCTGCGAAGAGCAAAATTGAGCCAAGTTACAGAAGTAGAAGTAGACGATCTTACTGCTTGTGCAGATTGAGGCATAGCCATTGCGTCATAGACTTATAGAGAATGGCAACAAACCCTGCAGCCTAACTTGTCCATGCTGACAAAAAATGCATTCCTAAGCTCGTCCTATCTGCCTGCATTTAGTCCATATCTCTCTCAACCATCCCTATCCTTACCTGTCCAAGTGTCTTTTGATTGTTCCTGCCTCTACCAGTGCGTTCTTCCTGGGACCAGAGCGGATTTATCCAATATCTTCGGTCACTACCCACACTCCAAAGACGTACAGGTTTGTAGGTTAATTTGCATGGTATAAATGTAAAAATTGTCCTTCGTGTGTGTGTGTGTAGGGTAGTGATAATGTGCGGGGATCGCTGGTCAGTCTGGACTCGATTGGTCAAAGGGCCTGTTTCTGTGCTGTATCTCCAAACTAAACTAAACTATGTCAAGTGATCAAGAGCTGAGGGTTATTGCTGGGCACTCATACTGGCACCAAATAGTGGGTCTGTGGTTTAACACTAATAAATAACTATTTGCCTTCTGTTCAGAGGTTGAGCGGTGAATGGTGATGTTCCTTGTACCATTGCAGATCCAATCACTTTATAAAAATGGAAAGGATTTAGTTTGACATCATTTTAGTCATGTGTTTAAACCATCATGATATATCTGACAAACACCATTTATTTGCTATTTTCAGTAATTTATGGAACTTTAATGATTGAGATCAAAGATTCTATAGTTTCACCAAAATAAAATTGAAGATCCTTCATTTCAAAGTAATATTCAGAATTCCATCCTCAACTTCCTTTATTCTCAATCTGAATTTCACATCTGCTACCCTTGGAATTTATTGAGTTTGGAGGGATATGGACCAAACGCAGGCAGGTTGGAGTAGAGTAGCTGGGACATGTTGGCAGGTGTGGGCCAAAGGGCCTGTTTCCACACTGTATCACTTTATGACTCCATTGGTGAAAAGATTAGAAAGAGAGATATTACCGGTAGTTTTGAACTGTTTATTCAGGAGTTTAATGACGTAATCTCATGTGATGATTAATCTTTAACTAATCAAAAAGGGCAGACAGACATAAACTGTTGGAGTAACTCAGCGGGACGGGCAGCATCTCTGGAGAGAAAGAATGGGAAACATCACCCATTCCTACTTTCCAGAGATGCTCCCGTCCCATTGTGTTACTCCAACATTTTGTGTCTGTCTTCGGTGTAAACCAGCATCTGCAGTTCCTTCCTACCCATTTCATCAAACAGGGAATTGGTCGGCAAAGGACAATGCATTGGGACAAGGTTGTCTCCCCTTCAGTGTACTGGTATAAATGGACAGTGTATCGAAGCTAGCATTTTCAATGTTGTGACTTCATTTGTTGCTTCCAGAGAAGGATGAAGATTTTATTATATTGGCATCAGTTAGGCAGTGGCACGGCTCCTCCCCACTGTCAAAACCTTGAACTATATGGTCTTTTTTGAGAACTATTTTGAACTATATGGTCTTTCATGAGGACATTAAAGATTCTATGGCACTGTTGTAAGTTGTGCAACAGAGCTGTGGCTAATATTTATTTCTTAACTAATGTCACGGAGGATTTAAATTCGATCTTATGGGCCTGTCCCACGTAGGCGACTTTTTAGGCGACTGCAGGAGATTTTGCGGTCGCCACATGGTCGCCTCAAGTTCGCGGGTGGTTGCCGGGGAGCCGCCTTCATGGTCGTGAGGAGTTCCCGCGTTCTGGGAACTAGTTACGACCTCATTATGGTCGCCGCTAATTTTTCAACATGTTGCGACTAGAATGAGGCCGCCATGGAGAGCAGCGAGAAATTTTGTGCTGTAGGTGGGTCGCCAGGAGGTCGATGGTTCTTGTAGGTTGTAGCCGGTGCTGACCGGTGAATTTCATTGGCTTATTGGGGAAAAAAAACGTAAGTAGTAGTTTTCGGAAGCAAGGCTTCTTAAAAGTTGTCTGCACTCCTTCTCCCCCCTTCTCCCCCCTCTCCCCCTTCTCCCCTCTCTCCCTCCCTCTCCCCCCTCTCTTTTAAAGGACTTACCGTACACTTTAGCCATCTTAATTACAGCGCCAATCTTCCTGTTCATCGCGGTGTGTGTCTGTATCACCTTGGCTTTGCACCGTGGGAATTTCACTCAGACAGTGCTCCCCCTGCTTGCCCTGTCCCCCGCCTGCATAACGGGCTGGTGAAGTAAGCGACGGGTGTGTTTGTGTGAGTGTTCCAACTTGACAGTCGCCGGCAGTCGCCTGAAAAATCGCCTTAGTTGGACAGGCCAATTACTTTTCCTCAAAATTAAATGGGTAAAGCGGTGATAAATTTAGCAAAGAGCAAGATCAAAGTATGCCCTGGTCATTGATACAGTAAATGGGCAGTACTGCGGTCGAGGCAGTAGATTTGTTACCTCATGCCTCAATCCCGAATTCAATCCCGAGTCCTGGTGCATTTTGTGTGGAGATTTCCTGTGATCTCAGGGGCTTCAATTGAGTACCACAGTTTTCTTCCGCAGCTCGGTTTGGCAGGTTAAATTGGCCATAATACATTTTCCCATGGGTGAGTGACAGAATGTAGAGAGAGGTTTTGGGATGGAGGGGTGAATGAAGGAGGGTTGCGGTAGAATTGATGTAAACAGGTTTACTCGACAGCCAAAGGGCCTGTGCGGCTTAATGGTAGAGCTGACCTTTACCTGTTCCCATGTTCCCATATTTTTACGTTCTTCTGTATTGGGTTATTAACACCTGAACACAGTTTGGGACAGTATTTTCCAGATTCAATTTAAATTGCTGGAAAGAAACCTGAAAAAATAAGTTTTGTAGAAATTTCTGGCCACTACACATTGTAAAGGTGCAAACCAAAGATCCTATAGCGAGCAAGGTAGTCCACTCGACGAAAAAGACGTAGTACGGTCATGGGTAGATTCATGGGTAATTTAAGGCCCCATTTCCGTAAGCGGCTCCCATCTCCACACCAAAGATCCCATAGGATACTAGTGCGGAGACGGAAGCCGGTCACTCGTAAAAACAAACGTTATTTGGTAAAAATCTTCTCCTCAATTTCAGAATTTAAATTTATTAACACAAACTGTTCCCCCGCAACGTTGATTACGGGTCGGGTCCGGTTACAAAAATTGATGAAAAAAAGCCCACGTTCCATTCCGTTGCGTACTACACATCAGCCCATTGCATTTAGCAGGAGTTGTCTATCTATAGGATCTTTGGTGCAACCTGAACCCCTTTTGGTAACTGTAGAGAACATTTCTAATTCAGCTAAAGCTGCTCCTGGTTTGCTCATGTCTGAATGAGTGGATGTGACACTAATGATTTCAGGAGATAATATTTCAAACATTTTGAATAGCTCACTGACTCAGTTTCGTGTGTATGAACTAAATTGCATTCTTCCTTTTTCATTCTCTTTGAAAGAGAAACTATGAATACTGCATTTCTAAAGCTATACTGACTTTTCTGCAACAGTTGGCAACTTCCTATTTTAATGAAAATACCCGCTTGCTTCATTTCACATTCTCACAGCGACATAGATCAGCTTGAGCCCGGCTGTTTGGTTTTATCCTGAACATACATCGGTGTTTGGCGGCACAGTGGTAGAGTGGCTGCCGTGCAGCGCCAGAGACCCGGGCTCAAGCCTGACTACGGGTGCTGTCTGTACGGAGTTTGTACTTTCTCCCCATGACCACGTGGGTTTTCTCTGAGATCTTTGGATTCCTCCCACATTCCGAAGACGTACAGGTATGTAGGTTAATTGGCTTAGTATTAATGTAAAAATTGACCTTCGTATGTGCAGGATAGTGTTAATGTGCGGGAATCGCTGGTTCGGTGGGCTGAAGAGCCTGATTCTGTGCTGTATCTCTAAACTAAACTAAACTCAAGGTGTCTTCTGTCAAGACTTTCCACGGGGACTCTTACCTTCCTTGTTTAACACCTCAGAACTAACCAGCCCACAATGTTATCTTTCTAGCTTCAAACAGTAGTAGGCTAGACAAGACAAAGATTCAAAGAAAACAGTCAGAATAACAGAGCAATTGTCATCCCTATAACCTTTCGTCCATGGAGCATAGTTGTTGCTGCCAAGACATGCATTTAGTTCCAAGAATTGTATGGCCTGGTGGGTTATTCCAGAGGGCAATTGAATATCAAACACAATTTCCTGAACGACAAATTTCCTTCCCAAAATGATTTAGCAAAACACAGATTTCAATAACAAGTTACAACTTTCACTGTATTGCATTTTGTTGCAGGCTTAACAATTGACTTCCCAAATGCAGGGTGTGATTTGAATTCACCTTTCTGTATCATTAGCTCCTGTGATATACACCAAATGTGCTGTAACTCATACCCTTCTTCAGTCTGAAGAAGGATCTTGGCCCGAAACGTCACCCATTCCTTCTATCCAGAGATGCTGCCTGTCCTGCTGAGTTTGTCCAGCAATTAGTGTCTGTATTCAGTGTAAACCAGCATTTCCAGTTCCTTCCTACTCATTAGCTCCTGTCTCTTGATTAGTTCATTAACATCATTACAATATGTAACCAATACAGTAGCCAATCCTCATGGAAAGAAGGCAGTTGGAATAACTTCAAAGGCACAAAGTGTGGAAAGCATTGTAGAATAATGAAAAAGGTTGTTTCTGAAAATCAAAGAGATTCCTGAAGGTGAGGAGGGTGCTAAATGAAAGGAATATTGACGGAAGACTAGACCGTTGGACTTGTTGTGTCCCGTCCCCTCAACGCATGTCTGTGGGGGGGGGGGGGGGGTCTGCAGTGTCACACACACACACTAACCACCCCCCACACACACACACACTAATCCGCCCCCTTGATATTATATTAATATTATAATTAATATTAGTTAATATTTTATTAAGAGAGAGACAGAAGGAACTGCAGGTGCAGGTTTATCAAAAAATACACAAGGTGTTGCAACTCAGTGGGTCAGACAACATCTGTGGAAGACCTGGAAAAGTGACATTTTGGATCAAGACCCTTCTTCAGATTTATTTAGATAGTCAAATTTACATCCCACAGGTGCCTTAGAGGGATTTGAACACCTTTCTCTGGTTCCCTGCACATAGTTTACTGATCAGGAACATTGACCTGTGGAGTAAATCTGATAATTCCAATTTTGAAAATATCCAATGTTGAAATGTTGTAGTAAATGAATGGCTTTGGCACAAAGTGACCATGGGGCACTTGGAATCCTCAGCGTCAAAGGTGGATGGTGCTGCCAAGGTTTGTAGTATAAGAGATCAGTTCCCCATCCACTTGCTTCCATTCACATTCTGGAACCTGATCTATGGTTCTCTATCAAACTGATATAGAGAGATATAGACAGTGATGTAGAGAGATATAGAACAAATGAATGAAAGATATGCAAAAAAGACATGATGATCAGGGCCATTGTTGGCTGTGGGCTAGGTGATGACGAGATATACAGGCAATGAAACTCACCAGTGCAATGACGGGACTGGGGCAGGGACAGAGAGAGAGGGGATGCAAGGGTTACTTGAAGTTATATTTAAGGGGATTGACAGAGAACTGCAACATGGAGATTGAATGAGAAAGTTGGAAACTGCCTACAATCGAAGAAGTTGATGAATCACATGTTATGAGGGGGTCACGAACCTGGGGTGAGAAATGGCCAAGAAACTGAACTGAAAGGCAACCTTCTAGGGAGTGGAAAGTTAGTGAGCTTGAAGAAGATGGAGAGAGCAGAATGTAGGCCTTAATGAGAACAGTAGACTGGGCCCCCCTTCCAAACTCTCTCAGCTTTCACATGAATCTCTGAACTGTTTAATCTCCAAAATGTTGAACGATATCGGATGAGTTATCAGCTCCCTTTGCAGTACCTGGAAATCCAGGACATCAAAGCCTATAATTGATCATTTCTGAATAGCCCCACAAATCAGGGCCCTTGTGTATGAGTGAAGTAAGCAGGTACCAGGGATCACACTCAGGAAACCCTTTTTTCACAGGCTCAGGGATCAAATATTGTGTTCAAGTACTGTCATTCTGGTTGATGCTCTTTATCTCGGGATTGGGATAGAAATTCCGGTGGTTTCCCTAATCTTCTGCCATACCTTTTGTTGAGAGATTGGGCAGATGCCCAGGAGCAATGTTGAACTAGAAAGTTGTAAGAGACTAAAATGATGTGCCACGTCACCAACTGGCGTTTGAAACTCCCATGGAACTGAATATCAGCTGGAGGATATAATAGGTACCTGATGTCAACTGATTGCCTTGGCAAAATGTCCAGGATGAATTTCTACACCACTGTATGTGGTAATATACCCCATTTCACCAGGGTTTTGTAGGTTATCTGGGAGATCAGGAACTCTATAAACATTTGGCACAATAACTAGCCCTTGCAATACATGTGCTGCAGTGCTGAGAACTATATTCTGCACTCTCTATCTTCTCCTTTGCTATATCTATTGTACTTAAGTTTGACTTGATTCTAATCATGTATGACAATAGACAATAGACAATAGGTGCAGGAGTAGGCCATCCGGCCCCTCGAGCCAGCACCGCCGTTCAATGTGATCATGGCTGATCATCCACAATCAGTACCCCGTTCCTGCCTTCTCCCCATGTATCTTTAAGAGCTCTACCTAGCTCTCTCTTGAAAGCATCCAGAGAACCAGCCTCCACTGCACTCTTTGAGGCAGAGAATTCCACAGACTCACAACTCTGTGTGAAAAGGTTTTTCCTCATCTCCGTTCTAAATGGCTTACCCCTTATTCTTAATCTGTAGCCCCTGGTTCTGGATCCCCCCAACATCGGGAACATGTTTCCTGCTTCTAGCATGTCCAAACCTTTACTAATCTGATATGTTTCAATAAGATTCCCTCTCATCCTTCTAAATTCCAGTGTATACAAGCCCAGCCGCTCCATCCTATCAACATATGACAGTCCCGCCATCCCGGGAATTAACCTGGTGAACCTACGCTCAATAGCAAGAAGGTCCTTCCTCAAATTGGGAGACCAAAACTGCACACAATACTCCAGGTGTGGTCTCACTAGGGCCCTGTACAACTGCAGAAGGACCTCTTTGCTCCTATACTCAACTCCTCTTGTTATGAAGGCCAACATGTCGTTTGGTATATCAGATCTGTTTGGATACTATGCAAATCAAGCTTTTCACTGTATATCGGTATGTGTGACATCAATTAACCTAAACCTTAAGGTTACACTGGAGAAGCTATGGTCTCATTCAATAGCAGATCCAATTCTGAGGCAAAGTGTCTTATTACTGATCCTAATCTGTATGTTTGCAGACATGGCCTGTGGTAGGACTTAGCTCATCAGCTACTGACACAGGCGTGTGTGCCACTGTTATCCCTACACTTATGGGCCTGTGATTTTTTTTGGCGGCTTGCCGGCACCCGTCATAGACGCAGCAGGTTGCTGAAAATTTTCAACATGTTGAAAATCCAGCGGTGACCAGCACAAGGTACGACTCTTTGGGCGACTACTCACGACCATACAGGCTTTACAGTCGCCCAAAGAGTCAATGTAGCGTCTTTCTGGTCGCCGCTGAATTTTCAACATGTTGTAAATTTTCAGCGACCTGCAATGACCTATGACGGGTGCCGGCAGTCGCCGAAAAAGTCGTGTAAGTGGGACAGGCCTGTAAACCTGTGCAGTCAAGTGTTGACCAACCTCACTCTCCTACCCTGAGTAAACTTGTCATCTGATGCCTATGTCCTAATTTGAAATGTTCTGATCACCTTGCTCCCCTGACATACCCCCCATGTAGTACTTTGGCCTCCATTAACAAGGTCTCAGTTTTAAAACGTTGATTCTTGTGATCAAATCTCTTCATGGTCTTGCACTATCCTATCTCTGTGATCTCCACCAGTCTTTGAGATATCTGCTGTCCTCAATGTTGGCCCCATCGTACAGTTTCATTATATGTGGCCATACCTTTTGATTCCAAGGACGAGGCTTTGGAATTACATCCCAGATTCTAATCCTCAACTCTTCTTGCCATTTACAGACTGGTGACACATGTATTCAACAAGGTTTTTGTAAAGAATTGTTGGATAAACCACAAAAAGCTGGAATGACTCAGGGGGTCAGGCTGCATCTTTGGAGAAAAGGAGTAGGTGATGTTTCAGGTCGAGACCCTTCTTCAGAATGAGAGTCAGGGAAAAAGGAGATGAGGAGCTACTCCAGCTTTTTGTGTCTATCTTCCGTTTAAACTGGCATCTGCACTTCCTTCCTACACACTAAGCATTGTAGGATGTAGACAAAAATGCTGGAGAAACTCAGCAGGTGAGGCAGCATCTATGGAGCGAAGGAAATAGGCAACATTTCAGGCCAAAACCCTTCTTCAGACCATGTTTTGGCCAGAAACGTTGCCTATTTCCTTCGCTCCATAGATGCTGCCTCACCCGCTGAGTTTCTCCACCATTTTTGTCTACCTTCGTTTTCCCAGCATCTGCAGTTCCTTCTTAAGCATTGTAAGATGTTTTTTTCATTTTAAGGCCTAAAGATAAATGTAATTTGTAATTGTTATTGTCCATCCAGATTCACTTTGTTGCCTTGCAGAGAGTAAGTTGGAGGATTTGGCATGAAGTGGTCAGTGTGAAAATAGCTTCAGATCAAAATGAACTGTGAAGCTGCGCAAGTCTCTGGTCTTGATCTAACTTTGTTGGGAGATCATGGGTTAGATTTTAGAAGGTGGGAGTTTATTTCATGCACATATATTTTTTGTGTTCATTGCATGGAAATAAAACTCTAAATCCATAGGTAAATACAAGAAGCTGCATCTTTGCACTCATTCATTTAACACAGTTCAAAGTGACGAGATTTACCCCAAACATGGTGCGCTCTTCCTCAGCTTCCTGCATTGTTGCATTGTGTTTTGGCGTATACTCAATACACAGTTTATCCCAGGGTTTATCAGGCCATGTTTCTATGATACATACTGTTTGCAGAACAAAGTAAATCTTGCCACACAATCTTTTTGTAAACTGCCTAATAATACTTCACTGTTTCAATATATTGCTGTTGATTGCAGTTAAGTAAACCGCAGCTGAGTACAATACCATCAAGTGTAGGAAGGAACTGCAGATGCTGGTTTACACCGAAGATAGACACAAAATGCTGGAGTAACTCAGCGGGACGGGCAGCATCTCTGGAGAGAAGGAATGGGTGATGTTTTGGGTCGAGACAATTCTTCAGACTCTTCTTCACTCACCATCATGCTGGTTGAACTGTTCTTGCAGCATAGAGTCTGGTCTCAGATTAGTGGAAGGACTGATGCACCTTCGAGATGTATATGGAACGTTAACATCCAAGTGGCAAATCACTAACTTCAGATTTTAAACTTATTCTTCACACTCAATAAATAAGTGACACTTAGTAGCTGAAAGCGATTAGAAAATTGGATCAGTCCCTCAACACAGATGATTCTTAAATAAAGTTTTTTTTTTCTTTCACTAATAGCTCTCTTGGTCCTGTTGAAACCTGGTGTATTTTTCATCCAAAAACAATTTGTTTCGAAACTTTAAAAAAATTAGAGGAATTAGAGGAAAGAGTCATGGTAACATTTGACAAAATGTAATTTGTTCATGTCTGCATGCTGAGACTAAAATGGACACAGATACACAAATTTGTTATCAACGTAATGTCACCAACCATGAAAGTTAACATGACAGCATTGCGAACATCAGCAAAAATAGTGAGACAATCCAAAATTCATGTTGGAACTCTGTTAAATGAATAAAAATGAGGAAGAAAGAAAGCTTAGTGCTGTTAATTTATTTTTAGTTTAGAGATACAGCATGGAAACAGACCCTTGGCCTACCAAGACCTCGCTGTCCATCGAACACCCATTCATACTAGTTTGATATGTTAACCAAATCATTCCTGAGATCATTCTCCTCTGGATCCTCTCCAATGCCAGCACATCCTTCCTTAAACACGTGGCCCAAAACTGCTCACACTACTCCAAATGCAGTCTGACCAGTGCCTTATAAAGCCTCAGCATTGCACGCCAGCTTTTGTATTGTAGCCCTCTTGAAGTAAGTGTTAAATACATTGTCATCCAAATCATTCACGTATATAACAAACAGCACTGCCCCTGCAGCACTGATCCCTGCAGGCTGCACCACTGATCACAGGCTTCTGACCAGAAATATCAGTTTAAGGTGTTGATCTCGATCCCTCCGAAGACATAAACGTTAGAGAAGATTGGATTAGATTAGAGTCGTTTAGTTTATTGTCACGTGCACTGGTGTGCAGTGAAATTTCTCATTCACATGAAACTCCACAAGTAAACAGTATATATAAAGTAATGACAAATACAACAATAAATACAACAGTATGTGCAGAGCAGCAGAATTGTGCAAGATTGCAGTGCAAATAAATAGTAAAATACAGTAATGAATAACCAAATGAGATAGAGTTAAGAGTAAGATCACTTGGCAGCACCTCCAGAAATGGAGTGTGAAAGAAATTAATGGTTCATGAGTCATATAGTAATGGGGAATAAGTTGTCCTCAAGTCGACATGTAATCATCAAAAAACTGTGGCTTCTTCTTCTTGCATATGGCATGCACAGCCTAAAGTTGTAGGACAACTTGTTCTATTTGATCTTATTTGATTATGAACGGCAGGTTGATTGCATTCGTTGAAACAGGGCGGAACACGTGAAGGTTGTAATCTCCCACCCCAACTGTGGCTGTTTTCCATCAATGTGGAAAGGTCCATTCAATTATCTATTCAAACATCAGAAAATATAGGATTAAACAAAACCAAAATAATTTCAGTAATTCAAGAAATGGCGATTTTACATAGAAGCATCAACAGTTAGTCTTTTAAATCCACAAACAATCTGGAGTTATCAGGATTGATATAAACTTGTTGCATGGCAATCTTTCTTACTTCTACATCTGTTCTTGGAACAGAAGTTTGACCATCATGTTCAGAGATCTTGAATAACAACTTGAAATATATGGGTTAATGTCTTTTCCAATTATTTCTATATATAAATGCAACATTTGTCTCCATTCACAAGAATTAGACTGAGTCTAATCATTAACTACCTATCTACTGTTCTCTGAAACTCCCTCAATAAACCACTACCTTCAAGAACGTTCTTGATTGTTGAGATAGACACACAATGCAGGAGTAACTCAGTGGGACAGGAAGCATCCTGATTCTTGTAGACCCATAGTTTCTGCCTGCTCCTGGCCCACTGACCTCAGCCCCACATTCCTTGATGCTATTCTAATCCCCCTTGTCCAATCCCTTCCCACTACATCCGAGACATCTCACACACTCTTCAACTCTTTAGTAACTTTTAGTTTTTAGACCCCCAGTCACTCAACTTTACCATGGATGTCCAATCTCTTCATAACCCCCTCTCACGACAATCAGTCTGAAGAAGGTCCCGACCCGAAACGCCACCCAACCCATTTTGTCCAGAGATGCTGCCTGACCAGCTGAGTTACTCCAGCATTTTGTGTTCATCCATCTTCAGATATCTGTCTCAATAACATATTTTCCCTCTACCAGGAAGACTGGCGGAAGTGGGAGCAGGGTTTAGCTGCAGTTGTTTGGCAGCTACTGCCACAACAGACTGCCACAGTGCCTTTTGAACCGCTAGTGAGATACAACGTCATACAGTGGTTAACCCTTGGAGGAAAGAATGGAAGTACTTCCAGTTCCACAATCTCAGGGCATCCCATTAAGTGTCTTCATATTACTGGCTCTGTTGCATTGTAAGTAGTGCAGCAATCAAAAATCAAGGTCTCGCAGACAACATTAAGATAAATTTAGAGACACGAGCAACTGAAGATGCTGTAATCTTGAGCAAAGCGGAAAGTAATGGAGTGACTACAGGGGTCAGGCAGCATCTGTGGAGGGAATATATAGGTGCGATTTCAGATTGGGAAAGGGTAAAGGTAAATGTCCCAATGAAACATAAGATGAATTTTAAACATGTTTATTGAATACAGGTGTCAGAGGTTATGGGAAGAAGGCAGGAGAATGGAGTTAGGATGGAGAGATAGATCAGCAAATATTGAATGGCAGAGTAGACTTAATGGGCCAAATGGCCTAATTCTACTCCTATTCCTTAGGACATGAATCATTAACATTTGGCAATTCTTCCCAGTTTTATTAGAGCAGTCAAAAGACATGTTTGGAGGCAAGACATGGGCTGAGTAAAATAATTTTATTTTGTTGATTCATTTTCTGAGATCTGGGAAAATGGAGAGAACATTTTTCGCATCGATCATTGGGGGCAAATAAGGTGTTCGATTAATGATGGCATTAATAAATTAAAAGTTAGCAACCTTCTTCATGTGGCACTAGTGTATCAGATGAGAAAAGATGCTCCTGTTTGTAATGTGATGTGGACCTCAGATCTTCCTCAGTGATGTGATCGCCATACACTGGCCAATGCACTGGAAGTCAAGGATGAATTGTCCTGGGTCACTCTTCTGTGCAAGATGAAGACTTCCTTTACTCTTTCATAAATTCTTAAGGGATTGGACAGGCTAGATGCAGGAAAAAATGTTCCCGATGTTGGCGGAGTCCAGAACCAGGGGTCACAGTTTAAGAATAAGGGGTAGGCCATTTAGGACTGAGATGAGGAAAAATGTTTTCACCCAGAGAGTTGTGAATTTGTGGAATTCTCTGCACAGAAGGCAATGGAAGCCGATTCACTGGATGTTTTCAAGAGAGTTAGGTATACCTTTTAGGGCTAAACAAATCAAGGGATATGGGGACAAAGCCGGAACGGGTTACTGATTTTGGATGATCAGCCATGATCATATTTTAAGTGGCAGTGCTGGTTCAAAGGGCCTATTTTCCTATTTTCTATTTCCTATCACCTATTTTCTATGTTTCTATAAATCAAAGTCCATGCATATGGGTTCTGAAGGGACCAGAGATATTTTCATATGTTTAAAAGTGTTCATTATCCGTAATTTCATTTATTAACAACAATGGCAGCGGTAAGTAGATTCCAGGGGAACATGTTATGAGAAATTTCCTTTTAGAAAAGCCATTTCAGCACATTTAATTTCTAATGGCTGAGACCTCATTTTGAAACTGATGCCGGTTCTAAAGGCAAACATGCTGGCTGTAGCTACACTGTTGAACTGCCTAAGAATTTTGAATGTTTTAATAAGGACATCTTCCATTCTTCTCAACTCTAAGGAATAGGGGCCGATCTCACTCAAGCTATGGAGAGCACTTAGCAGCCAAAAGGAAGCATTTGGGTCATTATTCTGTTACCACATATTCTGCTTGTACCGTTTGTAAATTATAGTGATAATTGAAGATGAAGCAATGTCAGCTAACATTAACGTTTAAGCCCAACAAAAGGACCGGCTTTTTTAAAGCTGCTTTTCAGTGCAAGTATTTTAATTATAGCATGGAACTCAATTATTTGGTTCCTGTTTGCTGCCACAAGTGCCCAGAGAGTTAAATTTAAGTCAGACCTTAAAGAGGATTTTCCTTCCTCTGCTAAAAATATACCAAAATTAAATAAATATAGTGTAAGATATTCCTCACTGATCAGATACTGCAAGTGACCTTGTATCTAGAGTGACTTTCCTTGAAAACAAGTTATTAAGTTGCTCTCAACAGCAGATGTGGCTTGTGGTGCTGCTGCCTCACAGTCCAGTCACTAGGTTCAATCCTGACCTCCGGTGCTGTCTATGTGGGGTTTGCATGTTTTTCCCGTGACCGTGTGGGTTGCATCTGAGTGGTCTGGTCTCCGCACACCTCCCAACACATACGGCTCGGTCACCGAATGTTCCCCCCCCCCCATGTGTAGGGGAATGGTGAAATCTAAGGGGGAGTTGATGGGTAAGCGGGTAAAATAAATAGTGTAGGATTAGTGTAACAATGAGTGCTTGCTGGTCAATATAGAGTCAATTGGCAAAGTGACCTGCTGCTGTGTAGCGATGCTATGGGATGCACTAGTGACATGCCCTCATGCTGAAAGTGGAAAAGTCAATCTTTTCACTGAACTGAAGAGAATGTAATCTTCCTGAAAGCCAATTAGTGCCACTTTTAAACCAGTTAGCTCATTCTTTCAACATTTTAATACCATCAGTTTTGAAGGGCTCTGCTACCTGCCATAAGTTGGATGTGCAATGCACAGAACCATTGGAGAACTGGGGTAATGTGGAAATTCAACCACTGGACAACAAGTTGCCTCATTGTCAGCACATTCCTTTTGGATAGTTTAGTTTAGATATACAGTGCAGAAACAGGCCCTTCGGCCCACTGAGTCTGCGTTAACCAGGGGTCCCCCCCCACATTAATGCTAACCTACACACACAATGGGGACTATTATTTTACATTTATACCAAGCCAATTAACCTACAAACCTGTACATCTTTGGAATGTAGGAGGAAACCGAAGATCTCGGAGAAAACCCATGCGGTCATGGGGAGAACATACAAACTCCGGTGGCCGGGATCGAACCCGGGTCACTGGTGCTGCAAGTGCTGTAAGGCAGCAACTCTACCGCTGCACCTCTGAGCGGTAGAGAAATTCAGAAGAGAAACTTTTTAAATCATTTAAGGCCATAATCCCTGCTGTAGATTTGCTAGAATATTGAATGAAATCATTCCAATAGGAGGACTTTGAATGAGATATGCTTCATTTATCATAAAACACACGTTGTTAGAGTAAATCAGCGGCTGTGGAGGGAATAGATAGGCAACGATACGGGCCGGGACCCTTCTTCAGACTAATTGCAGAATGGAGGAAAAATCTGAAAAAGAGAGGTGGGGGGGGGGGCGAGACGAAGCCAAGATAAACGGTGAATCGTCTGAAGAAGGCTCTCGACCCGAAACGTCACCCATTCCTTCTATCCTTAGATGCTGTCTCTCCCGCTGAGTTACCAAGGATAATTGCCCCCAAGGCTAATTGCCCTTTAGAATCTACCATTACATGATGTACCCAACATCTCTCTGAGATGTCTTAATTATCCCTTACCACTGAGCGAGCTAAAGTTTTCATTTTTAATAAAATGTTTCTTTATTGTGCAGACATTAAGTTGATAAAGGGCTCACGTAAAAAAAATGGAACAGTTTGTCTTCCTGTTTTATTGATTCTGACGCCTGCTGTCTCTGTAGTACTTCTGGCTCCCTCTTGTATTTACAGCCTTCGATATTTTCAAGTCGATTTTAAATTTTAAGATTTTAAATCTAATTTTTTTCTAATCGCTTGACTACCGAGTTGAGGATTAAGACATTGCCAGTCACAAGTCAATAGTTTAGTCAATCATATGTTAAATAATTACAATGAACGTTCGCAGTTGCTGAATAGGAGAGCAAGCAGCCAATGCTCCATGTTGTAGCAAAAATCTTTTAAGATCACACGAATGATGTTGACATAGTCACTTTGTTCTGAGCGTGGGCACTTATCGCTCAGTGTTGCCAATACTGATGTTGAATCGTATCTAACAATATGGTTCACGCATTTCAGTGACCTGAGAAAACAAAACAGAGAGTTATGTTTCAGGGATAATTTTCATTTGGTTATTTGCCATGCACTATGTTCGTGGGAGGATAATAGTGTAGTGTTACTACTCATTACATTGATCCACACTTGAGCACAGGTCCACCTTAATGGAGCTTGCAACAATAGAGTTACTATCGAACAAATATTAAATGGTCATTTTGTATGTGAAAGAAACAAGTGTGATTAAGGGCCTGTCCCACTGTACGAGGTAATTCAAGAGCTCTCCCGAGTTTAAAAAAAAATCAAACTCATGGTAAGCACGTAGAATGTACGTAGCGGGTACGTCGGAGCTCGGGACATCTCTTAGCGGCTCGTAACGCTAACGGCAGGTACTCTGGAAACGCGATAAGCTCGTGAAGACTCGTGAAGATTTTCAACATGTTGAAAAATGTCCACGAGAGCCCCGAGTACCTACGAGCGGCGATTACCGTAATTTTCCGAGTTCAAATCGGGGAAACTCAGGAGGACTCTTGAATTAGCTCGTACAGTGGGACAGGCCCTTTAGGAGTAACAGCCAGTTTACATAATACCAGTGAGATAGAGAAAGTGCTTGGGAAAACTGACACCCTATGTATGGAAACTATGTGAGTGTATTTGTGTAGGTTTAGTAAACAGCATAATTTTTTAGAGATAGTCATGCTGCTGCAGAATGGAAGGATGTTGTCTGATCAAAGATCTGACCAATTTCCCTCAGGTGCATAAAGGCATCTTGAATTCATTTAAAGAGAAAGTCAGATTATGGAAAATGAGTCTAATCCAGCAAATTAGTTTATACATAGAGAATGGAGCAGTAGTTATTAAGTTTAAGCTAGACACAAAATGCTGGACCCAGTCTGAAGAAGGGTCTCCACCCGAAACGTCACCCATTCCTTCTCTCCATAGATGCTGCCTCACCCGCTGAGTTCCTACAGCATTTTTATCTAACCTGATAATCTATTAGTATTCATTGGAATTTAGTTGCGATTCAGTAGTTGGATATTGTAAACCAAATATTTACGTGGCATAAATAAATACATATGTCCCGCAAAGCAGCTTGTAACTCCTTTAATTGCATGAAATAACTTAATGTTAAAATACTTTATATTTTCTCGCTGTCATTACGGCGGTAGAGCAGCTGCCTTACAGCAAATGCGGCGCCGGAGACCCAGGTTCGATCCCGGCTATGGGTGCTGTCTGTACGGAGTTTGTACGTCCTCCCCGTGACCTGCGTGGGGTTTTCTCCGGATGCCCCGGTTTTCTCCCACACTCCAAAGACGTACAGGTTTGTCGGTTAATTGGCTTGGTAAGTGTAAAAATCGTCCTTAGTGTGTGTGGGACAGTACTAGTGTGCGGGACAGACCCGGTGGGCAGAAGGGCCTGTTTTCACGCAGTATCTCTAAACAAAACTAAAGTCCAATTATTTTGTAACCCATACTGTAACCCATTTTGCAAGTCTCTGGTAGTTCACCGCACATTATTTTCCACCTCTGTGTGTGTACTCATTTCCTGCAGGCTGAGGCTATTTTTGTTCCTTCATTCCTTGGCAGAGTCGTTGTCTTCTGATAATTACTCGACATGAGAATGATCCAGTCCAACCAGTTTGATGCATAAGTCCCAAGGACTGCGAGAGGTGGAACATTTCCAATAAATGTTTCAATCTCACTGGAAAATGCTGCAACACATTGAATGTTTGATTGCTTTGGAAAAACTGGAACGATCAAGTAAAGGGAATGAAGAAGTGAAAATTGTTACCGCTTAATTATTGTACAGGGCTCTAGTTGCATTTGAAATATGTAACAATTCGCCATTTACATTTAAATGGAACGGAGCCAGGTCTTAGCCCTGCAGTTGATGCATATCTACCTTTCGATTGTCATGAGATGATAAGAGGAAAAGGATTTCCTCATTCATTGCCCGGTCTTTAAACATTTTATTTTAGCGATGTGAGATTGCATCTGATTGGGCAAGAGTTACATGCCATTCCGAGGCAGCTTTTATGGGTTTCTTCCCAAGTCAAAGGCTGTGAAATTTTGTTGCACGGTGCCCTGTTTTCAAGCATGAAGCGACCTGAAAACAGCCTCCTATGCAGCAGGCAGGAAATGCACTCTCGTTTTGAGCCAGAATTGTACCAACTACCACAGCAGTACGAGCTAACACTGCAGCACGCAATGCGCCCACTTGAACTGAGTGGAAGCACGTTTACACGTGGAAAGAACAGGCTTGTACGTGGCTGCACCGCAAGATTGGTTCCCCCTGTGGCATCATGCCCCGACCAACCTAACCAGTACCTCGTTCATTCCGTCAGTTGTCAGGTTCCAAGAAGTCAAGTCAAGTCAAGAGAGTTTATTGTCATGTGTCCCAGATAGGACAATGACATTCTTGCTTGCTGCAGCACAACAGAATATCGTAGGCATAATACAGAACAGATCAGTGGGTCTATATACCATAGACCACATATATACACATGAATAAACAGATAAAGTGCAACGGGCTGATATAGTTCAGAGTTTGTTTGATGTCATATTTAGTAGCCTGGTGGCTGTGGTGAAGAAGCTGTTCCTGAAGGTAGACAAAAGTGCTGGAGAAACTCAGCGGGTGCAGCAAAATCTATGGAGCGAAGGAAATAGGCGGATGTACCAGATTTCAGGCTCCTGTACCTTCTACCTGATGGCAGCGGAGAGATGAGTGTGTGGCCAGGATGGTGTGGGTCCTTGACGATGTTGGCAGCCTTTTTGAGGCAGCGACTGCGATAGATCCCCTCGATGGTGGGGAGGTCAGAGCCGATGATGGACTGGGCAATGGACACAACTTTCTGCATTCTTTTCCACGTTGCAACCAGTCAGCATGCTCTCTACTGTGCACCTGTAGAAGTTAAAGAGAATACTCCTTGACATACCGACTCTCCGTAATCTTCTCAGGCAGTAGAGGCACGGATGTGCTTTCTTTATAATTTCATCAGTGTGCTGACACCAAGAAAGATCTTCAGAAACATGAGCGCCCAGGAATTTGAAGTTCTTGACCCTTTCCACCATAAGTTGAAGGTGAAATAATTTAATAGGAATCTGAGGAGTAACTTTTTCACACAAAGGGTGGTGGGTGTATGGAACGAGCTGCCAGAGGAGGTAGTAGTGGCTGGGACTATACTGATGTTTAAGAAACCGCTAGACAGGTACATGGATAGGACAGGTTTGGAGGGATATGGACCCAGGACAGAAAGGTCGGATTCAGAATGGGAGGGGGAGTTGAAGTGCTGAGCCACCGGGAGATCAGGTTGGTTTTTGCTAAACCGAGCGGAGGTGTTGGGCGAAGTAATCAGCAAGCCTACGCTTGGTCTCACCGATGTAGAGCAGCTGACACCTAGTGCAGCGGATGCAATAGATGAGGTTACTTTAGGAATTTCTTTAGCTCGAGGGTAGTGAATCTGTGGATTTCATTGCCACAGAAGGCTGTGGAGGCCAAGACACTGCATATTTTTAAGGCGGAGATTAATAGGTTCTTAATTAGTAAAGGCCCTATCCCACTTGGGCGACTTTTAGGCGAGTGCAGGAGACTCTGCGCTCGCCTCATGATCGCCAGATGGTGGCCACATGTTCACTGGTGGTCTCTGGTGAGTCTCCTTCATGGTCGTGAGGAGTTCCCGCATTCTGGGAACTAGTCGTGGCCTCAGTATGGTCGCCGCAATTTCTTCAACATGTTGCCATGGAGAAAATCGATAATCCTGTAGTTAAAGGTGCAGTTGCAGTGGGGTCGCCATGTAGTTATGGGTAGTCGAGGTAGATGTTGGTAGTTTTAGTTAATTACCTTTGCTGACCGGACATTTTCATTGGCTCATTGGGGGAAAAAAACGTATGCACGAGTTTTCAGAACCAAGGATAACCGAACGGTAATGTTAAATGTTTGCCAAACCTCACAGCTGTGTATCTCTGACTTATTAAAAGTTGTCTGGCTTCTTAAAAGTATGTCCACACCTTCTCCCCCTCCTTCTCCCCCCTTCTCCAATCCCCCCCCCCTCCCCCCCTCCCCCTCACGCCCCTCCCTCCTCTTTTAAAGGACTTACCGTACACTGTGCTAGCGTCTTAACCTTCCTGTTCATCGCGGTATGTGTCTGTATCACCTTGTCTTTGCACCATGTGATTTGCAGACAGCACTCCCCCGCTTTCCCTGGCCCCCGCCTTTGCGATGTCCTTGTGTGTGTGTGTGTGTGTGTGTGTGTGTTCCACTCTGACCCACGCTGTTCCAGTTCCCACACGCTGCCGCGAACTTGGCAATCTGGCAGTGAAAAATCCCTAAGTGGGACGGGTCCTTAAGGGTGTTAACGGTTATGAGGAGAAGGCAGGAGAATGGGGTTGAGAGGGGAAAATAGATCAGTTATGATCCACTAATGGAGTAGGCTCGATGGGCTGAATGGCCTAATTCTCCCCCTGTTTCTTTTGGTCTTATGGTTACTTTAGTGGAATTGTACCAGAGCTTTCATCTAAAATAATAACATTCGCCTAATTAATGAGAATTTTCAAGTAAAACATTGCTAAATAGACATAATTATTCAGGAGTGATAAAGGTTGGAGAGCACTAAACTTGAAAGCCTCGATAAATAGAACATCTTGCAATTAAATTAATTTGAGCTTAATTTGTTTGAAGTAATCGACATGCTGCCAGTGGTATTTATCTTTGTTGTATTGTTCTTTGTGCACATGCCTGGTGCATTTTCTAGGATTGTTTTCTCTGGAAAGCCAGAGGCTGAGGAGAGACCTGATAGAAGTAGCTAAAATGATGAAAGGCATGGTTAGGTCATGGTCGGAACCTGAATTCCAGGGTGAAAATGGCGAAGACTAGAGGGCACAGCCTTAAGATAAGAGGGGGAAAAGTTTAAAGTGTGGTGCTGAGCAGATGTTTTACACTGAGAGTGGTGGACACCTGGACTGCACTGCTAGGGAGGCAAATACCAGTGGCATTTTAGACGTTTCTGATAGATATATGGACATGCTGGGAACGGAGGGATATGGAGGCAGATTCATTCATCATGACATTATGTTTGCCACAGACAATATGAGCAGGAGGGTCTGTTCCTATATTTATTTTATCCTAGTTTCGTTATTTTCCATGGGACTGTTGACTACGTGCCCATGTCTTCGAAGAAATTATTGCATAAAAGTCAGAAAAAATGTCCATTAGTTCGTGGTACACTATTCCTTGTGGATCTTAAGGAGTTTTAAAAAGCTTAATTACGTTTGACTTTTGTCTCAGAGAATGGAACATTGACAGTTGTTTGTGATCCTTTAACATTGTATTTTTCCCATTGCTGGATAGCCGTGTGACATTAAGGGGGGAAATAGTCTGAACAAAGAGCTGCAAAGCAGCAGCTATCAGGTCAACTTTACTTACGTCATGCATCAGTTCAGCAAACCCTGGGCTGGTGTGAAGTGCCAACAAACTCACCAACAAAGCCTTCCGCATTAACTTGTATGTCAGTTATTTCTGAAACGACTCATTATCCAAAGCCCATGAAGAGGACGGAGATTTTAAGATAGCCTTTTAAAGGCAGAAAACAAAGTGGCAATGCATTAGAGCCAGGAGTAGCGATTAAAGTGGCATTTGCAATGAATGGCTTCCCAATAAAGAGCGTATTGGAGAGATTGGGTAAGGCACATTTGGCAGAGTTGAGAGAACAAACAATGATCAGGATAGACATTAACATGCATTGATTAGGAAATGTATCAAATGTATTTGTATAACATATTCCAATTAAATCCCTTACATGGGAATAAACCATTGCATTTTAATTCTGCGTCATACTATAAATCTAAAAGCAGAAGACAAAAATATCAATAGGAACAGTGCACAATCGAGCAATCTGTTATTTACAGATAGTGGGATAAATATTGGTCAATACTATATCTGATTTGCTGTCTTCTGCCTGTGCTTCTTTTAATTCCATTCTCCCTACAGTGTCCAAGGGGACACAAAGTGATGAAGTAACTCAGAGGGTCAGGCAGCATCACTGGAGAATATGGATAGTAACATTTTGGGTCGCGACCCTTCTTCAGACTAATTGTAGGGAGGGAGAAGAGAGCTGGAAAAATGGCGAAGCAGGGCAAAGAGTGGCAGGTGCTAGGTCGACAGAGGCCAGTGGGATTTTTCGAAAGGTAGATAGTTGGAACAAAGGGCAGAGATAAGAACAATAAGTGTGTGACAGGTTTGAAGAGTTGTGAATTGTGAAGCCAGGAGGAGGAAAGTAGCAGGAGGGGGAGGTGGTGGAGGGGTAAAAGGGGGAGAAAGACGGAGTTTGGGGAAGAAAAGGCAAGGGGAGTATTGTTTAGAGGTTGCCTAAAATTGGACAATTCAACATTCATACCACCTGGTTGTAAGCTACCCGAGCAAATATGAGGTGCTGTTCCTCCAGCTTCCACATGGCTTCACTATGGCAATGGAAGAAAGGTCAGGACAGAAAGGTCAATGTGGGAATGGGAAGGAGAGTTCCAATGGTTAGCCACCAGGAGATCTAGTAGGCCTCGGCGATCGTAGCACGATTGCCAAGTCTACACATGGTCTCTCCATTGTACAAAAGGTCACATCGGGAATATCGGTAGGTGAGGATAGCCTGTGAACCTCTGTTTCACATTGAAGGACAGCTGGAGTCCCTGGATGGAGACCAGGGGGAGGTACAGGAGAAGAGAGGAGATATGGGAACAGGTGTTCCACTTTCTGCGTATGCAGAGGAAAGTACCAGAGGAGGGGGTGGTATGAATTGGAAGGAATGAGCAAATCAAGGACTTGCGACCAGAGCAGTCTCTAGAGGGGAAAGTGGAAAGGGGTGAAAATGAGTCAATGCGACTAGTGGTGTGATCTCGGATATCCTTGAATGGACTCATCTTGGGAGCAGATGCGGCGGAGACAGAGGAATTGGGAGTAGGGAATAGTGTCTTTGCAAGAGGCAGGGGGGAGGAAGTGTAGTCCAGATAACTGTGGGAGTCGGCAGGTTTATAGTAGATGTCAGCCGATAGTCTGTCCCATGTGGTAGAGACAGGGTGATCAAGAAAGAGGAGAGAGATAGTCCAGGTGAATTTGAGGGCAGGGTGGAGGTTAATTAAATCAATGAGTTCTGCATGGGTGCAGGAGGCTGCCTTGATGCGATCGTGAATTAGCGGATAAAGAGTTGGGGAACACCGCCAGTGTATGCCTGGAACAAGGACTGCTCCAAGTAACTGACAGAAAACCGGGCACAGCCGGGGCCCATGCAAGTACCCATAGCAACATCTTTAACTTGGAGGAAGTGAGTTGAAGGAATCGAAGGAAAAGCTGTTGAGGATGAGGACAAGTCCCACCAGGCGGAGGACAAGTTCCACCAGGCGGAGGACAAGTTCCACCACGCAGAGGAGAGCGTTCGTAGAGGGAAACGATTGGGTCTCTGTTGGAGAAAGAAACAAAGGGCTTTGAGATGTTCCTTTGGGGGGATGGAGGTGCAGAGGGACTCGACCCAATGGTGAAGATGAGGCAATCGGGGCCTAGAAATTAAAAGTTATTAAATAATTGAAAGGCACATGAGGTGTCTCAGACATAGGTGGGAAGGGACTGGACAAGGTGGGGGGGGGGGATAGGATGGACCATTGATGGTGTGTTGAATCTTGCAAAATGTGCAATGTGTTTTGATGCTTCTTCTAACTGGACAGTTTCTGCAAGTTTCCTTTTGTCCAGAGATGCTGCCTGATCTGATGAGTTACTCCAGCTTTTTATGTCTGCCTTCAGTTTCAACCTGTATCTGCAGTTCCACCCTACGCAGTTTCTGCAATTAAGTTCAACAGGAATCACTGTGCTGGGTCAAAAGCAATGGGAAATGCAGATTGACAATTTTCAATGTATTAATAGATCAATTGCAATCATATTATCAGGGCCATCACTAATTAACAGCGGTCCCAGGGGGTTTCTGGAAGTTGCGGTGAATGACAGAGAGAACTGTGGCACTAAAGAGAAGTGAGACAAGTACTTGTAAAGTACTAAAACTTCAAGGCTGCGTGATAATGAAACAAGGGATAATGAAAGCAATGCTTTCATACCCCATGAAAGCAATGCTTAACTGCTTGCAGGATTGCTTATGTTGGGGAGATGTGTGAAGTAGTTTATGCATGTGGGTGACAATAGACAATAGACAATAGACTATAGACAATAGGTGCAGGAGTTGGCCATTCGGCCCTTCGAGCCAGCACCGTCATTCAATGTGATCACGGGTGATCATCCCCAATCAGTACCCTGTTCCTGCCTTCTCCCCATATCCCCTGACTCCGCTATCTTTAAGAGCCCTATCGAGCTCTTATCTTGCTAGTGTGAGTGGGTTCATTAACAGGTGCGAGAGAACATTGCAGTAATGCTTTCCCTCTCTCTCCGTCCCTCCCCCATCCGAGTTCTCCGACTAGTTCTACTGTTCTCCCGATTAAATTTTACTGATTGTATTTGTTGTTGTCACCTTTCCCTCAGCTAACAATGAACCATTCTACATTTCCTTATCGTCATCTACTTTGATCTGTGGTTTTCACACCACACCCATCCATATCTCTAGTCTCCCTCTCCTCTGACTCTCAATCTGAAGAAGGGTGTCGACACGAAACATCACCCATTCCTTCTCTCCAGAGATGCTACCTGTCCCGCTGAGTTATTCCAGCATTTTGTGTCAATTGCAGTAATGAGGCTGGCAATCATTACACAGTGTAATGGGCCTGTCCCACTTAAGCGATTTTTTAGGCGACTGTCATAGTTGTAGCAGGTCACCGAAAAAATGGCGACTGGATCCCCCTACGACAATGTCTACGACAAGCTACGACAACCTACCACCTAGTCGATGTTAAGCTACGGCAAGCTACCGACAACCGGCGACCCATTAGGACGTCCACCTGCGACCACACCTCCGGCAACCTACGATCACAAAGGCGACATCCTATGACAACCGAGGTCAACCTATATCCCCCCGCGACAAGCTACGACCGTGTCCGCGACAACTGAAGACAATTCAGTCGCCGGTACCTGTTGCCGGTTGACGTAGGTTGACGTAGGTAGTCACCAATGGAATTCACCGAAGTCAGCACCCGGCGACAACCTACGTCCGGAGAAGTCAAGCTACGCTCATTGGCGTCAACTGACTGTTGCCGAAATTTTTGAACATGTTGAAAATCCAGCGGCGACCAGAAAGACGCTACGACTCTTTGGGCGACTGACGAGACGACTCACGACCATACAGGCGACACCCCGACGACCATGTGGTGACAGCCTAGTCGCCTAAAAAATATCCTAAGTGGGACAGGCCCATAAGACTCTCATATGCCTACTGACAGATAAGAACTCCACTATGGAGATCATAGTGTATGTGCCCTGATTAGTCTATAATATTATTTTACTTCAGAGTCACGTGAGTGACTTCGTGAAGACCCCGCCAGCACGCATGCGCTGCATATCGTCGCGCGCATTTGCATCGGCAGGCTGGGGGGGGGAGTGCGCTCTCTCCTCGGGCTCCTTCATAAGGCCGGCAGGTAAGTACTTACCTTCACTCCACAGGATGGACAAGGGCAAGAGGAAGGCGACGCTGTCGAGGAGCCGAGCTTCAACCAGCCAACGGCCCTTGTCCCCGGAGCTGCAAGCACCACCGGCAGCTTCGAGGCATGTGGGGGCAGGAATGCGGAAGTCGGGCGCTCCCGCTACTTTAGCGCCCGACTCACCCGAGTGGTTTGCCGCCCCGGAGCTGGATGCAACGGATCCAGACTTCGAGCCCCCTTCCCCCAAGAAAAGAGGGGGGAATCAGGTACGTGCTAAGGGGCCTCGCTCTTCACAAGCGACCTCTCCCGGAAGACCCGAGGGGGCTGGGCCGGGGGACAGCTGCACGACAGGGGAGCCCTGCAAAAGTGCAATACGTACCACTGCCAGGGAGATCTGCCGTAGTGCAGTCTGGCAGCTCCACTGCTGCGTCGAGTAGGCCTGCAGGAGCAGATACCGCCGACAACACACCCCGTCAGGCTGCGGTCAAGGGCGGAGGTGGCAGCAGTAGGCGGTCGGTCAGCTCAGCTCTGGGAGCGGCCGACCATGCGCCTCCACGCCAAAAGATGGGCAAGTGTGGAGGTAAGCCTGCACGGACTCCGGGGAGCCAGGTTCTGGGGGCCGGCGCCGATTCAACTCACCTGCCTTCATATCAGACAGGTGGGCCGCCACAGTCTGGGAGAAGACAGACTAGCGGAGAGTCCGTGCGGGAATCGTATGATCCTACTTGGGCTGTAGGTCACGACAACCTACCATTGGACCCTAGACAGCACCTTACGGAGGTGTGGTCCGATGGTGGAAGCCCCAGTGAGTTTGCAGGGCCTGGGGAAGTCGGCTTGTCCGCTGCACATAGCAGGGACGGTCGCATAGAGCGGTTGGAGCTCTTAGTGGAGCAACTCCTCCAGCGGGACAGGGAACGGGAAGAGCGGGACTCGCGGGCATCCACTAGCCGTGCGAGGACCCCACTCAGCATCTCATCGTCTCCAGCCAGAAGCGTTAGCGATTGCCCAGCTGCTGTGTTTGAAGACGACCCGGGACAGCCAGTGACCGCTGAGCCAGAGCATGAGGAGGATATGCTGGAAGTGGTGAGTAAGTTTGCCGCTACCACCCAGACAGGTGAACCTCTGCACCACAAATTGGCGGGCACCATTGATTACCTGACTACGCACCAACTTCAGAGTCAGGTTCTCAATGATACCTTGGAGAAAATAAAACCGCCCGCGAACTGCATCAACCTCAGTGTGCCCTTGGTTAATGCCCAGATCTGGGGACACTTGAGTACGGCCACTAGGATGCAGGATGTCCGCCTCCAGCGTATCTTAAAGGTTCTCTCCACGGGCATAACGCCGTTTGCTAGGACCCTGGATGGGGATAATGTGTCCAGTGAACAGCAAGATGCACTGGCACTCCTATGCAACGCCCAGTATGAGATAAACTGCCTGCGTAAGAGCTCCATAAAGCCCACACTCAACCCCAAATTCGCGGGGTTGTGCCTACCATCAACCGCTCCACCGCCGCATCAGTTGTTTGGAGACCTGTCCAAACAGGTGAAGGAACTGGACGAGGAGTCCAAAACAGCTGGCCTCATGAAACCTCCGACAGCCAGACTTCACCCATACCACCGGCAACAGCCAAACACAACCTGGAAACCACGACTGCCGGACAGGACACAAAGGTCCTACCTACCTCCACTTCAACAAACACAACGACCTTGTTTAGGGCAAGGCCAACAGCGGCCTGCATGGAAGATGCGGCCGCCATCCTGTCAACCTCCACAACGTCCACCCAAAACATCGTACGTACGGAACCGCCATTAACCATGGAGGTAAGGGGGTCTGGTTCCTCTCACGCCGTAGCATCTCCTCCTGCACGAATAGGTGGGCGATTGCGGGCTTTCTTGGACATATGGAAAACTGTCACCACAGATGAGTTTATTTTACAAAGTGTTCAAGGGTATGTTATAGAATTTATTGGAGGTATAAATCCCCCTACCCAGCATTCGCCTCACAGGAATTTTACTCTATCCCAAAAAGAGGTGGAGGCAGGACATGCTGAAATTATACGGCTAGCAGCAAAAGGGGTAATTGGCAAAACCAAGCATGAACCTATTGAGTTTGTGTCCAACATCTTCACCAGAATTAAAAAAAAAAAAAAGATGGGGGATGTCGGATTATAATAGACTTAACTGAGCTGAACAATATACCCATTTCAAAATGGATACTTTTGAAACAGTCAAGCAGATGCTTTATCCAGGGTACTTTATGGCATGCATCGATTTGAAAGATGCATACTATACGGTGCCCATCTCTGAGGCTCACAGAAAAGTCCTGAAGTTTGTCTGGAAGGGTCAATTATGGGAATACAAGGCATTGCCCAATGGAATCACCACATCCCCTAGGCTGTTTACAAAATTGGTAAAACCCTATATTGGCTCTTCTCCGACAACAAAATTATATAGTAATGGCATATTTGGATGATATCCTTATAGTGGGTCAGACCCTCCAATTGGCAATCCAAGGAGTGGCTGCAACTAAGGCTCTTTTCGAGAAGCTGGGGTTTGTAATCCATCCAGACAAATCAAAATTGCACCCGGGACGGGTTATGGACTATTTGGGGTTCACCCTAGACACCAATTTAATGAAGATTACCATCCCAACCAATAAAGCTACTGCTATAATAGAAGAGTGCCACAATCTTGCTTGCGCCAGGGTACCGACCATTCGGCAAACAGCAAAGGTTATAGGGAAATTGGTAGCTATATTCCCAGCTGCACAATTCGGACCACTACACTACCAAAATTTACAAAGAACAAAGATCACAGCATTAAAAACAAATGCTGGGCACTTTGATCGGCCAATTCGGTTACCACCGAAAGCTAGAAACGAGCTACAATGGTGGGACAATATTAGAGAGTGTCATAGACCCATCATAGTAAGCAAACCTGACGTTGTGCTACAAACTGACGCAAGCGCACAAGACTGGGGAGCAACTGATACGATGTCCAGTTGTGATGGCAGATAGAACTCTCATGAGTCTACATTCCTGGAGTCACACGGGATAAACTATATAGAAATTCTGGGGGCATTTCATGGACTGCGGGCTTACTGTACTAATTCACGGGATTTACATGTCCGCCTTCGAATAGATAATACTACAGTGGTGGCTTACATCAATCATATGGGTGGTATCAGGTCGCTATCTTGTGATGAATTGGCTAATACAATTTGGCACTGGTGCATTGAAAGGAATATTTGGATTACGGCGACCTATTTGCCTGGGAAGCTTAAACAGTGGCGGACACCAGGTCACGAGTATTCAATGACAACATCGAGTGGTGTCCCATAGTGAGCTATAATATCTCCAAATTTTTGGAGATATTATAGCTCACTATGGGACACCAGATATTGACCTATTTGCGTCCAGGCTGAACCATCAGATACCAACGTATGTGTCGTGGGAACCAGACTCTGGGGCGATAGCAATGGATGCGTTTTCTATCCATTGGGGGAAATGGTTTTGCTACACATTTCCCCCATTCTGCCTCATCAGTCGGGTTTTGCAGAAAATTAAACTAGACTCTGCAACTGGCATATTGATCATTCCCGACTGGCCTACACAACCATGGTACCCGATGGTCGTTAAAATTTTAAAACAACCATGGATGGCGATTGGGAAACATCCCAAATTGATTACTCACCCCGTTACCGGGGTTAGTCATCCTTGCCATGGTCATTTAAACTTGTTAGCCTGCAGGTTCTGAAAAGACCACTCATCCAGGCGGGCATCTCATCACGAGCCATAGAACTTATCGCCGCATCATGCCGAGAATCAACTCGGAAACAGTACCTCACCCAAATCAGGAAGTGGGAGGCATTCTGTGCCCGGACTAACAAGACTTCCAACTCGGCAACAATACCTGATGTCCTGGAGTTTCTAGCTGGCCTCCATTTCGATGCTGGCCTCAGCTACAGTGCCATCAACAGCGCCAGGAGTGCGCTGTCCTCATAACTGGATATAGGTATCAGCTCCAACCACCTGGTGTCTAAACTAATGAGGGGAGTGTTCAACACCAACCCTCCGCGACCCAGATATTCTGTAACGTGGGATGTGGGGATCGTGCTGACCCTACTGAGGAGCTGGGCTCCAATGAATGAGCTACCACTGAAACAGCTCACCCTCAAGGTGGTGATGCTGATGGCACTGACTACAGCCCAACGAGTCCAGACATTACAAAAACTGCGACTGGACAGCATGGTGGCCACCCCTGGTCAAATAAATTTCTTTGTCGAAGAATTATTGAAGCAGCACAGGCCAGGGGCGCATGGGCTGCAGTTGGAATTTCGGGCGTACCCTGTAGATGCCACTCTCTGCATAGTCACCCATCTCCACCACTACATCCGAGTTACAAAAGTTATCAGGATGAAGTAACAGGGGCTCCTCATCAGCCACAAACCTCCGCATCATCGGGTGACTGTACAGACTATCGCCAGGTGGCTCAGGGTGGTGCTGGATGCAGCAGGAGTTGCTACTAACATTTTTAAGTCTCATTCCACCAGGGCTGCATCCACATCAGCGGCGAGGGCCATGGAGGTGCCCATGGACCACATCCTCGCCACCGCGGGCTGGGCCAGTGAAGAAACCTTTCAACGGTTCTACAACAAGCCACTGGTCGCCCCTGCGACATTCGCAGAAGCTATCCTGTGAACCGCTCAGTGAATGTCTGTCCCAGAATTAGGGGTTATTTGTTGTTTATTTGATTAATAAATTGTGTTGATTTTTCAGCCAGTTTCGACTGAACTCCATTAACAGCCTTCCTCCATCAGACTTGCGGCAGTGTGATAAGCATGGACGTTGTCCAGGGCGTGAAATCACAGAGCTTTGAAATCTTCACGAAGTCACTCACGTGACTCCGAAGTAAAATAGTAAGATTAATCGAGAACTTACCAAGTTTAAAGGTTGATCTGTATTTTACGAGGAGTCGTGGTGAGGGATTTCGTGCCCACCGCTCCCACCCTCTATCATAAGGTCAACCAGGTAGTTCTACGTTCTTCATCTTACTATTTTTAGTCATGATATGTTTCTGTGACTCCACACCGCTGCTTTGAAGGATGCCGCGCATGCGTGCTGGCGGGGTCTTCACGAAATCCCTCACCGCGACTCCTCGTAAAATACAGATCAACCTTGGTAAGTTCTCGTTTAATCTTACTACTTTTCATCACAAGTGAAAAGAGTACCTGTCAGGTACAGAACAGAAATGAATAAGTGGTGGAAATACATTTCTTGATGAAGATGAGGAGTATATGGAAACTTAACAAAACACTTACTCAGCACTCTTTGTAAAACACACACAGTACGTGCATATCCTCTGCAACTAAAAGTGTTGAAACATGTTGCGACATCCGCACTGTGGTGTCTGGGATGCTCTGGATTAATTTCCTCTGTGGTTAGAATCTATAATGGCTGTGCTGTCAATTTGAGCACAGATTGGTATGTTGAACTGAAGCCCACTGTGACTCGTACTATGAGTAATACTTAGAATGTATGTTTGGATCGATTCAGAAATAATAATGATATTGCCTTACATCTACCAAGAGACAATTTAAGGGAAAAGGTTTAAATTTTGAAGGTACATTCTTTCATTTGGTGAATGTGTCATGTACTTGCTCAGATAGAGAGTAAAGCTCCCTTATATTAAAAGTAGACGGAGGATTTCCTTGGTCTTTTGAACCTTCTGAATGTTGTAGTCGGCAGGGCAGTACTCTGCATATCGCCAACTTGGACAATTTTTACATTTTTATCAAGCCAATTAATCAATCCAATTAACCTACAAACCTGTACGTCTTTGGAGTGTGGGAGGAAACCGAAGATCTCAGAGAAAACCCACTCAGATCACGGGGAGAACGTACAAACTCCGTACAGACAGCACCCGTAGTCGGGGTCGAACCCGGATCTCTGGTGCTGCATTTTGCTCTAAGGCAACAATTCTACCGCTGTGCCACTGTGACTGCCCTTGTTGGACACCTTTTTGAACCGTCCTTTTAGTTTTGGTTTAGTTTAGAGATACAGCATGGAAACAGGCCCTTTGGCCCACCAGCTCCGTGCCGACCAGCGATCCCCGCACATTAACACTATCCGACACACGAAGGACAATATTTACCGATGCCAATTAGCCTACAAACCTGTACATCTTTGGTGAGTGGGAGCAACCAGAGGAAACCTATGCAGGTCACAGGGAAAACGTACAAAGTCTGCAGAGACAGCACCCATAGTCAGGATCGAACCCACGACTGGCGGTGTAAGGCAGTAGTTCTACCGCTACGCCACCGTGCCGCCCTTGTTGGACACATTTTTATAACCTGTAGAAAAAAAAGTCTCCTTTGGAAGCTAAATTAGAAACGTACTTATCAAAACACTGTTGTTGACTAAAGCACCCTTTTGAGGATCTGTGTAGAATGCACTGGATGTCGGTAATAAAAAGACAAGCTTGAAATGTTGCAATGCGAAATTGCTCAGCAGGGACTTTAACTAACAGAGAAGTGGAAGCCCAAAGGTGCTTATTTCAAGTACTTAATGCTATTAATAGGGACAATTTCATTCAAATATGTTTTTGTGTCTGTGCAGTTAAACCTTTATAAAGGTATGCATTACACATCAACCCAAGGATTCAACTCCCTGCCCACCACTGTTTTACTGATTTTATTTCAGACAATAAATTTAAGAATTGCCATGGCGTTCTTAAAAATTGATTTGTAGAAGATGAAAGAATCCCCAGTTGATGGAGCCTTAGATATTGCAGAGTGTAGCGACATTTTTTACAAATTCTCTCACACTTCACATTTCTCTGCAAGAAATTCCATCAACCATTCCTCAGCCCACCTGTACAACCGATCAAGATCCTGCTGCAATTTTTGACTATCATCTTCTCTGTGGGCACAATCTGTGGAAGCAGTAGTTATTTATTTTTATGCTAGACACAAACTGAGTCTGAGGAAGGGTCTCGACCCGAAACGTCACCCATCCCTTCTCTCCAGAGATGCTGCCTGTCCCGCTGAGTTACTCCAGCATTTTGTGTCTACCTTCGATTTAAACCAGCATCTGCAATTCTTTAGTTTAGCTTAGTTTAATTTAGAGATACAGCACGAAAACAGGCCCTTCGGCCCACCGAGTCCGTGCCAACCAGCGATACCCGCATATTAACATTATCCTACACACACAAGGGACAATTTACACATACACCAAGTCAATGAACCTACAAACCTGTACATCTTTGGAGTGTGGGAGGAAACCGAAGATCTCGGAGAAAGCCCATGCGGTCACGGGGAGAACGTGCAAACCCCGTGCAGACACCACCGTAGTCGGGATTGAACCAGGGACTCTGGTGCTGCTAGTGCTGCAAAGGCCCGTCCCACCAGAGCGCGACCTAACGTGGTCGCTTGAGGCGTTCGGCCTCGCGGGGCTGGTCCCACTTTGGTCGCCGGAGCCGTATGGAGTTGTGCGAGGCTGGTCCCGACATTGCGCGGGGCTCCGTAAAACTGACACTGTTCAAAAATCCGGCGCGGCAACGGCCTGCCGGCCCGCAGCTGCATTGAGGCCGCACGCAACGCCTCGACGTCGTACGCAGCATCTTGACACCGTACACAGCGTCTTGATGGCGTACGCCCAGCCTGTGAAGTTGCGCGATGATGTCACCCCCTGGCATGCCGTTGCGCGATGACGCCACCGCCCGATGCCGTGCGACGTCTAAATTCAGTAAGCCCGCCTCCTGCCCAGCTGGTTGATGAGTATGATGTCGGCGCCATATGCCTCCGTGGTTGTAAGTGGGACCGGCCCTGCAAGGGCGTACACCTCAAGAGACCACGTTTGGTCGCGCTCGCCGCATGCAGTTGCCCTTTAGGCAGCAACTCTACCGCTGCACCTCTGTGCCTCCATGGGTGGCCTCCCTCAATTCTATTTCATTCTCCGCTGGATCCATGCTGTTAATCATTAGTTCCTCACTCACCTAATCACAAGCTTTCCCGCCCAGTCTAAAGAAGGGGCCTGAGATTGTTAAGGGTTTGGACACGCTAGAGGCAGGAAACATGTTCCTGATGTTGGGGGAGTCCAGAACTAGGGGCCACATTTTAAAAATAAGGAGTAAGCCATTTAGAACAGAGACGAGGAAACAATTTTTCTCACTGAGAGTGGTGAGTCTGTGGAATTCTTTGCCTCAGAGGGCGGTGGAGGCAGGTTCTCTGGATGCTTTCAAGAGAGAGCTAGATAGGGCTCTTAAAAATAGCGGAGTCAGGGGATATGGAGAGAAGGCAGGAACGGGGTACTGATTGGGGATGGTCAGCCATGATCACATTGAATGGCGGTGCTGGCTCAAAGGGCCGAATGGCCTACCCCTGCACATATTGTCTATTGTCTATTATCTGACCTATAACATAACCTATCCATGTTCTCCAGAGATGCTGCCTGACCTGCTGAGTTACACCAAAACGTTTTTTTTGTAAACCAGATCTGCAAATCTTTGTCAACCTTTTGAGTTGAGCACTCGGATTTAAAGGGAAGAGGAAAGACTACAAGCATATATAGAGGCCGGGGGAGGGGGGACTATTTCCTGAATTAAGTTCATTCAGGAAGTATATCAATCTCATCGGGCAAGAGGCTCACAAGTTTGATTTCTGACCTGTGCAGTGTTGCCTATTCTCAGCCACAACACAGACAGTGAGTGGTCTGATGGGTGGTCTTGGTGATCGTTTTGGAGGAGATGTTCAGGTAGCATTTCCTAAATGCGCAAAACATAGGAACGGCACGGTGGTGCAGAGGTAGAGTTGCTGCTTGACAGCGCCAGAGAGCCGGGTTCGATCCTGACTACGGGTGCCGTATGTACGGAAGGAGTTTGCACGTTCTCCCTGTGACCGCCTGGGTTTTCTCCGGGTGCTCCGGTTTCCCCCCCACATTCCAAAGACATATTTGTAGGTTAGTTGGCTTTGGTTCTAAATTGTCCCTCATGGCACAGAGGTAAAGTTCCTGCCTGACAGCGAATGCAGCGCCGGAGACCCGGGTTCAATCCCGACTGCGGGTCCTGTCTTTACGAAGTTCGTACGTTCTCCCCGTGACCTGTGTGGGTTTTCTCCGAGATCTTCGGTTTCCTCCCTAACTCCAAAGACGTACAGGTGTGTAGCTTAATTGGCTTGCCAAATGTAAAAATTGTCCCTGGTGGGTATAGGATAGTGTTAATGTGCTGGGATCGCTGGTCGGCACAGACTCAGTGGGCCGAAAAGGCCTGTTTCCGTGCTGTATCTCTGTTCTCTAAAATGTGCATAATAATGCTCGTGTGGAGGGATCGCTGGACGACATGGACACAGTGGGCCAAAGGGCCTGTTTCCAAGCTCCGTCTCTGAACTAAACTAAACTAAACTGATTCAGAATCTGAATTTTCTGAGCAATCACGAACAAGAAACTGAACTGAGCCAAGTTAAAATCTGAAACCAGGTATTGTGTTGAACTAACAGCTTTGAAAATATACTTGTAGGAAGGAACTGCAGATGGTGGTTTAAACTGCAAATGGACACAAAAAGCTGGAGTAACTCAGCGGGACAGGCAGCATCTGTGGAGAGAAGGAGCGGGTGATGTTTCGGGTCGAGACCCTTCTTCAGACTTTGAAAATATAGGCGCAGTTTCTGAATGCAGCTTTAAATTCCATTTCATCATCGTACTAGAAACATGATTAAGCAATGATAGCTGCCAAAAGTGGAAAGAAAAAGATTTTGGGGTCAGCTGAATGTTAATCATTGTTGAGATTATTTAGTAATAATAAATGCCCTTCTTGGAATTGCAATGGAGCAAAATGGTCAGAAAAAATTACTAATAGATAAACTCGAACTGGATGGAAAATCTGGAACTTTCCTGGCCGAGCATCAGCGTATATACTTGGCAAATGCTTTTGACTAATTCAAATTTGCTCTTCCAAGCTTTGTGGAAGGCTCGTGCATCTACATGAAAAAGTTTCTGCAAATTTAAGAACAAAACCTTCAGCATTGAGGTAACATTGATCTTTGCTGATGTTATCTTACAGGGAAGAGAAGTTGAAGATTCACTTCAACCTTTATTGTTCAAATAGAAGCAAAATCCATTAAATTCAGTAATTCAGTAAATTCTTCAAATTCTTTTTCAATACAATGAACTAATGTATTGAAATTCTTCTGGCACTGCACTCCAGCAAATAATGAAGGCCCGGAGATGGGCTGCTCGCAACTCCAGTAACCCCTTGGGAATTTGTACATTCTTCCTATGACTGTGCAGGTTTCTTCTAACTTTGCCGAGATTCCTTCTCACATCCCAAATTTGCCCACCCACTGATATTCCTTCTTCTGGGCGGCACAGTGGCGTAATGGTAGTGTTGCTGCCTTACAGCACAAGAGACCCAGGTTCAATCCTGACTACGGCCGCTGTCTGTATGGGTATTTTAGGTGCTCCCTGTAACAATAGGGTGTGAGCTATAGCGAGAGGTTAAGTGGGCTGGGTCTTTATACCATGGAGCGTAGGACGATGAGGAGAGGTCTTATAGAGGTATACAAAATCATGAGAGGAATAGATCGGGTAGATGCACAGAGTCTTTTACCCGGAGTAGGGTAATCGAGGACCAGAGGACATAGGTTCAAGGTGAAGGGTAAAAGATTGTAATAGGAATCCAAGGGGTAACTTTTTCACACAGAAGGTGGTGGGCCTATGGAACAAGAGGAGGTAGTTGAGGCTGGGACTATCCCATCATTTAAGATACAATTGGACAGGTACATGGATAGGACAGGTTTGGAGGGTTATGGACCAAGCGCAGGCAAGTGGGACTAGGGTAACAATAGCTTGGACATTGTTGGCCAGTGTGGGCGAGTTGGGCAGAAGGGTTCGTTTCCACACTGCATCACTCTATGACTCTCTCACTGTAGCAGAATCGATAGGAATATGAATTGACTAGGTTGCAGTGAAAATTACAGTGGATAAGATTGCTCTGTAAGCCAGAATAGACTTGATGGGCTGAATGACCTCACATAAGGATACTTATAGTAGTTTGACAATACAAAGTACCATATTATTTCCCAATTTCATAGGCTAGGTATCAATTCTGCAACTCCCAATTCCATACCTCACAAAGAAAATCTACAGCATTTCATTCCTCATTAAACATATATGTTGACCATATATGTTTAAGAAAGAACTGCAGGTGCTGGTAAAATCAAAGGTAGATACAAAATGCTGGGGAAACTGGGCGGGTGAGGCAGCATTCCTTCTCTCCACAGATGCTGTCTCACCTGTTGGCCATAAATGTATTGCTTTAAAAATGGAAGAAATCTGGCATTATTTTTGAGTTCAATATAATTTGCCGTTTAGATTGGCTCCACTACTAATGCCAGCATGTACTGCTCTTCCTCAGCCTAGCCTAGAGAACGTCTTAATTTGTTGACATCACAGAGGTAGCAAGAATGGAGCTCCTCTCTCAGACTTGCCTCTTAAATAACATCCATGTATACTGTTAATACCATGTCCTTTTTTAGCCACATCTAATGTGTACTGTGATTGCTCCCCAGTGTCGTGCTACAAAATTCTGTTGTACGACACAAGCAGGTTAATTCAATTACCTACTACATTGTTCCGTTCCATTTTACATCTCTTTTCACACCCAATGGACCATGGAATTAATTGACTTTTCAGGCTGGCCTATTTTAGTTTTCAGATATATTGGAAACTGGGCTCAAAGATTTTATTCCTTCCTTTTGACCTGTTCCACATAAGGTGCCACACATTTAAATTGTCCAAAATGGAATATACCTGTTGAAAGAGAACTCATTCTTTCACCCTTTCCAAATTCAAATTCATCAGTAACAGGAATCGGCAAAGTAATTGTGTCGAAGAGTTGAACTACAGTAATTTTGTGAGTCGGTCACAGCAAGAGAAAAATGTTGCTTGGACGTAAGCCAAGCCATTTTAGGTTAAATTATCAATGGATAAAACAAAAGCAAGGACTGCATTCCTGTTGAATTCAGAAGCTGTGGAAGATTTATATATATATATATATTTTTTTTTTTAATATATATTTTTATTAGAAGCGTAAACACATAATTGCAACACGGTTTGTTTGTCAATTACATTCATACAAAGCTTCTGTTCTTTTTATAGAATTTTTAAAGAGATAGAACTGAAAAGAAAGATCTATAAACTAATAGAAAGGAAGGGATAAAGAGAAAAAAAAGGAGAGAAAGAAAAAAACAAAAAAAGCAAAGAAAATTAAATTTTTGAGAAAAGTCTAGAAGCCAAATCTTATAATCTTCAGGCTATTTGTGAATGAGGGGGTCTGTGAAATATGCACAGATCTGTGAATGTCTTGTCTTCATAGAAATATAGAGCAAGTTTTCATTGGTTGAACATGAAATCTTTTCTACGGTAACCCTTTTGCCTTCAGTGTTAGCAGTGACGACCAGAATCATTTTTCTGCAGTAATATTTTGAACGCATACAGTCCAACATTAGTAATATAATTTCTCCTGAAAATGACATTCTTTGAAATTGTGCTACTTCCAATGAAAATTCTAAGAATCTAGTGCAGACTTTAACAAACATGTCGCTCTTTTAATCTGATTTGAAACGAAAGCAGCGAAAGATTAATAATTGTGTTCAAATGAATGTTGCACCCTCCGTTCTATTTCCCATTGTCACCTGCGATTGAAATAAATAAGATGTACTAACATAAGGTTCAGATACTGATAACAAATTAAGCCTTATCATAAATAAGCTTTGCTTGGATTACAAAGGGGTTCACATTGAAATAAAATAATAGGGTTAATGTTCTGGTATATTTGCCTTGAAATATAAGAGTATTTTATGATTTTAGTATTTCAGTGTATTCCTACAAAGATTGTTTTAAAAATGAGGGATTTTTATCGTTCTAATTCCTATTCAGCTGAGCGAAGAGATTGCTAAAGTGTGATGTTCAAGATAAAGGTCTGGTAAAAGGACTGGATATGCACACTAGAAGCATGAAATAATAATGACCTGTTCAGAATGAATGATCACAGTTGAAGTTATTTAATTCTTTAGTTTATTTTGAGATACGGCGCAGAAACACTCCCTTCGGCCCACCGAGTCCGCACCGACCAGCGATCCCCGCACATTAACACTACCGTACACACACTAGGGGCAATTTACATTTATAACAAGCCAATTAACTTACAAACCTGTATGTCTTTGAAGTGTGGGAGGAAACCGAAGATCTCAGAGAAAGCCCACGCAGATCACGAGGAGAAGGTACAAACTCCATTTAGACAAACACCTGTAGTTGGGATTGAACCTGGGTCTCTGGCATTGTATGGCAGCAACTCTACCGCTGCGCCACTGTGCCACACAATTCTCTGCCACGTTTTTAACTTACAATGACGCTGTCCTTTTTTAAAACGTTTCAGTTAATAAAATTTGGAACTAAAAGGTTTTTGTTGCATTCCTGTGGTTTTAACATTCCCTGGAGTTCTGGTAGGGATTTTTTAAATGAGAAACTGGGAACTAAATACTGCAGAGTTAGTGCGTAACTTTGACAAATCGATGTCTCCTGACCTTGTGGCTGAGGCATTACATTGTATTTTATTTATTTCTGCTGGTTTGTACAGTAATAGGTTTGCAAGGTGCCACTTTAACAGGATAGTTCCTGAAAACTGATCATAGCGCTAACTCGTCACCAAATGTTGCCTGTAGCATGTACACGTATATTTACGTACTCATGCATTTTAATGCCTGCCTTCTGCATCACACCCGCCAAAGACATAATTTGAGGTATCTTGCGTCAAAAGTAGTGTACCTCAAGACATCATTGTACACTAAGCCAGCAGTGTTTCAAGCGTAATACTGTCTGTCCAAACTTGCTGGTTAAAAATCAGCTCTGCCACTTAGTCTGCCAGAATTGTTCATAAAGCCTTTGCTCAGAGGCCAGCGCAACGTGAGTGCGGAAACATTTCTTGAACTTGCTGTCGTCTGCAGCGGAGTATCAATGGAATACATAAAGGAGCAAGTGTTTTGAACAGACAGTTGCGGGTGCTTGGAACACGCTGCCAGGGGAAGTGGTCGACAGAGATTTGATAGCCAAGGGTCAAGAGTGTTTCATTGTTATATGTATCCAAAAAGGAACGATGAAATTCTGCCCAGCAGCAACTTATCAGGCCTGCAAACATATGTACTCATAGATAACATAATCAACAAAAACAAATTATAAATTTTAAGCCGCAATATTATTGCAAAAAGTCCAAAGCAACATTTAGGAAATGTTTAGACAGATGATCAGAATCATAATAATACTTTATTAGCCAAGTATGTTTTGCAACATACAAGGAATTTCACACAAGCAGGCAAGAATAGAGGAATCTCGATCATGTGCTGGCAGGTGGGATTAGTTTAATTTGGATCCATGGCTGGCACAGATATCGTGGGCCAAAGGGCCTGTTCCTGTGCTGTACTTTGCTACGTTTCTATGTTTGTTTCTGGTGGGAAAGCAGAGAAACGCAAAAGCTTCTGTACTAATTGGTAAAGGTGAGCATCCGGTGAAGTGTCAAATAAACTCGTGAAGGGAGGTCCGTGAGTGAGTAAGTGATCTGCTTCCAAATAAACAGTTGGAAAAAGACAGAGTTCATATGTTCATAAATTCTAGCAGTGTAAGACCATTCGGCCCATTAAGTCTACTCTGCCATTCAATCATAATTGATCTACCCCATTCTCCTGGCTTCACCCCTTAACCCCTGACACCATTACTAATCAAAAATATGTCAATCTCTGCCATAAAATTATCCTTTGACTTGATATTGGAACTGTTGGAAAAAAATAAAAATGACCCACAATTTCTCTACTCTAGGTGTCCATTTCTTCAATACACTGTCATCATTGTCCCTTACATCTGTGTCCATTTTCCCTGAGTGCCTTATTCTATAGTTGCCCCTTGCTGAGCCTCTGTGACAACCTGCTCTGTCACCTGGTCTGATCCTCGATTTGCTCTCAGGTCTTTCACAGTCCTTCCATCCACATGTGCAGGTCCATAATGGTGGAGTTTGTGGGGTGGTGTTTGTGGGGGGGGGGGGGCAATATGGAATATTACTGTGAGAAAGGTTTGCACAAAACTAGCGTGGGTTTCACGCATGGTGTTGGCTTTAGCTTTTAGGGAGTAAAGATTTATTTGGCTGGACACTGGGGATAACTCTCCACTCATCTTCAAAAAGGCCCAGTGAGGTATATTTAATGTCAACTTCAGATTCATTCATTCATTCCTCATTGTTGAAAATATTAGCGACGCAGTGGTGCTGGTTTCCGACGGGAACAGTGACGGATGCACCACACATCTCTGTCCTCCAGTTCCTGCGGACTTCCGCCGCTGGAAGTATAGGATTTTGGCGTGTGTGCTTTATCATCATTCCTTACAATACTGTGTACAACAGTGATCGCAACTTCTACTGAAGTGTGGATGGCCGTTGGGTCGCTAGGAGCTCATCCGCCCATTTGACAGGCCTTGTTTTTGGTCCTGCTGGGGGTCCACAGCCCCCTCCTCACCTGGCAAACCAGGTGGGGGAGACAGTTTAGTCGCCGACCATCCGACCATGGAGCGGGTAGCATGGGATTACATGGTACACGTGGCGGGGGGAACTCCCCCGACCTGACCTGAAAGGTCATAGGCTTCAGAGGCTTTGGTTTAATGCTTCACAGGATGGCACTGGAGTGCTTCTAGGGTGCTGGAGCAGTCAACCTAAAGTACATCTTTATACTCAAACCACTTGAGTGGGTTTTTATCCCACAACATAATAACCGAAGGCAGAACAGCTAATGAGATGGCATTTTGGAGGATGTCACCAAAGCTTTGTGCTTGACCACCCATTAACTAGAACTATTTTCACCACTATTTATGGACTTCTAAATTATTAATGTCTAAATTAATTTTCGTTTTGAAGTTGATTGGTCAACATTTTATGTTTCCTGCAAACTGTTTGATATAGATACACAAAATGCTGGAGTAACTCAGCGGGACAGGCAGCGTCTCTGGAGAGAAGGGATGGGTGAAGCTTCAGGCCGAGCCCTTCTTCAGAATGACTGAAGAAGGATCCCGACCCAAAACATCACCCATTCCTTCTCTCCAGAGACGCTGCCTGTCCCGCTGAGTTACACCAGCATTTTGTGTCCATCTTCGGTTTAAATCAGCACCTGCAGTTCCTTCCTGCACAACTGTTTGACACAGTCCAGTTGTAAGAAGGAAACGTCTTTCAGAATTATTCCCATGCGCTTCAACAATAAATTACGTTGAAGGGCTGGACTTTGTTAGCTCTGCTAATCTGATAACCTTTCTGCCAAGATTTACGATTGGTATATCTGATGGCTCCAGATGTGAGAGAAATGTTAGCCAGGCCACCAGGCAAACATGGCGACGTGGAGCCTTTAATATTGCAGTGGAACAATAGTGAAAGCTTAATGTTGGAACACAGAAATGGGGGACTTCCTTGGCACTGACTATAGGTGCCAAGCTAATTACTATGTGGTCTCTATCAAATAACATAGAGAGCAAATAGGTCGCAAGCTACACACAGGGTGTATATTATCTCCTAGAAAATAAGTGCGGACTGCAGGAATCTATTCTGGTCGGGCAACCAGGAAAAATGAATCAAAACAGTATTTTATTCTATCGCACAGTGCAAGCAATTAAATTGGGGTCAATGGCTTATGCCCCTTATCAGAAATGACTTGCAATCAGATATGTGCCGTAAAGGATTCATGGGATCCTGCCGCTATGATATCTTCAAGCAGCCTGAAAAGACAACAAGAATGAACATTTTTAACAAGCGGTTATATAATAAGCTGGAATTTATATTAGCTTAAAAGGATTTTACAGAAGGTGAACTAACAATTTGGATACAAACATGGGATTTATAGTGAAATGAAAGTGCAGAAACAAAATAAAAATATTTTAAGTATTTTTAAAACCATAAAATTTATAAATATTCTCAAGTGTTGTCAAATTAATTTCCCCATGGCAGAAAGGTTGTGTAACATAATTGTGATTTAGGATGCAATGAAAGTCACACTTCATACAACAGGGCTTAACGGTTCAGGAGAATAGTGCACTAGAATAATGCTAAATAATATTGAGGTGCAATAGTATGAAATGCATAATGATCCACTGACATGAGTTCAAGTCTCATTAAGTGTGAAGTGAAATATAAATAATTAAATAATCTTGAATTAATGAAGGACTGAATTGATATTTGAATGAATTTGCCGTCTGGTCTGCTTGTTACTGAAGCTCACAGTAATACCGTTGACTCATGAGGTGGCCTTGCAAGGTTCATTTAAAAGCTAATGAGATAAAATGGGTCAGGACCTCAGGGCTTGGTGATGACAAATCTTGTCCTGACCTCGAATGCATATGTCTATTAAAATTCAGCAAAGTAAATGTTCAAACGCTACCGAATCTTTATGAAGTTCCCAGGTACAGTTACCTGTGCACAACATTTACTCTGAATTTTTGTTTGGAAAATAAAACAATGGGCAAACTGAACTGTACCTCACTATCAGTAACTCCTGGCCGTCTTCTTGGTGTACACAATGGGTGCCCATGAACTTCCTCCAGTTAGTCCTAATGTGCTCAGTCATGCTACGAACAGGCATGTATCCTGACACATGGTAGCTGAATTTTTTTTTATAAGGCGAGCAATTTGTAATCCCAAAGGTGGTCCTTATGGCCGGTTTATTCTGCGGCATGCCACAGAATATTTCACTTACTTCAACCAAGCATAGAAAAAATGGGATGCATTATCAAGCGCAGAAGCGCACTTGGAGCTGATGATTGAGATGTACCCGACAGGTGAATGGCAACATGTGTAACATACTGTGAGACATCTGCATCTCAGGTGACTGCAGCGAAATGTACTTGTCTGCAATGCCCACAACAGCCCCCTCGAGGGGCACGGACTGCAGTGCTGATGGCCACGGCAATAAACTTTTCAGTTTCAGTTTAGTTTATTGTCACGTGTGCCGAGTGGAAAGCTTTGGTGGCACAGTGACAAGCTTTTGTTGCGTGCTAACCAGACAGCAGAAAGACAATACATGATTATAATCGAGCCATTAACAGTGTGCAGATACATGATGAGGGAATTAAGATTAGAGCAAGATAGAGCCAGTAAAGTCTGATCAAGGACAGTCCGAGGGTCACCAATGAGGTGGATAGTAGTCCAGCATTGCTCTCTGGTTGTGGTAGGATGAATGAATAGTTTATGGTTCAGTTGCCTGATTACAGCTGGGAAGAAACTCTCCCTGAATCTGGACATGAGCGTTTTCACACTTCTATACCTTTTGCCCGATGGGAGAGGGGAGATGAGGGAGTGGCCAGGGTGCGACTGGTCCTTGATGGCCTTGTTGAGGCAGCGTGAAGCATAAATTGAGTCAATGGAAGGGAGGTTGGTTTGTGCAGCAGTTTCCTTTCAGGATAAAATTGGAGGAATTTACAGCATTTTAAATTTATGGTCAATCATTGTTGCTTAGTGGAGGTTCACAATGAAAAGAGAACTGATTTTTATGCTTTCTCTTTCACGAGAAATAAACAGGCATTGTAAGCCTTGCAGTGATACAGCACTCTCTCAAATGCACTGACGTTTGTGTCACGTTTGTCTCTCCCTAGAACTGAATGGGATTTCATTTGGAGCAAATCCTCTGCCAAATTGATGCTGTGCCCCTCACGCGAATCTTAACATTGGGCTGAATATTCCTGACTGTTTTAAATGTGACCTGCCTCCCACCTCACAGCACTCTGCACAGGGTATCATTGCAAGAGGGGTTTTGCAGCCTAACTACAGATCCTCACCAGTCTAAGGAGCATATCACTTTCCTGACTAAAGGGGCTCTCCCACTGCGGCAACCTAATCTGCGAGTTTAGATGAGTTTGCTCTCGACTCAAACTCGCAGCATGGTCGACACGTGGTCCTAGGAGATCCTATGAGGTCACTGGAATGCTCCTTCATGCTCGAAGGAAGTTCCCACATACTTGTGGCCTCAGCTAGATCGCGGACATTTCTTCAGCATGTTGAAACATTTTCCGCTAAATATTTTCCGGGAGTAAAAATTGGTCAGCATGATTCTTTTCAACTCGTTGTGCAATTAAGTGGGGTCGCTATGTAGTTACAGGCAGTCGAGGGCAGCCGTTGGCAATCACCTTCGCTGACCGGGCATTTTAATTGGCTCGGAGTTTTCAGGGCCAAGGAAAACCGATCGGTAGTTAAATGCCCGCTAAACTTTATTAAACGTTGTCTGGCTTCTTAAACGTGTCTCCACTTCTTCTCCCGTCTTCTCTCCCCTTCTCCTTCTCTCTCCTTCTCTCTCCTTCGCTTCCTCTCTCTCCCATTCTCTCCCCTTCTCTCCCCGCCCCTCCGCGCTCTCTGAAGGACTTACCGTTAATGTGCACCTGTGCCACCTTTTACCTTCCTCTTCATCGCGGGTGTGAATTTCAGACAGCGCTCCCCCACTTTCCCTGGCCCCTGCCTTTGCGATGTGTTTGCGTGTGTGTGTGTGTGGTCGGTCGATCCAGCTCGAGTTTTCCAGGCGAGTGCCCTCGAGCTTGAAGGTCAAAGACACTCTTCTGAACTCGCGGATTAGGTCGCCACAGTGGGACAGCCCCTTAAGGAGTGTGCTTCCCAACACCAGACCAGCAACCCCAACCAGGAATCAACTTAGCGTTCACCCAACCCCAAGACCCCTCGTTCACGATCGGGCCGCAAAACTCCCACTACAGATGCCCACCATAGGGTTGCTATATTAGCCGGGACATCCTGTATATTGGGCTAAATTGGTTTGTCCCATATGGAACCTCCCTTGTCCCATATTTAACTGCTACTACTCGGGTCGAGGGGACTGTCGGGTCGGAGCGCCTCGTCCGGCCCTGCCTCACCTGTGTCCCCGTCGGTCGGCAGCCCAACCAGCTGTCCGACCTTCGAATCTTCGCTTACCACCACCCCTCCTTCTCATGGCAGATCATCGGTTCATGAGTTGGATGGGGTGCCGGACTTTGTGTGCAGCAGAACACAAAGTCCAGCCGGCGGGCCAACTGAGGCGTTTTGGCGCGGGCCGCGCGACGTCGCATGCAAATTCCGGCGCCCGGGCCAAAACTCGTCGGCGGGGCTTTACGTGTAGTCCAGCAACCGGGGCCAACTCATCATTCACCCAGCCACGGCTGAGTCGGTCGAGGAATTGCCGTCGGGAATTTGTCCCTTATTTGGGTGTGGGAAAGTTGGCAACCCTAGCCCACCACCAATCATCAATCACAATCTCTGATTGCAGAGTCCTGAAGATGGATACACAATGCCTGACAGCCTATCCGCACCTGATCAAGAATCATTCCACCCCACCCCTTGATGCAACCAACTCACCACAGGCCTTTGCTCCGACCATCGATTCACCCCAATGACTGGAGACCCATCTATACTGACAGATAACCTCAGTGGCCGGACACTCATAGCATGACTGTTTACTGTACATTTGCAGGCAATGTTATCTTTGAGTGTTGGGGCCAAGGATTATAAATATATCAGAAAGTAACACGGTTCTCTGTGTGTGTGGTGTTTGTATAAGTTTTCCACCAGCACCCCTGGGTCTGTTGATTCATCATGCCTGTACCATAAATATTTGAAACGTGGACATAAAATTACATCAGAATTCTTTAAGTAGCTTTTTCCATCCAGATATTGACACTGGATGATCACCTCATGTTGCAGTTTGGGTGGGCAGAAGATTAACCCTCCACAAAGTTAATTTACATTGTTGGACTCCCAGAGGTGATATGTAAAGAGGGAGTGCGGCAGCTCCACAGGGCACTGCAGTGTACAGAACTAATGTCTTCACCTTGTCAAGCTGTGCATTCACCATATAAGACTGGAAGGTGTCCTGAGTGCTCTATAACTTTAGAGTCATACAGTGTGGAAACAGGCCATTCAGCCCAATTTGCCCACACCGGCCAACATGTCCCAGCTACACTAGTCCCACCTACCTGCATTTGGCCCATATCTATCCAAACCTGTCCTATCCATGTCTGTTTCCTAAAAGTTGGGATAGTCCCTGCCTCAACAACCTCCTCTGGCAGCTTGATCCATACTCCCACCACCCATTGTGTGAAAAGTTACTCCTCAGATTCCTATTAAATGTTTTCCCCTTCACCTTAAACCTACGTCCTCTGGTTCTCGATTCCCCTACTCTGGGCAAGAGACTCTGTGCATCTACCCCATCCATTCCTCTCATGATTTTATACACCTCTATAAGATCAGCCCTCATACTCCTGCGTGACAAGGAACAGTGCCCCAGCCTACTCAACCTCTCCTTGAAGCTCAGACAATCCAGTCCTGGCAACATCTCTGTGTCCTTTCCTGCTTGACAACATCTTTCCTATAACATGATGTCCAGAACTGAACTCATATATGACATTGAAAAATATTAGAATTGATTTTGTTGTCATCTCAATGCCGGTAGTAAGATGGACATTAATACCAGCAATAGCCGTGTCCTGTGAATTAAGGAAAATAAATCTTTGACGTTTTTTTTAATCAGCAAACAGAATTTCAGTGCTACATTACTCTTCTTATCTGGGACTTATTCTGAAATATTACTTGGCAACATATTTAGACGTAAATTATACATGTTAATGGTTTCTGTGGAGAAAGATAATGTTTTTATTTACACTGAATATAGTTTTATTGCAAAGGGGGAAATAGATTGCTTCAGCTATCAAGAGAGTTTATGGTCGTGTGTCCCTGATAGGACAATTAAATTCTTGCTTTGCTTCAGCACAATAGAACATAGTAGGCATGACTTCAGAACAGGTCAGTGTGTCCATATACCATATATAAATAAATACACACATGAATAAATAAACTGATAATGTGCAAATAAACAGATAATAGGCTATTAATGTTCAGAGTTTTGTCTGAGCCGAGTTTAATAGCCTGATGGCTGTGGGGAAGTAGATATTCCTGAACCTGGTTGTTGCAGTCTTCAGGCTCCTGTACCTTCTACCTGAAGGTAGCGGGGAGATGAGTGTGTGGCCAGGATGGTGTGGGTCCATGAGGATGCTGCCAGCCTTTTTGAGGCAGCGACTGCGATAGATCCTCTCAATGGAAGGGAGGTCAGAGCCGATGATGGACTGGGCAGTGTTTACTACTTTTTGTTATCTTTTCCGCTCCGGGGCGCTTAAGTTACTGAACCAAGCCACGATGCAACTGGTCAGCATGCTCTCTACTGTGTACCTGTAGACGTTAGAGAGAGTCCTCCTTGACAAACTGACTCTCCGTAATCTTCTCAGGAAGTAGAGGCGCTGATGAGCTTTCTTGATAATTGCATCAATGTTCTCGGATCAGGAAAGATCTTCAGAGATATGCATGCCCAGGAATTTGAAGCTCTTAACCCTTTCCACCATCAACCCATTGATATAAACTGGACTGTGGGTCCCCATCATACTCCTTCCAAAGTCCACAATCAGTTCCTTGGTTTTGCTGGTGTTGAGGGCCAGGTTATTGTGCTGGCACCATATGGTCAGTCGCTCGATCTCTCTTCTATACTCTGACTCGTCCCCATCAGTGATACGTCCCACAACAGTGGAGTCGTCAGCGAACTTGATGATGGAGTTCGCACTATGACCGGTTACGCAGTCATGAGTATAGAGTGAGTACAGCAGGGGGCTGAGCACGCAGCCTTGAGGTGCTCCCGTGCTGATTGTAATCGAGTCTGACACATTTCCACCAATACGAACAGACTGTGGTCTGTGAATGAGGAAGTCGAGGATCCAATTGCAGAGGGATGCGCAGAGACCCAGGTCTGCGAGTTTGGTAACCAGCTTGGAGGGGATGATTGTATTAAATGCCGAGCTGTAATCAATGACTAACAGCCTGACATACGAGTTTTTGTTGTCCAAGTGTTATCAGTTTGCTTGGGAGTCCTGTGGACTGGAGGGACACACACAACCAATATTTGTTGTGTTGGGGCAGCTGCAGCCCTGACTCTGGCAAAGGTTATACGAGGATGTTAGGAAAGTTACTAGGATTTTGCCAGGACTAGAGGGTCTGAGCTATAGGGAGAGGTTTAGTCGGCTGGGACTCTATTCCTTGGAGCGTAGGAGGAAGAGAGTGATTTTGTAGAGGTCTCATTTTGTAGATCATGAGAGGAATAGATTGGGTAGATGCACAGAGTCTCTTGCCCAGAGTAGAGGAATCGTGAACCAGAGGACATAGGTTTTTAAGTGAAGGAAAAAAGGAAAAACATAATGATAGTCCCCATTTTTCCGCTGCTCATTAAAATATGTAGGCCATGAATTTTTTTCGGGGCTTTTAGTTGCTGTTCCAGAGGGACTGAGTTGGAATCGCCCCAGGAACCCAATTGTTGCAAAGCATTCACTGCAATTTACAATATCAGAAGTGTCTGAATGTTGGGGAAACTCAGGGCCTACATAATTCTCCCAATAATAACTGAGAAGGCTCAAGACCTTGGTTGCAGTATGGTGGGGTGGTACGGTATCAGAGTGGTAGAGTCGTTGCCTCAATAGGCCAGAGATCCGGGTTCGATCCTGACGATGGGCGTTGTCTGTATGTTTCCCCTATGACTCCGAGTTTCCTCCAAAGACGTACAGGTGTATAGGTTAGTTGGCTTGGTATAATCATAAACTGTCCCAAGTGTGTGTGGGATAGTGTTATTGTGTGGGGGTCGCTGGTCGTGGCGGACTCGGTGGGCCGAGGGGCCTGTTTAACGCTGTTTCTCTAAAACAAAAAAAAACACAAAACAAAAAACAAAACTGAAACTAACTCAGCTTCTTATTTTGTGCTAAATAGGAGTAAATTATATTTTACAGCATTTTTCTTACCAGGCAGGATGTCAACTGAGCAACCTTACTCTCGTAGGTGATACATTCACTGCACAGTGGGACGCAGGCCCCAGCTAAATGTGAAATTGGCACATTTGTTATGAATATTTAGTTCTGAGCCAACAGCTTAATAACAAGTTGTTGTACTTCTGGGGGAGGCCTGTAAAATGTAAATGCTACTTACAACCTAGGCTTTTTTGCCAGCTTCACTTTAAAGGTCTGGATTTCATTACAGAAATGCAAGAGACGCAGCTGGAGTCAAAAATAGTGTCAGCTCTCCAATCCCCGAGACTGTGTTTATTTTCAGTTTGCTTTGCCAGTTTGGAAGATGTCAACACACACTTCCAAACATATTTTCCATTTGCAGGCCACAAAGACAAGCAGACATTTCGTGGAAATGTTATTATGAAATGTTTGTATGTGGCACCGAGCTCACACTATTGTAGGAGAGGTGAAACAGGATACAAAGAGTGTTGCTGGACAGCTCAATTACATGGAATTGTCACCCTGGACAGTGCAATTATAGTAATGGTTGGTATGTAGTCATTATCACCATGCTGCCTGCATTATACGAAATAGTGGAAGAATGTGACCCTGCTCTGATCTTTGTAGCAATTAGTATCTCAGGCAAAGCATCATTTGGGCAAATTTTACCTTGGATGTTCTTCAGAAAATTTCCAAGATTATCAATACATTTACTTTTGCTCTTTTACAAATCAAAATGGACAAGTTTGGATTAGTTTGGTTTAGTTTAGTTTATTGAAATGTGTACTGAGGACAGTGAGAAGCTATTGTTGCGTGCTAATCAGTCAGCAAAAAGACAATACATGATTACAATCGAGCCATTTACAACGTAGATAAAAAAAATATGAATTTCTGTCGTTGAATAGGAAATGCATGGTTGACTTGGACATATGCAAAGCAACAAACACTTCTTATCTCATGCCATGTTTTAGGCCACATTTCTGCATTTTATGCCCCAGGAGCATCACATTCTGATGGTGTTTGTATGGTTTAATAGTCCAGGTATTTCATAGCTGCTGTGATCACAGCTAATACTTTTCTCTAGTATCTACTTTCTTCTCACACAGCATCTCACAGATCTTCGAGAGAAATTGATCTTGACAACTGAAAGTAATTCCCGTGGTCTTTCATATAGTGCAGGCAAGATTATGACAGCTGCACAACAGTGCAAGCTACTGTATGCCCTGGGACTCAGACTTGTGAAACGCAGAAAAGCTGGAGTTGTATTTGTGTGGATACTTGGTGTCATAGAGTGATACAGCATGGAAACAGACCCTTCTGTCCAACTTGCCCACACCTGCCAAAATGTCCCAGCGACACTACCCCACCTGCCCATGTTTAACCCAAATCCCGCCAACCCTGTCCTATCCATGTACCTGTCTGTTTCTTAAATGTTGGGATAGTCCCAGCCTCACGTACCTCCTCTGGCAGCTTGCTCCATAGCCCCACCACCCTTTGTGTGAAAAAGTTACCCCTCAGATACCTATTAAATCTTTTCCCCTTCATCTTAAGCCTATGTCCTCTGGTCCTCGATTCACCAACTCTGGGCAAGTGATTCTGTGCATCTTCCCGATCTATTCCTCTCATGATTTTATACATCTCTATATGATCATCCCTCACCCTCCTGCGCTCCAAGTAGTAGAGACCCAGCCTACTAAACCTCTCCCTGTAGCTCAGTCCCACTATTTGTTGATTACAATCCAGTGGTTTTGATGCCTATCCTCATAGGGATGAGCTGTACTATAACAGGACACTGAGACTTGCCAGCAAAGGAAGTTTACTGCTCATCATGGATGGTGAAGTGCCTGCTGTTCACTTTTTTGTCAGATTGCTTGAATTCAAGGTTTCAAGGTCAGTTTATTGTCATAAGTACCAATTAAGGCGCAGTGAAATTCGAATTACCATCCAGCCATACTAAAAAAAAACCAACAAGACTACACAACTACATAAAAGTTAACATAAACATCCGCCACAGTGGATTCCCCACATTCCTCACTGTGATGGAAGGCAAAAAAGTCTAAACTTCTTCCCTCATTTAAAGTTAGTTTGTATTACGCATAATTTCATTTTAACAGCTTGGTCTATAAACGATGTTCATGTAATGATGCTGACAGCCAACAGATTTTATCACTTAAGTTTGCAACCTTTGGTTATTCATCATCTGAGTTTTCCGTAATTTGGGCGAACAGTAATTCTGGGTAGAAAAGAAGAAATACAAGAAGACAAGAAGTCTAACCTCCTTCTCTTTATTCGGGGCGGTCGAACCATCCGCAGTCGGGGCGATCAAAGTTCCTGCAGCCGGCGGTCAAAGCCCCCGCGTCGGGGCAGTCGATAGCTCCTGCGGCTAGCAGTCCCCGACGTCGGTCTCTAACCAGAGACCGCGGGCTCCGCGATGTTAAAGTCCCGCAGGCTCCCACGGTTGGAGGCCTAAAGACGACCCCCGACAGGGATCATAGAATCATAGAATCATAGAAAATAGGCGCAGGAGCAGGCCATTCGGCCCTTCGAGCCTGCACCACCATTCAATATGATCATGGCTGATCATCCAACTCAGTATCCTGTACCTGCCTTCTCTCCATACCCCCTGATCCCTTTAGCCACAAGGGCCACATCTAACTCCCTCCTAAATATAGCCCATGAACTGGCCTCAACTACCTTCTGTGGCAGAGAATTCCACAGACTCACCACTCTCTGTGTGAAAACTGATCTTCTCATCTCGGTCCTAAAAGACTTCCCCCTTATCCTTAAACTGTGACCCCTTGTTCTGGAATTCCCCAACATCGGGAACAATCTTCCTGCATCTAGCCTGTCCAACCCCTTAAGAACTTTGTAAGTCTCTATAAGGTCCCTCCTCAATCTCGTAAATTCCAGCGAGTACAAGCCGAGTCTATCCAGTCTTTCTTCATATGGAAGTCCTGCCATCCCAGGAATCAGTCTGGTGAACCTTCTCTGTACTCCCTCTATGGCAAGAATGTGTTTCCTCAGAATAGGAGACCAAAACTGTACGCAATACTCCAGGTTTGGCCTCACCAAGACCCTGGAGTATTGCGTACAGTTTGGATCATGAGCTCCATGATGGTAAGTCCGCAGGCTCCCGTGATGGAGCTCCCGGTCGATCTCCAGCAAAGGTCTCCAGCAAAGGTCGCCAACTCCTCGATGTTAGGGCATAGTGCGGACGGAGATACGATACGGAAAAAATCGTATATCTGTCGACGTAAAAGATTAGAAATTGTTTCCCACAACTTCCCCACCCTGACATAAAACAAGCTAAGCAACACTAAAAAACATACATTTAACACATACAAAACAGACACAAACATGGAAAGGACAGACAGACTGTTGGCAAGGCAACAATTATTAAAGTTGATTCCAGGAATGTTAAATTCACTTTTAATTTTTTGCTGGACAATCTATGGGAAAATGTTGGCTGCTGCACAGAAGTCATTTAGACTTGTGCAAAAACACTGGAGGAACTCAATGGGTCAGACAGCATCCATGAGCAGATGAGGCTCTGGTACGGGGCCCTTTGGCTAGATGAATTGAATCGTTCAGTGTGCCATTCAATACCATAATTGGACCAGTGTTCTATTGAATATAAATGGACAATATTAATTGTTAAAATCTGGGGTTTCACAATACGTGGCTCCCAGTATGTCTTTCTCATCTGTAAACAATGTATTTCAAAGTGATGCATTTGGTCCTTTGAGATTGTGTAACAGTTTACTATTGGGACATAACGGGATGCAAAATGAGGACATTAGGACAGGCACCATCTAGGAAGCAACACTTCATCAGATATGTCACATCATAAATCAGATATATGTGTGCATTTTGCACCGTATGTAATATTGGTGAAGGCATTAGCCAGGAGGAGATGCTCAGATCATGGCATCTGTATTGATTTTATGCCAGTTCTCCAATTCATTGTCCAACAATGTCCTCTCAGACCTTTCCAGTTAGTGCTGGACTTGGATGTTTTAGTAATGTATTCTGTTGGAATACAGTATGACTGAATCTGCTGAATATTCAGAGTGATGAAGACGACACTGGAGGCGATTGCCAAGGTGACCATGCCAAAGAACTTCTAAATGTCTGGATCCCTCTAGGCTAGAGCTGGAGTTATTTGCATCACCTTGCAGCTTGCCTTCTGCCATTGCAAATGAATCTTGACAATGACTTGCAATAATAATAATGTCCATTTGTAATACCTACGGGTTTCGGCTATCAAATGTGGTCACAGCCTCAGAATAAAAGGACATTCCTTTAGGAGGGAGATGAGGAGGAATGTCTTTAGTCAGAGGGTGGTGAATCTGTGGAATTCATTGCCACAGAAGGCTGTAGAGGCCAAGTCAATGGATATTTTAAAGTCATGGATAGATACTGTAGATTATTGATTAGTACAGGTGTCCGGGGTTATGGGGAGAAGGCAGGAAAATGGGGTTGAGAGGGAGAGATAGATCAGCCATGATTGAATGGCGGAGTAGATTTGATGGGCGAATGGCCAAATTCTGCTCCTATCACTTATGAAGCATTTGATTGTTGGTTCTGTGCAATGTTTTGGGAAGTGATTATCAGGTTACCAATCGATCAATTTCCAAAACATTGCAGGGCTGAATTGAACACTGAGAGACTATGGATGCATTTGGTGGCATCCAGGACCTGATGGTACATTCATTGTGTCTGACCACTGAGGAAATGACTTTGAACTTCTGATAAAACGGCACCCAGATACTCAGTACTTAACATGACCTATGGCAGTTGATTCTTCCAGACAGCTTTGAATATGTATTTGGAGAGTTACTTTTGGTTAGCTTTAGTACCTCTCCAGATTCAGATCATCTCTCCTGCTTTGCTGTTCATCCAGTAAGTATTCCAGCACATCATTCTAAAAGTCCAAGTTGTGCCATTCCTGCATGACTGCCAGTCTGCCTCAAGCAACAATGCATCTCCCAATTTTAAGAGACGCATTTCGGTGCGCACCTCTTAAAATGGGTAATGCATCGTTGTTTGAGCAGACTTGAGGCAGATGGAAAGGAATACAAAATATGCAATGCATATCTTTAACAGGTGCTGCCAATATTAGACGCCTGCTCATTGTGAAAAGGGCATGGGTTATTCTTTCAGCATAATTCAACTGATTTCCCCATATAAGGGCAGATATATCTTCTATTAATGGTGCTAACTATCTGGGGAAATACATAGAATGGTTGAACTATATACAAGTGATTTCCTCCCTGCTTCCCACAGGGAACTGAAGTTATGTTAAATTTAATTGAGACATAGTCATCTCGAAAGGTGCAAAGTGGGTTAAAAGTGATTAGATAATGCTTCAATTCAAATCAAGGCCTGCTGTGAATCAATACTTAAATCAATACACTGACTTGAACTGGTACAGGCATAAGCGAGATGGGCCCTATGGCATGTTCTTAGTTTAGTTTAGATTCAAGGCACAGCGCGAAAACAGGCCCTTCGGCCCACCGAGTCTGCACCGACCAGCGATCCCCGCACATTAACACTATCCTACACACACCAGGGACAATTTTACATTTATACCAAGCCAATTAACCAACAGACCTGTATGTCTTTGGAGTGTGGAAGGAAACCGGAGATCTCGTTGAAAACCCATGCAGGTCACAGGGAGAACATACAAACTCCGTACAGGCAGCACCAACCCGGGTCTCTGGTGCTATAAGGCAGTAGCTCTACCGCTGCACCACTCTGCCACCCTATGTTTTATTTTTTCTGAAATGTTCGGACTTGCACATCAAATCATTCATACTAATTATGATTCCTGCAAGGAAGATGGAACAAAAGAAATTTGAAAACCATTCAAGTATGTGAATAAAAAAAATACTTTAAAGGTCAACTAATGCAAAATTAGATTAGTCATTAATCAGATAAACTCACTCTGCCCAATATGAGCATGTCATACTTGTTATAACATGTACACAGTGGAAGGCAATGAGGCCAGAGATCAGGTTAGAAACATAGAAACATAGAAAATAGGCGCAGGAGTAGGCCATTCGGCCCTTTGAGCCAGCACCGCTATTCAATATGATCATGGCTGATCATCCAAAATCAGTACCCTTTCCTGCTTTCACTTCATATCCCTTGATTCTGTTAGCCCTGAAAGCTATATCTAACTCTCTTTTGAATACATCCAGTGAATTGGCTTCCACTGCCTTCTGTGGCAGAGGATTCCACAAATTCACAACTCTCTGGGTGAAAATGCTGTTCATCATCTCAGTCCTAAATGGCCTACCCCTTATTCTTAAACTGTGACCCCTGGTTCTGGACTCCCCCAACATTGGGAACATTTTTCCTGCATCTAGCCGGTCCAATCCCTTAAGAATTTTATGAATTTTATATGTTTCTATACCCTTAAAAATTGAATCTGTTTCTCTATAAATTGGAACTCAAAACTTGCAACATCCATAAAAACAGATGTCCATCTGCCCAGCACACGTGCTAATCTATTGCTGAATCTCACACTCCTTTAAAATGTCTTCCCTTCTATTAACGGATACTGACTCATGCTCAATGTTTGTTCATTGAGATTAGATTCACATAACTTCCTAATTGCCCTCAAAAACAGCAAATTCACATTATTGTTCATCAGAAGGCATGCATACACTGCCATTGGTGCCACTGGTGAGCTCAGTTCGAGGTTTCAAAGTCAGTTTATTGTCACATGTAACAATTAAGATACAGTGAAATTCATGAATTCTGTCATGTGGTGTATAGCTTTTGGCACCTTAGTCAAACGGTATGAGATAAATGATTCACTGCTCAGTGCAGGATGATTTCAAGCTTTAGTACATTGAAATTAGATGATGATGCTGGCATTGAATTTGCTTTTACTGAGGCAAAGCAAATTACATGAAATATAACACGCATCTTTTACAATAAGATTGAGATTGTAAACACAGAGCATAGAAACATAGAAACATAGAAATTAGGTGCAGGAGCAGGCCATTCGGCCCTTCGAGCCTGCACCGCCATTCAATATGATCATGGCTGATCATCCAACTCAGTATCCTGAACCTGCCTTCTCTCCATACCCCCTGATCCCTTCAGCCACAAGGGCCACATCCAACTCCCTCTTAAATATGGCCAACGAACTGGCCTCAACTACCTTCTGTGGCAGAGAATTCCACAGATTCACCACTCTCTGTGTGAAAAACGATTTTCGCATCTCGGTCCTAAAAGACTTCCCCCTTATCCTTAAACTGTGACCCCTTGCCCTGGACTTCCCTAACATTGGGAACAATCTTCCTGCATCTAGCCTGTCCAACCCCTTAAGAATTCTGTAAGTCTCTATGAGATCCCCCCTCAATCTTCTAATTTCCAGCGAGTACCAGCCGAGTCTATCCAGTCTTTCTTCATATGGAAGTCCTGCCATTCCAGGAATCAGTCTGGTGAACCTTCTCTGTACTCCCTCTATGGCAAGAATGTCTTTCCTCAGATTAGGAGACCAAAACTGTACGCAATACTCCAGGTGTGGCCTCACCAAGACCCTGTACAACTGCAGTAGAACCTCCCTGCTCTTGTACTCAAATCCTTTTGCTATGAATGCCAACATACCATTCGCTTTCTTCATAGCCTGCTGCACCTGCATGCATACTTTCAATGACTGGTGTACCAAGACACCCCGGTCTCGTTGCATCTCCCCTTTTCCTAATCGGTCACCATTCAAATAATAGTCTACTTTCCTGTTTTTGCCACCAAAGTGGATAACCTCACATTTATCCACATTAGACTGCATCTTCCATGCATTTGCCCACTCACCCAGTCTATCCAAGTCATCTTGCAGCCTCCTAGCATCCTCCTCACAGCTAACACTGCCCCCCAGCTTCGTGTCATCCGCAAACTTGGAGATGTTGCATTTAATTCCCTCGTCCAAATCATTAATATATATCGTAAATAGCTGGGGTCCCAGCACTGAGCCTTGCGGCACCCCACTAGTCACTGCCTGCCATCCTGAAAAGTATCCGTTTTCTCCTACTCTTTGCTTCCCGTCTGCCAGCCAGTTCTCTATCCACATCAATACTGAACTGCCAATACCGTGTGCTTTAAGTTTGTATACTATAATCTCTTGTGTGGGACTTTGTCGAAAGCCTTCTGAAAGTCCAGATATAACACATCCACTGCTTCTCCCTTATCCACTCTACTAGTTATATCCTCAAAAAATTCAATAAGATTCGTCAGACATGATTTACCTTTCGTAAATCCATGCTGACTTTGTCCAATGATTTCACCACTTTCCAAATGCGCTGCTATCCCATCTTTAATAACTGACTCTAGCAGTTTCCCCACTACCGATGTTAGACTAACTGGTCTGTAATTCCCCGTTTTCTCTCTCCCTCCCTTTTTAAAAAGTGGGGTTACATTAGCATAATGATTGAATGTTGGTTGACAATGTTAAAGTATGATTGGATACTGTTATGCACCTGTCCCACTTAGGCAATTTTTTAGGTGACTCCAGGTGCCGCCTGTATGGTCGTGAGTAGTCTCCTCACTTGCCCAAAGAGTTGTAGCGTTTTTATGGTTGCCGCTGGATTTTGAAATGTTCAAAACTTTTCGGCGACAGTCGGCTTCACACCAATGAGCGGAGCTTGACTTCTCCCGATGTAGGTGCTGTCATAGGTTGTCACCAGGATGACGTAGGTTGCCGTCGCTTGACGTCAACTAGGTGGTAGGTTGTTGTAGACATTGTCATAGACATTGTCGTAGGGGGGGGTCCAGTCACCGGTTTTTCAGTGACCTGCTACGACTATGACATTCACCAGCAGTCGGCGAAAAAAACCGCCTAGGTGGGACAGGCCCATTAGGTCCCTATTCCTGGGTGTCTTGCGTATTTAAGTGTCTCTCAATATGTCTCTTTAAAGTAGTAATGGTATCTAATTTCATTACTTCCTCTGGCAATGTGTTCCAGATACCAACTACTTTCTGTGTTAATCGAAAACCTTTTAAAATCCCCTTTAAAACTCCTTCTTCTTAGCTTAAACCAATGCCCCTACGTTTTTGGTTCCACAGTCATGGGAAAAAGATTTTGACTACCTTATCAACTCTCATAATTTTATATATATGGGAACCCCTCTATTTTCTCCTCCAAACTGCAGACCATCCTAACATGGAAATATGTGATTGTTCCTTCATTGTCACTGGGTTTAAATCTTGGAACTCCCTACTCAAAGTCATTGTAGGAACACCATACCATAAGGGCTGCTGCAGTTGAAGAAAATGGCTACTGCTGTCTTTTCAAAGTGAAGATCAAGAGATACTTCCCAGTATCATCCCGATCCAAAATAAGGATATTTGATGGAAAATAAAGAGCTGACATCAACTTAAAGAAATTAAGTTATGCATTTACAATCTCAATCTTATTGTCATAAGATCCATGTTATATTTCATGTAAGTTGCTTTTTCTCAGTAAATGCAAATTCAATGCCAATGTCATCTCTAATTTCAATGTACTAAGTCCTGAAATCACTAAAGAAAGACATTGAGATGCAGGAGCAAATGCAAATGTTATTTCTTGCCCGGATGTTTTGACAGATGGAATACTTGAGAACAATCTTGCATTAAAGTTGCACTCAATCGTAAATAACGTGGAAAGCTAAAATAGGCACTTCTGTTGGTCTAGAATTCTTTCATTCAACATAAAATATTTGTGTAGGAAGGAACTACAGATGATGGTTTGAACCGAAGATAGACAAAAAGCCTGTCCCGCTCAGTTACTCCTGCTTTTTAGCACCGATAAAATATTTGTGTGCTAGTGATAGAATTTCGGCTGAGATTTCATTTCTGTGCATAATTTGACACTTCACCTATAATGAAGATGGTATTTAGATTCTGAATTCTTTGTGTGTTTGATGTACTATTGCGGGAGAGCACCTGGACATGCATAGTGATATCCAGCCGCATGCAATGGATGCTGCCTGTGAAATTCACTGATGCAGGCATGGTCCTTGGTTGGGACAGGGCACACATGCAGATGAACGTGAAACACAAGAGGCGGTGAATGCTGGAATGTGGAGCAATGAACAAACTGCTGGACGAACTCGGCAGGTCACGTGGCATCTGTGCAGGCAAATGGAGCGGTTGACATTTCAGGTCGAGAGCCTGCATCGCGATTCATTGATATGGGAGCTCGAGCCAACATTTTGATCATCCCTTGGCTCAATTCCCAATAGAGAGGGTTCCATTATCCTGACATCGCAGACGACAGTTTTACATCGAATGTCAGAGTTGTGATTCTAACCAACACCTATAAAGTGTAAGATATTACAAAACAGGTTCTCAAAGAAAAGTTGGTTAGTGGTCAGCCATTTCCCCAGATGCATTTTATGACAGAGACCACAGCTCAGTAAATGTATACTTTCCTTTTTTTGTTGTGTTGGTTGAGCTGGGCCATTCATTTATAGAACAAAAGGTTTTCTTAAGTGTCAGTCGAACACTGATCTCCTTTTGTTTAGTGTAACTCTTCTTCCCTTGTAATGCCTGCACTGCATGACGGCACGGTGGCCTAGCGGTAGAATTGCTGCCGCACAGCGCCAGAGACCCGGGTTCGATCCCGACTACGGGTGCTGTCTGTACAGAGTTTGTACGTTCTCCCCGTGACCTGCGTGGGTTTTCCCCGGGATCTCCGGGATTCCCACAGTCCGAAGATGTACAGGTTTGTAGGTTCATTGGCTTGGTAAAATTGTGAATCGTTCCTAGTGTGTGTAGCTGACCGGCGCAGATTCGGTGGGCCAAAGGACTGAATTGTAATCATATTTTGGCTTTCTACTGACTGGTTAGCTTGCAACAAAAGCTTTTCACTGTACCTCGGTACACGTGACAATAAACTAAACTGAACTGAACTGTTTCCCCGCTGTATCTCTAAACTAACTAAACTAAACGGAGACCGTCTCTGTGCACTTCACTTGATAGCAGACTGCTTAAGAAGAGCATCAGGAGGCTTGTTCTGAACCACCCTACTCCACTCTCCAACACTCCCTCTACCTTGCCCTCCCTATCCTCTTTGGCAGGGCAGTAGACCTCAGCGCACCACTCCACTTGCTTGTAGATGGGAACACTTTAATCCCAGAATTAAGTCTTAAAGGTGCGAGTTCAATTCCCACGCCTAGAACTCAAGGATAAAATCCACTTTACATTCCAGTGCAGTCGTTTTTGGAGGAGTCGGCTTTGAGGTGAAATATTGCCCCGAAGCACTGATTCTCCTGCCAGGTAGATAAAAAATAATGCTATTTAAGTCACAGTTTTGAAGAACAATTTCAGGGAATTTCATCCTGGAATTCCTGTTAATATTCAATGTTTAACTAACTGATGATCTGATCGTTATTTTATTGCAAAACACAAAGTGCTGGAGGAGCTTAATGTGTCAGGCAGCATCTACGGAGGGAATTGCCAGGTGATATTTCGAGTCAGGATATTTCTCCTGGACTTATTACCGAGGAAGGACACATGGCCGTGGTAGAGAGTCTGGACCTGATGGAGAACACGATCCAAATGGATGGTCCTGACTCAAAGCATTCCCTGTATATTCCCTCCACATATGCGGCCTGACCCACTGAGCTCCTCCGGCACTTTGTGTTTTGCTCAAGTATCTATTATCGGCTGTCCCTTCTATCTCCATTGTTTCATTAGACTTTGTCGGCCTTGCAGTGTTTAGGTTTAGATTTAGGTTCATTGTTGTCATGTGTACCGAGGAACAGTAAAAGGCTTTGTTTTTCAGACTATCTATTCAGATAAGATAATGTTAAATATAAATACAAGCAAGTCAAACTCAAGTACAATAGATAGAGCAAAAGAGAAGGTAAAGAGTGAATAGTATAGTTCTCACCAATGTAGCACAACAGGTCCATAGACAAAGGGCACTGTCAGCAATGGGGTAGAGGTGAATCGGACTGTACCCTAGCTTATGGAAGGAATGTTCAGAAGCCTGATAACAGAGGGGAAGAAGTTGTTCCTGAGTTGGTATTGTCCGCTATCAAGCTTCCGTAACTTTTGCTCTATCTATTGTACTTGACGGCAGCAGGGAAAAGAATGAGTGGGACAAGTGTTTGATTATTTTCTGAGTCAATGTGAAGTGTAGATGGAGTCAATGGTGGGGAGTCTGGGCTGTGTGAAGGACTGGGCTGCATCTACAAATGTCTGCAATTTCATGCATTCTTGGCCAGGCCAAGCTGTGGTGAAAGCCGACAGGTTGCTTCAACGTGTGTCTCTGAAGAATGTAGAGGCGTGTGGACATATAGACGACTTTGTTTCTCACTTTAACAACGGTGATTACACTTCAGAATTGCCCGATGGACTGCAAAATCCTTTGGGTCATCTTCAAGTTTTGAGAGTTGCAACATCAATGCAAGTCATTTTTTTTCTCATGGAACACAATATTAAAATTAAACTGAAAATGCCAAAAAATAAACAGCGGGTCAGGCAGGTCAGAAGCTGATGATGTTTCAGATCACTGACCGATCATCAGGAAGGATATATGACAGTGCGTGGTGTGTTGAAAGGGTATTTCGCAGCGAGTGGACTTGTTATAGGAGCTGGATCCTGACCTGTGTGCTACTGATGGGGAGAGATAGTCATACTTGTGCACTTGCTTGCTCTCAGAATATGACTCGCTAACCAACTCCCTTTACAAAAGATGCCCTTTGTTGAAAAGGTAGACAAAAATGCTGGAGAAACTCAGCGGGTGAGGCAGAATCTATGGAGCGAAGGAAATAGGCAACGTTTCGGGCCGAAACCCTTCTTCAGTCTTTCCTTCGCTCCATAGATGCTGCCTCACCCGCTGAGTTTCTCCAGCATTTTTGTCTACCTTCGATTTTCAGCATCTGCAGTTCCTTCTTAAACCCTTTGTTGAAAATGTTGTTTCAATATCATAGTTGGAATGGTCAATTAGCAAGCAAGATAAATTATTATGACTTAATGTGGCTTAGATTGTAATTTTCCACTCATCCTGCACAATATTTCAGGCCACAGGCAGGATAGACTTGACTGCCTGGGAACCTTATTAATATTCTGGTGTGGTCTCCTCATGTTTTAGTTGTACCGTTTCATGTAAAGAATGAGTAAACTCCTACTCTGCTGGGGCAAGGTTGACTATGGCAGGCAAAAACATGTCAGGCGGGCGACGCCCTGTTTCAGACTGAATCTGCCTTAATATTAAGTCTTAATAAGGCTGCTGTTTCTTGGCAAAAGGGAATGACTGGTCAAGGTGCCCAATGCTACTTCCGAAGTGGGAACCCCGATTCTTTGATCTGGAGAACATCACACATGCTTGTCAAATAGTCAAGATGTCAGTTGCTCAGAACTCGGGATATCTCAGCTGAATGGGCAGCATACATCCCAATGGTGTGAATATTGATTTCTCTTTCTTTCCCTCTATCTCCGTCCCACCCCCACCCTAATTCTCCGACTACTTTCATTGTCCTCCTGATTAATTTGTGTGCCTCATTGTCAGCTTCCCCTCAGTCAACAATAAACCACTCATAAGGTCTGCTTTGATCTGTCACTTTCACACCTTATTTTCTTTGTAATCTCCAGTTTCCCTCTCCCCTGACTCTCAGTCTGAAGAAGGGCCTTGACCCGAAACGTCACCCATTCCTTCTCTCCAGAGATGCGGCCTGTTCTGCTGAGTTACTCCAGCATTTTGTGTCTTTCTTCAGCTGAGTCATTAATGATAGTTTTCCAAGATACCAAGTAATTGAATTGGCACTCCATTAACCCCTTGCAAATGCATACGGTGGGTGCAATGTGTGCACTGCGGTTCTTCACCTAGAACGCTCTGTAAGTATCTCCCAATACTGTAGCCTCTACCATCTAAATGGATGAGAGCCACAGACACATGGGAACACAAACACCTACAGTTTCCACTACAAGGTGTCCATCATCCTAATGGATAGGAACAGGAATAGGAATACGTTATTGTCACATGTGAGTAAGCACAGTGAGATTCTTTGCTTGCATACCCAATGTATACAAATAGCGACCACCTACGACGCTGACAGAGTTACAAAGCACGCCGGCTCCCCCTTTTGTCCCCCCTCCCCCCCGCCACAGCGGTTCCCCCATGTCGGGTCCTCCAATGTTCTTTCCCTCCCCCCACAGTGTTTCTCCACGCTCTCATCGACCATTGACGCCCCATTGTCGCGAGGCTTCACCGCTGCCGCCGCTAAGGCAACACCCCTGTTGACGCCCCACTTCACGCCTGTAAATCCAGGAATTCAATACCCAACTGTACATGCTCCAGAAAATTTCCAAAGATAATCTACCGCCAGCTTCTTGTGAGCCATTTGGGGTGGGCAATCAATGCTGCCCTTTCCAGGGACACTCACAGATCCCAGGAAATTAATTCATAATTGTTTTTAGTTTAGAGATACAGCGCAGAAACAGGCCCTTCGGGCCTTCGAGTCCGCACAGACCAGCCATACTCGCATATTAACACTACCCTACACACACTAGGGGCAATTTACACTTATACCAAGCCAAGTAACCTACGATACAATCATCCCCTCCAAGCTGGTTACCAAGCTCTCAGATCTGGGTCTCTGCGCATCCCTCTGCAATTGGATCCTCGATTTCCTCATCCACAGACCACAGACAGTCCGTATTGGTGGAAATGTGTCATCCTCGATAACAATCAGCATGGGAGCACCTCAAGGCTGCGTGCTCAGCCTCCTGCTTTATACTCATGACTGCCGGACATGCACTCTACCATGAAGTTCGTCGACGACACCACTGTTACGACGATACGTTACGATAGAACTTTATTTATCCCAGGAGGGAAATTGGTCTGCCAACAGTCATAAAACACAACAAGATACATGCGACATGAAATTAAAGTGACGAGTGGAAAGTCCAGGATTTGTGTTGTCCAAAGATTGGGGAGGGTTGGAGTGGGGGGGAGGGGAGTCAGTCTACCCCACAACAGAAGGGGAGGAGTTTGTACAGTTTGACAGCCACAGGGAAAAATGATCTCCTGTGGCGTTCTATGCTGCATCTCGGTGGAACCAATCTGTTCTGTGGCTAAGACAGGCCTGTTCTGTGTTATTATTTCTGTAATTCTAAGTAAATAAGTCCACATGAATTGATTCAGAAATAACAGAAAAGTACAGTGTGCAATTTTTGGATATTCTTTCTGAATTCTTACCCTATGCTGTTATTTTGATGAAATATTTGGGGGAACAAACAGTTTTCAGTTTAGTGTATTGTCACGTGTACTGAGGTACAGTGAAACGCTTCAGTTGTGTGCCATCCAATCAGTGGAAAGACAGTACATGATTGCAATCGATCTATCTACAGTGTATAGATATATGATAAGGGACAGCAACACCATCTAAATGAAGCATTCTCTGATATTTCACAGACGTAATGTTGGTTTCTTTTGAGCAATTTCTTCAGCAGATGATAGGTTTGGTGCAGGCATGTGCCAAGAGTAATTATTCAGGGTAAGCAGTCAGCCGGCTTAAAACAAAATCTTAAACTGTGCATGCGCAGATTGTTCTCTTCGTAAAAAAATTAAAAATAAGTAACAATTCAATTTTCCCAAGGCTTCTAAATCTCCGTCATTTTTAAATTACTGAATGGGTGGGGGACGGAGGATGAAGGCAGATGGAGAGATGGTGGGAAAAACGGGAGCACACCTGACAATACTAATTCAAGGGTCCAATTGGAGGGAGAGTTCCTTTCACAGTGTGTGGAAAGTCTGTGCCAGGGGTTAAAGATGCGGGGAGGGCAGGAGTGTGGAGAAGGAGATGGTCGGAGGTGAGATGAGTAACTCACTCACCGCTGCCGCAGCGCTCCGGGCACGGACAGCAGAATTGGCCGCCACTCCCGGGGATAGAAGTAGCTCGGGTGACTGCGAGCGGCCGCCGGGACCCGACAGCAGAACCGGCTGCCACTTCAGCGCCTTCTGCCGGCCCGCTCACCCCTGGCAGTGCTCTCAATCTGAACATCTGTTACCTGCCGCTCGCCGGCTTTGCTCATGTCAACCGCATCCCGCAAATCCTTAAATTCCCACAGCCAAGTAACCTCAACTGGTCCTGTGAACGCGCTGTAGGAATTTAAAGATTTAAAGCCGGCCGGCGAGCGGCAGGTGAGAGGTGTTCAGACGGAGAGCACTGCCACAGGTGAGCGGGGACCAGCAGAAGGGGCTGAAGTGGCAGCCAGTTCTGCTGTCGAGTCCTGGCAGCTGCTCGCAGTCACCTGAGCTGCTTCCTTCCTCGGAAGTGGCGGCCAGTTCTGCTGTCCGTGCCCGGAGCGCTGCGGCAGCCGCCCAACTAAATTCACTCCCCGGCCACAATAAAACCATATAGCAATGACAGCACGGAAACAGGCCATCTCGGCCCTTCTAGTCCGTGCCGAACACTTACTGTCACCTAGTCCCATCTACCTGCACTCAGACCGGAGCGTGGCAAGTGGGTTATTGACCCCGAACCTCTCCTTCACAACGCCAGACTCCCAAACACTGTGAATGGAGCTCTCCCCCCACCCCGGGAAATACAGTATTTAAAAACATAAAGCACCAAGAAATGTACTTACCACGTTATTGGTACATTAAGTCCAATGTTTCCTAAGATACTATTAAAATAACGGCAATCCATAATTGAAAATCCTGCCAAGAAACCCGCGCTGCGCCTGCGCAGTACTGCAAAGGCAGAATTTCTGCTGCCTTCAGCTCCCCTTGAAACTGACGGCTTCAGGCAGCGCTGACGGCACGTGGGCTGCACAGACCTTCCCGTGTTACAAGCGCTGCGGATGAAAGGCACGGAGAATTTTGCCTACCTAAGAGATCGATCTTTACTATTTTATATTTAATAATTGCCATTTCATAATTTTAGTCAGGGTAGGCAGTGCCTACCTTGCCTTCCCTGACGGCACGTGCCTGGTTTGGTGTGAGTTATTAAGTTATGACCACACTAATAGCCAAAGGAATGAATGCCAGAATATTCACTGGAGTATTCAATACATTGCATGTTAATTTAATTTGCACACAATCACTCCAAATACTTTGTTGTTCAGTGTTTTCCGATGCGTGGTGTACAGGTTTTTCTGGTTTATATCGATGCAGTGGACATTGCATCAATTGTTAGTGCATCAATTGTTATTTCTGTGTCACTTACAAGATTAAAAAAACACAGCCACTTTTCCACAAAGCAACCTCCCATTAATTTTTATGGTGAGTTTTGCAGGGAGTCCACTTCAGCCATGTCAAAAATGTATTAGTCTGTGTTCAATCTTTCAAAATCAATTTGAGAAACTGGCCCATTGAAACAAAAGTAGCCAAACATAGAAACATAGAAATTAGGCGCAGGAATAGGCCATTCGGCCCTTCGAGCCTGCACCGCCATTCAATATGATCACGGCTGATCATCCAACTCTGTATCCCGTACCTGCCTTCTCTCCATACCCCCTGATCCCCTTAGCCACAAGGGCCACATCTAACTCCCTCTTAAATATAGCCAATGAACTGGCCTCAACTACCCTCTGTGGCAGAAAGTTCCAGAGACAAAGCTTCATTAATTTTTGATCTGTTGAATAATTTCTGAATGTCCAAATTGGAACATGCTGTAAAGTCCGGAAATCCGTTCTCAATGATCGCCTTAAACCAACACTGAGCTGAATCTGTTTGTTTACCCAAAATGCTACTGACTTATATGGACAATAAAGTGCCATTTAACCATTGGGATTTATCTTAAATGCATTCTGATAATATGTGTGAATTAAGAAAAGTTGAAAAGAATTTTTCTCAATTTGTTTTGCTAATTATGAATTGCACAATTATCAGCTTGATTATATATTCCATGCCCTCAATTAGGCACTTGAACTCTGGTAACCCATTTAATGCATGGGTGGAGACTATATGAACTGTTGTCGACCACTGAAAGGGTAAGTGGGGCTGCAATTATCAGTGATCACCAGTAGGTGAAGAAAGCAAGCAAGTAATTGCATTACAGAAGTGCTCACGAAAAGGTTAACTTCTGCTCCTTGTTCTGTTCAGGCAGCATTGTTTACATTGTGGAACATATCGTGCAGCTATAGATTTCATTTGCACTCTGTTTTAATGCTGGTCAGTGGCAGTATCTGTGATTGATAGTGGCATTTAAAAGGCTTTTAGATAGGCACATAGGATATGCATGGAATGGAGGGATATGGACTGCGTGCAGGCAAAGGAAATTAATTTAACTTGACAGTATGGTTAGCATGGAGATTGTGGGCTGAAGGGCCTGTTTCAGTGCTGTACTGTTCTATGTTCTATGACAGATCAGGAGAAGCCCCCTATGAGCCAGTAAGTCCTGAAGCTCTAGCCTGAGCTTCTAAGCCAAACGTGTATGGTATTTGCAAGCCCAGTGACAGAGTTGCTGCAAATGTTGATTATCGTGGGTGTGCCTTGTATTCTGTCTCTGACTGCCAGCAATCAGGAAGATTTTTATGGCACAAACATATCATGAAAGGGCAGATCTGTTACAACGTGCTTCTGCAGAGTTTTGCTCTGGCTGCTCAAGTGGACGAATCAGCTTTGATCATCATCATCATCATCATCACAATGCTTAAAGTGGCTAATGGTTTCTTTTAAAGTCATTCCACTTCCACTGATAACATTGCTGTGATTTTCTGCTGCAAAAGTGTTCATGATATTGATTATACTGACCGACAAAACAATAAAGAGCTCACTGACCAATTTAGGAAAATTATAACATTGAAAAGGCAAGAGAGTGGGGTTAGGGGGGAGAGATAAATTAGCCATGATGGAATGGCGGAGTAGACTCGATGGGCTGAATGGCCTAATTCTGCTCCTATCGCTTGTGATCCTTATGATGATAACACACTTGTTGCTTATGCCTCTCACTGTAGTGCTCTAGAGAGAGAAATCCCAACTATTTGCACAGATTTAGCTAGTTCTGAGCAATATTGCTTAAACTTTATATCACACACAATTCCTCTGGCTTTTGTAAGCATCGCACAATAAATATCCCCATGTTTTCCTTTTTGCAATGTAAAGGATGTCTTCGAACCCAGAATTTCAAAAAGTATTTCAATTTTCTCTTTCAAGTCTAAAATGAATGCTTATCCTGAAAAGATGAATTGAATCAGCAATTGTCCTCGGCAGAGGAAATATGCTGCGTCTGTGGACTTTGTTAATGGAACAGCAGCAGTGGAAAACAGGATTTCCTGTGGATGCAGCATCGATAAGCTCCCAAGCAGCAGTTTCAGCACGTTTAATGGGGCTGATTCTGATCAGAAAAGGGCAGGTGTTTTGTGTTGAATGAACCATTTCATTGTAGTAAAGAATGAAATTACCACAACATTCTGACAACCGTAATCCAATTTGAGTTTAGTTTAGTTTTGAGATAATGCGCAGAACAGGCCCTTCGATCCACTGGGTCTGCACCGACTAGCGATCCCCACGCATTAACATTATCCTACACACACTCGGGACAATTTACATCTATACCAAGTCAATTAACCTACAAACCTGTATGACTTTGGACTGTGGTTAAAAACCAACGATCTCGGAGAGAACCCACGCGGCCACAGGGAGAACTTACAAACTACGTACCGATAGCACCTGTAGTCGGGATCGAACCCGCGTCTCTGGCACTGAAAGTGCTGTAAGGCAGCAACTCTCCTGAAGAGCCACCCTGCCGCCCGCTTTGAACTTTTGCTTTGAACTTTTAAATACACACTTATGGTGAATCTGTAATTTTTAGTCTTTTTTTATTCTCTCAGATTTATTTCGCTAAAATATCTTAACTTCTATTGTTGGATTCCTGTGTCAGCCACCATCTCTCAGATACTATGTAGCGGAAAATCACCTTTCTGGCTTTCAATAACGGGGAAATCCATGAAAGTTGAAGCAAAGTTACCTGAATGTTTCCTAATTTGCAGTGGTCTCTATTTACAATTATCCTCACAATGCCGGTTCTCTGGATACTTTCAAGAAAGAGCTAGATAGGGCTCTTAAAGATAGCGGAGTCAGGGGACATGGGGAGAAGGCAGGAACGGGGTACTGATTGGGGATGATCAGGCATGATCACATAGAATGGCGGTGCTGGCTCGAAGGGCCGAATAGCCTACTCCTGCACCTATTGTCTCTTGCCTTGAACGATTTTTATGAAGTTGTTATGTTGGTAGTATCCTGAACATCCCTTTCTACAGATTTCATGTTGCTGTTAAATCCTTGCTGGCTCCATGTAATTGATAAAAACATACAGGCAGATGAGCTAACATCAGTTAATTGTTTTAAAAGCCTTAAGTAGCATAGATGTGTTTTAGATAATTTTTGCTATGGTGAGGCTTTTGAAAGATTGCTGTTCCATAGGCTGTTAGTCCAGTTGTGCTGTAAGTCAGGTTTTCATACAGGGTTTTTTCAGGTGTGTACTTTTATAGGCAATTGGACCGTGTGCCTCTGCCATCTGGAGAATATTTGAAGAATTTCCTTTTCTTAACAAGCCACTTAACATGTCTTATGGAAGCTGATAAGTGGAGAGGCCATTGGGAGTGCGAGCCACCAACAAATCCTCACCATTTGGGGAATAATTCAAGTTTACATGGATTTTGACAGGAATGTGAAACTGGGGCAAAACCAATTTCTGAAGAAGGGTCCTGACCCGAAACGTTACCCGTTCCTTCTCTCCAGAGATGCTGCCTGTCCCACTGAGTTACTCCAGCATTTCATGTCTATCTTCAAAGTAAATCAGCATCTGCAGTTCCTTCGTACATGAGCTACCAGAGGAGGTAGGTGAGGTAGGGACTATCCCAGCGTTTAAGAAAGAGTTAGACGGGTAGATGGATGGACGGATGTGGAAGGATATGGGCCAAACGCAGGCAGGTGGGACTGGTGTAGCTGGGACACGTTGGTCAGTGTGGCCAAGTTGGGCCGGATGCCCAGATTTGTGATGCATTTTGTGTCTATCTCATCACAGACCAATTACTATTAAGGATATTCAAACATACCTTGTTTTTGGTTTGGAGACATTCAATCCATGATGGAGAGATATCCTTACCCCTGTAACAGTGACCTCCCTCTACCCCAGGAATGGAGACTACCCCTGCACTGGGAATAGTGACTGCTCACACTCTCACACAGAGTGATCTCAAATGATTCCAGTGGTTTTCTACTTCTCACTGCGTTTGATGTAGTGTCCATTTGCTTTCTCAAGGATGCTAAATGTTCATTGTTTCAGGGACAGTTATTTCTCACCATGCTTGCAATTGTGACCACTTCTGGTTAAACGTTTACTTTAGTTTAGAGATACAGCGCGGAAACAGGCCCTTCTGCCCACCGAGTCCACACCGACCAGTGAACCCCGCACCTTAACACTATCCTACACATACTTGGGACAATTTGCTATTACACTTAGCCAATTAACCCTACAAACCTGTACATCTTTGGAGTGTGGGAGGAAACTACAAATCCCAGAGAAGGTCACGGGGAGAACGTACAAACTCCGTACAGACAAGCACCCATGGTCAGGATCGATCCTGGGTCTCTGGCACTGTAAGGCAGTAACTCTACCACTGCGCCACCAGGGTTGGTGATCTTTCCATATTCCAGTGATGGCAACCTCTCTCTATCGCGTAGATATTGACTCCACCACTTCACCATGATGATGAGCTCCCTTTCCATTCACTGTTGTCACCCTCTTTCTATCCCGGGATGTTGACCTCTTCCTATCCTGGGAATGGTGATGACCTGTCTGCAACTGTCAATAGTGACGCCCTATTTATGCCAGGGATGTTAAACGTTCCTACCACAGAGATTGTTAACTCCATCTATGCTCCAGGGGCAAGGTCTGCATATCTTACAGTCGGCAATGGCTTCTTATTAGAGGAACAGTGACCTCACATTTGCCTGAAATGGTGCTGTCTTGGCATGCTATGGAATTCATGGTCATTTTCAGTGAACGTACGGTTCCCTTGACTGAAATCGCATCGCTCAATGGAGATCTTTAGAGGAATCGCACATGGTTTTATAACACAGCCAATTGTACTCAAGCTAATGTCACTACTTATCATGGATGGTAGAAGGGTAAGAAAGTTTCCAGCAATGCTACTCCAGACAAAGCAGTGTGTTAACTAATGTTTGAATGAATGGCGATACTGTTGCTCCATTCTGAGGTGCAGTCTTTTAGAACGAAACCAGACTCCCATGTTTTATTTTGCTTCAGTCTTCTCCATTTTGAAATCCTGCATTGATTGCTACATAATCAGTTTGTCCTATCAGTGGTCTGGATAGTACAGTTTTTGTCTCTTTGTCCATAAATCCAAATTAACCTGCTATTGGATGTCTCAGTATGCCCTCAAGTGGAGTTTTCTATTTCAGATTGCTGTTTGTTGGGTTTCATTGTGCATGCTAGGCTAATCATCATCATTGAACAACAAGAAAATGACAAGAATTAAACCCAAAATCTGCAGTTCTAACGATCTCTTGAATGTGGCAGCTGAAAGGCTTGTGTATCATTCGGAAAGCTGATAAAGGACACCGTTTGATGGGGGAATTGTATTCTGTGAATAGTTTGGAGATCTTTGTGTTTGTATAGAATGCAAACACCTGATTAGGTCATAGTCATAGAGTGATACAGTATGGAAACAGGCCCAACTCACCCACACCGGCCAACATGTCCCAGCTATACTAGTCCCACCTGCCAGCATTTGGTCCATGTATGTCCTAACCTGTCCTATCCTTGTACCTGTCTAACTGTTTCTTAAATGTTGGGATAGTCCCTGTCTCAACTACCTCCTCTGGCAGCTTGTTCCATGCATCCTTCACTCTTTGTGTGAAAAAGTTACCCCTCAGATTCCTATTAAATCTTTTTCCCTTCACCTTAAACCTATGTCCTCTGGACCTACTCTGGGCAAGAGATTCTGTGCATCTACCTGATCTATTCCTCTCATGATTTTATACACCTCTTTAAGATCACCCCTCATCCTCCTGCGCTCCATGAAATAGAGTCCCAGCCTACTCAACCTCTGCCTATAGCAACAGACCCTCTAGTCCTGGCAATATCCTCGTAAATCTTCTCCGTACCCTTTCCAGCTTGACAACATCTTTCCTACCACATGATGCCCAGAACTGAACACAATACTCTAAATGTGGACAATCGAACCAGGAAAAAAATAGGACTAGACCAGCTGGCCCCTCATGCCTATCAATGCTCATTCAATATCATTGTCGTTGATCTAACCAAGACTTCCGCTGCATTTCTGAGCCAGCTACCCTTAGCACGTCCTAACTCCTTTTCAATCAGCTACAGCAAACATAAAAATGAACATAGAGACTTTGGCATCTGCACAGGTTACTGTTACTGAATGCCTTGGAGCAGAATTCTAGCATCAACCATAGTTCGCTGCTTTATCAATCAGCTCTCACAGATACTCGAAAAATGAAGCATCCTATGTCCCCATTCAGCAAGACATGGACAAAATGGAAGCTCGATCAGTCTGAAGAAGGGTCTTGACCCGAAACGTCACCTATTCCTTCTCTCCATAGATGCTGCCTCACCCGCCGAGTTTCTCCCGCATTTTTGTCTACGCTCGGTTTATATGGTGCATTTAATATTTGGTCCCAACATGTATCGGGCAATGTCTATCTTCCAAGGATCAACGCTGGCCATAATGTTAATTGACATAACCACGTAAATACTTTAGTTACCAGAGCATGGTAGAGTCCTGAGATCCCGTGATGCTGCTTACCTGTTGATTCACCACAGTCTCGCTGTTGTTCAGGAGCCACAGATCAGGAGTTTGGTGGAAAGTTATCCACTTATCTACAGATATCAGTCCAGCAACACTTAATAAACTTAACACTGTGAGGGACAAGTTGTTAATACATCCTCACCTCTAACTTGCACTGGGCCACCTTGAGTGCAGTGTGTACCAGTTACAAGAAACTCAAACAAAGCTTTTTTGATTCCACATCATCTTGATCTACCATGTGGAAGGATGAGGGCAGCAAGAGATGGGAACTCCACCATCTGCAGGTTCTGCTTCAAGACACACAACTGCAAGGACTGCAGCAGTTCCACAAATTGGCTCACCGTTACCTTCCGAAGGACGTTCTGGGCTGAGCACCATGAATTGCTCATGCCAGTGAAACAAAAACAGAAATGTTGGAGGAATGAAGCTGGTCAAGCAGCATCTGTGGAAAGAAACAAGTTTACATTTCAGGTCAATAACCCTTCCTCAGTACTTGGTGTTGGATGGTTCATTGGCTTGAAACATTAACTCATTTTATTTCCACAGACGCCACATCAATGGTTGAACAGTTTAGTTTTGTTTAGAGAAACAGCGTGAAAAGTGTCCCTTCAGCCCACCAAGTCTGTGCCGACCAACGGTCACCCATACACTAGTTCTGTTACAAACTAGGGCCAATTTTACCTCCTAAACTGCACGTCTTTGGAATGAGGAGGGAAACCAGAGCACCTGGAAGAAACCCATGCGGTCACAGGGAGAACATCACACTCCATACAGACAACACCCGTAGTCAGGATTGAACCTGCACCACAGTGCCACGCAGGATTTAGTCTTGGTTTCAGATTCCAGTATTTATTTTATTCGTTTTCCATTATGTCAGCGAGCCTACTTTAAATCTGCTGACGTTGTTCAATAGCAGGTTAGTGGGGGTAAAAGGATCCGAGCAGAGCATGCACTTCTGAGAAAAGCTGTGGGTTGAAATACAAATGTTAACACATTAAAAAGCATCCAGTAGATAAATTTATTACAGTAATTGTGAATTGTGTTACCTGTTAGAAATGATTTTTCTTTAAGCAATATTTTGAACTTTAAAAAATGAGAATATTGACAAAAAAAAACAAGTGACTCTTGTTCAAGTGAATGACACCATTTGATTATGAAAGACATGTAAATAGGAACTTGCCATAGTCAATAGGCCTTCGATATAAATAATTATATGGGTTTATTTGCTATTCTATGTTGACAAAAAATACAAAATTAAATCACAAGACAGAGCTCTATAAATTGATGGTATTTGTGTAAGGTGGATTTGATCTGAACATGCAAAAGAAAGCTTTTTGCTGCACCTCTGTACACATGACAATAATAAACCTAAGCCTATATAGTGATATTATTGGACAGGACATATGCTGTATGCATAATTATAAATGATATATAGCTGCTGCTAAATCATGTATTATTTTAATTCCAAATTAAATTAAGTCACTCTATTACCCATTGTGGCTTGTGGAATCTCATTTAAGAGAAGAGTTTATAGATCTATCATCATCTATTTTTATTTTAATGCATCCATCAGCTTCATTTATAATTAAAGCAAATATCATTGCATTGAGCCATTAGTTCGTATCATGGCCTGCTTGTCTTCATGGAACGAATTTAAGATGGAGGTGAGTTTTTATTGGTCAGGTGCATGTGAGGACATGTGGCGGATGGTGTCAAAGCCTTTGGTATGGTTGTAAAGATCCATCTGTAGTTGCTGGTTCTAGTCCCTTAATGGTTCTACACCTTCAATACCAATACATGATTTTCTAAGTGTCAGTGCATGTTGAAGATTTGTGTAATGTACCTCTAGGCAAACGAGATCCATGCTGTGATTTGCTTAATAGCTGTTTGGTCACTGGGAAAAGGTGGTTCAGAAGGACCCTGTTAATGAGTTTCCCAGTGGCACATGCCAGGGCACTTCTCTACAGTCTTTCTTGAGTCTGGTTGCAATAACATATCTTCTTCCCAGTTGTGGCCAAGGCGATTGTGGAATTGTGACTGGAACTCCTCAACGCCAAGTCTTAAGATTTTAATCGAGATTCCACCTTGTCCCAATGTCTTGTCATTGTTAGTTAGCAAACGGCCTTCTTAACATCTTGTTGGCCATGAATGGAAACAAGCCTGGTCCAAATGGGTTACTTTGGAATGGATTCAAGAAGAGATTTGCAGTTCAGTAGGAAAAGAAGATTTGAAGATCAAGATCTTTGACCCACACGGAAGGTGTCTCGTGAACAGCCATGATATCGGAAGAATGGTCTCGACCCAAAACTTCACCTATTCCTTTTCTCCAGAGATGCTGTCTGACCTACTGAGTTACTCCAGCTTTTTGTGTCTATCTTTGGTTTAAACCAGCATCTGCAGTTCCTCCCTACATATCTGCTGCCTAATTACTTCTGAGACCTGGACAACCTACTGCACCCAGCTCAATGCGCTGGAAAATTACCACCAATACTGTCTGCAAAAGTTTCCAAATTCATTGGAAGGATGAGTGAACCAAGGTCAACATCCTTTCCCACATCCCCATGCACAGTGGTGGGTGCTACAGCCAGTCCCGGGGCACCCAGGGTGCTACAGCATATCCCGGGGTACATGGATAGGACAGGTTTAGAGGAATATGGACCAAATGCTGGCAGGTGGGACTAGTGTGGCTGGGACATGTTGGCCAGTGCGGGCAAGTTGGGCTGAAGGGCCAGTTTTCACGATGTCTCACTCTTTGACTCCAGGTGCTCAGTCTTCTTGAGAAATCCAACATCCCACTGATTTCTGGTCCAAGACCAAGCAAAGTGTAGTGAAAGCATTCTGGATGGTATTGAGAATCATGCAACCAAGTCAAGAGAGTTTATTGTCATGTGTCCCTGATAGGACAATAAAAATCTTGTTTGCTGCAGCACAACAGAGTATTGTAAACAAAAACACAGACAGTTCAGTTCAATATACACATAAATAAGCAGGTAAAGTGCATTAGGCTGTTACAGTTCAGAGTCTGTATGTTGGTGAGTTTAATAGCCTGATAGCTGTGGGGAAGAGGCTGTTCCTGAACCTGGATGTAACAGATTTCAGGCTCCTTTACCTTCTGCCTGATGGTAGCGGAGAGATGAGTGCCTGGCCAGGATGGTGTGGGTCCTTGATGATGTTGGCTGCCTTTTTGAGGCAGCGACTGCGATAGATCCCTTTGATGGTGGGGAGGTCAGAGCCGATGATGGACTGGGCAGAGGTTACCACTTTCTGTATCCTTTTCCGCTCCTGGACGCTCAAGTTGCCGAACCAAGCCACGATGCAACCAGTCAGCATGCTCTCTTACTGTGCACCTGTAGAAGTTTGAGGGAGTCCTCTTTGACATGCCGACTCTCCGTAGTCTTCTCAGGAAGTAGAGGCACTGATGTGCTTTCTTTATGATTGCATCGGTATGCTGGGACCAGGAAAGATCTTTGGAAATGTGCCCGCCCAGGAATTTGAAGTTCTTGACCCTTTTCACCATCGTCCTGTTGTTGGTCCCTATTCTACCCTGCATGATGAGCACACAGAAACCTTGCGTAAGCAGCAGAAGAAACGTACTGCCTCTCAAATTACCCACTCGCTCACCTACTATCCTGTTCCATCAGGTTATTTTGCCCATTGTATTAAGCATTGCTGGGACTTCCCGGCTTACAGGGAAGTCTGACTTGGAGAAATCTGACAATACACAAATTCTCCCACAGAATTCTAAATGCGTACAAACAAGCAATGACTCCTTGAAAACAAACCTGTCAGTTGTGCTTGATTATGAATATTTATTGTCGAGTCTTCATAGTTTAAAATAGAATCGACTAGTTTTGCTCAAAATATCGGTACGAGCAAACATCCAAGTGCTTAAACCTTGGCTTGATTCACAAGAATGGTTTTGGTATCTGGTTTTCTGCTAGCACTCTGGCTCTTTTAAGACTGTATTTGCAGTGATTGGCTGCAAATGTGAACCTGTTGTTAGATTTGTTCTCCACTTTTCCTTGCGAAGAAATTATTTCTTTCCAATTTATGGAAACATAGTTTTATGGGTAATCTGCAGGAAAAATTGCATAATCCGGGAAGTGCTCGTATGTGGGTTTATTGAGTAGTGGCCGGGTTTAAAGGGCATTTAATGGTGTAGAAAAACACAACAATATGGCTAGAAGGAGCATACAATGTGTTTTATGTAATAAAAACAAAATGGGTTATATATACAAACCATTTTCTCACGATTGGCTTACTTGTTGGTAAAGCTTTGCTGATCACCACACACGGAGTCAGGGGGAATACACAATTGTTGCTGTTGTTTGTGGCCTTGTTACTTAATATTAAACAATTGATCCTATTTCACCACAGGAAACAACAGTAACTGCATAATCTGAGATTGCATCTTTGAGTAATTGTTTCATGAATATACTGTATCCTCAACATTCCTGCTACCTGTCTCATTTGGTTACGCATGAAAGCAGATATTAAGAAACATAGTTTTATGGGTAATCTGTTTAAAGAGGAATAAGATTTTAAAACGGAGGTAATCTGGTGCTCACTTGGATTTTGTATTTCTTCACGTCTTCTTGTATTTCTTCTTTTCTACCCAGAATTACTGTTTGCCAAAATTATGGAAATCTCAGATGATGAATGACCAAATGTTGCAAACTTAAGTGATGAAATCTGTTGGCTGTCACCATCATTACATGAACATAGTTTATAGACCAAGCCGTTAAAATTAAATTATGCGTAATACGAACTAACTTTAAATGAGGGAAGAAGATTGGACTTTATTGCCTTCCATCACAGTGAGGAATGTGGGAAATCCGCTGTGGTGGATGTTTATGTTAACTTTTATGTAGTTGTGTCTTGTTGCTTTCTTGGTATGGCCGTATGGTAATTTGCATATCACTATCTCTTAATTGGGACACATGACAATAAAAGGCCTTTGAAATCTTTACACTATTCACTTTGTGTAAGAAAGAACTGCAGGTGCTGGTAATATCGAAGGTAGGCACAAAATGCTCGAGTAACTCAGCGGGTGAGGCAACATCTATTGGAGAGAAGGAATGTGAAATCTGAAGAAGGGTCTCGACCTGAAACTTCGCCCTTCCCTCCATCGATGCTGCCTCACCCGCTGAGTTACTCCAGTATTTTGTGTCTACCACACACTATTTACTTTGTCAGGTCCCCTAAGAATCTTGTATGTTTTAGTAAGATCGCCTTTCAGCCCTCTAAACTCAATTGAGTGCACGACCAACCTGCACAACCTTTCCTCATAGCATGGCCTTAGGCTCAAAGCCATGAACCTTCTCTGAATTACCCCCAATGATCAAATACATTAAATAGTGGGACTAAAACTTGATTCTCTGGCGCTTTTTACAGTTGTGATAATACTTTAATGCTCCAACCCACTGGAAATAAAATAATAATAAAAATATTGTCATTGTAAATGCATACAATGAAATTTCAGGCACACTGCCTGAGTGGAGCTCCAAGGTATCGGATAATAATGAATAGCAAAAATGGCAAGAAAACGTCATTGTCAGAATGTGCAATGTGCAATATTCACAGTATGGTGTGGTGGCAGTACATAATATTGACTATGGGGGTTGTGCGTTCAGTGCAGAGTTCAGAGTGGTGATGGCCTTGGGGTAGAAACTGTTTGTTAATCTTGTGGTGTGTGATGTGATGAACCTGTAACTCTTTCCTGAGGGCAGAAGGGCAAGCAAGTGCGGGATGAGATGAGTCCTTTAGTATGCGTGATGCCTTCTGCAGGCAACGAGAGCTATAGATCTCTTCCAGGGCAGGCAGGTGTGTGTTGGTGACTCTCCGCAGAGCCTTCTTGTCAGCCGCAGAACTGTTGCCATACCACGCCAGGATGCCATGTGTCAGGACACTGTCAATGGAGCAACGGTAGAATGACACTAGCAGCTGTTGCGGCAAGTTGACTTTCCTGAGTGATCTTAGGAAGTAAAGCCGTTGTTGTGTCTTCTTTACCAGGGAGTGCGTGTTTAGGGCCTGTCCCACTGCGGGGACCTAATTTGCGAGTTTAGAAGAGTTTGCGCTCAACTCAAACTTGCAGCATGGTCGATACATGGTCCTAGGAGGCCACTGGAACTCTCCTTCATGCTCGAGGGAAGTTCCCGCATACTCGAGGCCTCAGTTTGGCCGAGGAAAAATTTTCAGCATGCTGAAAAATTTTCCACGATTAAAAATTGGTCGGCATGGTTCATTTGAACTGGTAGTGCAGTGGAGTGGGGTCGCTATGTAGTTATAGCCGTAGGCAATCTCGTTCGCTGACCTGGGCATTTTAATTGGCTCATTGGAGTTTTCAGAACCAAGGAAAACCGACCGGTAATGTTAAATGCCCGCTAAACGTTGTTAAAAGTTGTCTGGCTTCTTAACAGTGTCTCCACTCCTTCTCTCCCCTTCTCCCCCCTCACTCCCGCACTCTTCCCCCCCCTCCCCCTCCCCGCTTCCTAAAGGACTTACCGTCCACCGGCCAGCCGCCTTTTACCTTCCTGTTCATCGCGGGTGTGAATTTCAGACTTTCCCTGGCCCCCGCATTTGCGATGTGTGTGTGCGCACGCTGACGGTCGACCCAGCTCGCGGTTTCATCGCTGATGGTCAATCCAGCTCGAGGTTTTTCAGGCGAGTGCCCTCGAGGTTGAAGGTCGAAGACAGTCACTGAAAAGTGGCGTTAATGGGACAGGCCCTTAAGTTGACCACCTGAGATCTGCTGACACGTGGGTGCCCGGGAACCTGAAACTGGAGACTCTGTCCACTCTTTATCCGTTCATGTGCAGGGATGGTCACCCTGCTTCTTCCTGAAGTCAATGAAGAATGTTTTTTTGTATTAAGTGCTAATTTGTTCTCTGAGTATCAGCCAATTAAGCTCTGTAGCTCTGTACCTCCTCCCTGTAAACTGACTCATCTCCCTCAGTGATCAGCCCCGCCACTGTTTGTGCTGTGGGTCGGTATGCAGTCAAAGGTATAGAGGGAGTAGAGGAGGGGGCGCAGCACACAGCCTTGTGGAGCTCCTGTGCTGAGTGTCAGTGTCAGAGCTAGTTTCTAGTGGTTCTCCTGATGATTTGTTGCATCTTTACCCCAGATCTCTATGTTTAGTGTAAAAGAGCTCCGAATTGCATTGTGCTGCAGCTTTCGACAATCAATGCCCATTTAAATAATAACCTGTTTTATCATTCTTCCTTCCTGACAAAGTGAGCCACTTCACATTTTTATGACATTATACTCCATTTGTCAGCAATATGCTGACTTACTTGTTCCATCAATAATACCTCTCTGTAAACTGCTCATGTCTTTCTCACTGCTTGTTTCCACCCCACTTTTGCATCATATAAAAATTTGGCTCCAGTACATTTGCTTCATTGCTCTCAACTAGGAACGTGTATTGTAAACATTTGTAGCTCCAACACTTATCCCTGCAAAACTTCGCTGGTTACAGGATCTAAACAAAAATTACCTCCTTTTCTCTCCTGACTATTTCCTGCTAGTTAGCTAATGCCCTGTCCATGCCAATACATCACCTCCCAACACCATGAACTCTTGCCCTCTGTGTCACACCTTGTTGAACACCTATTGTAATTCCAAATATATCACTCCTATTGGTGCCCTCTAGCAGATATGTCTTCAGAGAACTCGATTAAACATGTCAGATATGATTTCCTCTCTGTGAACCCATGCTGACATGATCATGTTATGACTTTCCAAATGTACTGATATTATCTCCACACTAACTAATATTTCTCCAACAATAAACATTAGGCTTTAGTTATCCACTTTTTTAAACTCCCACCTTTGTTGAATAAGGGTATTTACAATTGCAGTTTTTCAAAACTTACCCAAAAGCTCAGGATTTTTTTAAAGATTACAACCAATGCTATTATCTCTATAGACAGTAGAATCTAGAATACAAACTGTCAGAACCAGGGCATTTTATGGCTTTTAGACAATTTAGTGTGCTGAACAATAATTCTCCAGTGATGGAAGTGGTTTTTAATTGCTCCCCTTCAAACTGTATAAGCTAACGTCAAATTGTCATTACTTTAGAACAGGGATGTGCACAAAGTGGGAAGAATCAAAGCCATGCTTTAAATTTCCTATCCAATAATTATGCAACAAAGATATTTAGTTTAGTTTAGAGATACAGCGTGGAAACAGACCCTTCGGCCCACCAAGTCTGCACCGACCAGCAATCCCCGCACATTAACACCATCCTACACACACTAGGGACTATTTACACATACACCGAGCCAATTAACCTACCTTAACCCTTGCACTCTCTCTCCTTCCCCTCCCCCTTCCCAGTTCTCCGACTGGTCCAAACTGTCTCCGCCTACTTTCTATCTTTGTCCCGCCCCCCTCTCCCCGACAAAGTATCTGAAGAAGGGTCTTGACCCGAAATCCATAGATGCTGCCTCACCCGCTGAGTTACTCCAGCATTTTGTGTCTTTTCCTACATACCTGTACGTCTTTGGAGTGTGAGAGGAAACCGAAGATCTCGGAGAAAACCCACTCAGTGACGGGGATGATTTACCAAAAGACAGCAAATTTAAAATGTCGCACACTCCATCCCTTGTTAAACAATTGGTCTCAGAATGGCACTTACTTACTGATGACGTTCTCAAACCTATGGATGTTAAACACATTGCAAACAATGTGAACAGCATTTAGCAGCACGTCAGCCTACTGATTGTCCACAGTGACACTCTGAAAGACTGGTAAAGGGCCTGTCCCACTGTACGAGGTAATTCAAGAGCTCTCCCGAGTTTAAAAAAATATCAAACTCATGGTAAGCACGTAGAATGTATGTAGCGTGTACGTCGGAGCTCGGGACGTCTATTAGCGGCTCGTAACACTAATGGCAGGTACTCGGGGAAATGCGGTAAGTTCGTGAAGATTTTTTAACACGTTGAAAAATGTCCACGAGAGCCACGGGTACCTTCGAGCTGCTATTACTGTAATTCTTCGAGTTCGAATCAGGGGAAACTCTGGAGAACTCTTGAATTAGCTCGTACAGTGGGACAGGCCCTTAAGGCAAATGCAATTACGTACACATTCTGCGATGAAATTGCTTGTCAATACAAGGGATCAATCATTTCATGAGTACTGATCATTCCTTTGACCTCAAAATAGACACAGCAATTACTGGGTATATGGATACGTGTGCTGTGTGCTGAGGTGTTATTTAGATCATTCTCAGATGTTTGTGACATTGATTATCTTCTGGCCTACAAGACTTGATCAGAATTGTAGCAAGTTTGCTCAAGTCTCCTGAAGATCTTATCCGAACTTTTATGGAGAAATATAATATTTTGGCCATGTGCCCACCTCTCTTGTGTTTATATAAAATTTGGTTTCATGATTCATTAGTTTATTTTCTTTTCTCCTTACTCAAAATGTTTATTTTTTTAAACCAAGATTCTGCAGGTATGAAAGAAACATTTCTACTCCTTCCTTCCCAGTATGGACTTGCCTTCCTCGTCTTAGCTGGTCAGTGTTGAATGAAACGTTTCCACTAACATTTCTCTCTTAAACCCGTCCCACTAGCTAACAATGATCGATTCTACATTTTTGTTGGACTACATCCCTCTTGATGTCTCATTTTCACATCTTACCCTTCCGTATCTCTGTGTCTTCCTCTCCCCTGGCTTTCAGTCTGAAGAAGGGCCTCGAACTGAAACTTCATCCATTCCTTCTCTCCAGAAATGCTGTCTGACCTGATGAGTTACTCCAGCATGTTGTGTCTATCTTCAGTGTAAACCAGCATCTGCAGTTCCTTCCCACACAATGGATCATTGCCTCATGCCTTGGTCTAAGTTGAGCTGATTGTCTGCCTGTTGTTGCAGGGTCTAAAGATTTATACACAAATTTTCATCTGATTACCATTGATGTGCAAAGTTTGTTGTATCTGTGCATTTACAACATGGTAGCTATATCTATTGATAAGGCTTCAGAGGTTGAAGGGCAGCTAACTAAGCAGCATTGATTCTGTGCACTGCATGCTGCATCATTGTAAAACTTCCTTTAGTTTTAATTTAGAGATAAAGCGCGGAAACAGGCCCTTCGGCCCACCGAGTCCAGGCCAACCAGCGATCCCCGCACTAACACTATCCTACCCACACTAAGGACAATTTTCTGCTATTTCACCAAGCCAATTAGCCTACAGATTTGTACGTCTTTGGAGTGTGGGAGGAAACCAGGGCTTCCCGGAGAAATTCCACGCAGGTCACGGGGAGAACGGACAAACTCTATACAGACAGCACCCATAGTCAGGATTGAACCCGGGTCTCTGGTGCTGTAGGGCAGCGACTCTCCCGCTGCGCCACCGTGCCCCAAACCCTGCTTTCTATCCAAGAAAACTGGATCGTCTCTCGGTTTCCAAAGGTGAAGATACAGAAGACTGGAGAATGGATAATGTTGTAAGAAGGGCAGCAAGCCAGGACAAGCCCAGGTGGTGAGCATGACGCCGGTGGTGACAAAGCTGCAAGGGTTTCTTGGGGTCAGATCTACCAGCATTTGGTTAGGCATGGACTGATTAGGAATAATCAGCTTAGTCTTGTGTGTGGGAAATCATGTCTTACATAGGGGTGGCACAGTGGGTGTAGAGCTGCTGCCTTACAGCGCCAGACACCCGGCTTGGATCCTGACTACGGGTGCTGTCTGTACAGAGATTGTACGCTCTCCCCTTGACCTGCATTGCGTGGGTTTTCTCCGAGATCTTCAGGTTCCTCCCACACTCCAAAGATGTACAGGTTTATAGGTTAATTGACTTGGTGTAAATGTAAAATGTTTAATTGTCCCTCGTGTGTGTGTAGGGTGGTGTTAATGTGCGGACTGGGTGGGCCGAGGGCCTGTTTCCATTCTGTATCTCTAAACTAAGCTAAACTAAATTTCTGACTGAGTTTGGCTAAAAGGGTCATCAATAGTATTGACGAGAGCAGGGCAATGGATATTGCCTATATTGGGTTTAGCAAAGCCTTTGAGAAAGTCCTGCATGGTACGTTGGGGGTGAAATGATATCTAAGGTGAATTTGATTCAGAATTGGCTTGGAGGAAGGAGTCAAAGTGTATTTGGGGAGGGCTTCCTTACGATTGATTCTGTGATTGGGAAATGCTGCAAGGGTTAGTGCTGGGTCCACTGTTGCTTGTTATCTACATTGACAACCCTACACACACTAGGGAGAATTTTACATTTATTCCAAGCCAATCTACATTAACAATTTGGATGACAATGTAGTTAACATTATTGGGAAATTTGCAGATTATACTAAAATTGGCGGAATAGTGGACAGTGAGGAAGGATATCTGAGATGACAACAATATATATCAATCAGTTGGGAAGGTGGACCACGGAATTGCAAATGAAGTTTAACTCTGACAATTGTAAGATGTGTATTAAATCAGGGCAGGACTTGCACAGTATGTGGTAGAGCACTGGAGAGTGTTGCAGAGCAGAGAGATCTGGGAGTGCCTGGTTCCCTGAAAGTGGCAGGTCAGCTGGGCAGTATGTTGTAGAAGGCATTTGGCATGCTTACCTTTGTTGGGAAGGGTATTAACTTCCAAAGTTGGGACATGACGATGCAGCTGTACATGTTGTTGTTGAGACCACACTTGGAGCGCTCTGTGCAGTTCCAGCCGCCCTGCTATACGAAGGATACCATTAAGTTGGAAAGATGTGCAGACGGGATTCACCAGGATATTACCGGGGCTTGAATTATAAAGGTTGAATGCTTCAGGAGTTATTTCTTTGTACATAGCAGGCTGAAGAATGCCCTTTTTGAGATGTACTGTACAGGATTGCGAGGGGCTTGGATAAAGTTAGGGCACACAGTCTTTTTCCCAGGACTGAGTATCCGAAAACTAGAGAGAATGGGATTAAACTGAGAGGGTAGAGATTCAGGAAAAATCTCAGCGGCAACATTTTCACCCAGGGGGTCGCCTGCACCTGGAATGAACTGCCGGAGGAAGCTATAGAAGCAGATGCAATTACAACTTCTAAAACACATTTGGACAGATGCATGGACAGGAAGGGCTTCGAAGGATATAAGCGAAATGCAGGGAAATGGAACAAGTCCAGTATGCTGACTTTGTCGGCATGGACATGGTAGGCTGAAGGGCCCATTTCCATGTTGTACAGATCTATGGCTCTGACTCTGCAATCAAACAAATCGGTGTATGGGGAGAAGAGTGTTGGGAAGATGCGTATGCATCAACTGCCTATGAATGAGACCGGGTTGTGTGCTGATGAGGAAGCAGGATGTGAGAAGGAAGATTAGGTATAAGCATACCTGTTCAAGTAGTTTACTCCCTGCAATACAATGTTGCCGCGTCCTGTGTGTCTAACACCCTCACCCTCACCCTCCAAGGGGTTTCAGGTGTCTACATATTGATTTCCACTACCTTCTCTTGCAAGAAAGACGGAAGTGTAGCGGTGGACATCATGCAGCCTGTGTGAGTGCATTAGCCTTAATTGTTACGTTGCTGTGGGTTATTCTTTCAGCATTGCTCAGTGTGGCAGATCAAGGCATGGCAGTTGTCTTTGAAGATCCATTCTTTACCTTTAATCAGCCAGTCACTCTCTTGCCTTGCAACCAAGTGTGATGTGCCACTTTGCTCCATTGCCTTATGTGTCTAAGGATGCTGTCTTCCCATCTAAATATAAGACATCTTTCCTTCTTTGCACATCTTCCATTGCAACTCCTGGTTCAGTGAGTGAAGGACTTGGAGCTGCTCATCTATCATGTGGAACTGTTCTTCAAAGTCCCCTAGATTAGGTTCACTTCCATAAAAACTGCCAACATCCAAGTCTAATTGCAATGTATCTTCTTTTTAAGAGGTGTAGGATAGTTTCAAACAATACAGCTTTGTCTTAACTCGAGGCAGGTTATAAAATGTCAAAATTGGCTTCCTGCTGAACTGAGCTTCTGGTATTGCAATCAAAGGGCATGAGTTAATCAAATTCCATGCATCAGATTTTGGGAGGTATTCTCATGCAGTGGATAGCATCGTGGTGTTACCTGTGGAGCTGCTGCCTCACAACTCCAGGGGTATCCGTTCAACCCTGACCTCCAATGCTGTCTGCATGAAGTTTGCATATTTCCTCCATCATCATGTGGCTTTCCTTGGTTTCTGCGACACCCCAAAGAAGGGTTGGTCGGTTAATTGGTTACGAACTTAGTGAAAGTTAACTTCCAAAGAGTCAAAGTGAAGTTGATGGCCAGCAAATGGGAATAAGTTGTAGGTGACAGGGAGAAGGGGGGATTTAACTAATGGGACAGAAACAAAACGCTGGAGTTACTCCAACATTTTGCGTCTATCTTCAGTGTAAACCAGCATCTGCAGTTCCTTCCTTTACATTGAATGAATGGGATTACTCCACATGAGTTGGTATGGACCAATGTGACGAATGAATTTCTTTTGCGTTGTTTTTAAGAGAGCAACTAATGGAAAATAATTTGACTGTTTTCAGAAAGTGACTGAGGAAGGAATGTCCTTTTCTGCACTGTAAATATGTCAGAACTAGATTGCCAAATATAATGTTATGATCCAGCATGATACCATCCAACAGATTGTCAAAGATCAGCCATGAAGTGGCCTGTGGCAAGTAGATTGTCTGTGGTACTACAATGAAATGACATACACAGAAAGCATTTGTCATCATGGGGATACTTTGTCCTGATGTACCAATTTATTTACCCAGATCTCACCACTCCTTGGTTTCAATTTGATTAACATAAATCGCATTGTTTCATACCGGGAAAAGAATAAAATCCCGCTCTGCCTGAACTCTGTCTTCTTTGTACTCTGTAAGAGGTGGAATGCAGGAGTGGCTTGTAATCAGTGGCATTTGTATTTCCTTCCTTAAGTTGGTAGATGTTTTATTATTAGATTTTGGGCTGGAAAGCTCTCCTTTGTTGGTTGTTCTTCTACTGTAGCGTGCAGACTGTAAATTACACCCAGATAACATGGAGAGTGTGTGTAGGAAGGAACTGCAGATGCTGGTTTCAACTGAAGACGGAGGAGGAAGATGACTGAACTTTATTGCCTTCCATCACAGTGAGAAATGCTGATCCCACAGTGGTGAATGTTTATGTTGAATTGTATTGTGTTCATTTTATTTGTATGGCTCTATGGTAACTCAAACATCACTGTACCAATGGGTGCATGTGACAATAAATGTGAACTTGAAGTGGAAGATAGACACAAAAAGCTGGAGTAACTCAGCGGGACAGGCAGCATCTCTGGAGAGAAGGAATGGGTGACGTTTTGGGTCGAGACCCTTCTTCAGACTGATTAGGGATAAAGGAAATTAGAGATATAGACGGCGATGTGGAGAGATAAATGAAAGATATGCAAAAAAGTAACGATGATAAAGGAAACAGTGCCCTGACCAACGTACCAAAAACCTTCTTGACCACTCGAACTGCCTGTGATACTACTTTCTTTATTTTTGTTTCAATTTGTATTGAGGATGTCATGAATGCAGGACTTAGGCCGCATTTGGAATATTGTGTGCAGTTCTGATTTCTCCGTTACGGGAAAGATGTGGAAGCTTTGAAGAGGGCACAAAGGATATTTCCCGGAATGCTGCCCGAATTAGAGGCTTTCTGCTACAGTGAGCGGTTGGGTAGACTTGGATTGTTTTCTTTGGATTTTCGGAGGTTGAGGGGAGACGATAGAAGTATATAAAATTATGAGAGGCGTAGACAGGGTAGACTGTGAGATCCTCATTCCCAGGATGGAAAAATCAAATATTAGAGGGCATAGTTATAAAGTGAGAGGGGGAAAGTACAATGGAGATGTGTGGGGGAAGTTTTTTACACCGAGTGTATTGGGGGCCTGGAACACATTACCAAGGGTGGTGACAGAGGCATATACCATATTGCTGTTGAAGAGGATTTTAGATAGGCACATGGTAATGCAATGAATAGAGAGATATGGATCATGTACAGGTAAATGAGATAAGTTTGAGATAAATGAAATGCAACAGCTTCTTCCCCCGAGGCATCAGACCCTTGAATTCCATATAATGCGCCGCAACAATTATCAATTTTATCTATTTTATCTTTTTATCCATTTTATCCTTTTGTAGTTTTATGTTGGACGGTGAGCCAGATGCAACGACATTTCATTCAGACTTGCATTTGTTGGTGTGTTTTTGAATGACAATAAAGTCTTTGATTGATTGAAGTTTAACTTGGCATCATGTTCGACACAAACATTGAAGGCCGCAGGGCCTGTACCTGTACTGTTCTATGTTCTATGAACCATCTCTGATGGTAAATGATCCATTTACCCCAGCGCAACGCTATGCACAAAAGCACTGAGTTACTCCAGTTTTTGTGTCTTTAGCCAGTGAATGCACCCAGGAAGCTTTTGTTTGGACCTGTCAATTTTTGGAAACAAATATATAGTATGCATTTATATAGAGTGGTGGATTTATTAGTAATCGCCTATTGAGCTGGATCAAAGCAGGATGTTGTGAACTACTCATAGTTTATTGATTTGATTTAACAAGCTTCCGAATTTACTATTGGACATGAAGACTATTTTTAACCTTGACCTCCTTTTAAATGCAAGCAATTTCCAGAGTCTTGTTTGCTGATTTTTTTTTTTTTTTCTCTCTCTCAAACTTTAGGGTACAAAGATTTGACCGTTCACACTCATTGGTATCCATCCTAAACATTACATGGTCGAGTGGCACATAGTCAAATAGTTTTTGATGATAGTTGATGGAATCAAATGCCATTTTGATCACATTTTCAGGACTGAGAATCATTTGCGAAGATTGAAGGGATGGACGTTACTCTTCACTGTCTTAGGGAACTAACTAAAGGTTGACCAGCTGTAATGTACAGAGCTAAACGCTCCCTCGCATTTTAATGGGTCAAATTTGTGCTTGGTCCCCATTTTCCTGTCAAACTTAATGGACAATCATTTTGTGCATTCTATATCAGGAATCAGTAGCTTTGGGTGATATAAGTGGCTTTGGATGAAAACATCCTACAATAGCAGACGTTGTGTAAACCCCAAGTCTTCGATGAAGAAGATTTAACCCTATTTGCCGAGAAAGTTGATAGGTGGTGCAGCTGGTAGAGCTGCTGCCTCACAGCGCCAGGGACCCAGGTTCAATCCTGACCTCGGGTGCTGTCTGTGCAAACTTGCACCTTCTCCCTGCGACTGTGTGGGTTTCTTCCGGGTACTCGGGTTTCCTCCCACATTCCAAAGTCAAATGGGTTTGTAGGTTCATTGGCCTTTATAAATTGCCCATTGTGTGTAGGGTGTGGATGAGCAAGTTATCTAACGTCAGTGGGAACGGGTGATTGATGGTCATTATGGAATCTGTGGGCCATAGAGCCACTATATGTCTAAACTAAACTAAATTCAACCCTGTCAAATATCAGGGGATTTCTGAGGAAGCGTGCAAATATGCTGAGGGGACTAATTAACATTGCAGGCAATGGATGAATCTCTGGACAATTTAATGTATTACAGCAGATGCATATTTCTGGATACTCCTGTTTTCAATCACTTTATTCAAATATCACGTCTGTGTGTATTTGCAGACAGTTAGGTAAGCAATTTTTCTTGAAAGTAGACACAAAAATCTGGAGTAACTCAGCGGGTCAGACAGCATCACTGGAGAAATGGAACAGGTGAAATTTTGGGTCGAGACCCTTCTTCAGACTGTCTTTAGACGGACTATTGAGACTGAAGAAGGTGACGTTTTTCGACCCGAAACATCATCTACTCCTTTTCTCCAGAGATGCTGTCTGACCCGCTAAGTTACTCCAGCTTATTGTGTCTATCTTTGGTTTAAACCAGCATCTGCAGTTCCTACCTGAACATTTGTTCTTTGTCTTTCATTTCTAATTCATTTTCATCATCAACTTCACATCCCAGAAGGTAATAGCTGATGATGGATAGGAGTGTTCCTCGGGTATCTCATTCCAACAAATCAGAGGGAAATCAGTGTTGAGATCAATGCGCAATACTGAAGATAGACACAAAAAGCTGCAGATACTCAGCGGGTCAGGCAGCATCTCTGGAAAGAAGGAATAGGTGATGTTTTGGGTCACAACCCATCTTCAGACCCTGTTTAATACTGCTTCATTCTGTTCAGACGAGCATGAAGAACTAGTGTTGATGGATTATGTTAAAGACTCTGAAATTCATCTGAATTTTATTTCTCTTTTTTCCTCAATGCTGAGGCCATTTGTTGCCTTCTCAATCGACAGATTCCAAGGGTTTAATATACAATTTATTAATATTCATGGCATAATCCCACATCGCATATTGCATTTGTTCAGGATTAAGAGGATGAATTCTTGAAAGTTGTGATGAAAGGATAATCATGCTTGTCATTTCAGTTTGATTTTGATGTATTCCTCTCTTAACAACTCCCTTCCATTAGTTCAAGAAAGGCTAAACTCTGGCAGACACCTCTTTGAAGTACTACCACTCGTTTGGTTGGTTGTGCTGGGATCAATTTGAAGAGCTGAGGAATTAGAAGGTGTGATTTCCTCCGAGTGCATCTGCCCAAGAACAGAAGTCTGGAGAAGGGTATCAACCCAATAAGTCACCCATTCCTTCCCTCCAGAGATGCTGCCTGTCCCGCTGAGCTACTCCAGCTTTTTTTGTCTTTGCAAGAACAGAGGCAGACATAAGGCAAGATCAGACATAAGGATTGAAAGGCACAAGACATTGAAACATGGAGGATGGAGAAATTTGTCTATTTAAGATTGGGAGATAATTCCACAATTGGAAGACATAGAAACTAAAAAAAATAGCACCTGTGTCCAAGTCTTTGAAATCTCTGGGGTTCTACTGCTTTCTTGTGCACTGTGCTTTGAAGATATATATTCCACAGTCTCACAAAGTTCAAATAGACCTTCAGTCTGAAGAAGGGTTTCGGCCCGAAACGTTGCCTTTTTCCTTCGCTCCATAGATGCTGCCGCACCCGCTGAGTTTCTCCAGCACCTTTGTCTACCTTCGATTTTCCAGCATCTGCAGTTCCTTCTTAAAGACCTTCAGTCCTGTCAGTGATCAACATTGATGAAAGTTGAATAGATGTGTGAATAAATATATTTTTTAGCAAGTTAGTTGCCCATGTGCTTGTCAGATTATTTCAAATGGTTGATGGAATACATCGCTGTTAATGTGGTAAATATTAAAATCATTCATTGATCCACAGAAGTGAATTTAGGAAAGTATATTTAGTGTTGTTGATGCTTTGTACCAGGAGGGCATACTTATACATTGATTCAGGATATTAAAATTGATAAATCCATCACATATTTCATCCTGCACACTTTCACTCCGCAATTCATTTTAATTTCTCAGTTATCATTCGTGCCCAATATTTCTCCTAGAGAGCCCGAGAGGAATAATCCCAGTGGGTTTGCATTTTTTGCCCTGTTGGCTTACTACTTTTCATCTTCCACAGATCATGAGATCGATGTGGAGTGGGAGGGGTGACTGGTGCCAAAATAATTTGGCTTCTATGAGTAAAATGTTTACAAGTGGAAGTGATTTTTAACAAAATTAAATATAATGAGAACATGTTCCACACATGTCCAACACATTCTCGATGTGACATGAATGAAAATTATGTAATTATTTGTTATACCTTCAAGCCAGACGTTCTTACACAGTTATAGCTGGATTGCCTCTACCTCATAGTGCTGCTATGCAGAATTGATTTTCCTCTTTATACCAATTGTCCTTGGAATGGTTGAGGAGTGGTCTTAAAAGGACATTTTTGCAATTCAATTTGGGAGATTAGAGATGTTTTTATTCACAGCCCCTTGGGATCAAGGATGACTGAAGACCCTTCCTTGTCTCTGCGTCTCCCTCTCCCCTGACTCTCAGTCTGAAGAAGGATCTCGACCAGAAACGTCACCCATTCCTTCTCTCCAGAGATGCTACATGTCCCGCTGAGTTACTCCAGCTTTTTGTGTCTATCTTTGGTGTAAACCAGCATCTGCAGTTCCTTCCTACACATTACTAACTTTCTTTGCAGTTCTGTGGGTTGTGAGGTGATTAATGAAGCCATTGTGGGAAGTGCTATGTGACGGGAGGTGCCTCGCTAGATGGATGGATTGATTTATTTGGTGGAGTGATGGATTGTTTGTTTGTTTGTTTGTTTGATTGCAATGTGAGAGGTAGTATGTTCCTACCACCATTTACTGTGGCTGATATGTGCTCCCAGTGCATGGACTTGAGATTCTCAATATCTCCTCAACTGTTTAGCAGTCATGAAATAGGAATTGATGGAGGTAAGATATTGCATGTTTTTAAGGGGGGGTTGTAAATCTCCTTGCAACTTATATTCTGTTTACACTTGGATGAGACTTCACTCAGTAAGACACAAGGCAATGTAATCCCGTGTCATTTTTATTGATCTTATTTGTTAATTGCTTTCAATCATTAGAGGTGTTCTCACATCAGTACCCTTTTGCAAAATAAACATGTATATTGCAAGTGCGAGCAGTTTCATCATCTTTAGGTCTGCTCTCTGGTGCATTTTTCTATAATTATTTTAATTTGAATGCCAAATGCTGATGACAATGTGATTTGAAAAAGCCACCCAATTTTGTTTTGTGAGGCAATTAAGTGAAAAAATATAATGTCCTAATGACATGACTCAAAATGAATTGTGAGTTTTTCTAACCCAGCCGCCTGTATGTAATTATCACATTATCAGTCTGATCCCTCTATTGCATTCAGCAAAATCCTGAGGTGTTACTGTTTCAAGTTTGACTTTCCATACAATATTCCAATTGCTGCACTCCAATCTCGGAGTATTACCTTTTTAAAATGATGTGCAGCATTTTCCTCGTACTACAAGTTTGACAAATATTTAGCCTTGGTATCAGAGCTTTCCTCATGATGAACAGCAATGATGCTTTAATACAACCTCGTCATACTTTACAACTCCCTCTTTTGGTGATGAAGTGTTTACAATGTAACCTACAAATTATCTGATCAGAAGGGCCAAACAAGTTTAATCCTATTTGTTTAGGATGTTCAGTTTAAGAATGAATTACGTTTTCTCATGGGCGTTTGTGTCATTATATGTTGAATTGATTCCAAAGGTATACAATAATGAATTCTGAAATCCTATGAACTTGAAGATAGTATGAGGGGTTCATCCTCTACAATGCTCTACAATCCTTTTTCCTAAATGCACCAGGTATTTTAATGGTCCTAGTTACTGCTCATGAGTACTGATGTTATCACACCAGAGATAGCGTTCTAAGATCTGATTATTCTTTGCTATTCATGTGACCATTAATAACAAGAGGAAATGTAGGAGCAGTTAAACAGACAAGGAAGAATCTATTTATTCTGGCACAGGGCACTTCATGGGGGAGATTGCCGATACTGTTGCATTGCTGTTAAACATAAATATAACCCATTCTCGGTGGAAAGATATTGGGGTATCAGGCGGTGAACCTGACACAATACCCAGCCCGCTCTCATCTTTCTTCTGGAATTTGGTCCTTTAGTCCATTTTGTAACCAAAGCTGCAATGAGATCTAGAGCCAAACTGGTCAGGTTATTACGCAGTCTGTTTCATGCCTGTCCAGTTGGGTTTCCGATCACTGTCAATGAAAATCAAGATTTGAAGAATAGGCGCTCTCATTTGTTTGAAGTGATCATTGACATTTTACGCAGTGACTATTACTTGCTACTTATCCTGCCTCAAGGGTGTCTAGGTATAAAGGCATGGATTGTTTCATTTGCTGAAGATTGTGAATGGAACTGAACGTTATGAAATGTCAGTAATCATTGCTTCTTCTGACCTTATGATGCAAAGAAGTTTACTGATGAAGTAGATGAAGATATTTTGAGGAATTGATGCCAGGGTTGGATTGATTGACCTTCTTTAACCACGGTCCTCTTTCTTTGTGCAATGTATGACTTCAGCTTTTGGAGCATTTTTCCTTGAAGATGGATTTTCACCAGGGCTTGTTGATGCCAGACTCTGTCAAATGCTGCATTAATACCAAGGACTGTCACTTTCAGCTAAGGTCTGGAATTCAGTGCTTTGCTTCATGTTTAAGCAAGGCTGTGTTGAAGTCGGGAGCTGAATGGTATTGGCAAAATCCAGGTTGGCCTCAACGAGCAGATTATTATCAGCAACCGCTGGATGGCACTGCCGAAGACAACTTTGCTGATAATTGAGAGTAGATTGACTCTGCATAATTAGCTGGATTGCATGTGTCCTGCTCTTTATGGGAAGTTGACTAGGAGCCAACAGAGTAACACCTTGACTATAGATGCAGCTATTTGTGGAACATAATTCTACAGGCAAAATGTTACGTTTTCATAACCATCTTTGTTTCTAGTGCTATCTGCCATTTCTTGACATACCAGGGAGTGAACTGAATTGATTGAAGACTCACTTGTGCCATAGTGTGGATCTTGGGAGGAAGTTGAGATGTACCATTTACTTGGAGCTTCTAACTGAATACACATGTGAAAGTTTTAGCCCATGTCTTTGGCATTCACATGCACAACCCCATTTTTGCAGAGGTTGGTTATATTCAGACTGTTTAATTTTTCTCCAGAATGCATGACCAGATGAGGCAGGATGACAAAGCCTTGATGTGATATCCTTTGGTATGGGATCACTGAGCAGTTTTGGTGTTTGGTACACATGTGGTTCTATGTTGTAGCTTCACCGGGTTGATATATCTGGCGTGGCTCTGGTAATGCCCATCTGCATACCTTGTTAGACCAGGGTTACTAATCTTGTCTGAATCTAATAGTAGAGTGTGGTTGACACAAAATGCTGGAGAAACTCAGAGGATGAGGCAGCATCTATGGAGAGAAGGAATTGGTGACGTTTCGGGTCGAGACCGTTCGAAGGGCATAAACCACACTACTGTTTAAAGGGGCTGTCCCACTTGGGCGACCTCATCCGCGAGTTCTGGCGAGTTTGCCCTCGACTCATACTCATAGCATGGTCGACATACTCATAGCAGGTCATAGGAGGTCTTTGTAACTCTCCTTCATGCTCGAGCGTAGCCCACGCGTACTCGAGGCCTCAGCTACGTCGCGGCAAAAAGATAGGGAGACGTGGAGAAAGTAGGCTTGTGGGAGAGCTGGGAGGGGGAGGGGAAGGTGGGAGAAAGCAAGGATTAATTGAAATTGGAGAAGTCAATGTTCATACCGCTGGGGTGTAAACTACCCAAGCGAAATATGAGGTGCTGCTCCTCCAATTTGCGCTGGGCCTCACTCTGGCCATGGAGGAGGCCCAGGACGGAAAGGTCGGATTCGGAATGGGAGGGGAGGTTGAAGTGCTGAGCCACTGGGAGATCAGGTTGGTTATTGTGAACCGAGCGGAGGTGTTGGGCGAAGCGATCGTCGAGCCTGCGCTGGGTCTCGCCGATGTAGAGAAATTGACACCTGGAACAGCGGATACAGTAGATGAGGTTGGAGGAGGAGCAGGTGAACCTCTGCATCACCTGGAAAGACTGCTTGGGTCCTTGGATGGAGTTGAGTGGGGGTGGGTGGGTAAAACGCCAAGTGTAGCATTTCCTGCGGTTGCAAGGGAAAGTGCCCATGGAGGGGGTGGTTTGGGTCGGAAGGGACGTATTGACCAGGGAGTTACAGAGGGAACAGTTACTGGTTATTGTAGCACACTGAACTCATGGTTACTATACAGTTCATTCAGTTGTACCTGCTTTCAACATACCATGCATGTTCTTACAACTTCCCTGCTAAATATTTGCAGTAAACACCGTCTGATTCCTGAAGTGGCTTGGCGGCATGCAGCCATCAGCTGCCTCGGGCAGTGGAAATTCCACTGAATTTCCCATGCCAGATCCATGTACTGTAAGCCAGTAGGATAACTGTGCAGTGTCCTGTGTGGTGGAGTGGATGTATTCATTGGCAGGCCAGATAGGAAGCTGCCCGTGTGTAGGGTGGAGTTGAACTTGAAGCAGCCGACAGCTGCCAGCCAGGGATGACATTGAGCCCTGGCTGTCTTACTGTGGCTAGGGTCAGGGTGCAAGCTGACAGCTCTGCTCGGGTCAGAGAGGGCAGGAAGCTGACTGACTGTTGGACTGAGTATTGATTAGCACAGGGACTTGTCTGTTGATTTCAGGATGCTAATCCAGGGTTAGGCTGGAGCTGGTGAGTGGAAGGGAAGGTGTGCCATGTTTTCAGGTTGCACTAGTTTGGCATTGCTCTGTGTGGGAATCTGTGATATCTTGTAGCATACATGGGCCAGTAAATGATTAAACGCTTATTTCAACATGGAGTCATATCCTATTAAAGAAACAAAGACGAGGGTGTCAATAGGGATTCTATCACCACAACTGTTGAAATCCCAAAGGAACAGTAAAGGTTATTGTGTGGGACGGAGCTGCAGATATTGGTTTAAACTGAAGATAGACGCTAAATGCTGGATTAACTCTGCGGGCCAGGCAGCATCTCTGGCGAGAAGGAATGGGCGACGTTTCGGGGTCGAGACCCTTCTTCACACCTTCCACTTCAGTTAAACTTATTGACAGATGTGGATAATATTGTAGGGATAGAGACAACTTAACAAGGCCACGTGTTTAAATGTTTTTCTTTGCTTCACAATTCATCCTGTTTTTCCGTTGCCGTGCCCACTCGCCTCTGCCCCACCTTCCCATCCCCCTCCTTTGGGACACTCGCAGTGCAGGCTCCACTGAGGCACGAGAGGTCAGCCCTGAACTACTGGACTATGGAAGCAAATGAAACACACAGTCTTTACATTATCTCAATAGGTGATGAATTATAAGGCATTTACTTGTTTTTGCGAGGAGCTGAATGATTGGGATTATTAGCCAAAAACACAGGAATGTAGTAAAAAGTAGCAGAGATTATAACGTTTTATGTTTGGAGTTACTGATGGGCCTTGGTGGGTTTCTTTGTCTTTTTTCTAGTCCCAGGCCAGTGAATAATTTACCCACTACAATTTGAAAGTTGAGTTCTTAATGCTGATTTGTACATAATCTGTTGGTTTGTACTTTACGTATAAACGGTTAGCGCTTTTAATCTCATCGTTCGTCGAGTAAATTAGACTGCAAAGTCCAACATCCACACACACAGTTAGTGACAAAGGCAGAGATCACAAATTTGTTCTCTGAGATGCCTTGTCTCCCTAGAGTCTTTGCACCTTACTGATGGATGTGCCATTCAAACTACATGCAATGTTCTGAAGTTGCAGTCACAGACTTGATGTTCGGCTTTGTCCTTTCAAGTATAGTTTAGTTTAGAGACACAGTGTGGAAGCAGGCCATTCGGCCCACGTTTCCACGGCGACCAACGATCACCCGTATACTAGTTCTATTCCAACACTATCCTACACATACTAGGGACAATTTTCATTTTTACCCAAGCCAATTAACCTACAAACCTGTACGTCTTTGGAATGTGGGAGGAAACTGGAGATCCTGGAGAAAACCCACACAGGTCTTGGGGAGAACGTACAAACTTTGTACAGACAGCAACCACAGCCAGGATGAAACCTGGGTCCCTGGCTCTGTAACTGGCCCATAACTCTCTAAACCTTTCTTTGTCAGTGAAACATGTAAGTCTCTGAAGGGGGGAGTGATAGGTAGATTATGTGAGTATGGTTTTGCTGAAAGGGAAGTCTAGAAATAGGGGGGCATAGTTGATGGATAAAGGGTTTAATGCTTAAGATGGAGACCATGAAGATTTTTTTTCGCTAAGTGTAAGACTGAAGTTTAGATCAGACATGACTTTATTGAATGCACGAATGTTCTACCCCTGGCAAGTTTCCAACATTCATATGTTCTTAGTAGTGGATACATTTAGATTAAGAATTCCAGAGAATGTTAGGGTTGAGAAGGCCAATGGTGGATCAAAGAAACCGGAATATGCAAGGGAGCAAAACTGAAAGGACTGAAGGAAGATGGAGAACTCAAATGATTATAAGACTGTAGGTCACAGCAATATTTCGATGGTTCAATGGATTCTCTATTATCATATGTACCAAAGTACAGTGAAATACCTTGTTTTGCATGCAGCTCAGCAAGACTATCATTAAACATAAGCACCATGTTAGTACAGAATGTACAGAACAGCCCTCAGAGTCTGTGTACCAGAGGCGCCAGTTTAGTGCCATTTTACAGTCCCGGCTACAGCTGGCCACAAAGGCCCATTGAAGCTGGCCCATCCCAAAATAAAAGTGAAAATATTCCAATCAATCCAGTCCTATTGTGGAAGTTTAAGTAGAGTACGGCAAGCAAGGTGTTGGTTGGGCGGGGGGGGGGGGGGGGTAAATCTTGATAACAACTTTGAAATGCAATAGGAAAGTTTGGAAAATGGGAGAAATGGCATTTCTTGTTCCCATTCCAGTTTTTAGCCAGCTTGATGCATTTTCTCAGCACATATTACATTCCTGCACCAAGTCCCAAAAAACAATGCTGTGGGAACCAGTAAATTATCCACAAGTGATTTTTTTTTTTTAAAGCACACTTTATATGTCAAAATGTTTGCTTGAGAAAATATTGGCCTTTCACCTTGGGCATGCTTTTGCCTTTTGGCTTGTTCTTGCAGTCTCTGGGTAATAGAAACTGCACTGCATCACTTTATCTTTAACCTTCTAATTGCATATTTTAGTTTTACAGATTTAACAAATGCCACTATTTTGGCAATGTAGTTGACTGATGCCATGAACCTCAAATGGTAATCTCTTTGCCTCTTATCTTAAGGCTATAACTTCGAACTGAAAACATGTTTTAAAATGTGAGTGGATTTGCAGGGTTTTTTTCCCCTTAAATAAAGGCTCCTCTACTTGCACCTGCAAAATATGATGACTTTAAAATGGAACTCGTGGAAGGATAAAAATCTAATTTTGCCTTACCCTGCTAATAACAAATTCAAATGGGAGGAACTCGGATTGAAGGAGAAGAATGGATTTTTAAGTGGGAAGAGTAACAAAGGATTAAAAAAAAAAGAGTTGAATAGCATGGTATAAGAGTGTCAGAGGACCATAGGAGAGAAGGGGATATGGCTTTATTTGTGTGAGAGGATTTTGTAGACCATAGGGTCAAAGGGGTGAACTACATTTACAGAAAGAACAAACACTTACCTCCAATCAAGCCCACATTATTTTGGAAGTATTAACTGTATAGTCACTAAAAAAAAAATGTAAAGTGCATCCCACTCAGTTCTTTTGTTTGCAATATCACCAGAACAATCTGTCAAATGAAAGTGCCTTTTTGCATTAGCGACAAGAGTAGCCAGCCCTTCAAACCATTGAGCCTGTTCCGTCATTCAGTTATGCATTGTGGTATATATTTTAGTTCAGTAGTCATTGCTAACCTAGCCTAATCATACGTTTCACTTAGCCTCTGCATCCATTTGAGGGAGATGCTCCCACCTTCGTATTTACGCTCCCCCCCCAACCCCCCCCACGCAACTAATTATTTTATGACACCATTCTTGAGCGCTATTGCTCCACTCTTAAGGACTCTTTTCATACTGTCTCAGAATGGTGTCAACAAAAGCACTGCTCACCGATGGTTTTCAATTTGAAAGCCAAAGGTAGTTGCTTCTATTTTTCCATGTGTCTGCACCGTAGCAGCGATGCAAAGAGTTTCTGGTGCTATCAGGATTTTTTCATTTGAACCTTGTCTGGCCCTAGTTGATGTAAAGTGACAGAGATGTGCCACCCTTTTCCACATTGCATTCCTTTACTATTTACAGTTCACCGTTTACCCACGCACCTCCTCCACTGGATCTGTGCTAGTCCAGCCTGTCTTATGTGTACAACCCCCTTTACCACCTCCTAATTCCTTTAAATCAAAAAGTGCATCTCGAAGTTAACATCCCCGATCTCAAGATTACAGGATTATTTGTGTGCCTTTGGAAACTGTCACCCAGAGATTGCTTCGATCTCCTTCAATCTCCATAGAGATTTGAATGCTGGAATTGTACAGTGAGTTGACACACTGCCCTTTCACCCCTTGAGGGCAATAAAGCACCCCCCTCTCATGCCCCCCGTTTCCATCTACCTTTATAGAATCTAACATTAAACAAATCTTCGTGTTGGATTATCAATCTAGGATTGTGTGCCCGTGACATTGATTCGTGACAAGAATATAATCATAATTAAATACATCATGCGGCATCTGTCAGATGGGACTTATGAAAATGGTCGTAAAATCAGTACATACCTGTCAACTTTTATTCTCTTTTGCTGCTCCCTTATTCTCACTTTCCATTCTGTGTTTTTCTTTCATTTTCTGCAGTGGTTGTAAGATTTACATCTGTGACTTCCCTTATGGACATAAACCTTACTGCACATCTGCAACTATGGAGGAGACCCTCATTAAATGTGTTGGCTTTATGGTTTCTGATAAGGGCCTGTCCCACTTACGCGACCTTTTCGACGACTGCCGGCACCCGTCATAGGTCGCCGAAAATGTTCAACATGTTGAAAATTCCGCGGCGACCAGAAAGAAGCTACGGCTCTTTGGGTGACTAGGAGACCTCTCACGACCGTACAGGCGACCCCCTGGCGACATGTCGCGGGCTGACACCAGGGAGCTTGTCGCCAGGGGGTTTCCAGTATGGTCACGAGAGGTCGCCAGTATGGTCATGACAGGTCTTCTAGTCACCCAAAAAGTCGTAGCATCTTTCTGGGCGCTGCTGAATTTGCAACATGTTGAAAACCTTCGGCAAACTATGACGGGTGCCGGCAGTCGCCGAAATAGTTGCGTAAATGGGACAGGCCTTTTAGGCTTTCAGCTGTGATAGGAACGCTGGTATCCATCCACCTCCGTGCCAGGAATCCTTCACTACCCTTAGCGTCGACATCAGAAAGCAGTCGCAAGCCATTTTGTGATATCAACATTCCGTCTAATACCTGCATTCTCTGCACCACACACTCCATTGTGCAGTGTGCAAAACGAGAAGCATTGCAAAAGAAAATGCATGGAGCTGGCCTTTTTGCTGGTGAGCAGGGAGCTAGAGATCAACAAGTGGGATTGGCATAGGAACCAACTCTCGCCCGAAACGGGTGCAAATTTACTGAGCACCAGCTTGCTCCACCCAATTCTGGGAGCCTGAAACATTATTAGTTTTATTGCCTAATTAAGGTGCTGCAAATGATATGTGGTTGGATGGAGTAACTCAGTGGGATAGGCAGCATCTCTGGAGAGAAGGAATGGGTGATGTTTCGGATCAAGATCCTTCTTCAGACTGATCTGATGGATATTGTATCGACTGATTTCTGCTTATTCCTTGGAGCTATACTCGATTATGCCACTGAGGATGGGGTATGGCTGTAAATGCAAAGTTTGGTCATTAAATCCATGCTATTTTGTAAACAATACTGTTTATCAATTAAAGCATTTGCGAACACTGTCCATATTCCTAGCATTATTTTTTCAGATTGTGCATTTATTATCATGTTTCATTGCTGAGATTGTGGATTTCAGTGGGAGTGCTGCATGCTCCCATGGCCTGTTGTATTTTTAGTTGGTATGTGGCCTTCTTGACTTCTTGTTGTCAGGAATGACAACAGTGGTGGGCCAAATAGATTGCTGGAGTATGAAATAAAGGACACGCACATCATGGATAGAGACATGAATGGGAAAGTCTCAAAATGCTTTAAGGGCCTGTCCCACTTAGGCGATTTTTTAGGCGACTAGGCTATTGCCACATGGTCATGGAGGTGTCGCCTGTGTGGTCGTGAGTCGTCTACTCAGTCGCCCAAAGTGTCGTAGCATCTTTCTGGCCGCCGCTGGATTTTCAACACGTTGAAAAATTTTCGGAGACAGTCGGCGACAGTGGGTTTGACGGCTGCTGACGTAGGTGCTGTTGTAGTTGCCGCCAGGTGACGTAGGTTGTCGCCGGTCACATGTAACAGGTGCCAACGGCTGAATCTGGGGCGTTGCTGTGATTTCATATATTTTTCTCTGCAATGAAGCGGGATGCTTAAGGCAACTTGCCAAAAGAAAGGTCTCAACAGAGAAAGCCTCACAACGCCTTGGTTATTGATCATGCTTTGCCAGAAGTTTGCATCCCATTCATCCCTGACATTGAAGTGGCCCTGGACGATTATTTATTTCTACTTTTGGTTGGTATGCCGACTGCAATTTTTTTCAAGATTGGTCTTCCTTGGCCTCATCTGGGGCTTGCAGATGACTGGCTATGTGCACTGTTATATGTGCTGGGGAATATGCACTGTTGACTCCGGTGTCCTGGTTCTCTATTACAATGAGTCAATGGGTCATAATGTTTTTGATAATTCTACAGGGGGAGTTGTTGAGATAGCAGATGAGTTCATACCGGATGGTAAAATTCTTTCATCACTTTGTCCCTGTCACCCCACAAGACATCGACCCGCTCTGATGATAGTCTGATACATTGTTATTTCAAGCTCCTTGAACATGCCAACCTTCTAAACCCACTTAATTATCTGATAATCTAGTCTCCCTGATGTTCCGATACCCAGGTCCCAACCATCCAAGTAACAGGGTGAGAAGTGGCAATATTATCCTAGCAATTGGCAGTTATCATACATATTTATATTATGTGAATCACACCCCTCTCTGGAGTTTGTAATCAAGCTCCAGACTGCAATTCCGATCTGATTTCACCACAGGCTGTCATTAAGCTACGGGAGTTATTTATGAATGCCAAGTGTGCGTGTGTGTCTGTGCATGTGTATACATGTGTGTGCATGTGTCTGTGCATGTGTGCATGTATATGTATGTGTGTATGTGCGTGTGTATGTGAACAAGATTAAAGTGAGGCAATGTTCATTTGGCATGTTCAGCAAGCGACTTTACCACACATATAAAATGTCACAAGCTTCATAGTCAACTTCAGTGTTTTGCTCTGATAATTGCTCGAAGGCTGGAGCTGCAGGAAATAGCTCAGGCTCTGTACCTTCAAAGAGTCAATTACTCAAATAGTATTTCTCAGCTCGGACAAAGTGACGAACCAGATTGTAAAATTAAGCCAAAGAGGCTACCTGATCAGCAATAGGGGATTCACTTCCATCGACAACACCAGCCCTCAACATCAATGAACCCGTTCAACTAATTTACACAGCGTGATGTACAAACAACTGATCGATGTAACAGTCAAAGAGGCAACAAATACTTTGTGGCCTACAAAGAGGATTTCTTTTGCGAAATAAAAACTTCAATTGCTATTAAAATTATGATTGCGTGAGCTGCACGCCACCCATGTCCTGGCGAATCCAGAAAAGGAGAACGACTTACTGGGGTTTATTGGAACAAGAGATGGTTTCTTGTAATGTACAAGATTCTGAGAAAAACTGACAGGGTAATGCAGTGACTAAACAGTCAAGAACTAGGGGAGCATTGCTGAGAAATGTTGTTCTATCCAAACGGGGACACTTGGGTGCATTTTGCAACAAGGATGTGAACCACAATCATTTTCACTCGAAGATAGACACAAAATGCTGGAGTAACTCAGCGGGACAGCCAGTATCTCTGGAGAGAAGGAATGGGTGACGTTTTGGGTCGAGACCCTACTTCTGAAGAAATCTTTCGGGGCAAGACTCTTCGGAAGAAGAAGAGTCTCGACCCAAAATGTCACCAAATTCCTTCTCTCCAGAGATGCTGCCTGTCCCGCTGAGTTACCCCAGCATTATGTGTCTATCTTTGGTTTAAACCAGCATCTGCAGTTCCTTCCTACTAATTATTTTCAGTCAATGGATATAAAGACACAACTCATCGATTCATTTTCAAAACTGACAAGTTTGCACAAATGGTGAATAAGATACTTATTCGCCACAGAGGAAATGGTTATTAATACAGTAGTGGCAAAAAATAAGTTTTAAAATGCTAATGTCAATCATTGGCATATTTGTGACTGTCTTCATAAATAGAGCAAGTACTTAAACTTAAGCAACCATGTCTCCACTTGAGACCAAGATTAAGGAAGTGTATATAAATTAATTCAAGTTCAATATTGTGGTACGCAGCTCATCACCTTGATAGACAAAAGTGCCGGAGAAACTCAGCAGGTGAGGCAGCATCTACGCAGTGAAGGAAATAGGCGACGTTTCGGGTCGAGACCGTTCTTCAGAGCCGACCCGAAACATCCCCTATTTCATTTGCTTAATAGATGCTGCCTCACCCGCTGAGTTTCTCCAGCATTTATATCTGCCTTCGATTTTCCACCATCTGTAATCCCTTCTTAAACAGAAATATCACCTTGAACTGTTTTGTAAATTTGAACTGAGTGAAATTTGGTCACACCTATCTTTGCTCTTAGGCTGGGGCCTTCTCAAATTGTTCAAAGGTGTGATTCACATAATATAAATATGTATGATAACTGTGCCATTTGCCAGGATAATAGTGGCATTTCTCACCCTGTTGCTTGGACCAGTAGCAACACAGCAGGTGCCTTGGCTTCTTAGTCATAAGTGGGTGCTTGAAATTACACTTGTCCTCGCCAGAAACATAGTTTCTACATGTGTAAATTGGAACCTGAAAATGCAAATAATTCTGCTCTTTGCTTTGCCTTTGCCAGAAATAGTGTAATTTTCACATTTCAAATTAGCAGAAGGCAGGGGGCACGCTCAACAATTAAAGTTTAAACGAATGTATGCAGCTTCTAAATCAATTTAATTTTGTACCTTTTTAGTTTTTACGGCATTATAGTGAATGAATCGACCAGTGAATTAATTTAACTCAAGCCCTTCATGTGGGTCGATGTGTGCTCAATTAGACAACACAGCCTTCACCCACAATGACCTGAACTCCTCTACTGTAGCTGGCTGAATCACAGCATATTTGTTCTGATGCTCCATAGGTCTGCTCAGTATATAGTATCCTTTCATTAATACACATGTTAGCAAAGTATAGATGGATGGGAGCAGTTTAATCCAAAATAGCAGTATGGAAGCAGAAGCTAATATAGGTAGATGGACACACAAGGCTGGAGTAACTCAGCGGGTCAGACAGCATTCTAGCTTTTTGTGCACCCACTGAGTTACTCCAACGAGTTATGTATATCTTCGGTTTAAACCAGCATCTGCACTTCCTTCCTACATATTTCGTCTGCTCCACTGTGAAATCTCCTTAATGTATGCCTACTTTAAAGAAGCTCTCCTCCTCTCGCTGCCAAAAGTTCTGCAACACCCTCTTTCGATACTCCCTCTCTGTTATTACCTTTTTGCATGTCTTTCATTCATTTGTTCTATATATCTGTATATCACCATCTATATCCCTCGTTTCCCTTTCCTGTGAGCTTGGGGTGTGAGTATTGGAGTGTAAATATTTCCAGATAGCCACAATGCTTTATATAACTACAACTTTCAAAGTTTTCAAGCAGCATTAGAGCTGATAAGATCATTGACTTTGCTTTGTACGATCAAAGAGCTTGACGCAGATGACAACTCCATTTAAACATAGATCATTGAGGAGTAGGAAACATGAGTGAAATTCACCCAATGCAGTTGATCCTTGATGTGTAGGAAGGAAGAAGGGTCTCACCCCGAAATATCACCCATTCCTTTCATCAGGAGATGCTGCCTGTCCCTCTGAGTTACTCCAGCATTTTGTGTCTATCTTCAGTTGTTCCTTGACATTTGATAAGAATGGAATCCTTAACAATCTAAAGGGCCTGTCCCACTTGCATGCGATTGCATGCGTTTGGCGCGACCAAACGGAAGCGGAGTTCACGCGTGACGTAATTTGCGTCATACCTACCAATCAGCTGGGCAGGAGGCGGGCCGCCGGATTTTCGGTCGGAAAGGCATGCTGTGTATATTTGATTGACTTGTATTTTACACCAGTATTGGAAACCATCACTCTTCCCCAGAAATCGGACCCTTACATAACTGGCCACATATTTTATCACGGTAATAGTTTAAAAGAGATTTTCCACTCTGTTAGGATTACACTATTTACAAATGTTAAAGGCGAGAAAGAGCTGAAAATGGATTGGACATATTTCAGCTTTCTGGTTATATTTTGGGGCTGATAGAGATTTATTTACTAATACACTTCTTTAAATATTATAAGTTAATACATTCCCTGTTAAAAGATCTGGATTTAGTTTCTTGTATCATAAGCTGCTGGTACAATCCAAGGTTTTCAAGGCTTTACAGAGTAATGTATTATACACTTATTTGGCGTCGGGTGGTGACGTCAACACGCAATGCCACGCCAGGCGGTGACATCATCGCCCAACGCCACGCGCTAGGCGTACGCTGTCAAGACGTTGAGTACGACGTCAGGACGCTGCGTATGCCATCAAGACCCTGCGTACGCCCGCAATGCACCTGTGGGCCGACAGGACGTTGGTTCACGAAATTTTCAGAGTGCAAGTTTTTCGGAGCCCCGTGCGATGTCGGGACCAGCCCCGCACAACTCCATACGCCTCCGCGCTTCTAAGTGGGACCAGCTCCGCACGCCATACAGTGCCCGTACGCCTCAAGCGACCACGTTTGGTCGTGCCAGACGCATGCAAGTGGGACAGGCCCTTAACTCTCCCTTGCTCAGAGAGTCAGGGCTAATTTAGATCTTCTTGGAAATACAACGAGCAGTGCGGGCCAGATTAAGTGAAACAATGGCATTGGATTTGCATCCATCAGCAATGATTTGGAAAACTTTTCCTGGATAGGAATTCCAAGAATTAATATCGCGGTTGAAGCGTCGAGCATCTCCGCTTAAAAATTTGGCTGTGAATTGTTCTAATTATCCTGCATTAGCCTGCAATTGGCTCATAACCTGTAAACCTTTCATATCCATGTAACCACTCAAATGCCTTTTTAAATGACTTTTACTATATTTCCCTGTCTTCTTCATTCTGTTTCTTATTATTGGGCTATGGAGTCTTTAATTTTGGTATAATCACAATTATTTTCTGAAAGATATTTGGAGCCCTCTAATTCTGTCAGACTTCACTCTGACCAATCCTCCCCACCTTCTGCATCCCTGTACTGTTGACTGCCTTCAAAAGCAAAGGAAATGCCTAAGAAGACATGCTTTGTGGCCACAGACAATTTAGGTGTATTATTTTTGTCTGGAGCTGTGTATTAAGCTCAGCTACGCTTCAAATAAGTTTGAGTCGACCGGAAGATGAGAGATAATAAAAAAAAAAAACACTATCCATAACTTTAATTTGCTGTCTGCACTGAGCTGTGTTTGCAAGAGAGGCTGATGGCTAGTTCCCACGTGATGACACTGTTCAAAACAGCTAGCACTGAGCAGACCCTGCCCCTGGCACCATCTGTGAACAGGGCCTGTCCCACTTTCACGACCAAATTCACGACCAGTTTTACTCGTGGACATTTTTCATCAGGCTAGAAAAACGCCACGACCTACTTGATGCCACGAGTACCTACGACTAGCATCATGGGCTGCTACGACCTACCTGCGACCTCCTATGACCTTGTGACGATCATGCTGCGAATATGAGTCGAGGGCAAACTCGGCAGAGGTCATGAATTAGGTCGTGAAAGTGGGACAGGCCCTTAATCCTTTGTGCATTCTTGAAAAATGAAAGACGACAGAATAAATTGGGTATTTTAGGCTGCTGGAAGTGGCAACGTGAAATAACCCTTTCAAGTTTTATTATTCTCTGCATGGAGCATGAGAAGGTGCCTGGTTAAACCATGTAATCTTGGCCCATATCACTGGGCTGAGTTGAATGCAAAAGGGTATTTCTAGCCTGAATAGCCATTTGCGTTCGATCAACTGCAAATGGTAAGTTGCAAGTTCTTAGTGATGTGGAATTGACAAGAAAATCAATGGTGAAATTCCCGACTTTGGAGTTGCTGTTCCTTTGAGCTGTTATCCTCCAGTTAAATTATTTCAATTAAACTTTGACCTCTCATGTATCTCCTGGGAAAGTTATTTTCAGCACTGGAACCCTGTCCCTTCCGCAATGCCCTGTCGAGTGTAGTTTGCCAATTTTGCAATATGGTGTTCACGGAAGCACTTGAAGTTGTTGGGAACGGAAACATTTTGCAATACTTTCCATTACAGGAGGGAACTCCCATCTCAGCATTGTCTCTGTGTCAGGCAAATGACAGAGTAGGCGATGACTGCGAGTTGTTTTATTGTGTTGCCCCACCCAGCTCAGTTGGCTGGAAATAATTGGCAATTTGTTTACCTGCATGAGCTGCTGTTTGGGTTTGGGGCTGGGCAGGTGATCTGCCGAGCCAGAGCTGGCAGTATCTTGCTGTGAACACACGGGGAGTAGCGGCAAAACAGGAAATGCTCGAAGCACTCAACATGTCAAGCAGCAGCTATTGACAGAGAAACATAACTAATGTTTCAGATTGAAGATCCTTGATCAGAACTGGGCAAGTCAGACAACCAGTTTCATTTTAAGTTGCAGAGAGGATAGGTGAGGGATGAGTAGAACAAAGGGATAAAACAAGGCCAAGGTCAGCCATGATCATATTGAATGGCGGTGCAGGCTCGAAGGGCCGAATGGCCTACTCCTGCACCTATTTTCTATGTTTCTATGTTGCAGAGGTGATTCCACTGTTCATGGAGCCATGTGGCTGACAGATTAGGACAATGAGTACAATAGTTGACTTGTGCAGTCTACGTAAATCCACAGGATTTGGGTTATATTGTAACATTCTGTTTCTGTACTTACAAATAATTTGTTTTGCCCCTATTATTTAACGTTATTATGCTGTGTTCTATAATGTTGCTGGAAATATACCTTTTAGGTTTAGTCAACTCTGCGATTCAATCTTTTCTGTGGTGGCATTCTCTTCACGTCAGGCAGTTTCTTGAGATGAAAGATGACTTGCTTCCACTCCAGTTTGGGGTTACTGATCTGTCTGATGAGGCCAATATGGTCTATGGTCTATAGACACACTGAACTTTTATCTTCCGTTTTGTATTATGCTTACATATTCTGTTGTGCTGCAGCAAGTAAGAATTTCATTGTCCTATCTGAGACACACGATAATAAAACTCTCGTGACTCTTGACTCTTGGGAAGCACGGACTCTCTCACAGATGTGGCCATCTGAGGGATAAGTGAGGGGGGCGGGTAAGTGGATAGTTTGTGATGTATGTTCCTTCTACTGCTAACACGGGGTTTCTGTGTTCTCCTGATGCTTGGCCTTTAGGTTCTCAATACCATCCTGAATGATCCTATTCTGCTGTGCTCAATGATGGTCCAGTGATTCAGAGAAGTCAGTCCGGATATTGCACTTCTTCAAGCGGACTTTGAGTCTGTTAGTCTTTCCTCACGTCTGACTGGTAGTTCCTTCTGTATCTTTTACAGGAACCTGCTGTTGGGCATGTTGCCCAACTTAACCAACTGATTGTCACTGGGGACTTGATACAGGCGATATGGGCCTGGAAGAGAACACCGAAGAGTTCACTTAGCCTTATAGTTACTTTATACATGTTTGCAGACATAGTGTTGTTGGTATTTTTCCAGTGCATTGAGCTGCTGGCTGTAGTATATTGGTTGCATAGGGCTATGATTCAGTCATTTCACTGGTACAATTTCTACACTTGTGACGAATCTGATAACTTGATAGTTCACCGGAAAATACATTTCTGTCACCCGAAAACAGAAATACATGAATTGAATTTAAGAAAGAAAGAAATAAGAAATACATACACCATTTAATTGCAGCATTCTGTACAGGAAAAAACACTAAAAAAATCCACTTAATGTAATAATGTATAAAAAACGATGATTGTGAAAACCTGGCTAGCCATAGTGGTGACCCATTACTAAGAGCATCCTTGTTTATTCACACTTCGATCTGCAGGAGCTTTGAAGACATTCGGTTGCTGATACAACCTGACCCTATTTAAAATAATCTGTACTGTGCATTCTCAATGTTGTAAACTCTGGAATTACTAAAGTAATCTTACTCGTTACATAATAACATCATTTTTTGAATGTATATCTTATGAATGCATAAACCTCTTAATTCATAGTGATAGAAGTTGGTAGTTGATATGCCTGCTGTCAGTGTGAGGTCATCGGGATAAAACAGTATTTAGCTTTACATTTCTAACTCCTCAAGTACCTTGGTCCCAGAACCAACCTTTGGAGACACAAGGAACTGGCAGTAACAGGTTGCTGGTTCACAAAAATAAATAAATAAATTCATAAATAATAGCAACAAAAAAAACAGCCTTTAAACACAATGTGATCTCACGTTTCTGCCCTTTTACCTCAATTGAAAGCTTAACGTAGATGGAGGGGCACACTGACACGAGAAAATGAATGAAAAAGACTGCAGGGTGGAACTGCAGATGCTGGTATAAAATCGACGATAACTCAGTAATATTTTTGTGTCTATGATTGAAAAAATGTTTACACCTTTCACCTTTCATCACAACCAGGAGCATATTTGTCTATTGTCTCGAAGCTATGGAGTAAGGAACATATACAGCAATATATTCCTTTGTAATTTAAACATTGATGCTGAGAGATATTAGCAACATTCCACCTGATGCGGATAAAAGAAACTTGTCATGGGTCGTGGCAGGTCGCTGAAAGTTTTCAACATGTTGAAAATCCAGCGGCGACCAGGACAAGATACAACTCTATGGGCGACTACTCACGACCATACAGGCTTCACCCCGTGACATGTCGCCAGGGTGTTGTCTGTATGGTCGTGAGTAGTCTCCTCAGTCGCCCAAAGAGTTGTAGCGTCTTTCTGTGTTTGCCAACCTGCAACGACTATGACAGTGCCGGAAGTCGCCGAAAAAGTCTAGTAAGTGGGACAGGCCCATATGTCTTTCATGTCGTTAGATAACCTTAAATCACTCTACTGGTTTAAAACAGATATATGATAATATGATTAATACAGATGACTCAATGAAGACTAAGATATAGAATATGGAGAAACAGTTCAGTTTAGTTTATTGTCACGTGTGCCGAGGTACAGTGAAAAGCTTTTGTTGTGTGCTATCCAGTCAGCAGAAAGACAATACATAATTACAATCGAGCCATTTACAGTGTACAGATACATGATAAAGGAATAACGTTTAGTGCAAGGTAAAGCCAGCAAAGTCTGATCAAGGATAGTCCGAGGGTCACCAAAAAGGTAGATTGTACGTCAGGACTGCTCTCTGGTTGTGGTAGGATGGTTCAAACAAATGAAAGAGTTTTGTTGCCCCAAATTGCACCTTTAAAAACGTCAGCATGTCCCAATGTATTTCAGCTAATGATGTATTCTTGAAGTTATAATGTTGAAAATTGTGAAAGAAAATTTCAGCACACCACCTTGGTAGGGATAGGAATTAAACCAGTGACCACAGAATGTGCTTTTGCGATGCTCGATGGAAGGTAGAATCGGCAGGACACTTGGGGGAGCTCCTGTGCTCATTAACCAATCTTCGTCATAAGGGGAAAGGCAGGCCTTGGTCCAACTTCCCACTTGAAAGCAGCAGCTGGCAGGCTTATGTGCTCAAGGTGTGACATTTCCATATCCCACAGTAGAAAATCCACCATTGTGTTCTCCAACACAGCCACATGCTGTTGTGTGGAAGATAAAAGGGGCAGCTTCACTGCACATGTGACCTGGAACTGCAAAACAAGCTGTTTTAGGTGGATATTTTTAAGCCTCAGTAGCAGCCACTATTACAGTAAGTAAAAGTGAAGTTACCCAACATGTTCAATGGTAAGCACACTTTAGAGGTTTATGAAAATATCCCGTCGTGCAGTCAGTTGTTTAAGAAGGAACTGCAGATGCTGGAACCTACCAGCATGCAGTCATGTCTGTATCTACCTCCTGACAAAATTTACACAGTTCTAAACACTACACATCATTTAATTTGTGATCTATACAGACAGAATAGGAAGGAACTGCAGATGCTGGTTTAAACCGGAGACAGATACAAAAAGCTGGAGTAACTCAGCGGGTCAGACGGCATCTCTGGAGAATAGGAATAGGTGACGTTTCAGGTCGAGACCTTTCTTCTGACTGAAGTCTGAAGAAGGATCTCGACCCGAAATGGCACCTATTCCTTTTCTCCAGAGATGCTGGAGAGACACCAAGTTACTCCAGCTTTTGTGTCCGCCTATACAGGCAGTATCTGTTGGCTTTTGGATATATAAAGGTCACCTTTTACATATCCGTGCATTGCTGCATTCAGATTTGCATTGTGTTATTCCTTGCTTGAAATCAATTGTGGATGAGTCATAATTTCTACTTAATTGAACTGCAGGAAGATTGAAGCTATAGTTTGCAATATTGGCAAAACATTCTACACCATTGCCAACACCAAACATTATATGTTTGAATGTAATTCATTGTGCAAAGTGGTTTGAAACGTGATTTGGTAAAGGATTTTATAAATGTCAGCTATTAATTCTATTTAATGTTTAATGCATCGACTTTGGACCTGATGATTCAGAATCTCTATGTATTTTTTTTAAAGATACAACAGATTTCCCAGTACTCACCTCACAATTGACGTACATATTTATTGAGTCTCGGGTCTTAGTTCAAGTATAATGGCAAGATAAATGGGGAAAAAAAGAAGATTGCCAGGGGCACGAAAGATCCAGCTGAACTAGCTGAACTTATTATGAATTGATGGAAAATTTGGTTTGAAAACCTAATGAAGCACAAACCGTGTGCCTTGCATAAACAACTGTTTCCATGGTTTTGGAAGCAAATAGAAGAACAAAAACACATTAATACCTGGATAACACTGACTGTGTGAAAGTGTTAGTATTTTTAGTTGATAAATAGTATGATTGTCTCCTAGCTGCAAAAGCACAGAAGGATCCCCCCCCCCCCCCCCCCCCCCCTTCGATTGCTACTCTTTTGGCAGACGCAAATAGAAATTATATTTAATTTGTTAATGGAAGGAAGGTACATGTTCCAGAATAAGGGCTTTCATGTGAGACCAGCTTTGTGTACTGAGCATCCGATGTAAATATCATAATTACTGGACCATCTGGAGTCCTCAAACCCTGTGCATATTTTGCTAGCAACCCCCTAATCTATGGCATGACAAGTGTAAAATATATATTCCCAAATATGTTTAAAAATAATAATAATAATAATAATGTGATTTTTGCACTGGATAAAGTCTGTCTAAACCTACAGGTGGTTTCGCTTAGCCAGTAATAGTCTCTGTCAAACAACTGGAAGTATTTGTCCTGATTATTTTATTTTCTGTCAACTTTTTTTAAAACTGTTGCTTTTACAATCATACATTCTCCTCATTACTTTTAAGGTGAAGGGGGAAAGATTTAATAGGAATCTGAGGGGTAACTATTTCACGCAAAGGGTGGTGGGTGTACGGAACAAGCTGCCTGAGGAGGTAGTTGAGGCAGGGACTCTCCCAACATTTAAGAAACAGTTAGACAGGTACATGGATAGGAAAGGTTTGGAGGGATATGGACCAAACGCGGGCAGGTGGGACTAGTGTAGCCGGGACATGTTGCCCGGTGTGGGCAGTTTGGGCCACAGGGCCAGTTTCCACACTGTATCATTCTATGACCTCTGGTCTTCTCATGCCATGGACCAATCCAATTCAGACGCGAGGTAGACAACATACCTTGAGACTCTTGCGCAGTCTTCTGCCATCGTTAATTTCCCTGGTCCTGGCGTTATGCTTTACTAAAATCGACCACCCTATCTCACAATCATGGCCACAGATATTTGTGCACCAACTTTAAGTACTATTCATATTGTTAATACTCTTCAAATGGTTCCAAATCTTTGGCTGCAGAGTTCCACTAAACATCGAAGACTAAATCACATTGAACTTATCAGTGCTTTAGCTTCACCATGGACTGATGGCCCCATTTCAGTGTTGTACAAGTCTCTGACTCTCAAGACTCAATGCCACCTGTTGTGGGGAAAAACAGGTGAAAGACACGAAAAGCAATTAATCTCCAGATTTTTCATTATGATTTTCATTTACATTACTACCTATGTTCCACCGTAAAACCTCTCCAGCTGAAGATAAAATGAATCTGCAGTCAGTTACCTAACCTTACCGTTTCACACAGACCAACCATGTTTGACTGAACCTATTTGCCCAGAAATTGTAGATAGACACAAAAAGCTGGAGTAACTCAGTGGGACAGACAGCATCTCTGGAGAAAAGGAATAGTTGACACTTCAGGCCGAGACCCTTCTTCTGACCCACTGAGTTACTCCAGCTGTTTGTGTCTATCGTCAGTTTAAACCAGTTCCTTCCTTCACAGCAAAACAGATGTTCAGCATAGAAGTGAAAAATCTCATCCCCTGTGCATAGTGGAGTTTTATGCTGGATAAGATTGGCATTTCAGCACGCTTTATTCTGAGCTATGAACGGTCAGCACTCTACCACTACTGATATACAATGTTCACAAGGGACAAGCAATATTTTCAATATTTATAAAATGACTATTGTACTATCTGGCAACGGTCAGCTTCAGTTTTATGTTTCTTGCCTGTGGGATAGACAGTTGCAGCTTCAAGTCACATCCAAAGACTTGGGCAAGTTTCCTCTTCAATGTAATAGTGAGAGCATGCTGAAGGAGCATTGTTCAGATGATTCACAAAACCAAACCCCAAACGTAAACGTCAATGAATACCTGGCACTTTTGTAATGAAACGCAAGTTGATTATTGAAGTCATCATCTCATGATGGCTTCACTAATGTTTGTCCTACACCCATTAACTTGCAGTGTGAAAACTATTTCCTCTTCTTACATCATAATAGTATCTATATTTCAAATGTACTCAGCGGTCTAGAATGGATAACCAGAAATGTAATAATATAAATAAGATGTTCTTTTTCGTTCTCCCTGGTAACCTGATTTTAAAAAAATAAATCATTTTGACTTCTGTACATTGGCGAGACCAAGCACAGGCTCGGCGATTGTTTCGTTGAACACCTCCGCTCAGTCTGCCTTAATCTACCTGATCTCCCGGTTGCTCAGCACTTTAACTCCCCCTCCCATTCCTAATATGTCCTTTCTGCCCTGGGCCTCCTCCATTGTCTGAGTGAGGCCCAGCGTAAAATGAACAGTACCTCATATTTCGCTTGGGTAGCTTACACTCCAGCGATATGAACATTGACCTCTCTAACTTCAAATAGCCCTTGCTTTCCCCCCCCCTACATCCCCTCCCCCTTCCCAGTTCTCCCACCAGTCTTACTGTCTCCGACCACATTCTATCTTTGTCCTGCCCCCTCCTCTGACATCAGACTGAAGAAGGGGCTCGATCCGAAACGTCATCCATTCCTTCTCTCCAGAGGTGCTGCCTGTCCCGCTGCGTTACTCCAGTATTATGTGTCTACCTTTTTTAATACTTATTCAGTTTACACCAATTATTCCTCCCTTTTAATTGTTTGCTTTACCACTGGAACATTATTTATACTGAATTATTTCCTGGGACATACACCAGAGTGGTGTATTCTAATATATGGAATATATTACTCAGGCGATAAAAGTAAGCACACTTCTTTGGTTGGGCGGGGTTGGATGGAGTTGTATCAAGTCATATACCATCAGCATTTCAGTTCCATGTACACTATTCTGCTTCATTCTTTAGTTTAGGTTATTGTCACATGTACCGAGGTATAGTGCAAATATTTTGTTACGTGCTATCCAGTCAGTGGAAAGAAAATACATGATTACTATAGAGTCATTTACCGTGTATAGAAACATAAGGGAAAAACTGATGAGAGACACAAAATCTTTTTTGTTTTTTTAATGTTTATTTTATTAGAAGCAATTGAACAAGAATAAAGCAATCGGCATAACAATTATACAATTTTCGTACAACTTCATTTTTAACATATAATAAATTGATAAGTGAATCGGGGGGGAAAAAAAGTAAAAAGGAAAGAATGAAGAGAAAGAAGAAAAATACAAAAAAGAGAGAAGAAAAGACCCCTGAACTACAGAAGAAGTGAGAGACAAAAAGAAAAACGGAGATATGCCTACTATCCTTCCCTCCCCACCCCACTCGCCCATCCCAAGCATCGGTTTTAAATTTGTGTTCGACCATTCTATTGTTGAAGAAATTCAGTGAAAAGAGACCATGTTCTGGAGAATTGGTCTGATTTATCAGCCAAAACAAGCCTTATTTTTAATGTAGTGTCTCGGTCATTTCCGTGATCCACATCTTCATTGTGGGAACTGTTATCTTTTTCCAGAATTTGAGTATAAGTTTTTTCACGGTTATTTACAGGAGAAACACAAAATCAGGGGGACAGGCAGCATCTCTGGGGATGCAAAGAGGAGGAAAGATTCTAAGGGGAGTAAGAGGCAACAGTGGCTGACAAGGGAAGTCATGGACAGTATAAAACTAAAAGAGAAGACGTAAAACATAGCAAAGATGAGTGGGAAGCCGGAGGATTGGATAACTTTTAAAGAATAACAGAAGGTAACTGAAAAGGCAATACGGGAAGAAAAGATGATGTATGAAGGTAAGCTAGCCAAGAATATAAAGGAGGATAGTAAAAGCTTATGTTGGTATCTGAAACTGAAAAGATTCGTTAAGACAAACGTGGGTCCCCTGAAGACAGAAAAAAGTGAATTTATTATGGGGAACAAGGAAATGGAAGACGAGTTAAACAGGTACTTTGTTTGGTTCTGTCTTCACTGAGGAAGACACAATCTCCTAGATGTACTTGGAGACAGAGGATCCAGGGTGATGGAGCAACTGAAGGAAATTCACATTAGTCAGGAAATGGTGTTGGGTAGACTGATGGGACTGCAGGCAGATAAATTCCTAGGGCCTGATGGTCTGCATCCCAGGGTACTCAAGGAGGTGGCTCGAGAAATTGTGGCGCATTGGTGATCATTTTCCAATGTCCTATAGGTACTGGATCAGTTCCTGTGCATTGGAGGATAGCTAATGTTAGCCGATTTTTTAAGAAAGGAAGGAAAGAGAAAGCAGGGAATTATAGACCAGTTGGCCTGACATCGGCATCAGTGGTGGGGAAGATGCTGGAGTCAATTATTAAAAATGTAATAGCGTTTGGAAAGCAGTAACAGGATCCAAGTCAGCATGGATTTAAGTAGGGCAAATCTTCCTTGACTAATCTTCTGAAATTTTTTGAGGATGTAACAATAAAGTGGATAAGGGAGAGCCAGTGGATGTAGTGTATCTGGACTTTCAGAAAGCCTTTGATAAGGTCCCACACAGGAGATTAGTGGGCAAAATGAGACCGCATGGTATTGGGGGTAGGGTATTGACATGGATAGAAAATTGGTTGGTTGACAGTGTAGGGATTAATGGGCCCCTTTCAGAATGGCAGGTAGTGACTAGTGGGGTGTCGCAAGGCTCGGTGCTGAGACAGCAGCTATTTACAATATGTATTAATGATTTAGATGAAGGAATTAATTAGGAAATTTGCAAATGACACAAAGCTGGGTGGCATTATGAACTGAAGAGGATGCTATGAGAATGCAGGGTAACTTGGATAGGTTGGCTGAGTGGGCATGGGCAGATGCATGGCGGATGCAGTATAATGTGGATAAAAGTGAGGTTATCCACTTTGGTGGCAAGAACAAGAAGGCAGATTATTATCTGAATGGTGTCAGATTAGGAAAAGGGGAGGTGCAATGAGACCTGGGTGTGCTTGTACATCAGTCGCTGAAAGTAAGCATGCAGGAACAGCAGGCAGTGAAGAAAGCTCATGGTATGTTGGCCTTAATTGTGCGAGGATTTGGGCTTAGGAGCAAGGTGGTCCTACTGCAGTCGCACAGGGCCCTGGTGAAATCGCACCTGGAGCATTGTGTGCGATTTTGGTATCCTAATCTGAGGAAAGATATTCTTGCTATTGAGGGAGTGCAGCGTAGGTTCACTGGGTTAATTCCCAGGATGGCGGGACTGATGTATGATGAAATAATGGGTTGACTGGTCTTGTATTCGTTGGAATTTAGAAGGATGAGAATTTACAAGAATTTAGGGGATCTTGTATAAACATATAAAACTATTAAGCGATTGGTCTGGGGCGATGCAGGAAAAATGTTCCCGATGTTGGGGGAGTCCACTCAGGGCTAAGGGAATCGAGGGTTATGGGGGAAAAAGCCAGAATGGGGTACTGATTTTGGATGATCAGCCATGATCATATTAAATGCGGTGCTGGATCGAATGGCCTATTCCTGCATGTATTTTGTATGTTTCTATGTTCAAAGGGTAATGAATCTAATCTGGAATTTCTTCTGGTTGAGAAGAATGTGTTAAATGGTTACCTGGTATACTGATAACCAGTGTAAGAAGGAACCGCAGATGCTGGTTTAAACTGAAGATGGACACAAAAAGCTGGAGTAACTCAGCGGGTCAGCAGCATCTCTGGAGATAAGGAATAGGTGATAATTTATTTTGTTATTGTTTAATGTATGTGTAGTTGTTGAGTTGATGCATTAAATGTGCCTGTAAAGCTGCAACAACTAAATACTTCATTGTTCTAGCTTCAGAGCATGTACTCTAACAATTAAACTCTCTCGACTCCTGACTTAGCTCTTGAAAGGCACCATGATTAGTCACACATGGTGAGTGTGTACTAGAACAACACTTGAATGTGTGTAATGCTGTTAATATAATGAACAAACCACAACAACAACTCCCACCCAAGGGCTTCACTAGAGTGTTGCTCGCAATCCTTGGCAAGGAGCCATATAAGAGGCAACACATAACACTGATTTTAGGGAGTGTTATAAAGGAGGGTAAGGAAGTGTGGAAAGACAGACTCTTTTTCTGTGGAAATACATTTTGGAGCAAGGCAGTTGAAAGTTTTGTCAATGAATCATTGACAACTTAGGATGCACAAAATGGCCACCACTGGATGACCACAGAGACAAAGTGATAGATCTCCTAGGACCTCCTGTACATTATACATTATCTGTATCAAATACAATGCTATTACAGGGTAAACGTATGGAGAATGTTCTTTCACTGTTACAGATGTTCTTCAACTCGCTCGATGTAATAATTCACAAGTCAACATTAAAGTTGGAAACTGTGGTTATGCTTCAATTTTATCCAATCTGTCCATTGAGTCTATTCACAGTCATAGCAGGTGATCACACAGTTTCGATCAAATTACAAATTAACAATTGAGAAAAATTGGGCTTGTTATTTTTATTTATGATGAAGGATTTTACATTTTACTGAGTCATCAGAAAACCAACTGGAAGTAGCTGTGGCAGTCATTTCCCTTTGTCTGATTCCATAAAACCTCTATGCAGTTACCCAACTCATGCAGAGGGAAAGAAATTCCACTATTTCTGAAAAACCATTTGATTAAATTGGAATTGTTTTGGAGTCCGATCCAAGTCAGTGTGCCTTTTCTGTTGTGAAATGGTAGTAGTTACTGAAAGTTCTTGTGAACCTTATCATTTCTAGATAAATCAGAGGCCAATTACTCCAGGTAAAGATCCCATTCCCAAATACTATTGTTAACCCGGTTATTCATTTTTTCATGTACTGATATTGGATGCCGCCAAAATATATCAGCAGTTCCTGTGCACAAGAGTTGTGAACATCAGTATTAGATTAGTTTATTGTCATATACACCAGTGTGCAATGAAATTACCTATCCAACAAAGAGCACAGAGTAAATAATATACACACAGTAATGATCAATATAACAATAGATGCAACTTTGAGTGCAAAGCAACATAAGGGTGCAAGATTGTAGAGCAAAATCCAAGAAGTACAAAGGAATATTAAAATACAGTAACAGAATAACCGCGTAGGGGAGTTAACAGTAAGAGTATGTGGTAGTACATCTTGGAATGGGGAATGGGGGTGAAAGAGGTGATTGGGTCAGGAGTCAATGGGAAGAAGCTATTAAGTCTTGACATCTGATCTCTCAAGCTCTTCTATCTTCCCCCAGAAGAATGAGAGAAAGGGGAATGGCCAGGGTGGCTGTCATCTCTGATGTTTCTTCCAGCCTTCTTGATTCAATGTACCATGAAGAAGGGTCTCGGCCTGAAAAGTCAACCATTCCTTCTCTCCATAGATGCTGCCAGTCCCGCTGAGTTACTTCAGCATTTTGTGTCTACCATGAAGATGAACTGGACTGAAGGAAACGATGACTGGGCTATGTTCGTACTCATTGCGAATTCAGACAGTCAAGAGCAGAGCAGTTGCCGCATCAGGTTGAGATATATTTGAATCTTGATCAACTCATTATCTTAGTGTTGTTCGCTGGACTAATGAGTTAATCTAGTTTCAAGCATACGCAGCCAAATGTGGCGTATTGCTTTTTTGATCAGTGGATAAACTGTAGGGCACGTGATTTCTATACTAATATGCACAGTGGTGCATTGGTAGAGTTGCTGCCTTTCAGCACCAGAGATCCTGACAACGGGTGCAGTATGTATGGAGTTTGTATCTTCTCACTGTGACCGCGTGGGTTTCCTCTCTGTGCTCCAATTTCCTCCAGGTTTGTAGGTTAATTGGTTGCTGTAAATGGTCCCGAGTGTGTAGATAGAGCGGGTGATCAAAGGTCAACGTGGAGTCGGTGGGCAGAAGGGCCAGTTTTTACGCTACACCTTGAATCTAAACTAAATTACATTTGGATGAAAGTGGGAAACAGAATGTACATTCACCATTTAGCTACAAGGAGTGGTTGTACAAACTTCGATTGTTTTCTCTGGAGCACCTGAAGTTGAGGGGAGACCTGATAGAAGTATATAACATTATGAGAGGCATAGAGACGGTAGACAGTCAGAACTTTTTTTTCCCAGGATGCAAATGTCAAAGACTAGAGAGCGTTAAGGTCAGTGGAGGAAAGTTCAAAAGAGGTGTGCGGGGCAAGATTTTTTGCATTGGGCATACCTTGAGTGGTGTAGAATAAGGATACAATAGAGATATTTAAGATGCTTTTAGATTGGCACACTGATATGCAGGAAATGGAGGGATATGGATCACGCACAGGCAGATGGGATTAGTTCAGCTTGGCAACATTTCTGACACAGATATTGTGGTATGAAGGACATGTACCTATGCTGTGTTGTTCCAGGTTTGTCTATCTTTGCTTTCTGTTGTTGGCTATCTCTTAAGATGATACATAGCCTGAATGAAATGACTTGGCTCTGATGATGCCAGCATTATTGCGTAAAGAGGCAGGGTGTCATGCAATCAGTTTGACCAAAAATCCATTCAAATTGGGTTGAAGAAAGCAAATCCAACCTTCGTGAAGGTGTAGGAAAGAACTGCAGATGCTGGTTTAAATCGAAGGTAGACACAAAATGCTGGAGTAACTCAGCTGGACAGGCAGTGTCTCTGGAGAGAAGGAATGGGTGACCCTTCTTCAGAGTTGCTCCAGCATTTTTGGTCTACCTTCATGAAGGTGTCATTGGAGTCGATCAGAAGTATAGGGAGCAGCTTCCACCTGCAGGAATGGTCAAATGCAAGGTCATGGCTGGTACATCTTGATATTCGAATCAGCATATTTTAAATATGTTCTGATGGATGCTATCTCTGCAGTTCATGGTCGTAAAATTAGAATAACAAATTAAATACTGCAGCTGTGCTGAAGTAGGCGCTTTATCAGTTGAATGGAAAATGGTTACAGGTTATTTTCTTAAGAATCTTATAACCATGTCATTATCTGAATAGGTGTTGTCATTGTGTGACTCTTCCAAATGGGAATTAGCCTAAAGGTTTAGAAACATAGAAACATAGAAATTAGGTGCAGGAGTAGGCCATTCAGCCCTTCGAGCCTGCACCGCCATTCAATATGATCATGGCTGATCATCCAACTCAGTATCCCGTACCTGCCTTCTCTCCATACCCTCTGATCCCCTTAGCCACAAGGGCCACATCCAACTCACTCTTAAATATAGCCAATGAACTGGCCTCAACTACCCTCTGTGGCAGAGAGTTCCAGAGACTCACCACTCTCTGTGTGAAAAAAGTCTTTCTCATCTCGGTCTTAAAGGATTTCCCCCTTATCCTTAAGCTGTGACCCCTTGTCCTGGACTTCCCCAACATCGGGAACAATCTTCCTGCATCTAGCCTGTCCAACCCCTTAAGAATTTTGTAAGTTTCTATAAGATCCCCTCTTAATCTCCTAAATTCCAGAGAGTATAAACCGAGTCTATCCAGTCTTTCTTCATAAGAGAGTCCTGACATCCCAGGAATCAGTCTGGTGAACCTTCTCTGCACTCCCTCTATGGCAATAATGTCCTTCCTCAGATTTGGAGACCAAAACTGCACGCAATACTCCAGGTGTGGTCTCACCAAGACCCTGTACAACTGAAGTAGAACCTCCCTGCTCCTGTACTCAAATCCTTTTGCTATGAAAGCTAACATACCATTCGCTTTTTTCACTGCCTGCTGCACCTGCATGCCTACTTTCAATGACTGGTGTACCATGACACCCAGGTCTCGCTGCATCTCCCCTTTTCCTAATCGGCCACCATTTAAATAATAGTCTGCTTTCCTGTTTTTGCCACCAAAGTGGATAACCTCACATTTATCCACATTATACTGCATCTGCCAAACATTTGCCCACTCACCCAGCCTATCCAAGTCACCTTGCAGTCACCTAGCATCCTCCTCACAGCGAACACTGCCCCCCAGTTTAGTGTCATCCGCAAACCTGGAGATATTGCCTTCAATTCCCTCATCCAGATCATTAATATATATTGTAAATAGCTGGGGTCCCAGCACTGAGCCCTGCGGTACCCCACTAGTTACTGCCTGCCATTGTGAAAAGGACCCGTTTACTCCTACTCTTTGCTTCCTGTTTGCCAGCCAGTTCTCTATCCACATCAATACTGAACCCCTAATACCGTATGCTTTAAGTTTGTATACTAATCTCTTATGTGGGACCTTGTCGAAAGCCTTCTGGAAGTCCAGATATACCACATCCACTGGTTCTCCCTTATCCACGCTACTAGTTACATCCTCGAAAAATTCCACAAGATTCGTCAGACATGATTTACCTTTTGTAAATCCATGCTGACTTTGTCCAATGATTTCACCACTTTCCAAATGTTTCTGGCACCATCATACATTTGATTTCTAACCTAGATTCCTCATATGGGACTTTTTCCTAAAGACAAATGTTTGGCATTTCAGAATGTGGTTGTCAAATTGTGATATTGGAGTTTTCATGCAGGACCAAAGAAGGATGCCCATATTAGATTTTGTAGTTAATCAGTTGTGACAATTTGCCGGCAATTTAACTGAAGCCCAGCACCTGAGCGGATGAAAAATTCTTATTAAAAGTCAACAGTCACAGTTAGGTGTGAACCTTGAGTTTTAAATTGTGAAAAGAGACAAAGAATGAGGTGTAAAACTTTCCTAAAAAGACTGAATATGTTACAATACGTATGTTAAGCATATGTTAAAATGATAGGGATTGGGGAGAAGCAAGAATATGCTGAATATTTAGAATCAGCAAGAAAATAATGTTAGAAGTACTGTACCTTTACATTAAAAGGAACTCACTAAATTATTTCAGAAACTTGTGAGGAAAACTGGTTAAGAGGAATTCGAAAGGCATGTTTAAACACCCGATGGTGTGACTGCAATTAATTCAATTTATTTAATAGCTAGTAAAAGAATGCAGTTGCCAGTAACATTAAAATGTTTTTTTATTCCCTTTTGAATAAATATTTACAAGAGCAGAATTCTACTACTCTTTTGTCCTGCATTCCTGAATGTCTATTTGTAAACTGCTATGGGGCTACAGTGTGTGAACACAAGTATCCCCGTTTGATTTTTTTAAGATATCCACACTAAAATCAGTTCAAGGATTAAAGAAACTGATTATCACATAAAGTCACTTTTAGTTTTGCTTAAATACATCTAAAGAAAAAAGATCTCACAATTATTGTGTATTGTCACATTGTGCAAATAAGTAAAAATACTGCATATGGTGAATTTTCTCATCTGGAATCTCTGACTGAAGAAATGGGACGGGAAATGAAACCAGCCTCAATAAGACTCTTTGATTAATTTCTATACACCTTAAGGCAATGTGAACAAGAGAGGTAACGCAGCTGTTTCTGCTAGGAATAAACAAAACACTTAAGATAATAACACCATCAATAGTGCCATTGATGTTAATGTAAATTGATGATTATTTTTATTTTAGGGCCAATCTAGGCTACCGACAGTTTTAATTGTTGAATATTTTAAATGGTGGTAATTGTGGTTTCCAAGTAAGAAAACCTTGCAATTTGGAAACAAGAGGTTGGCGGTGTGAATCAATTCTGCTGGCAAACAGAAGATAGACACAAAATGCTGGAGTCACTATGCGGAACAGGCAACATCTCTGGATAGAAGGAATGGGTGATGTTTCAGTCTGAAGAAGGGTCACGACCCAAAACGTCACCCATTCCTTCTATCCAGAAATGCTGCCTGTTCTGCTGAGTTACTCCAGTATTTTGTGTCTACCTTCGGTTTAAACCAGCATCTGCAGTTCCTTCCTATGCTGCTACCAAACAAGTTGCTTCATGTAGTGAGCCAGTGTGAGAGAGGCACTTTTGCCAGTTAAATTTGTGTTTGTGTATGTTCACATTGTTATGTAGCTCTGATTTTTATTGCCAATAATTTCAAATCTCTGTTGAATAAACGCACTATTTGTTTTAAAGTGAAGCCTAACATTTCTTGTGAAAAATTAGTAACCTCATAGGAGTTTTTGTGTCATGCTGGTTTAGAGTGAGTACAGTCAATGCCAACATGGGTAAGGTGACCATGCCTCACCTGTAAAGCACCTTCTGGCATACCAGATCTATGTGGATACTAGACTTTGACATCACTGCATTTATCGAAAATAAATAATTCTTATTGGCATGAAAGTGGTAATATAAATGCACCCAAAATGTATTTGCAAATATTATCCTAGAAGCGGGTATCCTTAAAAAGCACGGGTTCCTGTATTTCACCCGTGAAGATAAATTTGAGTATTCTGCTATTTTTAGATAAACAGGGGAATATTCTTCACATGGGTAGTTTCAATCTGTTATTGTGCAACCTAATTAAATCAGGAGGCTTTGTTACTATAGCAGTAACATAAACACAACCTTTTAGGTAAGTGCTATTGATCACGGTAACTGCTCAGTTTAACGTGATTTGGTTGCACTTGCAGACAACTAAAGCAGAATATACGTCGCCTATCTCCTTCGCTCCTTAGATGCTGCTGCACCCGCTGAGGTTCTCCAGCCTTTTGGGTACCCTCGATTCTCCAGCATCTGCAGTTCCTTCTTTAACAGAATATGCAGTTGGTGAATTTTGCAGAAAGTTAAGCTACTCATCATTTTTTAATCCAAGATTATATGAGCTACAAAATTAGAAATGGATGTTGAAATATCCTGTTTTGTGCATTCTAGCTATCTTGCCTGATATGTATCAAAGGAGAACTTTCAGCCCATCATGTTCATCCTATTAGTACATTCCTATCGCTCTGTGCCTTATATTCCCACCACTTTTTTTCTCTCTCACACATATCCTTTGGCTCTACTTTGCTTCTTTATGCCATTGATCTACTTTAAAGGGTCATTCACAATAAATATTTAATCAACCAGCACATCCTCGTACTTGATAGAAAAAAGCACCTGATTGAAAGCCTCTCGATCCCGGAGACAGTATACAAATGCCACTCGCACGGCACCCAAGGTCAGAATGAAAGCCGGTTCTCTGGAGCTATGAGGCACAGCTGCCACACCACTCTCCAGCTGAAAGGAAAAAATCCATAGTGACGAAGCAATTATTAAAATTTTTCCTGCAGGATAAATGTAGGTAGCCTGAGACCCCACCAGGTAAAGTCTAAGCAGGATTGACAAGACAGTTGTCACATTTCATATAACCCATTAGTACATCCTAAACCTGTTTTAATGTGCTTACTGCTATATAGATTTGAATCCTCTGCTGATTGTATCAGCTGCAGCTTAAATTCATCGCTGTGTGTATTTTGCCTGAATCTAGTGTAACTGGAATAAGGTAGCAAATATTTTTACAATGTTGACTATGAATAACAATTTTGCCGGGTTTGGTACGCAATGGCATTTATTGTTCAGAGATTTGCCGGTTTGATTTGACTTTAATGCTTAACACTATTTCAACCTCTTTCTTTTCCCTCATCTTGCCAACCAACAACAATAAAGTAAGATTGGATTTATCTGCATACATAATGGAATGAAATGCCATGGAGTTTTTAATGGGGCCAAATATAACATTGATCTGCATATTAGAGCAGGTGTTGGGGGTGACGGAGATGGGGTTTTAGGAGCACCTTAGCGGTTTAGGTGGTGGGAAATGCCAGAATTTTGAGGTGAGTGCTGAAACATAGAAAGTAGGTGCAGGAGTACGCCATTTGGCCCTTCGAGCCAGCACCGCTTATGAACCCACTCTTTTATGAACCCTCTCTTGAAAATATCCAGTGAGTGGGCCTCCACTGCCTTCTGTGGCAGAGAATTCCACAGATTCACAACTCTCTGGCTGAAAACGTTTTTTCCTCATCCTACTCCTAAATGGCCTATCCCTTTTATTCTTAAACTGTGACCCCCTGGTCCTGGACTCCCCCAACATTAGGAACATTTTTCCTGCATCTGGCCTGTTCAATAAGCGAGTTCGGCATCTTGCGCGTGCAATGAATCATGAGATTTGTCGAAGGTAATTTGGGATAAACAAAGAACGTTGCTAGTGATTGCAAACACAGCGCTATATAAACTGTGTGTATGTGTTGGCCGGAACTCTGGGTAAAAATAACTTTTTCGGTCTAGGTTTTTATCTTCTTTGTATCTTAAAATGCTAGCAAGCAACCCTCTATCGCGTGTACAACAACCAGGACATGCCACTTCCTAAACATTGATCCAGCATGTTTTCTTCAATTATTTGCAATTCCAAAGCACTATGATTTTCCCCAACATTGTGTCTATACCTGGTACATGAAGAATTATTAAAAAACTACTCAGTAGATATGCAAAACAAGATCCCGACATGCATCCTGGAATTAATCCAGACACACATACAGTATCACTATTAGTAAATAGTCATTGGGGCTTGAGAAAACAAATTCTCTTAAAAATTGTTTATGCAAATGTAACTGCACTGGGCCTTCAAAAACTAAATGTATAGTTTAGTACTGTCAGAAAACAATTAGCCAGTTAGAATACTATGAACACAATAAATGAGCTCTGTATAGATACATGGTGAAAACAAAACTGTTTTGCAAAATAAGTACAACGTAAGAGATGTAAATCTCTGAGTTGAAATATACATGTTGCAAACTCGGCAAGTTCTGGGTTTCAGTTCATATCAAATCTGGTTGAAGATAAAGTTGAACTTCTGATCAAAATTGTCTGCAAGTGCAACCAACATCTCATTTACACAAAAATGGAGGCAGTAAATTACATAATGCTGCACAGATGGTGAAAATATCATCAATATGCGGAACTAAAGTGATGGGTCAAATGGTTTTCAGGATGTTAAACCACTTTAGATGACCTATGGCCCGTTCAGCATGAATGCGGATGTTGGCAACCTTTTTCATTTTGTGCACTTTTTCTCTGGTCATTTGCTGAATGCTACCACTGGGAAGGAGAATCTCTAAATAGGCTTGACGAAGCACCAAGTCTCCTTGAATGGGAAATCCTCTCTCCGTCATTTGACAATCCCCAGGATCAACAAAGTTGAAACATCCACTCTTCCTAACAACGTGTTTATCAGATGATTGCCCGCCCCAAGCTTTTGATAAGAATGTGATCATGCCGTTTGTGGCAATTCCAACCAATAGTTTCACTGTGTTGTGTTTCTTGTAGTCGGACCATGTGAAAGCCTGCAACTGTAGATGCCGTAGTCATTCTATATATATCTCCGTGCACTCGAGAATGCATCTCGGTGCTGGGCATTTATTTATTATCTGTTTCGGCTGCGTGGACCTTATCAAATCACGATCTGGCCAGAAAATCAGGGGTTTCAGTTCGATGGCTGGGAATTCCAAGTATTGAATATTTCAGAACATGTACCCCCACTGAGTCCAAACAAAGTGGCGAGAAACACCATCGGCAACCCAAGGTGCAGCTTCATCACAAATGAGTTTTGAGGCATTTGTTTGAATTTGAGCAGATAGGATATGTCTAGACACTTCAGAATTCATTATGAATCAGCAATTGTATCATCAATGAAGATAAGTGAGCCAGTACCTTCAGCAGCCATACATGCCCAGACCATAAGACCCCCACAACCGTATTTCACAGATGAGGTGGTATGCTTTGGATCTTGGGCAGTTCCTTCTCTCCTCCATACTTTGCTCATGCCATCACTCTGATAAAAGTTAATCTTCGTTTCATCTGTCCACAAGACTTTTTTCCTGAATTGTGGTTACTCTTTTAAGTACTTCTTGGCAAACTGTACCTGGCCATCCGATTTATGTGGCTAACCAGTGGTTTGCATCTTGCAGTGTGGCCTCTGTATTTCTGTTCATGATGTCTTCAGCGGACAGTGGTCATTGACAAATCCACACCTAACTCCTGAAGAGTGTTTCTGATCTGTCGGACAGGGTGTTTGGGAATTTTTCTTTATTACAGAGAGAATTCTTCTGTCATTAGCTGTGGAGGTCTTCCTTGGCCTGCCAGTCCCTTTGCGATTAGTAAGCTCACCAGTGGTCTATTTCTTCTTAATGATGTTGCATACAGTTGATTTTGGTAACCCTAAGGTTTGGCTGATGTCTCTAACAGTTTTATTCTTGATTCTCAGTCTCATAATGGCATTTTTGACTTTCATTGGCACAGCTTTGGTCCTCATGTTGATAAACAGCAATAAAAGCTTTCAAATGTGATGGAAAGACTGGAGGAAAGACTAGGTGCTGATAGCTCTCTTATACCTGCATTAAGGAGGCAGTTAAACACACATGAGCAATTACAAACATCTGTGAAGCCACGTGTCCAAACATTACGGTGCCCTGAAATGGGGGGACTATGTATAAACACAGCTGTAATTTCTACATGGCGAAACCAAAATGTAAATGGCCTTTATTAAACTCTGACAATGTGCACATTAACCACATGTGATTTTTTTTCTATTACAAATCTCACATTGTGGAGTACAGAGGCAAATAAATAAATGATGGGTCTTTGTCCCAAACATTATGGAGGACACTGTACAATTAAAGTAAGCATGCAGGTACAGCAGGCAGTGAAGAAAGCTAATGGCCTTCATAATGAGAGGAGTTAAGTATAGCAGCGAAGAAATTCTTTTGCAGTTTGTACAGGGCCCTGGTGAGAATACACCTGGAGTATTGTGTGCAGTTTTGGTCTACTAATTTGAGGAAGGACATTCTTGTTATTGAGGGAGTGCAGCGTAGGTTCACAAGGTTAATTCCCGGGATGGCGGGACTGTCATATGCTGAAAGAATGGAGCGACTGGGCTTGTATTCACTGGAATTTAGAAGGATGAGAGGGGGTCTTATAGAAACATATACAATTATTAAGGGATTGGACAGGCTAGATGAAGGAAACATGTTCCTGGTGTTGGGGGAATGCAGAACCTGGGGTCAATGTTTAAGAATAAGGGGTAGGCCATTTAGAACTGAGATGAGGAAAAACTTTTTCACACAGAGTTGTGAATTTGTGGATATCTCTGCCACAGAAGGCAGAGGGTGCATTCAAAAGAGAGTTAGATCGAGCTCTTAGGGCTAGCGGAATCAAGGGATGTGGGGAGAAGACGGGAATGGGGTACTGATTGTGGATGACAGCCATGATCCCACTGAATGGCGGTGCTGGGTCAAAGGGCCGAAGGTCCTACTCCTGCACCTATTTTCTACGTATCTATGTAATTTGTGGAAACATATTTATTCACATTGGTCAATCAATGCAAAGGGTTTTAAGCAAGGAACAATACCTGATATTTCGCTTGGGTATTGATTTCTCTAACTTCACGTAACCCTTGCTTTACTTCTCTCTCCGTCCCTCCCCTATCCTAGTCTAGTTCTAGACCAGGTTTCTCTTTAGAAAATTAGGTATAATTGGGTTAGTTGAAAGGTGCTTTGTCTCGCGGGAGGCTGCAGGAGAGAGGTTGCTAGGAGAGGCGAAACTGTATCAGTAAAGATCAATTCTTTTATTTACCTCTCGAATTTCCCTCAGAATCACAAATTCACAGAAACTATACAAAATCATATCTTGCTGTAAGGTCGCTAGGTTGGGAGTAAATATTGAATAATGACTCGGGGAAACGATATTATATTGTAATTGCTGCGTTTCTTAATGAGATCCATTTAAACATGATGGTCATTACTGGGGAGGCAGCTCCTGAAGGTAATGGTTTGTACGGAGGAACATAGGTCACTGCCATACATATAGAGCCAAACAATTTATCAACAGCATATAAAAAGAAAACCTGCCACAGTTGATTGCATCAGTCGTGTGTTTTTTAGAGGTAAATTATTGCAATCCTTCTGAAAATAAACACAATTTGAAACCTGCACAAATGTTCATAATGTTTTATTTTTTTATGCTTTTCGTGATGCTGGATGGCAGTGTTAGGAAATAGCTCTTTGCACTTTTGCGGGCAATTCTTAACTTATGTTGAAAGAAATATTCGTTCCGAGCTGGCGTTAATATTGAAACTGGCACCTTATTCTTTTCTCTCTCCACTGCTGGTACAAGATTCTGTCGAGGTTGACCCACGGGGACTCGGTAAATATGATGATAGAAGCTCCATTTTATTGTAACGAGGCAAGAGTAATGTTGCCACTGGAGAACCACAATGGGCAACGTATTTAGGAACAATGCAACACACACCTATGCATGGGCTCAGACGAATGTATGTACAGGTGTAGCCACACAGAGTTGTCCCAAAAATGGAAGCAGTTGCCCTCATAAATGTGCTCGTTCATCAAACAGTTTCCTTCTCCTCCCCGCATGGAGACACCCAGATAGTATGGGAATGTCAGAAAAGTGGAAATGAATGCACAATCAATGTTCGCATTGATCTTACCATTCGTTGCTTGCATTATGATTCACCTCAGATCATGTGATGCTACTGGATTTCAACAGGAAATGGATATGAATTCCCATTAGCTTTAGAAATGCACCATTATCTTGTTATGCCACTTGTTATCCCCTCAGGATCATAAGGTCATAAGGAATAAGAGTAGAATTAGGCCATTTGGCCCATCAAGTCTATTCCTCCATTCAATCATGGCTGATCTATCTCCCCCTCCTAACCCCATTCCCTTGCCTTCTCCCCATAACCTCTAACACCTGTACTAATCAAGAATCTATCTATCTCTGTCTTAAAAATATCCACTGACTTGGCCTCCACAGCCTTCTGTGGCAAACAATTCCACAGATTCACTGCCCTCTAACTAAATAACTTTCTCCTCACCTCCTTCCTAAAAGAGGTGAGGAGAATTCTGAGGCTATGACCTCTAGTCCTCGACTCTCCCATTAGTGGAAACATCCTCTCCACATCCACTCTATCCAAACCTTTCACTATTCTGATAACCATTGTTTTGTTTAGTGCTGTTCATGAAACTGAGGACTTTCACCGATATAAAAGTAAAGTTGGTGCCTTTATGGCAATGATTGGTTCCATTGGAACTGTTACATCAGGGGATGAAATAGCAAATGCTGGAAATACTCAGATGGTTAGACAGCATTGGAGGGAACCAAGGTTAATATTTCAGGCCAACAAACTGGGAACATTTACAGGGAAAGATGACAGGAGATAAGATTCATTGACCATTTGCAGCTGTGATGATAAGCCATCAACCTGAAATAGCAATCTCTTTGTTCCAGCACAGATATTGCCTGACGTGACTGGTGAGTATTTCCAATATTTTTGGATACCTGACATCTGCGGGAGTTTGCTCTTGCACAAGTATCAATCAGGTTGCCAAAACTACAGATCACCCTTTGTGCTAGGGATTAGCATGGTGCAGGATGGAATCACTTGTCTAATATCAGCACATGCTTTTTTTCTGCTGAAATTGCGGTCAAGCATACTTTGTATTGAGAATGAGTCAGTGATGACATTTCAATATTTATAAATGGGAGAGAGGTGTCAGAGATGGTCCAAGTGAATTTGAGTGCAGGATGGAAATTGGTGGTGAAGTTAATGAAGATCATGAATATTTATAAAGAGGGGGGGTCTGAAGAAGAGTCTCGACCCGAAACAGGAATAGGTGATGTTTCGGGTTTTCACACTGAAGAAGGGTCTCGACCTGAAACGTCACATATTCCTTTTCTCCAGACATGCTGTCTGACCCGCTGAGTTACTCCGGCTTTTTTGTGCTATCTTCGAGTCAGCGATGAGTCTTGATCTGGGTAGAAGGGAGTTCCTCAGCTGTATGCTGACAATCCCTGTTTAGAATTACCTAATTACATTTGAAATGGATTCCCACAGAGCAGATGCACATGCTGAACTTCACAATCCAAGCTCTTTCTAGGTTTAATGACAGCTGATACCAGTTAAATTAGCAACCATCGGACACTTGAGCTGTACACAACGCCAGTTCAACAATTAACTTTTATGTCTTTAGTTGCGCTACCACCTTTGATGTTCTTGCATTAGCATCATAGTTATTACATTTACGGGCCTGTTAAGCTGCTGTAAGTAAGAATTTTGCTGTTCTGTTGTTGATACATATGACAATTAAAAAGGGTTATATTAACTGGGAGATTTATTGAAATTGCACAAAATTTTCAAGGCAAGTTTAAAATTCTGGATTTGCCCAGCTGAAAATAGTCTGTTTAAAAATAACACTGCCATTTTTGGAAATGTGTTAGGTTTTGGATAGATTAATTAGCAATTGCAGCAATCAATCCAACACCAATCAAGCGTGCCGCCCATCAACAAGCTATTTTGGGACTGTGATGAGCAATCGTATATTAAACACTGTAATTTGTTCAGCTGCAGGGTGTAATTTTTATATACCTTGAATGAGAGCTAATATCATCTTCAACAATCACGTTAATTCAGCTGAGTGCACGTCTTTATACCCATAATCTTGGATGTCATTCAGTTGAAGTAACAACTGCTGCATAGCTCATCCAGTCCAAGTCTCATCAGTTCTGCAGAATTCAACAATGTGGATGCAAGTGGAAAAAGGAGGCATTTTCCATTCTTTTGATATTTTCCAGGGAACAATTAAAAGTGATTTTTCTTTTGTTCTAAACAGCTTTCAGTACATCCTTAAAGCTGCAGAGTTCAATTTCTGTCCAGTAATCAGCCTTTCAAGTTTGCTTATTGCAACAAAAATAAATAAAAGCTTTGAAAGGAGATCTCCATTATGTAATCCCACAGAGCTAAGTATACTTTCCGGACAGTTTGTTTATTTTTCTTTAACCTTTTGTGTTTTACAGCCGGAAAACCTACAGAAGAATTGGCTTCGGGAATTTTACCAGGTAGGAATGTTTGTGAGAGAATTGGAGATTTCCTCCCATGTGGAATATAATAGCATTCGCTGAAAACAAAAAACAATTCAATTTCAGTTGCGACTGAGAAAGATTATATTGGTTATTGGTGATGAGTCAAGTTACTTTTTGCAAAATATTTGTATGTAACATGTTTTGCACAGAACTGAAAATGTGTTTTAATTAAGAGTCCACTATGTTACTCAACATATTGTCCCGTTGACTGGGAATGATATTTTGTTTTGATAATTTCTGCTGTTAAAGAGTTGATGTTCTAGACTGACTGTTGCATTGTTTAAATGGAATAGGCTTCAAAAATAGAGAGTCTGGACATCCTGGCTGGAACTGCTGTTCTGAAATTGACCCCTTTTTAATTAAGCTTCTTCCATTCTTTCTGCACAGACTTAACACAACCTGCTTAGAGTCCCAGCTAATTACTGCACTATTGGTGTACTTAAAATAATTTGCCAGCGAGGACTGACATGCTTAAAATAACCCTTCCATTGGTCTGAAGAATTTATAGGGATTGTTTGCTAAATGCTTATTTCAGAATGTCTTAACCAGTGTCGTTATTTGTTGACTGATCATGTGACATGTAGTTTGTAAATATAGATTTTCATGCAGCCTTGTAGTTGATAATGTGTGAAAGATGTGCTTTGATAAGCTCTGATGTTGGCCAATAATAAATTGGTAACTCCAATGCATTGTTTCCATGGGGAATGTCCAAAGGTAGACCTTGTACAACGTACATGAAACTAATGTTAATTTGCAATCCCGCCTTAAAATGAGCAGTCAATTAATATTTGCAAACTTTGAGTTTTATGTATTAATTCACTGCTTGATCCATTTGGAAATGGGGATCGATTGATTCGTTTTTACTCTTTTTGTTCTGTTGTCATATTTTCAATTTTTAAGATTAAGTGCCAGAAGTGGATTGTAGCTTAGTCGCTGATCACCCACTTCTACCACTGACTGTGATGTATTTCAGTCACGAACTCTAATGTAATGTGAATTAACATTACGTTGTTTGTGTTTAACATATTGCCGTGTATGGAAGACATGTGGTTGCTATTAGAGGCTGCAGAATTTCAAACAGACGCAACCTATTTGACAATTACTGGCTACATGATCTTTACAGCAGACTAACCTGACATGTCGTATGCCCTTTTTGTGTAGACAGAGGAGATTTCAAGTCACACTTCCCTCACCAAAAAAAAACAAAGAATATAGTAAACATGACAAAGTTACTGATGAAGTGGAATAATGCTGTGCAGAGTAATGTCATAAGAGTCAGGGCATCATCAGAAAACACATGAAACGTTGCGTGGATATCAATTTTTTTTCGGCAATTATGCTCAGTTTTCTTCATGGCAGTAATATCAATAGCAGTTGAAGTTTAAATTGTGAACATCGTCTGCCCAATCCATATTTGGCATTAAAGTTAGTACCTTCATAATTCTGTATGATGAATCTTGTCCCCTACATTGAATGACATAACCAGCAGCATAAAAATACTTTTTTACTGCACCACACAGCTGATGTAGTAACTGCCATATTTGGTTTTCATCTGCTTCAATGACACAGACATTTCAAGACATTTCTCTTTAGCTTAGTTTTAGTGTAAAGATACGGCTCGGAAACAGGCCCATTGGCCCACCGAGTCCGCACTGACCTGCGATCCCCGCACATTAACACTACTCTACACACACTAGGGACAATTTTGCATACATAACAAGCCAATTAACCTGCGAACCTGTACGTCTTTGGAGTGTGGGAGGAAATCAAAGATCTCGGAGAAAACCCACGCAGGTCACGGGGAGAACGTACAAACTCCGTACAGACAGCACCTGCAGTCGGGATCGAATCTTGGTTTCTGGCGCTGTAAGGCAGCAGCTCCAGCGCTACACCACCCTGCCGCCTCCAAACAAAAAAAAAAGTTTGGTGCAAATTTATGTTTAGGTTTACAAGCCCAGGTCGAAATTCCAATAGAAACCAGTAGTGCTAAAACCAGTAGAGTCTTACTGGTTTCTACTGGTCCAATTCTCTACTGGTTTTAATATGGAAAGTGAAATAATACCAGTAGAAACCAATAGGGATTTCCTACTGGAGCCATGTAGCAGACCAGTACAAATTCTTCTTGGAACCAGTAGAAACCAGTACAAATCTTCATGGAACCAGTAGAAACCAGTACAAATTATTCATGGAACCAGTAGAAACCAGATGGAATTCCTACTGGAACCAGTAGAAAACCAGTACAAATCTTCATGGGACCAGTAGAAACCAGTACAAATTATTCATGGAACCAGTAGAAACCAGATGGAATTCCTACTGGAACCAGTAGAAACCAGTACAAATCTTCATGGAACCAGTAGAAACCAGTACAAATTATTCATGGAACCAGTAGAAACCAGATGGAATTCCTACTGGAACCAGTAGAAACCAGTACAAATCTTCATGGAACCAGTAGAAACCAGTACAAATTATTCATGGAACCAGTAGAAACCAGATGGAATTCCTACTGGAACCAGTAGAAACCAGTTGGATTTCCTACTGGAACCAGTAAAGACCAATTAAAATTCCCATTGGAACCAGTAGAAACCAGTTGGAATTCCTACTGGAACCAGTAAAGACCAATTAAAATTCCCATAGGAACCAGTAGAAACCAGTTGGAATTCCTACTGAAACCAGTAAAGACCAATTTAAGTTCCCATATGAACCAGTAGAAACCAGTAGGAATTTTTACAACAACCAGTAGAAGACCAGTGTAGCTAATCACACTGGAACCAGTACAAACCAGTAGAAACCAGGAGGAATCCCTACTGGATCCAGTAGAAGAGTTCCAGTAAAGAGCAGTTTCAGAGTATTTGGATGCTTCACTGGACTGTTAGAATGCACATCGGCAGGACATTGGTAGGAAAAGTAGATTTGGAATGATGCCACCAGAAGTCCAGCAGGTCGAATGAGACATAAACATATCTGAATGCTAAAAACCAATGGAGGCTTACGTACAACAACACATTCCACAAACAATCACACAAACTCATGCTATATAAATTGCATACACACAAAAAGATTTTTTTTTTACATGTTCAATATCTGTGACTTCAGATGATGAACTTTTAATACAGATACAGTAGGTGGATCATAAATCAACTCCGTTGCTTGGCACCATGAAGAATATTACTTTAGTGAGCACACCAATATGTATGCACTTTTAACGGGGTGCATCTTTGCCAGTTCAAAATTCTTACTTTACATCCATAGCAAATAATTTTTCTACGTTCTATGACATAGTAAATACATGTAGCGAACACATGCATTTATAGTACTACAATGGATTCTCATTCTCACTTGCTCTTTAGTTACTTGACATTTTAGGTGATTGCTCTTGTAAGACACTCAATGAAATTTCAGTGACTTCAAATGAAAGGAAAACAGGAATTTCATGACATAACAATATGATATTGACTTATGACAGCAATAGAAAGAGTTGTTCAAAAAATATACACTCTTTGTGTTGTTTGGCAAGTGATAATCTGTGAGGTAACATTAAAACAATCAAATAATTCTTTGGTTTACAATGAGAGAGATCACATGGCAAGAAATATACATGTATAATACAGTGTACATAGAAAGACATAAGAAAAAGCTACTGGTAACAGTAAAAACAAAGAACACAGTCCACATTTGAATTATCAAATGGTCATGAATACTTTATCTACATTTTAGGTGACTGGTTGTATAGCGCACTCAACTACTTTCCCTATCGACAACATACCAAGTAAACAGCTTTTTCTCGACATCATGGGGAAATAAATTGAATTCTATGAGGTACTGTTAAAACAATTGCCATTATTTGGTTTAGAATGAGAAGGATCATGTGGCAAGAAACATGTATAATACTCTGAAAGACATGAAAAAGAAGATACTGGTAACATTAAAAACAAAGAACATCATGACGCCATGAATACAGTAGACATTTGAATTATCAAATGCTCATGCATACACTCTATTTACATTTTAGGTGACTGCTTTTGGTGCTTAGTGCACTCAACTACTTTCCCTGACTATTGACAACATCCCCTGTTTGACAAAATAAGTTTGAATTTCCAAACAATTTCCATGTCTCATTTCTTTGTGCTACAGATTACGTGATTGTTCTACTCGTATACATTATATAAACGTTCATCAAAATGGAGGCAGCTGCTGTAATCATCGATGAAGAGTAATAACAGAAATTGAAGGGGCATACAGGTCTAGATCTCTATATGTAAGTTAGTCTAGAAGAATCGAAATATTTTAAAACAGTACATATTATCGTGACAGAAAAAGCTGCATACAAGGTGCTACATAAGCACTTGCCTGATTGCTCAGGGTAAGTGAAAATCAAAGTCAGGCAAGTGTTTTGGAACAATGACTAAAAAATGTCTGCCCGATTCGGGCGAGCAAAAAGTTTTGAAGCCACCTTTTTTTTTTCACATTTTTATGATGAGAGTATGCATGAAATATTACACATTTCCTCAGTGTCTCACAATCAATGTTACATTGTAGCTAACATTTCTAATTTCTAATACATTTCTAATACCATTTAGATTGTAGTATTAGTACGAGAAGTAGACCAACAAAACTGCCATTTCCCGCCATTTTTTATTCTCGGTCTGCTCCCTCTGAGACTGAAGTCTATTGGCTAGTATATATTTTGCCCCAGTTGTGGAATGGATCTTTGAATGTTATAAATAAATGACTTGACAACAATGAAGTTTCTAGTTCCATTAGTATAAACAGTTTTCCGCGGCTATAATGGTTATTAAACCATCAAAAACTACTGAGTCAAGCACTTGTGCAACAAATCTTTATTTTGACAAAACACAATTACAGTTCCCACTACAGTACCTAACCACCGCAGGTTCGACCTCGTATCTGCCTGCTCAAGCCCTCCTGGCCTTGCTCAAACAGAAACACTCCAGAAGGTCACGCAGTCCTAACTGCTCTCCCAGAAGATCAACATCGGACCTCGTGGGAGCGGACTATTATAGGTCCCCGAACCTCGAGGGGCCGAACCACATGGGGGGTGGTCGCTTTACAATCCAATTGCAGATATCAATTAATCCCGTACATGACAGACATTTCCCTAACCCAATCATACAGTGGCTAATGCATTGTATTCAAACAGTGTTTCTCAAAGAAAACGAACATTGCAACATGTGCCCTGATATGCAAGAAAACCAGACAAGGCTCAATACTTAATCCAATCAACATCCAGCAAAGTAAAGTTTTGCAACATTATTTACAACGTGTATATCTGGTTTGCATTCATCCAATCCATTCTATGCATTTTGCACATAATTGTCATTCCTGCAGATGTTCAATTTTTTTTCCAGCAGCTCTGAACTAGGCTCTAGACAAACCGGCACCATTCTGCAGCTTGTCCCATTTCCACAGAAGGCACTTTTAAATTGAACAAATGGTCTAGCAGCCCAGAAGCCTTTACTCAATTTTAGGGTCCTGGCCCCTCCAATTTGGCCAGGATTAACATTCCGATATACAATGAAAATACTTGTTTTGCATGCTATCTGGTCAAATCATATAATGCATGAGTACAATCGAGCAGTATATAAGTATGACAGGTAGTGCAAGAAGAAAAAATACCAGAGTGCAGAATGTAGTATTGGCAGTAGCATCAGAGTGGGTAGACCAGGAACAAATTGATTGTGATATTTATGCCTAGGAAGTTGACGCACTCAACTTCAGCACCATTGATGTTGACTCAAGCGTATACCCCACCTCGTTTCCTTCGGTCTGAATTATGGTCCCGACATGAAACATCACCTATCCATCTTCTTCAGCGATGCTGCCTGACTCTGAGTTACTCCTGCACTCTGTGTGGTTTTTTTCAATAACTTTGTCTTGCTGACATTGAGGGAGAGGTTGTTGGCTTGACACCATGTTACTCTCTATCTTCATGTACTCCATCTCATCATTGTTTGAGATCTGGCCCGCTACGGTGGTGTCATCTGCAAAACTTTGTAGATGAAGTTATAGCAGAAGATAGAGACACAAGAAACTGCAAACCTTCAGCCATACAACCATGTCATAATAGTTCTACAGACCACTGCTGGTTTCTATTACTATTTTCTACGTCAACAAATACAATCAATCATTCAGACATTAAAATCCACATGTTTGCTTTGATAGTACACAATACCCACTGGCTTCATCGAACTTCACAATATCACTGGTTCGAACAATGCTTAATGGACATTGTCGTCTCTGAAAGCACGTAAGCGTACGAGAATTTTGGCTGTGCCATTGCTCGAAGTTGCGACATGAACATCAACTGGTAGTGATGGCTTGAATAATGATGCTGACACTTCGAGAGACGCGTGGACGATACTTATAATAACGTTATGGGCTATTACATAAAGAATGAAAGTAAACGCTAGCTAGACTATTGTGTAGAAATATGCGGAGCTCATCGATTTTAACACTCAACGGTACAGGATAATTCAGAAATATCGTTGTGTTCGTTCCCCACGGTTTGCACGTACGTACGCTGGTCGGATGTATGTGTCACGTCGCACGCCACGCACGCATGTCGTATACCTTGAAAATCAAATTGACCCGCGCTCTTTGTTGTCTCGCTTGAACTCAAGGGCCGAATTGTATGACGTGGTATTGCAACCAATTGCCGTAACTCCGTGGTTTGTTATAATATTGATGCATCGAAAAAAAATTAAGATTTCTTAAAATCATGTAATAATTTTTTCAAGTGTGTTTATATTTTTGTTTTTGAATTGCATATTTAATGTTGTACTGCATTATTTACAATCTCTTTGAACCAGTAGACTCTACTGGATTCTACTGTTTGACTTCATATTATTTTTCCACCCTATAAATCTCTTATACCAGTAGACTTCTGGTTTCTAATGGTCTCTGCTGTTTTTTGACATGGCGTTTTCCACCCAATTCAAACCAGTAGACTCTAATTGCTTCTAGTGGTTTCTACTGGTCTGACCATGTTTTTTCCAATCTCTTTGAACCAGTAGACTCTACTGGACTCTACTGTTTGACTTAACATTATTGCCACCCTATCTTAAACCAGTAGACTCTACTGGTTTATATTGGTCTCAAGTGGTTTGACTTGTTATTTTTACATGCAAAATTGTAGTGGTCTTCACTGGTTTTTCTACTGGTTTAACTTTGTATGTAACACACCATTTCAAACCAGTAGACTCTACAGGTTTCTACTGTTTTCTACAGGTTTGACTCCCTACTTGAAACCATGACACTGTACTGGTTTCTAATGGTTTCTACTGGTTTGACTTTGTAATTTTATACCCCTCTTAAAACCAATAGAATCTACTGGTTTCTATTGGCTTCTTCTGGTCTTCGTTCCAGTTGGATCTACTGGTTTCTAATGGAATCATATATTGAACCACTGGAAATTCCCATAGAAACCACTAGGATCCTGAAACCAGTATAAATCAGTAGAAGGTCTCTACTGGTTTCTACTGGTTTCTATGGGAATTTCGACCTTGGAGTTAAAGAAGATAACAGAATCATTTAGATCAGGGCTTTCTTTGCCTTGGGCGCAAAGTGCTGAAGTAATGCGAGTCTGAAGAAGGGTCCCAACCCAAAACGTCACCTATTTGCGTTCCCCTGATATGCTGTCTGACCCGCAAAGTGACTTTAGTATTTTATGTCTTTTCTTGTCAACCAGCATCTGCAGTTCCTTATTTCTACGTCTTCCCGTGCAGAAAAGATGTTACCAGGACTCGAGGGCCTGAGCTATAGGGAGAGGTTGAACAGGCTTGGATTTTATTCCTTGGTGTTCATGAGGATGAGGGGTGCTCTCATAAAGGAGTATAAGATCATGAGAGGAATAGAGAGGGTAAATGCAGTCTTTTACCCTGTGTTGAGGAATCAAGAACCAGAGGAATAATTTAAACTGAGGGGGGGAAAGAGTTAACTTGAGGAGACATTTTATTACACAAAGGGTGGTAGGTTTATGGAATGAGGTGTCAGAGGAGATGGTTGAGGCAGGTACTATCACAATGTTTAAAAAACATTTGGACAGGTACATGGATAGGATAGATTTAGAAGGATATGGACCAAACGCAGGCAAGTGGGACCAATGTAGATGGAGCATGTTGTTCGAAGTGGGCGTTGGACTATAGGTTCACCATATTCAGCACTGAATTCCACAAATAATATTTACAACTTCTGAATTTTTGCATTTCCAAATTGCCTCGAGTATTGGAGGGTGGCTGATTACTGGGCACTGGTTCTCATTTGAGGTTGAGGAGCAGAATTATGTGCCGGGAGATTAGACTACTTCAGTTCTAGTGCACTGAAAAATTAATGCATTTAGTACTGAGACCTATCCACTTCCCACACAAAAGTCATGAAATAGGCTAATGGAAGATTTGAAACAATAGTTGGGAAGTTTAAACCCTGAAGGGATATTCCACCACAGGAACGGAAATTCAACAAGTCTCTACCCAACTGTATACTGGAATGGTCATCAAAGACCCAATCCAGTCCAACCCAATCAGTCTGAAGAAGTGTCTCGACCCTAAACGTCGCCCATTCCTTCTCTCCTTCTCTCAGCCTCACCCGCTGAGTTACTCCAGCATTTTGTGTCTACCCAATCCCTTAAACATACAGACAATTCTCGGCAGCCATGGAGGTGGGGGAAAACAAGAATGGGGAGGGGAGGGGGGCACACAGTTGTCATTGTGTTTTACTGCCCATGCTCTTCTTCATACAATCCACTGCCATGAAGCAGTTTCATGCTTTGAGTGTCCCACAGCAAGGTTTGAAGTGATCATTGAGGCAGAAGACATGTGGAAATGCAGAACATTAAATGGCCCCAAAACAAGTTGGGACTAGAAAGGAAAATGATTGGGGGAAAAAGTTTAGTGGAATGAGGGTTTAGCGGTCTAACGAGTGCTTTGATCAATAAATCAAGGTGACAAGGAGACTCTTTAATAGGAATAGAGTGTACAGGACGGAACTGCAGATGCTGGTTTATACCAAAGATAAACACAAAATGCTGGAGTAACTCAGCGGGACAGGCAGCATCTCTGGAATGGGTGATGCTTCGGGTCGAGACCTTTCTTCAGACTAAGAGTCGGGAGAGAGAGAGTCTTGAGATATTGAAGGGTAAAATGTGAAAATGACAGATCAAAGCGGACAAAGTTATGGAAATAGTTCATTGTTAGCTGAAGGTGACAAGGAGGCATACAAACCGTAAAATTAATCAGAAGAACAATTAAACTAGTTGGGAGGACTAGGGTGGGGGAGGGAAAGAGAGAGAGAGAGAGAGGGAAAGCAAGGGATAATTGAAGTTAGATAAATCAATATTCACAACGATGGGTTGTAAGCTACGCAAGCAAAATATGAGGTGCTGTTCCTCCAATTTGTGTTGGGCCTCAGAGTGAGAGAGTCAAGGGTCTCAAGTCGAAACATCACCCATTTATTTTCAAAAGAAATGCCTGTCCCGCTGAGTTGGTCAAGTATTTTGCGTCTCTCTTTAACATGAATTTCATTTCAGCGCTGTCTGCTCCTTATATTTTCCTGATTGTATGACGAAGAAAGGTCGCACTCAAAGTCTCCAAATTATGTCGTCAATGAACAAATGGGAATCGTGCAAATTTTGAGGCGCTTAGGTACATGTCTGAAACTGGGGAAAAAATATGAGGTGTTGTAATGTGAATAGTGCCTGGAAGTGCCTTCAATTTTCAATTAGCGGAGAAGTAAGTGGACATGGACAAATATGCACCCATATAAATTCAATATTCCCTCCGCTATCATCTAAATAGATTATCATTGAGTTTTTATTCCTTGAGCAATTAATCTCGGCTGACCATTAGTGCAGTTCTGCTTTGGTGGCTGTGTTTCAAAAAGATGAGATCTAAAATTGAATCCCATGTCCCTGTTTAGGTAGATGCAAGCAATCGCATGACAGTATTTTAAAGCAGACTTTGGAGTTCTTCCAACATTTCTCTTCTAGGCAACTGCATAAGAAGGGAGGTTGGTTTGCTTGTCGTTACATTTATTGCTGTTTATGGGAATAGCTGATGCCATCACTGCCCAAATCCTGAACTAGTTTTGGCATTACACTGCGATGTCAATATGGTGTTAACTTGAAGTGAAAAATAACAGTGGAGCCAATGGAACTTGTTCTTATTCATGGACCAGCATTAGACGGACTTGAGCAGAAGGCTAATGGACAATTTTATGGTGAAAGTTTGAAAGCTAGCGTCAACCTAATCCCGGAAACACAAGAAAGTGGAGATGCTGGAATCTTGAGCAAAAAACAAAGTACCGCAAGAACTCAGTGGGTCGGGGAGCATCTGTGGAGGGAATGGCCAGACACTGTTTTGGGTCGGTACCTTTCTTAAGAATGGAGTTTCCCTGATCTTAAGAAGGATCCCGATGTGAAATGTATTTTATCCATTCCCTCCATAGATGCTCCCTGACCCGCTGAGTTCCTCCAGTTTTAAATAAAACCCTACTTCATGAACGGAACACCACTGATCACAAGAGCACAAGAAAATGGAAGCAGGAGGAGACCACCACCAGTCCCTCAAGCCTGCTCCATCATTCAGTATGCTCACGGCTAATCTATTCTGCCCTCCTCGAGACCGGGTGGCGCCAACAGTCTGTCCCTTCCTTCTTTGTTGTTTTTATAGTATGTGTTAAATGTATGTTTTAGTGTTCTTTAGCTTGTTTTATGTGACGGGGTGGGGGGCAGTTGGGAGAAACTTTTTTTAATCTCTTACCTCGACGGAGAAGCGCTTTTTTCTGTATCGTATCTCGGCCTAACATCAAGGAGCCGGCGGCCTCTAGAGACCGACTTCGGGAGCTCCAACCGCGGGAGGCTGCTGAACTTAACATTGCGGTGCTCACGGTCCCTGGTTAGAGACCGGCTTTGGGAGCTCCAGGCTGCAGGAGCTTTGACCGCCCTGAAACGGGAGCTTCGATCGCCCCGACGCGGGGGAATAAAGAGGAAGAAGATTAGACTTTATTGCCTTCCATCACAGTGAGTAATGTGGGGAATCCACTGTGGTGGATGTTTATTTTAACTTTTATGTAGTTGTGTGTCTTGTTTTGTTTCATCTGGCAGAATGGCAATTCGAGTTTCACTGTACCTTAATTGGTACATGTAACAATAAACTGAATCTTTGTATAATCCTCAATTCCTTGATCATTCAAGTATTTACCCCTCTCTCTCTCTCTCTCTCTCTCTCTCGCTCTCTCTTTCTCTCTGTCCAATGATCTAGCCTTCGCCACCTTCTGAGAGAAGACATTTCTGTGATCCTCAGTTTTAAATGTCTGGCTCTTTACTTTGTTGCTGTGTCTGCCCCCTGGTTTGTGACTCTCCCACTGATGAAAAAATAGAAATTTGCGCTCCTACAAGAAGGATAAAATAATTCCTCCACTGTTGTTTGAATTGTTTTGAAGTGAAAAACAGCCCCTTTAGAGCTACTTAACACCTGTGCACGTATAATCACCTGGATTAGCTGTCAGTGAACATCTTAAAAATGTACGGACTGTTAATTACTGTCAAACTGTCTTCCTGGTAAGGAACAAGTCTCATTCCTTGTTGATGTAACATTCCTTTGAAGATGTAACATTTGAGGTTACTTTCTCTGAATCTTAGTTTCTCTGAATTTTAGTTTCCTTCCTGTAATTTAGTACCGTAAAGGGCCTGCCCCACTTGGGCGTCATTGGTGCGCGATGATTTTGTGAATCCCAAAATCCTGGGGCGACGCGCGCGACCACACACCACTGCCTACGTTACCACGCACCATGCGCGCGTAATGCACGCCATGCGCGCATCACTTGCGCGTCACGACGCTTGCATTGTAACACGTAAATCAAGCACAAATGACGCCCAAGTGGGACAGGCCCTTAACAGTCATTCAATCTGAGTTGCTTGCAATATTTATTCTCACTCCAGATGCCTTGACTTGCTCAATACAATATAATTAGCTCATGTTTTACTAATGTAACAAAGCAGAATGTATTCTGCCTTTTTCAAGTAAACCATTTCTATCTACGATAAGCAAATACAATTTTAAGAATTCTGAAGAAACTGCAGATGCTGGAATCTTGAGCACAACACAATGCTGGAGGAACTCAATGGCAGCATCTGTGGAGGGTAGACACAAAGTTGGAGTAACTCGGCGGGTCAGACAGCATCTCTGGAGAAAAGGAATCGGTGATATTTCAGGTCGAGTCCCTTCTTCAGACAGAGTCAGAGGAAAGGGATACAAGAGATATCGACGGTGATATATAGAGAGATATAGAATAAATGAATGAAGGATATGCAAAAAAGTAACAATGCTAAAGGAAACAGACCATTGTTAGCTGTGGGCTAGGTGAAAATGAGTTACGGAAAATGAGACTCAACAAGACTTCTTTGAAACTAGTACAACAACTTGGATGAGGGAGGGACAGAGTGACAAGGGATGCAAGGGTTACTTGGAGTTAGATAAATCAATATTCATACCACTGGGTTGTAAGCTGCCCAAGCAAAATATGAGGTGCTGTTCTTCCAATTTGCATTTGGCCTCACTCTATGAAGAGAATGGACACATGGCATTTTGGATCGGGACCTTTCTTCAGAAGTATTAGCAGAATCTTATGTAAGCATCGTGAATGTTTTAGGGGAATTGAAACTTATTTGAAACAAGGGTTTGGGAAATAGGGGTCAGGGCCAAATATGCATCATATAAATTTGATATTGCCTCAGTTGGTGGTACTTTCATCTCTAAATGGATTCGGGATGACTGGAACGGGATGATTAGAGTAAAAATGTGCTTGGTGGTCAGTGTGCTCGATGGGCCGTATTGCTAGTTTCTGCTGTATCTCACCATGACTGAGGGTTAATAAGGAATATGGCAGCTACATCCTGAGGGGAGATCGCATTACCACATTGCTTGTGATTTTGGCCACGCCTTCTCCTCCCAGTGGCCTGGCACAGCGGGAGAGATGCTGCCTTACAGTGCCAGAGACCCGGGTTTGATCCTGACTACCGGTGCTTTCTGTACGGAGTTTGTATGTTCTCCCCGTAACCTGCGTGGGTTTTCCCCAGGGGCTCCGGTTTCCTACCACACTCCAAAGATGCATCTGTTTGTAGGTTAATTGGTTTTGGTAAATTGTCCCTCGTGTGTCGGATGGTGCTAGTGTACAGGGTGATCGCTGGTCGGCGAGGACTCAGTGTGCTGAAAGGCCTGTATCTCTGAAGTCTAAACTCGTTGAAGGGAAAAAAAGTCTGGTTGAATCTATTTTGAGAGGATTCATTACATTACCAAAAATGTACGGTTGCCCTGACTATTCACGTAATTTATTTTCCAATTTCAATGCTGTTATTACATGGGTCCCATCGTTCCATCCACCATTCAACCTCCTCCCACTTTGCATTCATCTCACTTCAACGTGTTTACTCTGTCTGTGCTTAACTAAGTTTCCTATTTTAATGCATTCATACTGTTCTTCTCAACTACAACCAATAAGTAAGTAAGTTTATTGGCCAATTATTCACATACAAGGAATTTGCCGTGGTGCTCCGCCCACAAGTAACAACATGACATACAGTGACAGTTATGAATGACTCAGAAAACAATAAACATTAATAATAATAAGACATTAATGATAAAACATCACTGATCAAGCATGTGAGCCAACAAAATACCAGATCATAGGGAGGCTACAGATTTTTGGCTGTTGAGAAATCGCTGCAGCCTCCAGGGGTCGTGCTTGGTGGCTGAGCCAAACCAGACTATGATGGAGAAGGTGAGAACAGACTCTACGATGGCCGTGTAGAATTGGACCATCATTGCCTGTGGCAGATTGTGCTTCCTCAGCTGCCGCAGGAAGTACATCCTCTGTTGTGCCTTTTTGACTGTGGAGGTGATGATAGCCCCCAGTATCAGCATGTTCTACTTTCTGACCACTCTCTGGATGTAGGGGTTTCTTCTAAATTTCCTTTTTAGTAATTCATGGTTGGGTATCTATTATTGGTAGCCTCCAGATCTGCTCTTTCCCATATAAAATAAATAATAAACCACAGTGCTTAAAGTAAATGCGATGGGATACAGTGTTACTTGGTACCATTGCTCTCCAGGTAGTTTGCAGGAGTGTCCAGGAATTGTATCAAAAAATCTGGAATTCCAGGGTAATTCTCAGGATTTGCTCACCATGCCAAGTGAACTTACTCCTTTTCCAGCACGACCCCTTTTATATTTATATGAGCTGTATTTACACAGTATAAGATCTGTCAGTCATGTTCTAAATCCTAGATAGACACAAAATCCTAGAGTAACTCAGTGGGACAGGCAGAATCTCTGGATAGAAGGGATGGGTGATGTTTTGGGTCGACCCAGTCTGAAGAAGGGTCTCGACCCCATACGTCACCCATTCCTTCTCTCCAAAGATGCTGCCTGTCCCACTGAGTTACTCCAGCATTTTGTGTCTGTCTTCGGTTTAAACCAGCATCTGCAGTTCCATCCTACACATGTTCTAAATCTTGTTCAGCTGTAAGTCCCTGTGCTTGCTTACCAATGACTGGAAGCATCTCAGTTATTATTCTTGCCCTTATGCATGATCCCCTCAAGTGTCCCTGTCCTATTCTCCAGCATAAACACTAAGATATCTGCATGTCTTTCGTTGTCTGGAGCAATTGATCAACCCTGACTTTGCCATTCAGTGCTCTTCCTAAACCTCTTCCATTCTGGCCATTAAAATGTGTCTTGCTGGGCAGGCATCAACATTTGTTTGATACTCCTCATGTAAATCTTGTGGGGCGTTTTTGCCCATTAAAGATACTATGGAATTGGCCGTCTGAAGAAGGATCTCGACACGAAACGTCACCTATTCCTTTTCTCCAGAGATGTTGCCTGTCCCGCTGAGTTACTCCAGCTTTTTGTGTCTATCTTCGGTTTAAATCAGCATCAGCAGTTCCTTCCTACACATAACATTAGCGTTTATTGTTCCAGCATTGGCGAAATCCAAGGTGTGAACATTTCAGATTGAAGTTATACAAATGGTGATGACAAGCCTTGGCATAATATTATTCCTTGCTTCCCAAGGTGCAACACACAGTAATTCTAGCCACTCAATTACTAAAGCCAAGAGCATCTGAATAGCTGTCTATTGATAACTCGGCAGGTGCCTGCCTGTCATGTTATAATATTTCCTACATTCCATTTGTGAACCAAGAAGTATGCGTCTTTGAACCAGTTTCAACTCTTGAAATCTTTCACAGTCAGCATCATTTTCCACAGAACCATTTCAAGAAGACCAGCTGGGGCGCCGCGCGATTGGCTTTAATTGCCTTGTTTTTAATTTTTAATGTGTGTTAAAAGTCTGTGTAAATGTTCTCCAGTTTGTTTTATGTGGGGGGAGGGGGAAACTTATTTTCAGTTTCTCACCTTGCCGGAGATGCGATTAATTTTCGGATTGCATCTCTGGTCACTCTGCGGCCTACCATCGATGGAGCTGGAGGCCTCCACAGACTGACTTGAGCCCCACTGCGGGGCGTGGACTTAACATCGGGGCTGATCTCTTGCCTGGAATCGCTCCAACTGCAGACTGCGGACTTTACCATCGAGATTTCACAGTCCCAGAAGAGGCCGAGTCGGGAAGTTCCAACGAAACAGAGGCTCGACCAGCCCCGACCCAGGGTCTGATCTCCTGGCGCGGGGGAGCTAACATCCCCACGATGCAGGAGCTGATCGCCCGATGTGGAGGGCCAAAACGCCGCCGGCTACGGGAGTCAAGATCATCCCATCAACGGAGGACTCGAGGCCCCCGACTGTGGGAGAGCTAAGAGAAGAGATTTTAACTTTTGTTCATCTTCCGTCACAGTGAGGAAGGCGGAGGAGTCACTGTAGTGGCTATTTATGTTAAAATGTATTTTGTGTGTTGCGTTGCTTTTTATTTGTTCGACTGACTTGGCAAATGAAACTACTCGTATATTGCAAAACATACTTGGCTAATAAAGTATGATTGTGATTGTGCTTGGACGTGACATTCCTGCTCAGAAATATTTGCAGAGTCAGCAAATACATGGTGGCAGTTACTTCAGTTGTCCATCACTAGAAGTTCCAGATGACTGTTTGTCATGAAGATCATTCTCAACGTTGAAATGTCCACGGGAACTGCTGCTATTTTGATCATGATCATGGATCTGCAAAATCGACATGTGTTTTTTGAGGTTGGTTTGTTGTTTTTAACCACCCACCAAATGGAGCTCAGGGCCGGCAGGCATTGACGCAGAGACAACAACCTGGCTGCTCAACACCCGGCTTGTGATCTAACTATTCCTTTGGTTTATTTATGTTTCATTCGCAAGAAGACGAAGAAGACGTTTGTTTGACCAGAGCCATCCGTTGGGAGGTGCTGCAGGATGTGGATTCTTCACTTTGTTGACATTCTCACCCTTCAACTTCCACATCCAATACATAATTCTCCAATGTTTCCATCACCTTCAACGTGATCCCGCCACTAGTCATATTTTCCCATCCCCACCCCTTTCTGCTTTCTGCTCTCATTGCAAATCCTTGGTTCACTCATGCCACTCGAACCACTCCATCACCAGGTACGCCAAAGACAGCAGTTCCTTGTGTCTCCTTTCTATGAAATGACATTTCATAAGAATGCAACTGTCATTTTAAAGCAAATCTACCTGTAATGGGTAGGAAGGAACTGCAGATACTGGTTTAAACTGAAGATGGACACAAAAAGCCTGAGTCTCAGCCGTTCAGGCAGCATCTCTGGAGAAAAGGAACAGGTGACATTTCGGGTCGAGACCCCCCCCCCCCTTCAGAGTCGACCCGAACCCTATTCCTTTTCTCCAGAGTGCTGCCTGACCCGCTGAGTTACTCCAGCTTTTTGTGTCTATCTACCTGTAATTTGAATTCATATGAGGAATCCTGCATTTCATCAAAATAAGGTAACTCAGTGGTAGTTTATAGGGTAAGAAAAATAGCAAATGTTTGATTTAGATTAATGTGTCTGTCCCACTTAGGCGACTATTTGGGCGACTGCAGGAGACTATGCAGTCGCCACATGTTCACGGGTGTTTGCTGGCTTCATGGTCGTGAGGAGTTCCCGTATTCTGGTAACTAGTCGCGGCCTCATTAGGGTCGCCTTGAATTTTTCAGCATGTTGAAAAATTAGCGGCGACTAGAATGAAGCCGCCATGGAGAGTAGCGAGAATTCTCGTGCCATAGGTGGGTTGCCAGGAGGTCCTAGTGGGTTCTCATAGGTTGTAGCTGATGCTGACCGGTGAATTTCATTGGGGAAAAAAAGGTTAAGCAGTAGTTTTCAGAACCAAGGATAACCGACCTTTAATGTTAAATGTCCGCCAAGCTTCACAGCCGTGTATCTGTGGTTTCTTAAAAGTTGTCTCCACTCCTTCCCCCCTACCCCCCTCTTTTAAAGGACTTACCGTACACTGTTCTTTAGCCGTCTTTTTACAGCGCAAACCTTACTGTTCATCGCGGTGTGTGTCTGCTTCACCGTGCAAATTCCCCCTCCCCCCCCCCCCCCCCCCCCCCGCTTGCCCTGTCCCCCACCTGCATAACGGGCTGGTGAAGGAAGTGATGTGTGTGTGTTCCACTCTGACAGTCGCTGTTCCAGTTCTCGGTTTTTCAGGCGACTGCCGGCAAATTGACAGTCGCCGGCAGTCCGCTGAAAAATCGCCTAAGTGGGACAGGCCCATAAGGCTCTGAATCTGAGATAAAACTAATTCCATCACAAAATAACCCGGTTCCTGCTGTTGTATTTTCTTTCATTCCCGTGAATGATATACAAGGAACAATAATGGTAGTAAGCATTAAAACATGAGAAAGGCTACATTGCGAGCGCTGTATGCAGTAGATGAGGCTGGAGGGGATGCTTGTGAATCTGTACCATGCGTAATGAGCACTCATTAAATCACAGAGTTATCAGTCCAGGTGCAGGCAGACAGACAACCAGTGTGAATGGTGATCAATGGTCGGCATTAACTTGGTGAGCCAAAGGGCCTGTTTCCATGCTGTATCTCTGAACTAATTAAATAAGATCAAATAGAACAAGTTGTCCTACAACTTTAGGCTTTGCATGCTATACACAAGAAGAAGATCTCAGAACTAAACTAACCAGTTCCACAAGCTCTGCATCATGTTTGAGGTAGTGTGAAACAAAAAGCCTCTCTCTCTGGGGTTACACAAAAAGCTGGAGAAACTCAGCGGGTGCAGCAGCATCTAAGGAGCGAAGGAGATAGGCGATGTTTTGGGTCGAGACCCTTCTTCAGCCAAGCCTCTCTCTCTGTCTAGGTGATCAGCACAATGTCATTGTCACTGTGAGCTTTTCAAGTCAAGTCAACTTTAATTGTCACATACACATACAAGATGTGCAGTGACATGAAAGTGGCAATGCCCACGGATTGTGCAAAAGCAACAGAACATAATAGACCTGAATCAGTAATTACATGTAGATTTTTTTTAAAAGACACACAACAGTAAATTTGTACAGTAAATTAGACTCTGGTGGGATGTGTTTACATTCCTGATGGCCTGTGGGAAGAAACTCTGTCTCATCCTCTCTTTCACAGCATGACATGGGAGGCATTTGCCTGACTGTAGCTGCTGGAACAGTCCGTTGCTGGGGTGGTAGGGGTCCCCCATAATGTTGCTGGCTCTGGATCTGCACGTCCTGCAGAGGGGCGAGCGTAGTTCCCATAGTGGGTTCGGCCGAATGCACGACTCTCTGCAGAGCCTTCCTGTCCTGGGCAGAGCTGTTCCCAAACCAGATTGAGATGTTGCCAGACAAGATGCTTTCTACAGCCCCAGAGTAGAAGCACTGATGGATCCTCAGAGAGACTCTGAATTTCCTCTGCTGCCTGAGGTGGTAAAGGCGCTGCCTTGCCTTACTCACCAGTGTGGCAGTGTGTGTTGTCCATGTCAGATCCTCTGTGATGTAGACTCCCAGATATTTAAAGCTGCCCACCCTATCCACAGTAGTCCCATTTATCTCCAGTGGCGGATACGCCCTCAGATGTTGTGCCCTTCTAATATAAATGATAGATAAATGTAATATAAATGATCTCCTAATGTCATTGTTTTTTTGGGGGCAACTTCAGACGTGGTGTTAATGTTAACTTTATCACACATTTAACACACAAGGTAGTTCTGGACATCGCTGTGCATTTACAGGAAAAGAGAAGCATCAACTACTCACACAATGCAGCCTGGTATCTTGAGGAAAAGAGGAACAAATGCATTTTGAGCTAGGCTCACTATTTTATAAAAATGGATATGCTAAAGACAGTCTGTGAATTGAGAGACCATATTCTCTTTCATATTTCTCTGGTTTTAAATTGTTGTGTGGTTGCATAAAAAGAGATGCCCTCTGTGCAACTAGGTCACACACCTTGGAGACCAATTCAACATGGGGTGTGATGAGATGGAAGAAGTTAATTAGGTTTTCAAGATTAAAGAATAGATTAATTTAAGTTGCAGAGACTCTAGGGTATTTTTGTAGAAAGGTATCCTGTGTAGCTAGCAAATGAAAATGATCTTAGGACAAATGTAACATTCTTAGACTCAAAGTGCAAGAGTAACTCAGTGGGTCAGGCAACATCTCTGGAGAACTGACGTTTCGTGACGAGACCCTCGTTAAACTAATTGTAGGGTTGGTGGGGGGAAGAAGAGAACAGACAGGTCAAAGTATAGCAAGTACTAGGATGATACAGGTGATGGAGTGTTTTGATAGGCAGTTAGTGGACAAGGGCCAGAGATGAAAAGACTGAAGGTGCGAGGCAAAAGGATTGAAGAGTTGTGAATTTTGAAGACAGAGAAAGGAATATAGGTGAAGTGAGTGGGAAGTTAGAAATAGGTGCGAGTCCAGGTGAGGCACAGGAAGGGGGGGGATAAGGGGGGGGAGGGGGTTTGGGGTAGCAGGGAGAGTGAAGGGTTTTGTAGTTATCCAAAACCAGAGAATTTATTGTTCAGGCCATGGGTTGTAAACTACCCAAATGGAATATGAGATGTTGTCTCTTCAGTTTGCAAATGCCCTCACTCTGGCAATGGAGGAGTCCCAGGAAGGAAATGTCCATATAGAAAAAGGAAGAGGAGTTAAAATGGTTAGCTATCAGAAGATCCTGTTGGTCTTGGCAGACCGAGCACATGTGTTCAGCGAAATGGGCGCTGAGTCTATGCTTGGTCTCGCCAATGTACAGGAACCTTAATTACAAATTTATTTTCTCTTCAGGCCAGTTACAGGCAATTAGTTTTCTCGTTGCAATTGAGGATTTGGTGCCCACAGAGGAGAAATCTAGATCAAGTCTTCCATCGAGCTTTCACAGCTCATGCTGTGTATTTCTGAGAGTTTTAGAAAGCAGGCACACTAAAAAAAAAGAGCATTCTTTGCTACTTTCCACTAATGGAAAATGATTTTCTCCACAAATGATTTGCTCCGCAAATTCCACCAGCATGTGCAGTGCCCTACCAGGGGCTCAAACATGCTGGATAAAGTGTACACTAACGTCAAGGACACATACAGAGGTCCCCCCTGCCCACGCCTGGGACAATCCGATCACCTATCACTGGTTCTACTGCCTGCATACAAACCCCTCATTCTACAACTCCAGGACTGCACCGACTGGGACCTGTTTGCACAACAGACAACCTGTGGAACAGAGGTAGACGTGGAGGAGTACACATCCACTGTGCTCTCCTACATCAACTGCTGTGTGGAGTTTGTCACAGTGGACAAGGAAATAATGATGTTCCCAAACCGGAAACCGTGGATGAACAAGGAGGTTCAGAACCTGCTAAGGGCACATAACAATGCCTTTAAATCCGGTGACACTTCAGCATACAGTGCTGCCAGGTCAAACCTGAACAAAGGTATATAAAGGGCCAAAGACATCCACAGGCAAAGGGTGGAGGACCGCGGACACCAGAAGCATGTGGCAGGGTGTCAGGGACATCACTGACTACAAGAGCAGCCCTGCCTGCCCCCACAGTGATATCACACTGGCCAACGTGTTTAACACCTTCTTTGCCCGCTTCGAAACTGGCAACACCAGCCGGAGTGGAATAACCCCGGCCATGGCGGAGGGACACGTCTTAACACGGGGCACACAGGAGGTACAATGCGCTCTGCAAAGGGTCAATCCACGCAAGGCTGCAGGCCCGGACAGAGTCCAAGAAGGGTACTTAAGGACTGTGCTGTACAGCTGGCTGGGGTATTCACCAGGATCTTTAACCTGTCTCTATCTCTGGCAAAGGTCCCCAAGTGCCTGAAGTCAGCTACCATAGTGCCAGTGTCGGTGCCGAAAAAGACAAAATCGCCAACCTGAACGACTACCATCCGGTTGCCTTAACAACAATAACCATGAAGTGCTTTGAAAGGCTGGTCCTCTCACACATCAAATCCAGCATCCCTGACTCACTGGACTTGCATTAATTTGCATACAGGGCAAGTAGATCCACAGAGGATGCCATCTCTCTGGCTCTTCACACTGTCCTGACTCACCTGGAAAGACAGGGCACGTACGTGAGGATGCTTTTCATAGACTACAGCTCTGCCTTCAACTCGGTCATCCCCACCAAGCTCACCACCAAACTCCACCAGCTAGGCTTCAGCTCGCCGATATGCGACTGGATCCTGAATTTCCTGACAGAGCGACCGCAGGCAGTGAGACTGGGCCCGCACCTGTCCTCCACTATCACCCTGAGCACCGGCACACCATAGGGCTGTGCACTGAGCCCCATGCTCTACTCCCTCTTCACACAAGACTGTGTTCCTGCATTCACCACCAACACCATTGTCAGGTTTGCAGATGACAAAACGGTGATCGGGCTGATCACCAACAGTGATGAAACACACTACAGAGTGCAGGTGCAGAACCTGGTGGACTGGTGCTCACGGAACAACCTGTCCCTAAACACCTCTAAGACCAAGGAGCTGATCATCAACTTCAGAAGGTCACATAATGGGGAATACGCTCCAACCTTTATCAACGGGGACAGTGTGGAAAGAGTGTCCAGCTTCAGGTTTCTGGGCACACACATTTCGGAGGACCTCTCATGGTCCACCAACACCGCTGCACTGGTCAAGAAGGCACAGCAACGACTGTTCTTCCTGAGAACACTGGAAAAAGACTGGTCTGCCCCAACAGCTGCTGACAACCTTCTACCAGCTGCACCACAGAGAGCATCCTAATGCCCCTGTCCCACTGTTGCAGGTAGTGCAAGGTAAGATCTCCCTGGTGGAATAAAATTGGGTGAAGAAAAGGTTTTACCTTCCACTACATGCAACCTCCGGCAACCACCTTCAACCAGCATCGCAGACCTTTTTTTCACCCAGTTTTATTCCACCAGGGAGGTCTTACCTTCCACTACCTGCCTCCGGGAACCTCCGGCAACCACCTTCAACTAGCATCGCAATCGGCTTCGACTAAAAAATTACTGATTTTTAAAACGGCAACCTATATTTAGTCGTGGCCGGTTTTGAATTTTTTAAAATAATCGCCAGAACATAGAAGAAGCGGGAACCACTTTCGACCACTAGGGAGACTGACAAAAACCTCCGGGAACCGCATGGAAACCTTGGGTGGGGCGCAAAGTCTCCAGAGGTTTCCGTTCAGGTTTCCTAATGCCCCTGGTTCCCACTTAGGAAACCTGAACGGAAACCTCTGGAGACTTTGCGCCCCACCCAAGGTTTCCGTGCAGTTCCCGGAGGTTCCCGGAGGTTTTTGTCTGTCTCCCTAATGGTCGAAAGTGGTTTCCGTTTTAAAAATCGGTAATTTTTTTGTCGAAACCGGTTGCGATGCTAGTTGCCGGAGGGCAAAAACCTCTGGGAACCGCACGGAAACCTTGGGTGGGGCGCAAAGTCTCCAGAGGTTTCTGTTCAGGTTTCTTAAGTGGGACAGGGGCATAACATATGGCATCTCTGTGTGGTGTCTCAGCTGCACGGAGGCGGAGAGGAGAGCTCTTCAGTGGGTCGTCCACAGAGCGCAGAAGATAATTGGGACACAGCTACCAGCCTTGGAGGGCATCTACAATACACAGTGCCTCTGGGAGGCCATCAGCATTCATAAAGACTCCTCATACCCTTGCAATAGTCTGTTCGAACTTCTACCATCCGGCAGACATTACAAGGCCTTCTACGCCTGCACCTCCAGACTTAAGGGGCTGCCCGACTGCACGAGCTAATTCAAGAGTTCTCCCAAGTTTCCCCTAATTCGAACTCGGAGAATGACGGTTTACAAGCCATTCATAGGTACTCGGGGCTCTCGTGGACATTTTTCAACATGTTGAAAAATCTTCACGAGTCTTCATGAGATTACCGCGTTTCCTGAGTACCTGCCGTTAGCGTTACGAGCTCCGACGTACCCGCTACGTACATTCTACGTGCTTACCACGAGTTTTTTTTTTTGTAACTCGGGAGAGTGATTGAATTACCTCGTACAGTGGGACAGGCCCTTTAACAAAAGCTTCATACCCAGAGCTATAGCTGCTGTGAACCGGCCCTGCTGAGTGTCCCCCCATGAACTGTCTCCCTCGGATGGTTACGTCGCACATCGATCTGGCACAGACCTATTTGCACTTTATACTGTTATAATCTTGTTTCTCTGGGTGTCTAAATTTTTAGCTAATTCATTTATTACATCGGATGGAAGTTGCATTCCAAATTTCGTTGTATCTCTGTGCAATGACAATAAGAGATATATTATTATTATATATTATTAAATTCATACTTGCACAGAATGGGGGAAAATAACCCTCAAATATTGAAAATAGATGGATTCATGCAGCGTTTAATCTTGGCTATTTGTTATTCCTTACGTCGACTATTAAGTTTTTGATCTGGGTTATTGTAGGTTGTTCAGCGGCAGGCAGACTAGGGTTGGGAAGGGCTGTGGTGCAGTGTGACTACATGAAAGCAGCTGTATTATCTCGAGCAGGCAGGCAGCCAGCTCTTTGGCTTTTCTCCTGACGTAATGGAAAGTTGTGCAATTTGCATGTTTTATTATATGTTCTGACAAATCCTCATGCCCACAAATATGGTCAAGACTTCTGAAATATAGCTCAGCCGCAAAGATGAACAGCGGATTAAGACTGAGATGCAATTAATAAAAACACTTGCACAGAGGCCTGGAAAACATACGGCTGGTGAACATGAAATGCTGCTTGTTGGATATTTATTTAAACTAATATAGTTAGTTGTTAGACACCAGCATTGTTCTTTTTATAGCTGCATTTACAATGATTTGTTTAACTGCTTGATGAATACATTGAGTTTTTATATGACACTTGACAAAAGACCATGATGTGAAGGATTTCTGACTCTTACAAGTAACTGTCAAGCTTAATTCTCAAAGTGTTTTGGTCAATTGACTGCTAGCAATGCAGAAATATTACCAACAACATTTCTAAGTGCTGAGAAAATTGTAAAAATTGTTAATGCTGTATTAACTTAAAGTCACATCCTTGTTCCCTAATGCCTCCATAATGTTATCCCTCCGGACCTTCGTAACAGCTTCCAGCCCATTGAACCTGATGATCCACCAATTCAGGCCCTCCTAAGCCTCTTCAAATGTACTTGTTCTACTGAGTGCAGCTTGTCTTCTGTTAACAAGCTATATTATGTAACTCCCCCCCCCCCCCCCCATTTAATATTCTGCCTCTTGGCATTCCTTCTTTAAGATGGGTCTTAAATGTATCTTCAAGCTTTTGGCCATTTGCCCGAATAGTACTTTGCCCAGTTTGACATCAATCTGTTTTGATTTTGAAAGCATTTCAGTAATACGCTTTAGAATTTTTTGCTCCATTAGTGCCCAAATTGAACTATTTGTGGTTACTGAGGTAGTAAATCAAAGCTCCATTTAGCTTGAGAATATAAGATAAACGAAGCATGGATAAGCAATAATGCTTAGCTGATGTAGAGGCATCAGTGAGGAGAGAAACAGTTGAGGTTTCAGGACCAGGACCCTTCCTTAGAACTTAAGGGGTTTTTGACATGAAACGGAGTCATAGAGCTCAGCAGCATGCAAACAGGCCCTTCAGCCCATCTGCAGGTTTTTGCACCAGGTGCAAGCCATACTGCCTCTTGCGCATGCAGCATTATTCAATATATCACGGCTGATCTTATATCTCAGATCAACTTTCGCATCTGATGCCAGTTCTCCGATTACCTTCATGTTAAAAATCCAATGAATCTGTAAAAAAAACTTCTTCTCATTTCTGTTCTAAGTGGCAGACCCTTAACGTAAGACTGTGCCCCCTCATTCTAGCGAGATGAGCTCTAGCTGGGAAGCTAATCCTAATCACACTCCTCAGAATGTTCTATGTCACAATTTGATCAGTCAACCTCTTCCAAAGTCTAATGATTATTAGTTCATCTTTTTTCCCTCTCAACAGGCCAATCCATCTATCCAGGAATCAACTGGTGAATTTATGCCACATGACCACATCCTTCAATGGATACATAGACCCAAACTGTATGAGGTCGTCCAGATGTAACCTCGTCAAAGCCATTTCCCAATTTGTTACAGTAACTGTGTACTTAGTTTATACAACTCAGGAAGCAGCACAACAAGATCAGGCACACACTGTCTTAAAAATAGCTTTGTTTTTCTGTTCTCTTCCCACTGAAGCACACACCCTCATAAATTCCCTCATTATACCCCATCTGCCACCTTTTCCAAATCCCTCTGCCTACTTCAGTGGTAAGTTGGTAGCTGTTGGTAGATTTGCTCAACTGTTTCTTTACAACCACTATCACAGATTCACATATCACAAGGAGTAAGCTTCAACACCACCTTCCAGTCATTGCTTTAACGTGGCTGCATTTGCACGCCATTGCAAAGGATATAATTTCAAACTCCGTTCTGACAGTCCTGTTTCACTTTCTGTGTAGGAAGAGCTGCAGATGCTAGTTTATACTGAAGAGAAATGCAAAATGCTGCAGTAACTCTGGGGCAGGCAGCATCTCTGGATAGAAGGAACGGGTGACGTTTCAGGTCGAGACCCGTCTCGACCCAAGAAGATGCTGTCTGATCCACTGAGTTACAGCAGCATTTTGTGTCTCTCTACCTGACGTCACTTGACACATATTGAGAGAGAGAACCTGTGCGGGAAAGAACTGCCGATGCTGGTTTAAACCAAAGAGAGACACAAAAAACTCAGCGGGTCAGATAGCATCTGTGGAGAAAATGAATAAGTGACGTTTCGCTTCGAGAAGTGTCTATCTGGAGAGGGAAGCTGGCAGTTCACATATCCGGTGGACAATTCACATTTTGAGTAATAAAAACATTTCTGATAATAATGAATGTGGATGAATTAAAATAATAAACCAAAATACTTGTAATTATATGCACTTCCTAATGATGAATACTGTACCTCTGAACAATTGTCACTGTGTTTTTTTGGCTATTGTACTAAAACCAAATAGGAAATAGCAAGATCTGGTAGTCAGCTAGGTGATAAAAGGCCAGATCATCCGTTTGAAGGTATTACTTGAAGAATAAATATACACCAGGTACTAGGAAGAGCTTCTCTGATCTTTGAATTGAACCATCAGTGTCCACTTGAGAAGCATGGAGGGGCTTACTCTAACTGCATTACTAGCAGAAGGATCAGCTTAAATTACGTGCTCAAGAGTCGGGAACCTACAATCCTCTGTGTTTTACTATTAGGCAAGGCAGATATTTGGAAGAGTAAAAGCATGCAGCACCTCTTTAATCACTCAATTTTCAGAAAGTGCAAGATATTTTCAAATGTAATTCGGAAAATATTTTATTTACGATTTTCTTTTTTGCAGGCAACATAAAAATAAAATTTTTGTGTGAATTTTTGCCTGATCTTGAATATCTCTGAACGAACCAGGCAGTGCAATGTGAAACCGCTACGATGTGGCTATTAGAATTAGAGGTATTTTCATCTAGATATCCTTTATTTTGTCTTCCCTGCTCTAACTAAATCAGAGCATAGTGACATTACTCATGGGAGATCTTTAACCATTTAATTACAGATAGTTATTTTTGTAAGTTCATACTGCTACTGTGGACATGGTGCATTGATTAGTCATGGGAAAGTGACACTAAACCCCAGGATGAGTGTAAAGGGCCTGTCCCACTTCGGCGATTTATTAGGCGACTACAGGCGACTAGGCTGTCGCCACATGGTCGCTGGCGTGTCGCCTGTATGGTCGTGAGCAGTCTCCTCAGTCGCCACTGGATTTTGAAATTTTCAAAACTTTTTGGCGACAGTCGGCTTGACGCCAAAGAGCGTAGCTTGACCTTTCCTGACGTAGGTGTTGTCGTAGGTTGTCGCCAGGTGACGTAGGTTGTCGCCAGGTGACGTAGGTTGTCGCCAGGTGACGTAGGTTGTCGCCAGGTGACGTAGGTTGTCGCCAGGTGACGTAGGTTGTCGCCGGTGCTGACTTCGGTGAATTCCATTGGTGACTACCTACGTCAACCTATGTCAACCGGTGACAGGTACCGGTGACTAAATTGTCTTACCTTGTCGTAGCTTGTAGGTTGTCATAATAGGTGTGGTCGTAGGTGGATGTCCTAATGGGTCGCCGGTTGTCGGTAGCTTGCTGTGGCTTGATGTCGACTGGGTGGTAGGTTGTCGTAGACATTGTCGAAGGGGGGTCCTGTCGCCGTTTTTTCAGCGACCTGCTACGACTATGACAGTCTCCGGCAGTCGCCTACAAAATCACCTAAGTCAGACAGGCCCATTACTGGCCTTGAGTGGTAGGTACTTTCTCACCACTGCTTGGTTGGTGATCCCAGAAGTTTGACCTACTGAATGCAGAAGATTGAGACCAATCGCAAATTGGAGGAACAGCACCTCATATTTTGCTTGGGCAGCTTACAGCCCAGTGGTATGAATATTGATTTCTCTAACTTCAAGTAACCCTTGCATCCGCTCTCCCTCCATCCCTCCCCCACCCAAGTCATTGTACTAGCTACAAAGTCATCTTGTTGAGTCTCATTGTTTGTAACTCGTTTTCACCTAGCCCACCGCTAACAATGGCCTGTTTCCTTTATCATTGTTATATTTTTGCATATATTTCATTCTTTTGTTCTATATGTCTCTATATCATTATCTATATCTCATGTTTCCCTTTCCCCCGACTCTCAGTCTGAAGAAGGGTCTCGACCCGAAACATCACCTATTACCTTTCTCCTGAGGTGCTGTCTGACCCGCTGAGTTACTCCAGCTTTTTGTGTCTATCTGCGGGGAAATGATAGTCAAGTTACAGCATGGAAGTAGGAGGTAAACTGCAGTAAATTAACAGTGGAGGATGTGACCCTTCTAGATGCTGGGTGGGATGCTGAGCCAGCAGGGTTTTCTTTCTCCTGTGTCACATTGGGGTCTTTATGCTGTTGGAGCAACAAATGCCAATGCAACTAGAGAGTTTTCCATTGAACTCCTGACTTCCACCTTGTAGAAAGTAGGAATACATTAGGCTATCTATATGCAAGTCATCTCTGGTGATGATAGTTTCGTGTGCGACTGGTCCGATTAAATTTTTGGTCAATGTCTCAAGGATAATGCAGGACTAGAATATATTTGAATATCAGAGTTGCTCTTCTGGTTGAGCTACGAGGATTGCGCACCATTCCAGAGCCCGAGCTGGACAATTGCATAGCTTTCACCATTTGTCACCCATTTAGCCAACAGCAGGTTATGCACTCATTTGTAGATACTTTTGCTGCTGCTCTTCATTGGACCAGAGTTTAGAGAAACCGCATGGAAACAGGCCCTTCGGCCCACCAATTCCACAATGACCATCGATCATCAAGTAAGTATGTCCTACGTACTTGTTTAGTTTATTGTCACGTGTACCAAGGTACAGTGAAAAGCTTTTGTTGCGTGCTAACCGGTAAGTGGAAAGACAATACATGATTACAATCGAGCCTTTCAGTGTGTACGGACACATAATAAGGGAATAATGTTTAGTGCATGGTAAAGCCAATAAAACCCAATCAAAGATAGTCAGAGGGTCTCCAATGAGGTAGATAGTTCTCTAGTTGTGGTAGAATGGTCCAGTTGCCTGATAACAGCAGGGAAGAAACTTCTATACCTTTTGTCCAATGGGAGAGGGGAGACGAGGGAGTGGACAGGGGCAATTTACAGAAGCCAATTGACCTATAAACCTGCTTGTCTTTGGAATGTGGGAGGATATTGGAGCACACAGAGAAATCGGGGAGAACGTACAAACTCTGCAGAGACAGCACCCGTGGTCAAGATTGAAACGGGGTCTCTGGCTCTGCGAGGCAGCAACTCTATTGCTGCATATTGTGCCATCCTACTGCCCGCCCCTTGTCCCACTTCCGCCTCTCTTTTCCAGCTTTCTATCCCAAATCAGGCTGAAGAAAAATCTAAAACGTTGCCATCTATTGCCTCCACCTATACAGGCTGATCCTTTCAGTTGCTCTAGCACTTTGTGTTCAGCCCTTCCATATATTAAGTTATACATCACGAGAGTCGGGGGGGGGGGGGCAGAAGTTAATGGGGTTGCTGTAACCTTTGACACTCTTACTAATCAAGAATCTGCCAACCTCCACTTTAAAGATACCCAATGCCTTGACTTCGACAGCCATCCGTGGCAATAAATTCCACAGATTCACCACCCTCTGACCAGAGAAATTCCTCCTTATCTCCTCCCTAAAGGAACGTTGCTCTGGTCCTAGACTCTCCCACTAGTGGAAACATCCTCTCCACATTCACTCTATCCAGGTCTTTTACTATTCGGTAAGTTTCAATGAGGTCCTTCTAAACTCCGGCGAATACAGGCCCAGTGCCATCAAACGCTCGTCAAACATTAACCCAGTCATCACCAGGATCATTCTCGTAAATCTTCTCTGGACTTTCTCCAAAGCCGGCACATCCCTCCTCAGATATGAGGCCCAAATCTGCCCACAATACTCCAAGCGCAGTGTGACCCAGTGCCTTATAAAGCCTCAGCATATCGTCTCTGTTTTTATATTCTAGTTCTATCGAAATAAATGCGAACATTGCGTTACCTTTCCTTACTACGGATTCAACTTGTAAATGAACCTTTTGGGAATCCTGCACCAGCACGCCAATTTCCTTTGCATCTCTGATTTCTGAATTTTTATAATTGTCTATGCCGTTATTCCTACTACCAAAATGCATGACTGCACACTTTGCTACGCTGTATTCCATCTGCCACTTCTTTGCACACCCTCCCAACCTGTCCAAGTCCTACTGCAGAGTCCCTGCTTCCTCTACACTTCCTGCCCCTCAACCTATCTTCCTATCATCCACAAATTTGGCCACAAAGCCTTCAATCCCCCATCCAAATCATTGATACATAACGTACAGCCCAACATCGAACCCTGCAGAACAACACAAGTCAATCAACTTTAGCCAGCTCTTGCCTCATGCCTTTATAATTACCTTTTCTCAACAGTAATACCGAACATCTGATTTCATCTTCTCCCTCTCAAACTGCAGGTTGCATTTTATCACATTATGGTCACTAGGTCCTACCGGTTCCTCTGCCTTGAGCTCACTAATCAAATCCAGTTTGGTACACAACACATGATCTCTACTGGCTGCGTTTCCTGTTCTTCTGACCTATCAAATATTTATCTATTTTCTTCTTAAATATATCTGATAAATGAACCTTTACAAGCCTCAAGAGGTTCACTACCTTCAGAAAGAAGAGATTTCCACACGTCACACGTGGTAAATAACTGGTCCCGTTTTTTGTAAGCCTGTTTCCACAACCGGGGTTTCCCACCAGACCAAACATCTCGGCATCTGCCCTGCTAAGCGCTTGAAGTTATATGTTTGAATCAGATCATCACTCATTCTTCTAAGCTCCAAGGAATACAGACCTAAAATGTTCAGCTGCTCTTGATGTCACTGTCAAAATAACTGCACAGTGATCCCACTCACCAGAACTGCCCTGAAAATGGGCAATTGTGATAGGCTGATTGGTGAGGATTTATTTTCCTCTTGGTACAATTACCATCTTGCTACTTCCTAACTGCGGACATGTAATTCAGGGCAGCTGACTAGCCTAATGACACTAGTAGTCTTGGTTATGGATAATGGAGTTTCCAACCGAGGATAAACGTTATCCTGTATGGCATTTCAGGTAGGAACCTTTCTTTAGTCTGATGAAGGATCCTGACTTAAAATGTTAGTTGCCCATTTCCTCCACAGATGCTAGACACAAAAGCTGGAGTAACTCAGTGGGTCAGACAGCATCTCTGGAGAAAAGGAATAGATGATATTTTGGGTCGAGACCCTTTTTCACTGAAGCTGTCTGACTGATTGGGTTCCTTCAGTCATCCTCCAGTTCAAGATTCCAGCATCTGCAGTCTCTTGTGGCTTCACAAATTTTCTGACTTTCCTCAGGGCTTTTTCCATGATTTATCCACTGGCTGTGGCTTTCTTACATTCTTGGTTTTGTGCTAATCAGTAGTAGACAATTTTTTGTGGCTTTATTTGGTTAATTATTCCTTTTGTTTTAAACTTCAGGAAAAAAAAAATTTTGATTGCCTTAGTATATAGTGCTTGAAAATAATTTAAGTCAAAACAGCATTAAAGAATAATTCCACAGAATTTTGAAACATTGAAGCTGATATTTGACTGTAAATGAGAACAAGGAATTAAAAAAATTGTAATTGAAGGTGGATTTGTCTAAAAGTAAGAAAGCGGGGAGTAGGAAGTTGACTAAACCGAGTTGAACTGAAATAGCCTTAAAACAATTGGATCCTTTTCCTTCATTAACACAGCCTGTGCCAAGGACGATGTACTAAACTGCACAGAGAGTACGTTGCTTGTGGACAGTAATGATGAACAGTTTTCTGGGACATGCACAGAGATTTAAATTTGAGCATTTTAGGACACATGCAGTGAAACAAGTTTCGTTCAAATTGATGATATATTTTACAAGTTATTGACATTACAAAAATCACTTTAAATAAAAAATCATTTTATGAAAAACAATTGTACAGGAATAAGACAATCAACATGACAGTTATACAATTATTGTACAGCTTCATTTTTAACATTGAAAGCTAACTTTAAAAAAAAAATAAAAAAGGAGAGAATGAAGAAAAAGAAGTAAAATAAAAGAAAGAAAGGAAAAGACCCCTAAACTACCAAAGAAGTGCAAGAGGAAAGAATAGAATTAAGAAAAAGGAAGATGGAGATATACCTCCCCCCCCCCCCCCACCCCCTCACCCATCCCTGGCAACGGTTTTAAATTTGTGTTTAACCATTCTGTTGTTGCAGAAATTCAGTGAAAGGTGACCATGTTTTGAGAAATTGATCTGCTTTTTCAGCCAAAACAAGCCTAATGTTTTCTAAATGTAGTGTCTCGGACATATCAGTGATCCACATCTTAACTGTGGGAACTGTTGACTTTTTCCAAAACTTGAGTATGAGTTTTTTTGCAGTTATTAGGCCGTAGTCAAGGAAACGTCTTTGAAATATCGTTAGGTTAGAACAGGCCTCTGACATACCTAACGTGATCAGTTTTATATCTAGTTAAGATTAATTTTAAGTATTTTAGAAAGGATATCAAATATTCCCCTCCAGAAGTTTTGTGTCTTTATACAGGAAGCAAAAGAATGGGTTAAAGTCACTTCTTGGAGGTGGCATTTATCACAAATAGGGGAGATGGTTGGGAAGATCTTATTCAATTTAGTCTTTGAATAGTAAAGTCTATGCAGTATTTTAAATTGTATCAAGGAGTGCCTGACATTGAGAGAGCAGTAATGTACGTAGAGTAGGCTTTCCTCCCAGGGAGGAAAAATCAGTTTTCAAATCACATTCGACAACACAATTATGTCACAATGGGATCCCGAATCTCATAAAAAATTTACATTAAAAATGTGAGAGGTGGAATATTGCATTGGAGGAACAGACCCAACGGGTCCCACTTGGTCTAGTTATACATAAAATTGCATTTCTCTGCTTGATAATTATACGATTATTGGGGGACCCATCTTTCTCCTTGCACTCTCACAGAGCAGCTTTCTGTGTCCCACTGATTATCAATTTACACTCCATTCTCATGTGGAAGAGACTATGTTACTTCAAAAATTCTGGAAGTTTTGGGCAAATATTTTTAAGGCATTGTAATTGATATAAAGTTGCACAATGTGTATAATAAATCCTTAATATCATGAGGAATAAGCTACGGGCTTTCTGCAGATAACAAAACTTTCATACCACAGAATACCTCTGCTTTATAGCCAATGCACATCCCTAATAATCCTAAAGATGGTCTGAAACATTAACAGGTATCAATAAACAAGTTTAGTTTAGGTTAGAGATACAGCACGGAAACAGGGCCCTCGTCCCACCAAGTCTGTTCCAACCAGCAGTCCCATACACTAATGCTATCCTAGCGACAATTTACAATTATTATCAAAGTCAATTAACCTACAAACCTGTTCGTCTTTGATGTGCCAGAGGAAACCGGAGCATTCGGGAGAAGCCCAGGTGGTCCTGGGAAGAACGTACAAGCTCCGGATGTACAGACAGCACACAAGGTCAGGATCGAACCCGGGTCTCTGGCGCTGTAAGGCTGCTAATCTACCACTGCGCCACTGTGCTTATTAAATAGCTAAACTTATAAAGAAGAAAAGCATAGCACGAGCACCTAAAAGGAAAATATATATTAGCTAACAACTCTTCCATTGAAACTTGCAAGCAATGATTGGGCATGAAGTTACAAGGTCCACCTGAGTAGACAATGACGACTCTCCATTGGAACAGCCCACAGCAGGGAGCCTCTTGACACAAGTAGTCAGGAAACGAATTGCTTCATTTATACAGACACTGAATTGTTTCTAAATGTGTATGCGCATACAAGATATATTTGTTAGAAGTCCTTGCAATTATGTGGATTCATGTATAAATCAGTCGCCAACAAGTAGAAAATGCTGGAAGTACTCAGAATATTAGGTAGCACATGTAGAAGGAGAAGCAGAGTTCAATGGTTCATTACGTTCACGTATGCACAGCCCAGTGAAACTCTTCTGCACAATCCACAAATGTACAATCATCATATTTTGGCGCTGTTTACAATGAATGTTTTAGGATGATGATCTTGCATTATAACTGGAAAGTTCCCTGCATATTAGACAAAAAAAAATGTTTTAATTCTGTAAGCCATGATTAAACTTGTGTTAGATGAACTTATATGTACTCGACATTATTTCTGATCAACTTTACACCATCATTAATTTTATCTCTGCATGTGCAATTCATTGTAATGTGCCTTGAGAATTGAGAGTGAGAAATTGTGAGGGAGTGTAGTGACCGTGGCGGGTGTCCCCCCTCCCACGGTAGGGAGCTCTCGCATTTTTCAGCTTGAAATTGTGCAATCTGGTGCATACTGTAGCGAGCCTTTTAACTTACACTTGAATGCAACATTTATTCTTTGAATTGGATTAGATATGAATAAGGTTAGGCTAAATTACATTCCTAGGTACACAAAAAGCTGGAGAAACTCAGCGGGTGCAGCAGCATCTAAGGAGCGAAGGAGATAGGCGACGTTTCGGGTCGAGACCCTTCTTCCTAATTACTTTCCACAGTAGAGCCGGGCTCTGATCAACAGGTGCAGCACATGAATGACTATATTCATGTATGGAAATCAGATTATAATTCATGCTGTTATGCATATATATATATAGAGAAAAAAAACATAGAAACATAGAAGAGTCAGACTTCCATCATTGTTCTGCACAAATAAATCAATCAACCTTACCCTTTGACTATAGAAACAAGATGAAAATAATGCCACATATTCAATCATATATGGTTCAATAGAATTAAGATATATATGTAAAGCATTTATATGGAAACGGGCCCTTTAGCCCACCAAGTCCACATTGATCAGCAATCTATCATACACCAGTTGTATCCTACACGTCAGGGACAAATTACAGAAGCCAATTAATCTACAAACCTGCACTTCTTTCGGGTGTGGGAGAAACCAGAATATCTAGAGAAAACCCATGTGGTAGTAAGGCAGCAACTCTACCACTGCGACAATAGACAATAGGTGCAGGAGTAGGCCATTCAGCCATTCAGCCCTTCGAGCCAGCACTGCCATTCAATGTGATCATGGCTGATCATCCCCAATCAGTACCCCATTCCTGCTTTCTCCCCATATCCCTTGACTCCGCTATCCTTAAGAGCCCTATCTAGCTCTCTCTTGAAAGTATCCAGAGATACTTTCACCGCCGCCCTCTGAGGCAGAGAATTCCACAGACTCGCAACTCTCTGTGAGAAAAAGTGTTTTCTCGTCTCCGTTCTAAATGGCTTACCCCTTATTCGTAAACTGTGGTCTCTGGTACTGGACTCCCCCAACATCGGGAACATGTTTCCTGCCTCTAGCATGTCCAAACCCTTAACAATCTTATATGTTTCAATAAGATCCCCTCTCATCCTTCTAAACTCCAGAGTGTACAAGCCCAGCTGCTCCATTCTCTCAGCATATGACTGTCCTGTCATCCCGGAAATTAACCTTGTAAACCTACGCTGCACTCCCTCAATAGCAAGAATGTCCTTCCTCAAATTAGGGGACTAAAACTGCACACAATACTCCAGGTGTGGTCTCACTAGGGCTCTGTACAACTGCAGAAGGAACTTTTTGCTCCTATACTCGACTCCTCTTGTTATAAAGGCCAACATGCTTTTCGCTTTCTTCACTGCCACTGTGCCACCTCATTAAATTAATTTTTCTGTAATATATTTATTGTGTCATGTCAATAAAGATGAACACTTGATTCTGATTTCTGCCCTTAGTTGGATAACACACATCTCCAGTCATCGTGTTTTATAGCTGGTTTTCAACCTCTTCAGTCTGAAGGTCTCGACCTGAAACATCACCCATTCCTTTTCTCCAGAGATGCTGCCTGTCCTGCTGAGTTTTTCTAGTTTTTAGTGTCTATCTTCAGTTTAAACCAGCATCTGCAGTTCCTTCCTACTGTCTTTGTTAAGTGAAACAGGTCCTACTCTCATAATATTATTCACCTCAACTAAGATTTTTCTTCACCTCCGTTGCTGCAGAGAATACAAACCCTGTTATCAAATCTTTCTTCAAAGTGAAAACAAATTCCAGCCCTGCCAACAGCCTCATAAATCACCTCTGGATCCTCTCCAGAGCAATAGCAACCTTTCTACAGTGTGTCATAGTCTTACACCATGGAAACAGGCCCTTCATCCTAACTTGTTCATGCAGATCAAGATGCCCCATCTAAACTAGTCCAATTTATCCGCATTTGGCCCACATCCCTTTTAACCTTGTGTGTGCGAGTGTGTGTGTGAGAGTGTGTGTCAGTGAAGCGGCATCAACATCTAGAGTGAGTGGAGACTTGGCGATGCCCGGGGAGCGTTTCCCTCTCCCACCCCACCCTCCCGGTATCTTCCCACCTCCCTCCCGGGAATGCGGGCCGGCCCAGGTGCTCTGCGTCCAGCTGGGGTCCGGGGGAGGTGTGGGTTAGTGACCCGGGGGTCCGGGGGAGGTGTGGGTCAGTGACCAGGGGGTCGAGCATCGGAGCGGAACCTTAGCCCGAGATTCATCCCCGTGGCTCCGGAGGCGGCACCGACGCCCCCACTCACCTGGTCCGCTCCTGGCTCCGGCCGCTGTTAAAACTCCATGCGGTGTGGACAGAGCTGCCCACAGACACAGAGCCGCCGGAGGTGAGGGTAGGAGGTGGGAGCGGTGCCTCGGGTGGGGTGGGCGGGGGGGTTTCAGTGCTGGGCCCACCGCCATGTCTCACCTATCACACCATCTGCACGGGAGAAACTAAACTACTTTTCCTTTTCCCCCAAATCATCCTGCGGGCCAGTAGTTTGACAGCCCTGCTTTAAACCAATGTCCTCAAATTCTTGAATCACATAACCTGGGAAAAATTCACCTTGTATATTCCCCTTGTGGTTTTTACTCAAAAGAATTTTTGCTTTATTTTGTACTTCCAGCACCTGCAGATTTTTGAGCAGAGAAATTTGTGATGAGCGTGAGAATTTTGTGAAATGCGTGGCTCTCATGCTCAATGCGTGAGAGTTGGCAGCCCTGTTAATGCTTGGCTGTGACATCTCACTGGTCTTTCATTGGCCATTATCTCTCTTTAGGTATAAATCAATTCTTTGTATTTATTTCTACTGTTCTGGCAACGGAGACCTGAGTGGGCAGCCACAAAACTGAAGGCACATTGTTCCTTTACCTGTACCATCTTCCAAAGTCCACATTGTGCTAAAACAAACAGGATGTAATTTTTGTCAATGTTTTACTGTTGAGATACTCGTTCGGTGAATCAGTGCTGAACAAGGCTTTGGCCATGAAAGTTGTTGTCGTTAATTCCTGTTTGCATTTTGTCTACACTATTGTTGCCTAAAGAGATGCCAAAAAGGAAATCTCAGCGTTTCTGGAATGCATACATGATCCGTGTAATATTTTCCATTGTAGAGGGTGGAGCTTCTTGCAACAATGATGCAGGAATGTAATTGCAACACTCACTGGAAACTACCTTAGGGACCTGTCTCACTTGCATGCGATTGCATGCGTCTGGCATGACCAAACGTGGTCGCTTGAGGCGTACGGGCCGCGCAGGGCCGGTCCCACTTTCCAGCGCGGAGGCGTATGGACTTGTGCGGGGCTGGTCCCGATACCGTGCGGGGCTCCAAAAATTCCGCACTGTCCGAAAATCTCGCGCGCCAACGGCCTGTTGGCACACAGGCGCATTGAGGGCGTACGCAGCGTGTTGACGGCGTATGCAGCGTGTTGACGTCATATGCTGCGCCTTGACGGCGTACGCCTAGCGCGTGGCGTTGCGTGATGACGTCACCGCCCGACGCAGTGCGATGACCAAATTCAGTCCTGCCCAGCTGATTGGTAAGTATGATGCAAATTACTTCACGCGTGTACTTTGCGCGTACTTCGCATATTTTGCGCGTACTTACCGCGAACCTACCACGAACTCCGCTTCCGTTTGGTCGCGCCAAACACATGCAATCGCATGCAAGTGGGACAGGCCCTTTACACTGTTGCCTTCTCAATATCTTTCAGAATTGTTACAGCTCTGTCACGTGGCCCTTCATCTTTGATGTTACGGCAGAAAATCCTGACATTTTATTTTTACGAGAGAGGGTTGATCTCTTATTCCTTGTGTAAAGATAGTGAATGTTCACAGAATGTCAGATCACAATCTTCAACTAAATTATTTAAATTTAATTAGAGTTGAGATTGCATTCTTGATATGTCAAGTAGCTTAGTGTGACATTGTATCTTGGTAACCACTGTCTGCGCGCTGAATGAACAGGGTTAACAAGATTAATTTTGAAAACCTAATTTCTGTTGAATCCCTCCACGGCATCAGGTGTCCTTATCTTTCTAAACTGTTCCAGCCCAACAATTGTTTGTGATCTCTGCACCCCTTGGGTTCTAGCCTCTTATGTATTCCTCTTCCATCACTAGCCAATAATTTGGTTGTCAAGTTCCTAAATTGTGGAATTCTCTCCCTGAATCGTGCTGCCCCTATTTCTTTTTTGAGGATCTTTTTAAAACCTCAATTTCTGTTGCTCTTCTATCTTGTTATGTGGCTCGATATACCTTTTGTTTGATTGAGTATGCTTCTTTGATGAGTCATGAGGTTTATCTGCATTGGAGGCAAGATCCATGTACATGTCATTGTTTAGTATGTTGCAGTAGTTGCAGACATTTACCTCCTCACATCACTGGAGTGCTCGCTTGAAGCAGATTTTATTTATCTTTGACAAGGCTTTGTAAAGTTCAGAAGTAGTACTTGAATTTTAATTCAGATGTAACTTTTATTTTAGCATGAGCTAAAATAATTTTTCTGCCGATAAACTTTTTTGTATTAAAGTAGTGAAAATATTTTTTTTGAACAAGAGTATCTCTATTTTTGACATTAGATGTGAGGAAGAAGCTAAGTTAAAGTTTCATCACAGTTAGCCAAACCATTTTCCTGATGCATTTTGCATGTTCATAGAATCATAGAAAATAGGTGCAGGAGTAGGCCATTCAGCCCTTCGAGCCTGCACTGCCATTCAATATGATCATGGCTGATCTTCCAACTCAGTATCCTGTGCCTGCCTTCTCTCCAGACCCCCTGATCCCTTTAGCCACAATGGCCACATCTAACTCCCTCTTAAATATAGCCAATGAACTGGCCTCAACTACCTTCTGTGGCAGAGAATTCCACAGATTCACCATTCTCTGTGTGAAAAATGATCTTCTCATCTCGGTCCTAAAAGACTTCCCCCTTATCCTTAAACTGTGACCCCTTGTTCTGGAATTCCCCAACATCGGGAACAATATTGCTGCATCTAGACTGTCCAACCCCTTAAGAATTTTGTAAGTCTCTATAAGATCCCCCCCACAGCCCAGGGCCCTGGGCACAGTTCGACACAGACACAGACACAGGCACGGACTGGGCCCGGAGCCGTGCTCCTCCCTCCGGGGTTCGGGGGCTGCTGCTCCGGGCCCACGGGGAGGCCTCTCTCTCTCCCTCCCCCCTCCCGTGGCGGTTTGCGTTGGGGAAGCGGGTTGGGTTGGGGGAACGGGTGAGTGGAGAAATATTGCGTTGTGGGAACGGGGCCCAACGGGTCCCACTTGAGGTAGGGAGGGGAGAGGGGTTATGGACGATGTTAACAAAGACAGGACTCCCAGTGCAATGAGAAATTTGTAACATTGTTTTCAGGAGTGAGAGGGAGTGGGGGAGGGGACGAGTAGAGGTTTGTTGTTTAATGTAATTTAAACAGATAAAGGGAAAGGAGGGGGGTAGGGAGGGGAGAGGGGTTATGGATGGAGGGAGGGAGTAACAGGGTAGGGGAAAAGTGGGGGAGGGGAGGAGGAGAGGGGAAAGAAGTCAAATCAAATCGAATCAAATTTATTTATAAAGCACATTTTAAAAACAACCCACATTGACCAAAGTGATGCACAGACCGGAGCCGGTAGCTAAAATCACAAAAGGAAACACATACACAGGAATGCACACAGCACATAGGTACAAATAATCAGCTCAGAGACGCAAAACAAAGATCAGCCACATCAGGGGGATTCAAACGCTAGTGAATAAAAATAAGTTTTGAGCCTGGACTTATGAGTCGATGAAGGGGGCAGATCTGATAGGGAGGGGGATGCTGTTCCACAGTCTAGGGGCCGCAACAGCAAAGGCATGGTCACCCCTGAGCTTAAGTTTAGATCGCGGGACAGCCAGGAGCCCTAAGTCAGCCACCCTGAGGGAACTGGAGGTAGAGTAAGGGGTAATATAGGGGGAGCAAGCCCGTTTAGGGCTTTATAGACTAACAGGAGAACATGAAGATCAACTCTGAACTGTACTGGCAGCCAGTGGATAGGGGCCAGAATGGGGGTAATATGGTCCCTCTTCCAGGTGGGAGAGTGAAGAGGGGGAGGGAGTGCTGTGGATGAGGGGGAAAGAGCCACACCTGCGCAGTTTGGGGCTATGGGTGAGTGGTGGAATATTGCATTGGGGGAACGGGTGAGTGGTGGAATATTGCGTTGTGGGAACGGAACCCAATGCATCCCACTTGGTCTAGTAATTTACTAAAACTTCTCTTAAACGTCCTCATGTCCACTAACATTTTACATGCAGATGAAAGAGTGTGGACATTATCAATCCATGCCATTTGTTCTATGAAATTTGATTGGTAACTTTTATTTTTTCAACAAAATGCCAGTTCCCATCTGTGTACGGTTTGTGGGCTAAACTTTACTGGCTGTCATTATTTCTGATACACCTTGAACATTCCTTTAGATTAATTTGCAGAGCAGTTATTTGAAAAAGTACTGGTTAGAGCAAGGACAAAAGAAATTCATACCGTCTTAAATTAACACCATAGCTCATTTTCCACGCAAGTTATTAAATCATTCAAACCAGGTAATTGAAAACTGCAAATAAATGGAGTGTGGTTTTGTGAGATCTAGTGTATGAATTGTGTCTGGACTGTTTCACCATTGTCAGCACACAAAGTCATTTCCAGATCTTTTATTGGTAACCTCTTTTACTTGCCAGCTTGTACCAGTGGCTGTATCAGATGCCAGGAGCATTTCCTCGGTGTAAGAAATAAGCTTGTATCTATTTCAACACGGGCGGGTTTCTGGTCGCCTGGGGAAAACATACACGCCCAGCAATCTGAGTGGAGCGTGTAACTTCATTCTGTCTGCAGTCGACTCCTCTGTGTTCTTAGCAATGGATCCATAGATCCAGTCTTTGTTAAGTGGGTGACAAACATGCTGTTCACTCTACTGCCCATACTCCAGTGTTGGGACCATGCAGGGCTTTCCCTGCTGAATTTGTTGAGTACATAACACTGGCATTGCTGAGTTTAGGGAATTTTCTCTGCTGAGTCAAATAACAAGGGGTGAGGCCGTGGCAGGTGAGAATTTAAAAAAAAACATGATGTTGAAGAAACCACATAAGCTCATAAGTGATAGGAGCAGAATTAGGCCATTCAGCCTATCAAGCCTACTCTGCCATTTAATATAATCGCTGATCTATCTCTCCCACCTAACCCCCTTCTCCCCATAACCCTTGACAACCGTACTAATCAAGAATCTATCTATCGCTGCCTTAAAACATATCCACTGTCATGGCCTCCACATTCTTCTGTGGCAGAGAATTCCATAGATTCACCACCCTCTGACGAAATAAATTCCTCCTCGTCTCCTTCCTAAAAGAATGTCCTTTAATTCTGAGGCAATGACCTCTTGTCCTAGACTCTCCCACGAGTGGAAACATCCTCTCCACATTCACTCTATCCAAGCCTTTCATGAGCAAATGTAGGTCAACAAGCATGGAGAATGTAATTTTTAAGAAAGAACTGCAAATGCTGGAAAAATCGAAGGTAGACAAAAATGCTGGAGAAACTCAGTGGGTGGGGCAGCATCTATGGAACGAAGGAATAGGTGATGTTTCGGGTCGAGACCCTTCTTCAGACTGATTAATGAGGGCTTACAATCTAACAGGATTAGTGCGACAAATTGGAATAAACTATTGAGATTGGAAAATGGGAGTCAGGACAGGAAAACCCTAGGATTGTTGGGCCTTCCAGTTAATACAATATTGTTATGCCAAGTGTATCCATGATAATGCAATCTTGCTCGAAGTAGATGATAATTGTCAGAGTGAAGGCTTAAAAATGCTCCTGGAAAAGCTGATTATCCAAAATTGTTGCATTCAGCATTGAGTCTTAAGGATGGTAATATGCCTCATCAAAAGATGCAATGTTAACCCTTAATCTCACAATGGGAATCAATGAAAACATGTAAAATGGGCCTGGGTTCAGAGTAAGTGTAGGATGGAGAATTGGAGTGGGACACAAGTGGGCCATGCTAGTTGGTATTCAGTCAGGTCCAGAGGACTCCAGAACTGACCGCAGGAGGAAGTAGGTCTGATCCAGAACCTGGGGGATGAGAATCCAATCCTAGGGGCCTTTGAATTGGGGAGTTGAGGGCTTATTGTGTTGAGAACTACTCTCTTACAGTGCTGGAAAGACACTTCACCTTGACAAAGTGTGTAGGAAGGAACTGCAGGTGCTGGTCTGCACCGAAGATAGACACAAAATGCTGGAGTAACTCGGCGGGATGGGCAGCATCTCTGGAGAGAAGGAATGGGTGACTTTTCAGGTCGTGACCCTTCTTCAGACTGAGAGTCAATGGAGAGGGAATCTAGACATATGGCAGGATACAAAGAGATGTAAGGTGTGAAAAAGACAGATCAAAGCAGACAATGACCAAGGAAATGTACAAAGGTTCATAGATGGCAAAGGGGAAGGTGAAAATGAGATATTTTACAGCAACATGAATCAGGAGCACAGTTGGAGAACTAAGGCGAGGGAGGGACGTAGAAACATAGAAACATAGAAACATAGAAATTAGGTGCAGGAGTAGGCCATTCAGCCCTTCGAGCCTGCACCGCCATTCAATATGATCATGGCTGATCATCCAACTCAGTATCCCGTACCTGCCTTCTCTCCATACCCTCTGATCCCCTTAGCCACAAGGGCCACATCCAACTCACTCTTAAATATAGCCAATGAACTGGCCTCAACTACCCTCTGTGGCAGAGAGTTCCAGAGACTCACCACTCTCTGTGTGAAGAAAGTCTTTCTCATCTCGGTCTTAAAGGATTTCCCCCTTATCCTTAAGCTGTGACCCCTTGTCCTGGACTTCCCCAACATCGGGAACAATCTTCCTGCATCTAGCCTGTCCAACCCCTTAAGAATTTTGTAAGTTTCTATAAGATCCCCTCTTAATCTCCTAAATTCCAGAGAGTATAAACCGAGTCTATCCAGTCTTTCTTCATAAGACAGTCCTGACATCCCAGGAATCAGTCTGGTGAACCTTCTCTGCACTCCCTCTATGGCAATAATGTCCTTCCTCAGATTTGGAGACCAAAACTGCACGCAATACTCCAGGTGTGGTCTCACCAAGACCCTGTACAACTGAAGTAGAACCTCCCTGCTCCTGTACTCAAATCCTTTTGCTATGAAAGCTAACATACCATTCACTTTTTTCACTGCCTGCTGCACCTGCATGCCTACTTTCAATGACTGGTGTACCATGACACCCAGGTCTCGCTGCATCTCCCCTTTTCCTAATCGGCCACCATTTAAATAATAGTCTGCTTTCCTGTTTTTGCCACCAAAGTGGATAACCTCACATTTATCCACATTATACTGCATCTGCCAAACATTTGCCCACTCACCCAGCCTATCCAAAGTCACCTTGCAGTCTCCTAGCATCCTCCTCACAGCGAACACTGCCCCCAGCTTAGTGTCATCCGCAAACTTGGAGATATTGCCTTCAATTCCCTCATCCAGATCATTAATATATATTGTAAACAGCTGGGGTCCCAGCACTGAGCCCTGCGGTACCCCACTAGTTACTGCCTGCCATTGTGAAAAGGAACCGTTTACTCCTACTCTTTGCTTCCTGTTTGCCAGCCAGTTCTCTATCCACATCAATACTGAACCCCTAATACCGTATGCTTTAAGTTTGTATACTAATCTCTTATGTGGGACCTTGTCGAAAGCCTTCTGGAAGTCCAGATATACCACATCCACTGGTTCTCCCTTATCCACGCTACTAGTTACATCCTCGAAAAATTCCACAAGATTCGTCAGACATGATTTACCTTTTGTAAATCCATGCTGACTTTGTCCAATGATTTCACCACTTTCCAAATGTGCTGCTATCCCATCTTTAATAACTGACTCTAGCAGTTTCCCCACTACCGATGTTAGACTAACTGGTCTGTAATTCCCCGTTTTCTCTCTCCATCCCTTCTTAAAAAGAGGGGTTACATTTGCTACCGCCAATCCTCAGGAACTACTCCAGAATCTAAAGAGTTTTGAAAGATTATCACTAATGCATCCACTATTTCCTGAGCTACTTCCTTAAGTACTCTGGGATGCAGCCTATCTGGCCCTGGGGATTTATCGGCCTTTAATCTATTCAATTTACCCAACACCACTTCCCGACTGACCTGGATTTCACTCAATTCCTCCTTTGACCCACAGTCCCCTGCTATTTCAGGCAGATTATTTATGTCTTCCTTAGTGAAGACGGAACCAAAGTAGTTATTCAATTGGTCCGCCATATCCTTGTTCCCCATGATCAACTCACCTGTTTCTGACTGCAAGGGACCTACATTTGTTTTAACTAACCTCTTTCTCTTCACATATCTATAAAAACTTTTGCAGTCAGTTTTTATGTTCCCTGCCAGTTTTCTTTCATAATCTATTTTTCCTTTCCTAATTAAGCCCTTTGTCCTCCTCTGCTGGTCTCTGAATTTCTCCCAGTCCTCTGGTATGCTGCTTTTTCTGGCTACTTTGTACGCAATCATCCTTTGCTTTGATACTATCCCTGATTTCCCTTGTTATCCACGGATGCACTACTTCCCCGATTTATTCTTTTGCCAAACTGGGATGAACAATTTTTGTAGTTCATCCATGCAGTCTTTAAATGTCTTCCATTGTATATCCACCGTCAACCCTTTTAGAATTAATTGCCAGTCAATCTTGGCCAATTCACGTCTCATACCCTCAAAGTTACCTTTCTTTAAGTTCAGAACCATTGTTTCTGAATTAACAATGTCACTCTCCATCCTAATGGAGAACTCAACCATATTATGGTCACTCTTGCCCAAGGGGGCACGTACAACAAGACGGCTAATTACCCCTTCCTCATTACTCAAAACCCAGTCTAAAATAGCCTGCTCTCTCGTTGGTTCCTCTACATGTTGATTTAGATAACTATCCGCATACATTCCAAAAAATCCTCTTCCTCAGCACCCCTGCCAATTTGATTAACCCAATCTATATGTAGATTGAAGTCACCCATTAATAACTGTTTTGCCTTTGTCGCACGCATTTCTAATTTCCTGTTTGATACCATCCCCAACTTCTCTGCTACTGTTAGGTGGCCTGTACACAACACCCACCAGCGTTTTCTGCCCCTTAGTGTTTTGTAGCTCTACCCATACCGATTCCACATCCTCCAAGCTAATGTCCTTCCTTTCCATTGCTTTAATCTCCTCTCTAACCAGCAACGCTACTCCACCTCCTTTTCCTTTCTCTCTATCCCTCCTGAATATTGAATATCCCTGGATGTTCAGCTCCAGCCTACGTCACCTCTGGAGCCATGTCTCCGTGATCCCAACTATATCATAATCATTAATATCTATCTGCACGTTCAACTCGTCCACCTTATTACGAATACTCCTTGCATTGAGACACAAAGCCTTCAGGCTTGTCTTTACAACGCATTTACCCCTTATACAATTTTGCTGAAAAGTGGCCCTTTTTGATTTTAGCCCTGGTTTTGTCTGCCTGCCACTTTTACCTTTCACCTTGCTACCTAATGCTTCTACCCTCATTTTACACCTCCTGCCTCTCTGCTCTTGTACCCATCCCCCTGCCACATTAGTTTAAATCCTCCCCGACAGCACTAGCAAACACTCCCCCAAGAACATTGGTTCCATTCCATTCCAGGTGCAAACCGTCCTGTTTGTACCGGTCCCACTCCCCAGAACTGGTCCCAGTGCCCTAAAAATTTGAATCCCCTCCCCCTTGCACCACTTTTCAAGCCACGTATTCATTTGCATTATCCTCCTATTTCTACTCTGACTGGCCCGTGGTACTGGTAGTAATCCGGAGATTACTACCTTTGAGGTCCTACTTTTAAGTTTATCTCCTAGCTCCCTAAATTCACCTTGTAGGACCTCATCCCTTTTTTTACCTATATCGTTGGTGCCAACATGCACCACGACAACTGGCTGTTCACCCTCCCCCTCCAGAATGTTCTGCAGCCGTTCAGTGACATCCCTGACCTTTGCACCAGGGAGGCAACATACCATCCTGGAGTCTCGTTTGCGGCCGCAGAAACGCTATCTATTCCCCTGACAATTGAATCCCCTATTACTATTGCCCTTCCTCTTTTTTCCCCCTCATGTGCTGCAGAGCCACCCATGGTGCCATGAACCTGGCTGCTGCTGCATTCCCCTGATGAGCCATCTCCCTCAACAGTATCCAAAAATGGTATACCTGTTTAGGAGGGAGATGACCGCAGGGGACTCCTGCACTACCTGCCTAAGGAGAGGGGAAAAACAAAGGTTACTTGAAGATAGAGAAATCAATGTTCATACTGCTGGGGTGTATGGGGTGCACCTCATATTTCGCTTGGGCAGCTTACAATCTCTAATTTCAAGGCACCGCTGCATCCCGTCTCTCCAATCTTCACCCACGTAAGTCCTTGTACTGGCTTCAAAGCTGCCTTGTTGAGTCTCATTGTCTGTAACCGGTTTTCATCTAGGCCACAGCTAACAATGGCCTGTTCCCTTTATCATAGCTACTTTTATGCATATCTTTCATTGATTTATTCTATATCTCTCCACATCACCATCTCTCGTGTCCCTTTCTCTCAGTGATGAAGGTTCTCGACCCGAAATGTCACCTATTCCTTTTCTCCAGAGATGCTGTTGGACCCACTGAGTTACTCCGGCTTTTTGTGTCTAACAACAACTATTTGCCTTGCTCTTCTCGGTGACATGGGTCACAGATTTTGGGAGGTGTTTTGACAACTTGATGAGGACAGATGTTATCGTGGTGTTTAGGTAAATTTGAAACTGCAACCACCCTTGCAAATCAAGTGGTTAAAAACTGCTGCCGGCCAGCCATTTACAGCTCAGCTTGCCGTTCTGCTCATTGACACCCAGTGCACTAGGGAATCCATATCTGACCCTTCACTCCAGCACTTAACTTACCTTTGTGCCCAGCAGAATATTGCTGATGTGTTGGAGAAAGGGGCCAGATCTGCTTTGTGGCGGGGGTGATGGCTAGGTCCAGCATGATGGAGCATGCGGTCTTTCAACTGGGAGTTTTTTTCCTGGGTCCTTGAGTGTTTAGCAGTTGTTTCACCTTTTCATCGAAGCAACAGGAATATTCTTTGAGTGCACTTTGTTGAGGATAGCTTATCTAAAAATAGTGACTTTCTTTTGCCATTGATCTCCATTGATGCCAACTTGAAAAGAAGGAGGAGCCGTCAGCTGATTCCATAATAGAGTAAGTTCATGAGTTCACACGTCATAGGAGCAGAATGAGGCTATTCAGCCCATCGAGTCCACTCCATCACTCAATCGTCATCTGATCTCTTTCCCTCCCAACCCCATTCTTCTGTCTTCTCCCTGTAACCTTTGACACCCGTACTAATCAAGAACCTGTCAATCTCCGCTTTAAAAATACCAAGTGACGTGGCCTCCACAGCTATCTGTGGCGATGAATTCCACAGATTCGCCACCCTTTGGCTAAAGAAATTCCTTCTCAATACCTTTTATTCCAAGGCTGTGCCCTCTTGTCCTAGGCTATTCCACTAGTGGAGACATTCTCTCCACATCCACTCTATCCCATGCCTTTCACTATTCAGTGTTGAAATGAGATACCCTCTCATCCTTCTAAACGTCAGCGAGTACAGGACCAGAGCTGCCAAATTCTCATCATTCTGTAAGCCAATCATCCCTGGAAAGATCCTTCCTCAGATACAGTGGCTTGCAAAAGTTTTCATACCCCTTGAACTTTTCCACATTTTGTCTCGTTACAACCACAAATGTAAATGTATTTTATTGGGATTTTGTATTGATAGACCAACACAAAGTGGCGCATAATTGTGAAGTGGAAGGAAAATGATACATGGTTTTCAAATTGTTTAACAAATAAAAAACTGAAAAGTGTGGCGTGCAAAAGTGTTCAGCCCCCTCGACTTTGGTACCCCTAAATAAAATCCAGTGAAACCAATTGCCTTCAGAAGTCACCTAATTAGTAAATAGAGTCCACTTGTGTGTAATCTAATCTGAGTATAAATACAGCTGTTCTGTGAAGGCCTCAGAGGTTTGTTAGAGAACATTAGTGAACAGACAGCATCATGAAACCCAAGGAACACACCAGACAGGTCAGGGATAAAGTTGTGGAGAAGTTTAAAGCAGGGTTAGGTTATAAAAAAACATCCCAAGCTTTGAACATCTCACGGAGCACTGTTCAATCCATCATCCGAAAATGGAAAGAGTATGGTACAACTGCAAGACATGGCCGTGCACCTAAACTGACAGGCCGGGCAAGGAGAGCATTGATCAGAGAAGCAGCCAACCATGGTAACTCTGGAGGAGCTGCAGAGATCCACAGCTCAGGTGGGAGAATCTGTCCACAGGACTACTATTAGTCATGCACTCCACAAATCGGGCCTTTATGGAAGAGTGGCAAGAAGAAAGCCATTGTTGAAACAAAACCATAAGAAGCCCCGTTTGCAGTTTGCCACAAGCCATGTGGGGGACACAGCAAACATGTGGAGGAAGGTGCTCTGGTCTGATGAGATCAAAATTGAAGTTTTTGGTCTAAATGCAAAACGCTGTATGTGGCGGAAAACTAACACTACACATCACCCTGAACACACCATCCCCACTGTGAAACATGGTGGTGGCAGCATCATGCTGTGGGGATACTTTTCTTCAGCAGGGACAGGGAAGCTGGTCAGAGTTGATGGGAAGATGAATGGAGCCAAATACAGGGCAATCTTGGAAGAAAACCTGTTAGAGTCTGCAAAAGACTTGCGACTGGGGTGGAAGTTCACCTTCCAGCAGGACAATGACCCTAAACATACAGCCAGAGCTACAATGGAATGGTTTAGATCAAAGCATATTCATGTGTTAGAATGGCCTAGTCAAAGTCCAGACCTAAATCCAATTGAGAATTTCTGGCAAGATTTGAAAATTGCTGTTCACAGACGCTCTCCATTCAATCTGACTGAGCTTGAGATATTTTGCAAAGAAGAATGGGCAAACATTTCAGTCTCTAGATGTGCAAAGCTGGTAGAGACATACCCCCAAAGACTTGCAGCTGTAATTGCAGCGAAAGGTGGTTCTACAAAGTATTGACTCAAGGGGGGCTGAATACTTTTGCACGCCACACTTTTCAGTTTTTTATTTGTAATAAAATTTGGAAACCATGTATCATTTTCCTTCCACTTCACAATTATACAGCACTTTGTGTTGGTCTATCACATAAAATCCCAATAAAATACATTTATGTTTGTGGTTGTAACGTGACAAAATGTGGAAAAGTTCAAGGGGTATGAATACTTTTGCAAGCCACTGTATATGCCCAAAATTGCTCACAATATACCAAATTTGGTCTGACAAGTGCCTTATAAATCTTCAGCACTCTGTACGTCTGTTTTTATATTCTAGTTCTCTTGAAATGAATGCTAATGTTACATTTGCCTTCCTCACTACCGATTCAACCTGGAAATTAACCTTTTGGGAATCCTGCAGCAGCACTCCCAAGTCCCTTTCCATTTTGATTTCAGAAGCTTTTCTCCATTTAGAAAATAGTCTATGCCTTTATTCCTACCAACAAAATGCATGATTAAGCACTTTACTCTGCTGTATTCCATCTGCTACTTGTCTGCCCACTCTTCCAACCTGTCCAAATCTCTCTGCACTTAACTCTGGTTAAAAATAACTTGCTCTCCCATTCATCTGCCAGTGTTTATAGTCACTCGAGAAAATATTTGGCAGATTTGCATGTTTTAATTTGTGGCCATATCTAACCTTACTATCAGTTCCAATCGAAGACAAGATTTATCCCAAAGGATTCAAAGTGGTTTCCCCGTCCATTTATTATTTTGATGATGGTTAATGGATTTACACAATGTACCGACGTCTCACTGGTTGGTTGATGTTTCTTTTGCAAAAAGAGGATAATTTTGGTGTCATGTAGGAGGCTTCTAGTATTTTGAAGTACATAATGCACTGAAAAGCCATCAGAATTTCTATTTTCTACTTGCACATAATAGTATTGCAGTATTATAATTGATTTCAGAACTCGGGCGAGAAGTCAACCAGTGCAGGAGGGTAAACCCCATGAAGCCAACAGCAGCCGTTTAAGGCCACGTCTGGTCATTGCTTAACTCATTTATTTTGTCCAGAGTTGTGTTGAGAATGTACCTGCAGCAGGGCTGCCAACATTGGGTGAGAGTTGAGAGTGAGAAATTGCGAGGGCGCGTAGTGACTGGGGGGGGGGGTGGGGGGGGGGGGTGGGGAGGGTGTGGGGGGGGGGGGTGTCCCCCTCCCACAGTAAGAAACCTTTACATTTTTCAGCTTGAAATTGTGCAATCTGGTGCATACTGTAGCGAGTCTTTTAACTTACACTTGGATGCAACATTTATGCTTTAAATTGGATTAGGTATGAATAAGGTTAGGCTAAATTACATTCCTAATTACATTTCACAATGGAACCAGGCTCTGCTCAACAGGTGCAGCACATGAATGACTATATTCATGTATGGAAATCAGATTATATTCATGCTCTTATGCATATATATATATATATATATATATATATATATATATATATATATATATATATATATATATATATATATATATAGAGAGAGAGAGAGAGAAAAATTCAGAGAAACAAAGCAAAAGCCAGACTCCCATCACTGTTCTACACAAATAAATCAATCAACCTTGTTCAAGAAGGAACTGCAGATGTTGGAGAATCGAAGGCAGACAAAATTGCTGGAGAAACTCAGCAGGTGCGGCAGCATCTATGGAGCGAAGGAGCAACGTTTCGGGCCGAAACCCTTCTTCAGACGGTTTCAACCTTACCCTTTGAATATATAAACAAGGCGAAAATAATGCCACATAATCAATCGTATATGGTTCAATGAAATTAAGATATATATGTAAAAATATATATGGAAACAGGCCCTTCCGCCCACCAGGTCCACACCGACCAGCAATCTATCATACACCAATTCCATCCATCACGCCAGGGACAATTTACAGAAGCCAATTAACCTACAAACCTGCACTTCTTTCGGATATGGGAGAAACCGGAATATCCAGAGAAACCGTGCCACCCCATTAAATAATTTTTTCTGTAATATATTTATTATGGTGTCACGTGAATAAAGATGAACACATGATTTTGATTTCTGCCCTTAGTTGGATAACACACATGTCCAGTCATTGTGTTTTATGGCTGGTTTTCAACCTCTTCAGGCTGAAGGTCTCGACGCGAAACATCACCCATTCTTTCTCTCCAGAAATGCTGCATGTCCTGCTGAGTTTTTCTAGTTTTTAGTGTCTTTCAGTTTAAACCAGCATCTGTAATTCCTTCCTACACTGTTTGTTAAGCAAAACAGGTCCTATTCTCATTATATAATTTTGTGATCAGCGTGAGAGCATGAGAAATCTGTGAAATGCGCGAGTCTCACACTCAATGCATGAGAGTTGGCAGCCTTGCTAATAATTCAAACATTTTATGCAAGTTCCAATTGTTTGGACAAAAATCACTTGTTACTGCTTTATAACAGTTAAGTTCCTTTAAGACTATTTCAGAAATTCTGGCAGTCAACAAAAAAAATCAACTAACAAATTAAAGCAAACAAAAAAAATATATAACGTTCCCTTTCCTGACTCTACCTCATAAGTACTTTAACGCTGTTAACAGAGCCAAGGGGTATTAATCTCAAGAATCATAAAGGGGAAAGTGGGGGCAATTTTGCTTAAATGGTCTTTCTAAGCCCATCCAGATCTGCATAGTCAGAGTTATACAACATGTACATGGCTGGCCCAATTTGTCCATACTGATCAAGTTGGCATTCTGCGTACCCCGGGACTGGCTGCCGTTCCCAGGTCAGCTCGCGTCCCAGGGACTGGCTGCAGTTCCCAGGTCGGCTCGCCTGCCCCGACCCCGCGAAAACGAATTGAAAAAACCCCGGGGTTTTTCAGGTTTCAGGTCCGAACCCTGTCCTAGATGTTTGGCCTCATTGCAGTCGTCGTTGCCCCACCCCATGTTGGACAACTGATTCACCTGGTTAGTTCCATCTCCGGCTGCTTCATGTTGTCGGCAGCTGCACATTCGACCAAGGAGAAGAGACGCGACGTCACTCACAACCGTCAACTGACGCGCTTCCCCAGACCGCACAGATCACTGGCAGATGGCGTAAAGGGACAAACTGGCGCAGGGACTGAACTCAGCGTGAGAACTTGGTCATGAGCGTGAGGGCGTGAGAATTTGCTTCAAGGCGTGATTCTCACGCTGAAAGCGTGAGAGTTGGCAGCCCTGCTGCAGGGTGCTCTATACAAAGTGATTTAAAAGGGTCAGATCAGGTTCAGTACCAGTGGTAATAGTGAAAGATCATAATGGTGCTCCAGCTTCCCAGTTACCCAGGTGCGCAGGTCCAGGGAAATCTTCTTGTATATTTTGGTTGCGAATTTCCAGCAGGCAATGGCGTCCATATGCTGAGTTCTGCTGGAAACCTACGCCTAATTTTAAGCAGATCCATCCTGATGCTGGTCTGATCTTGGTGACTGTATGCTTATGTGCTTAAGCACAAAATATATCTCTGAGAGCTAATGCTCTGTGTCCAGCCAGCTATCAACATGTGGAGCGCAGCTAACATGGCTCCCTCAGCTCCTCTCTCCACTCAGGGGCACAGTGGCACAGCGCACGGTGACGCAGCGGTATTGTTGCTGCCTTGCAGCGAATGCAGCGCCGGAGACCCGGTTTCGATCCCAACTACGGGTGCTGTCTGCGCGGAGTTTGTACGTTCTCCCCATGACCTGCGTGGGTTTTCTCCAAGATCTTCGGTTTCCTCCCACACTCCAAAGACGTACAGATATGTAGGTTAATTGGCTTGGTAAATATAAAAATTGCCTCTGGTGGGTATTGGATAGTGTTAATGTGCGGGGATCGCTGGTCGGCGCGGACCCGGTGGGCCGAAAGGGCCTGTTTCCGCGCTGTATCTCTAAACTAAACTAAAAATCAGGCAAAAGTTATAGAAATGTGAAAACGCCCACCTCCAGATTCAGGGACAGTTTCTTCCCAGCTGTTATTAGGCAGCTGAATCATCCTACCACAACCAGAGAGCAGCGCTGAACTACTATCTAGCTCTTTGGTGACTCTTGGACTATCCTTGATTGGACTTTGCCGGCTTTACCTTGCACTAAATGTCATTCCCTCATCATGTATCTATACACTGTACATGGCTCGATTGTAATCATGTATTCTCCTTCTGCTAACTGGTTAACACGTAACAAAAGCTTTTCACTGTACCCGTGACAATAAACTAAACTGAACTGTAATGTCCTTGCTTGTCAGAATCAATGGGAAACATTAAAAAACTATTATAAATCAATCAGTTAATCTGCTGTAAAAATTATGTTAACAAAACCAAAAATAGAAAGTATTGAAAAACACTTACATTATTTATTTAAACTCATATCAGACGATGTCTAATTTGAGTGTAATTGTAATTATATATCATTTGTATGTCTAGACATACAGCTGATGTATAAATACATTTGCATGTACATAAAATGAATGTTATCTAATACCTAGAATTGCCTCTGGCAGCCTGGCCTTTCAGACCTGTTATGCTGCATAATAGAGCAATTGAGCTCTACTGCTTCACCTCATGAGGAGTAAAAGGTTAGAGCTCAACAATAAAAGGCTGCATTAGATAGATTACAAATTAGGGAAAAACCGTGTGTGGTAGAAAGACAATATGGAAAACTGTGTGTGGTAGAAAGACAATATTCAGACCGATCTGTGCTGGAACCATTGCTGATTGTCATGTATATAATAGACCTGGATGTAAATGTAGACGGGTTGGTTGGTCCATTTGTAAATAACACCGGGATTGCTGAGGTTGCAGACAGTGAGGTTGCGGCGGGGTAGAGATCAGCTGCAGGAATGGCTGATGGATTTTAATCCAAGCAAGTGTGAGGTGTGGCACTTTGGGAAGTTGAGTGTAAGAGAGAAATATACTGTATAATTAATGACATGGGCCTTACCAGCATCTATGTGCAGAGGGATCTTGGGGACCCTGAAAATGGCAATACATGTAAATGGAGTGGTAAAGAAGGCATATGTACACTTGCCTTGTTTAGTCATGAATTTGAGAATAAGAATCAGGAAGTCATGATCCACCGGATGGTGCCAGCAATGTCTGCCTCGCCAACAGTCTGTCTGTCCCTTCCTTCTTTGTTGTTTGTATGTGTTAAATGTATGTTTTTAGTGTTTTTTAGCTTGTTTTACGTGGGGGGTGGTGGGGGAGTTGGGGGAAACTTTCTGCAATCTCTTACCTCGATGGAGATGCGATTCTTTTCCGTATCGTATCTCCATCCGCACTGCGGCCTAACATCGAGGAGCTTGCGGCCTTTGCTGGAGACCGACTTCGAGAGCTCCACCGCGGGGCCTGCGGACATAACATCACGGGGCTTGCGATCCCTGTCGTGGGCCGACCTTGGGGCTCCAAACGCGGGTGCCTGCGGTCTTTAACTTCTTGGAGCTCTCGGTCCCTAATTAGACGGCGACTTTGGGAACTCCAAGCTGGGGGAGCATCGATCGCCGCGGCCGATGGTTCGACTGCCACGACCGCGGGAGAATAAAGAGGAAGTAGATTAGACTTTATTGCCTTCCATCACAGTGAGGAATGTGGGAAATCCGCTGTGGTGGATGTTTATGTTAACTTTTATGTAGTTGTCTGTCTTTTTTTTTAGTATGGCTGTATGGTAATTTGCATATCACTGTACCTTTTAATTGGTACACGTGACAATAAAAAGCGTTTGAAACCTTTGAAACCTTTGAGTTTTTATAGGACTTTGATATGGCTGCATTCGGAGTATTGCCTGCAGTTCAGATTGCCGAATTGCAGGAAGGATGCGTAGGTTTTGGAAAAGATGCGGAGGAGGTTTACCAGAATGATGTCTGGATTCGAAGGTATTAGTTACAGGAAGAGGTTGGACAGATTTGGATTGTTTTGTCTGGATCACTGGAAGTTGAGGGGGGACCTGATCGAATTATATAACAGGAAGTCATTGCCGAAGCAAATGCATTCTTCTTTCGGTACAAAACAAAAAAACGGTTTGAGGAGAATAAATTAAATTTATACTTGCTTGAGTTCAGAAGAATGAGAGTAGTCTGACAGACATATACACGCTATTTCCTCATTGTAATGCCTACAATTATGGGCAGAGTCCCAGGATCCGTAATACAGCCCGCAGATAAAGGAAACATTCATTATTCACTTTGTTATAAATCCGCACTCGAGGATTATGTCTGCTGAATGATTCAATGATATTTTATTGTCACATGTACATGGGTACAATGTAATTCTTTGTTTTCTATTCAACCTGGTAAAATCACACAGCAGACCTCGCCTGGGGAATACAGGAAGAATCACCACGTTTCTGGGGCCGACAATATTACTAAAAGTTAATCGAACAGTCTTGTCTTCTGCTCGCAGCGGTGAACCAAGCCTGCTGTTACACGTGGCTGCATGTGGACCCCACCAGGCCTGCCTTTGTACTTGGCAGTACCCCACTGGGTTCCTCTACATTCTTGGTGGTCCCGGGCCAGGTTGCTCTTTATGGCACTGGACTCCTAATCTCTCAGCAGCATGTGCCCCTTCACTCTCGACGGCTGCTCGTGGTGGCACCCCTCGCTCAGCAACACTGGTCCCCTGCACTCTGGTCCCCTGAACTGGACCCCTATTGTCTCGGCGATTGCTCACGGCAGTCCTTCTTCAATCTCGGCGGTGCGTGTCCCTCCTCATTCTCGGTTGCCCTGGACCCTAATCTCGGCGATTTATCACGGTGGTCGTCCTGTACTCTCAGTGGTCCATGTCCCTCCTTGTTCTCGGCAGCTTGCCCACCGGGACGTTCAGCTTTGCGGCACAAGCCAGGCCTGCCGGTGGGATGGGCCGCGGCTCACCGGGATGTCGGTGGGAAGTTTATGATGAAGCCAGTCCGGATTTAGACCAACCTACTCTGCATAAATCAGACCCAATTCACAATGTGGGTCATATCACACTGATATTTAAACCCTGATAATTATCTTCAGAAGAAAGGGGGGGGGGGGAAGATCATATATGGACTGCAGCCACTTTTGTCTATGCCTTTGTTTCTAGCAATTAGAAAAATGGAGTTTTAAATGCACAGCTCCAATGTTCTTGGATGATCATCAATAGATGTATTTTTATCAATCAGAGCTGAAGAAATGAGGCAGATAATTGGTTTGCCACTTTAAGGTATGGGTGGGGGACATTTTAAGGTACAGCTGATATAGAATATTTCAAAGTTGCCTGCAAATTATGACGATTTTTATTTTTATTGCACCGCTGAAGCTCAGTTGATCTGCTTTTCTAATCTAGGGCAGAGTGGGTTTGTACTAGATCTGAAAAAGCCTGCAGCAGAGGGATGACAGCGCCCTGCTTTGTTGGAGAAAAGACCATTTGGAAGTGTAATCTGTGATGCAAGAGCAATGATAGCAACAAACTGACATGTTGTAATGCTACTGTGTGTTACTAAAGGTTACTGGCCTAATTTGTAGGAAATGACCTTGTCCTTTCAAGTCTTCCCAGATTGTAGAGATGAAAGGGTATAGCTGAAGACTGCTACTTTTATCTGTTTCAATCTACATCTCGTTGACCTGCGCTATTGCATGGTTCACTGAAGCCAGCTGTTTATCGTGCTGTCTGCAGACTGTGGATAGAGTACAAATTAGACAGTGTGTTCAGTTCAGGTTGGGTTGTTACATACAAAGAAGATGAGTTTCTAATAATTTTGGAATTAGTTTGTTAATGTCACGTGAACTGTGGAATAGCGAAAAACATACCACAGGTTCTCTGATTCACTATACGAGCACCGTTCTCTCAGTGCCTACTGCTCCCCAGCCATTGTCATTGGCACCAGTCATTGTCTCACTTCTAAGTAAAAAAAAATCTGCCTGCCTTCTTCTGCATTATAGAAATAGTTGAGAAATATAATGTGAAAGCCCTGTACAACGCTGCCAGCAACTGGGCACCTTTGGCCCTGTTGTATGATAACAATAAATTAGAAGTCCAATCATTAATCCTAATTTTTAAATCATTTTACATGTTTCAGATTACATTGACTCACAAGTTGACAAGGGCCCATTCTGCCCAACTAATCTATGTTGGTGGTAGACAAAAAATGCTGGAGAAACTCAGCGGGTGAGGCAGCATCTATGGTGAGAAGGAATAGGCAATGTTTCGGGTCAAGACCTCTCTCCAAAGCTACTTTGAAGAAGTGCTCCTCTTTCCGAATCCACTGCGTAATCTATGTCGGATTTATGCCGACATATAAAACTCCTTCCAAATTACTTCATTTCAGCCCTTCATTGGCTTTCCTATTGCTGTTTCCTTGTCCCACTTTCTCGTTGATGCTCATATATCAATCCTTAACTATTCTTGACTTGCTTAAATATCCACATTTTCACCAGCCTGAGTATAGATGTTTGTCTCCATGCCAGCTCGCTTTTGGAATTAAGAGTCATTCTTGCCTGCACTTTGTTAGTTCCATAATGTTTGCAATTTGAATTATAAGATGGCCTGTGTGGTGGAAACATTTTGCATGGTGAGGGAGCAGAACGATACAAGTACTGACAAATGTTCAAGTGGAAACACAGCCTGTTTGTGGTCCATGTTCAACACTGTAAATGAGCGCTTGAAATGACGCATCTGGTGAGACGATTTATTAGTAGTGAAATGTACAAGTAAACACATTTTAGCTGTCACTGGGAAGGAGGCTGGGAATGTTCAGTTCATTGAATAACGTTATTTTCTTGATGCTTGCATTGATGTGTTCCATAAACCCAGCAAAAAATCTGTGCTTTCAAAAAATTGTTTTATTTTTAAGTATGTGTGATCACTTCATAATGGAGATATACTTAACACAGACAGAACTAAACCATGTAGGATGTGGTTCAAGTTACGGTTGTGGCTTCATTCTCATGAAGGACTGAGTACAAGTGGGATTGTTACATCAAGTGTTGTGGGATTTGTTTGTTATGTATTGAATGGTCAGATATGTAAAGGATTTCCAGCATAATATGGGACTCAATGATGGAGTGGATGTGGAGAGGATGTTTCCCCTAGAAACATACAAAATAGGTGCAGGAGTAGGCTATTCGGCCCTTCGAGCCAGCACTACCATTCAATATGATCATGGCTGATCATCTAAAACCAATACCCTGTTCCTGCTTTCTCACCATATCCCTCAATTCCGTTACTGATTCCCGTACTGATTTTAGATGATCAGCCATGAACATATTGAATGGCGGTGCTGGCTCGAAGGGCCGAATGGCCTACTCCTGCAACTATTTTTCTATGTTAGCCCAAAATGCTATATCTAACTCTATCTTGAAAAACATTCAGTGAATTGGCCTCCACTTGGAATTGAATTCCACAGATTCACAACTCTCTAGGTGAAAATATATTTCCTCATCTCAGTCCTAAATGGCCTACCCCTTATTCTTGAACTGTGACCTCTGGTTCTGGACTCCCCCAACATCGGGAACATTTTTCCTGCATCTACCTTGTCCAATCCCTTAAGAATGTTTCTACAAGATCTCATCTCATCCTTCTAAATTCTAGTGAATAAAAGCCCAGTTGATCCATTCTTTCCTCATATGTCAGTCCTGCCATCCCGACAATGAACCTCGTGAACCTACGCTGCACTCCTTCAATAGCAAGAATGTCCTTCATCAAATTAGGAGACCAAAACTGCACACAATACTCCAGGTGTGGCCTCACCAGGGCCCGGTACAACTGCAGTAGGACCTCCTTGCCCCATACTCAAATCCGCTCGCTATGAAGGCCAACATGCCATTTGCTTGCTTCACTGCCTGCTGTACCTGCATGTCTACTTTCAGTGACAGATGTACATGGACACCCAGGTCTCGTTGCACCTCCCCTTTTCCAAATCTGACACCATTCAGATAATCTGTCATCTTGTTCTTGACACCAAAATCCGTAGCCTCACATTTATCCTTGTTATACTACATCTGCCATGCATCTGCCGACTCACCCAACCTATCCAAGTCACCCTGCAGCCTATTAGCATCCATCTTGCAGCTCACACTCCCACCCAACTTTGTGTCATCCGCAAACTTGGAGATGTTTCATTTAATTCCTTTGTCTTAATTGTTAAATATTGTAAATAACTGAGGTCCCAGCACTGAGCCTTGCGGCATTCTACTAGTCACTGCCTGCCATTCCGAAAAGGACTCGTTAATTCCTACTCTTTGCGTCCTGTCTGCCAACCCGTTTTCTATCCATGTCAATACCCTATCCCCAATACCATGTGCTCTATGTTGCACACTAATCTCTCATGTAGGACCTTGTCAAAGGCTTTTTGAAAGTCCAGATGCACCACATCCACTGGCTCTCCCTTATCCATTCTACTTGTTACATCCTCAAAAAATGCCAGAAGATTAGTCAAGTATGATTTCCCCTTCATAAATCCATGTTGACTTTGACCGATCCTGTCACTGCTTTCCAAATGAGCTGCTATTACATCTTTAATAATCGACTCGAGCATCTTCCCCACTACCGATGTCAGGCTAACTGGTCTCTAATTCCCTGTTTTCTCTCCCCCTCCTTTCTTAATAAGTGGAGTTACATTGGCTACCCTCCAGTCCACAGGAACTGATCCAGAGCCGAGAGAACATTGGGAAATGATCACCAATGCATCCATGATTTAGAGGGCCACCTCCTTGAGTACTCTGGGATGCGGAACATCAGGCCCTGGGGATTTATCTGCCTTTAGTCCCAGACATTATACCTGACACCATTTCATAACTAATGTGGATTCCCTTCAGTTCCTCCCTCCCACTAGACCCTTGGTCCCCTAGTATTTCTGGGAGAGTGTTTGTGTCTTCCTCAGTGAAGACAGAATCAAAGTACTTGGTTAACTGGTCAGCCATTTACTCGTTTCCTTATTTCCCATTAGAAATTCATCTGTTTCTGACTGTAAGGGACCTACATTTGTCTTCACTAATCTTCACCAACCTTTTCCTCTTCACTAGTGGGAGAATCGCGGACCAGAGGGCACAGCCTCAGAATAAAAGGACGTACCTTTAGAAAAGGGATGTTGAGGAATTTCTTTAGTCAGAGGGTGGTGAATCTGTGGAATTCATTGCCACAGATGTGCTGTGGCCAAGTCATTGGGTATTTTTAATGTGAAGACTGACAGATTCTTAATTGGTACTGGTGGCAAAGGTTATGGGGAGATGGCAGGAGAATGGGGTTGAGAGGGAACGATAGATCAGCCGTGACTGAATGGCGGAGTTGACTAGATGGACTGCATGGCTTAATTCTATTCCTATGACATATGAACTTGGAAAGGCTGGAATCTTATGATGTCCACCATGGACAGTTGTAAAATGAGAAGCAAGCACGCGGAGCATAAAACTGCCCCCCTTCCCCAGCTTTTATTTAGGAAATTTGCTCGTGACTCTGCAGAATGCCGACGAACAGGAAGGGTTCAATTTCATATCAGAGTTTGGTCATATTGCTTATCATCTTTTTAAATTCCTCTTTTTTTTTGCATGCTAAGAAAGGAACCATTGCACTTTATGCATTGGATCTGGATCTTGTGATGAGCTTAGATGGGGAAATTATATCCCCTTTGAGCAGATGGTACATCATGACTCCAGAAATTAATGGGGCCTTTAATGTAAGGAAACGGTCACCAGCAAATTAAACAGCCGAGCAGTGCAGTGATCAAAGGGTACACTTTTGGTTTTGCCATCCAAAACCTGCCATCTGAACCTTACATTTGACATTAGAAACATAGAAACATAGAAAATAGGTGTAGGAGTAGGCCCTTCTAGCCAGCACCACCATTCAATATGATTATGGCTGATCATCCAAACTCAGTACCGCGTTCCTGCTTTTTCCCCATATCCCTTGATTCCGTTCGCCCTTAGAGCTAAATCAAACTCGCTTGAAAACTTCCAGTGGATTGGCCTCCATTGCCTTCTGTGACATAGAATTCCACAGATTCACAACTCTCTGGGTGAAAAAGTTTTTCCTCATCCCAGTCCTAAATTGCCTGCCCCCTATGGAACACACTGTCGCAGAATTCATAATTATTGGCTGTATATATGTCAAGTCAAGTCAAGTCACTTTTATTTCTATAGCACATTTAAAAAACAACTCTCGTTGACCAGAGTGCTTCACATTGGTGGAGGTACTAACGTTATACAACAGTGGTTCATAGATTAAGTACATACATAAATACATACATATAGCCCTCCCTCAGAGGACGTCAAGAAAGGCTTGAGAGTAAAGATGAGTTTTAAGTCTCGACTTAAAAGAGTCGATGGAGGGGGCAGTTCTGATTGGAAGAGGGATGCTGTTCCACAGTCTAGGAGCTGCAACCGCAAAGGTGCGGTCGCCCCTGAGCTTATGCCTAGACCGCGGGATGTTCAGTAACCCCAAGTTGGCTGATCTGAGGTGGTGTGGTGGGTAAGCAGACTTTTAGTGTAGGTGAGGGCAACTCCGTTATGGGCTTGAAGGATCTTGAAATTTATTCGGAACCGTGTATGGTTTTTATTTCAAAATGAAGTTTCTAAGCTATTTAACTTCCACTGGCAATCTATGATGGTGCTTTCTCTTTTTCTTCTAATCTTCTATCTGGCTCCTATGAGGCCAATAAAGGCTCCATCTCTTTTGAAGTGTGATTGCTCAGCCACCAACAGACCTCAAGTGCAGCACTGAAATGAACACTGTCATTTTGGATGTTCTGGAGTAGTTTGGAATGATTGTGAATAGACTTTCTAACTTGATGTGCCTTGCCTTCAGTACATTTGTCTCTTGGTTTACAAGTCTCAGGGTTACACATCGAAATAACTGTTTTGTCTTTGGAACTAGGGCACATAATGTGAAGGGAGTGCATCTTACCGGTGAATCAAAATATCTCTGCTGAACGATGGTGGGCTCTCAAATCATTAATGGCAATAATGAGTAGATAAATCCGCCTCTAATTCCCAGGAGTTGCTATTCTTTGAATGGTCAGTGAAATAGAATGCGAGTATGTTTTAGAAAGAACTGCAGATTCAGAAAAATCGAAGGTAGACAAAAGTGCTGGAGAAACTTTAGCGTTTATGGACAGAAGGAAGGCGACGTTTCGAGTCGAGATCCGAAACGTCACCTATTCCTTCTCTCCATAGATGCTGCCTCAAGGGCCTGTCCATGTTGGGCGTCATTTGCGCGTCACGCAGGTGACACCAGGCGTGTGTAATGCGCGCCGTGTGCGCGCCGTGCGTCGTGACGCATAAATGATGTCCCGCAATGATGTGCAAATGACACCCAAGTGGGATAGGCCCTTCACCCGCTGAGTTCATCCAGTAATTTTGCCCACCTTGGAATGCTAGTATAGACTCTTCACATCATAACAATCATTAGTATTCAAATGGGCTCATTGAGTTATAATGGCAGGGCTCGAAATTAGCGGTTGCCCGGGTGCCATTGACCACCCAAATTGCCACTGGGCAACCTAAACGCCGACTCATTTTGCCCGGCTTGGCAAGCAAATACTGGTTTATACCGATAGACACAAAAAACTGGAGTAACTCCGCGGGTCAGGCAGCATCTCTGGAGAATAGGAGCGTGACATCTCGTGTCGACGGCTGTATTCCTCTAGTATCTTTGGTTGTGGGGCAAAGATAATAGGAGTGGAGTGACGAAGGGTCGGAGTGAATGACAGGTCTCGAACAGCGGCAGCAGCGGCAGCAGCGGCCTCGACAGCGGCTCCATCTCCTCCTCCTCCCGCACCCCGTCCGGCGGGAGGAGACCTCCCTCTCCCTCCCTCCTCCCGGACTCGGCGTGTGAGAGGGGTTGTTTTGAAAGTGCAGTTGGTGGATTTGCAGCATTAGCTTTTGATTTGCAGGCAGCTGCCACTATCGCCCTGATAACGGCCACTGCCTGCAAACCCGTTATCAGCGCTTTCAAAACAACCCCTCTCGCACACCAAGGCCGGAAGGAGAGAGGGAGGGAGAGAGAGAGAGGGAGGGAGGGAGGGACAGGGAGGCCTCCTTCCGCCGTCTGAAGCAGCTGCACCAAAGGTCCTATCCTATAGGATCTTTGAGCTGCCCCGCTCGACCCCGCACCTTGCTGTCGGCTGGCGGAGGAGGGGAGGCGGTGGCGACGAGTTCCCAACCGCCTCCCCCTTTGGCGGCGGCACTTTGCGTTGTACAGCGACGGCCTAGGCTGCGGGGCGATGGTGTCCGAGGAACGCTGACCTTCCTTCCTCCCCACCTCCTCTACCCCTCCCCCCATCTCTCTCTCGTACGCCCCCCCCCCTCTTATCCTGGGACTTCTCCTCTCCATCCCGCACTGATCCCCATTCCCTCCTCTATTCAGTCCCCACTTCCTTCCTCCCCACCTCCTCTATTCAGTCCTCTGTGCTCCCCTCCCCATCTACCCCCCCCCCCCCCAATCTATTTATCACCCTACCCACCTCGCATTGATTCTCCTGCCACCCCCCCATCCATCCTATACTGGTCCCCCAATTCATCCTGTATTGACCCCCCCCTTCCCATCCATCCTGCACTTCTCCCCCCCATTCATAATGCACTGATCCTCCCATTAATCCCGTACTGACCCACCTTCCATTTTCCCTGCACCAAACCCCCCATCCATCCTGTAGTGATCTGCCCATTCATCTTTTACTGATCTCCATTCATCCTGTACTGATCCTCTCATGCATCCTGTACTGATCCCCTCATTCATCCCGTACTGATCCCCTCATTCATCCTGCACAGACCCTCCGATCCACACTGTCCTGACACCCCCCCCCATTCATCTTGTGCTGATTCCCCCCATTCATCCTGTGCTGACCCCCCCATCCATCCTGTACATCAAGAAGAATGGGGGGGGAACAGTCTGAAGAAGGGTCTCGACCCGAAACGTTGCCTATTTCCTTAGCTCCATAGATGCTGCCTCACCTGCTGAATTTCTCCAGCATTTTTGTCTACCCCCATTCATCCTGTACTGAACCTCCAATTCATCCTGTACTGATCCCCCCCCCCCATCCATCCCGTACTGATCCCCCATTCAACACCACTGACACCCCCCGTGCTCTCCCTCACAATTTTACCTACTCTACCCAACACGTACTAATTCATCTGCCTCAATCCATCCATTCCGCACCGATTGCCTTCTCACACCCCCCCTGCTATCTATCCACCCTGCACTGATTCACACACCCCCTGACCCTATTGTGATTCATGGTCTTCAGAGCGAACATTGACTATGTTTGATAACGGAATGCAATCAACTGTGTTTTAATTCCCAATGTTATTATTTGTTTTGACATAAATATGCCTTTAAACATATTACCAAAAGAACATTTGCTGCAGTTATGTCCTTTGGCCATCTCTTGTCAGTTAGTGTAATGTTTAACCTGTCAGATGGGTATAGTCGGTTTTAACAGCTATTTTCATAGAAATTTCCTTGCAACCTGTATATTTTGTAATGGATAAATTATGTGGGAAGCCAGAGTGTTTCTGTGCCAATAGCAATAACGACCCATGCTATAGCCATGTCATGGTAATTTTTGGTCCTTCACAGAAAACATGCTTGCATCAATCTGTAGTGTGCATGGTCCAGGATTTATTGACACAGGTTGATCATTTGCTGAATAATCCAACCACATTTTTGTTTGGAAGTGGAAAGAACTAATAGAAATTGCATTCATTGCAATGTGTAAAAAGAGTTGAGAAATTGTATTATAATTTTGCTGCCTGCCATTGTGGTTTATATCATGTCTTGATTGGTGAATATGTTTAGTTTGCGAGTTATTTGAAGCAGAAATAATATGTGAATGTAGGCAAAAGTGCTGGAGAAACTCAGCGGATGCGGCAGCATCTATGGAGCAAAGGAAATAGGCAATGTTTCGGGCCAAAACCCTTCTTCAGCCTGAACGGTTTCAGCCTGAAATGTTGCCTATTTCCTTCGCTCCATAGATGCTGCTGCACCCGCTGAGTTTCTCCAGCACTTTTGTCTACCTTCGATTTTCCAGCATCTGCAGTTCCTTCTTGAACATAATATGTGAATGTTTCATTGAGCATAATTCTCTGACTGGTAACTACGCACTTCGTCCGAGCACATTAACACACGCGTCATGCAAACCGTCTTAAATGACCACCTAAACTGTCATTTGGCAACCTAAAAAGCTGTCAAGGTTGCCCGGCTGGCAACAGGGAAAAAAAGTTAAGCGAGAGCCCTGAATGGTCTATGCATCCAACAATCATTTGAAGTCACTGTCTATTCAACAAACATGTTTCAGCATAAAATATTGTTTTTACTTGTTAAAGCAAGTTACTTAGAGCTTTTCTTCAGAGGACACAACTTGCGCAAAGATGTAAGCTGCTGTACATGAAATGTAACACTTGCTTTTCACAGTTATGCTCATTGAGTCAGGGTAAAATTATAAACGGGGAAACACTCCAAAAAATGACACTGGGTAATCTCAGATTTCCATCTCTTGGTGGGTAACACTATGCTACTGACATTCAGGGACTCAAAGATCACGAAACAAAGTTGTTTAATAATTCAAAACAATGTCTGATCCCTAGTTCCCATCTAATAACATTCTGACGAAAGGCCAAAACCTGAATCACTATTTCTCTCTCCTCAAATGCAGCCTGAACTGCTGTGGATTTCCAGCATTTTCTACTTTTGGGTCATGTTTCCATCACCTCTGATTTTAATGGTTCTAGATCCAAATTTTAAAGAGGAGGAGGAAAAGGAGATGCCATGTTGATAAGAAATGTTAATGACGTTAATGGTGAAGAATTTACTCTCAACACTGATTTAAAAATAGTCATAGTACACACAGGTACGCACACATAAATAACATTTCCTGTCTATCACAAGTCAGATCTAAGTAAGGCGCAGTTTCCCACAACTTCACATCAATGTTCAGAGTTATGGCATCGCACTGCTCAGAACCAGGCTCTTCGGCCCAACTTGCCCCTGCCGACCAGCTGCCCCATCTTTGAGTCCCACCTGCCCGCATTTGGCCACAATCCCTCTAAACCCTTGCTGCCCATGTACCTCTTCAAATATCTTTTAAATATTGTTCTTGTATCTGCCTCAACTACCTCCTCTGGCAGCTCATTCCATATGTGTAGGAAGGAACTACAGATGCTGGTTTAAACTAAAGATAGTCACAGAATGTCGGAGTAATTCAGCGGGACAGGCAGCATCTCTGGATAGAATGAATAGGTGACGTTTCGGGTCGAGACCATTCTTCATGACCTAAAAGGTCACCCATTCCTTCTATCCAGAGATATTGCCTGTCCCGCTGAGTTACTCCAGCATGTTGTGTCTATCTTCGGCTCATTCCATATACCCACCACCCTCTGTGTGAAAATGTTGCCCCTCAGGATCCTAGTCAATCTTTCCCCACTGACCTTAAATATATGTCCTCTGGCCCTTGATTCCTCTCCTCTAGCTAAAAGATGCTGCATCTATTCTATTTCCCGCGTGATCTTGTAAACCTCTATCAGATCACCATCATCTTCCTGCATTCCAAGGAATAAAGTCCTAACTTGTCCAACCTTCTTGTATAGCTAAAGTCCTCAACTCCTGCCAAATCCTGGTTTCTTTCATGGGCATTTGTAACACTGTAGGAAGTGAGTGGCGAAGATCTAGCAGCTGGAGTATAATGAGGCAAAACATGAGGTTGACTATTTTGGCATCTCCGCTCACATTTGCTGTACTTCTCATGGCACCTTCCCATGCAAGTGTTGGCGACGCACCACCTAACCTTTCACATCTTCATTCCCTCTCTCAAGGGACCCAGACTCTCCTGACAAAAAAGTAGGGATTCAATCTTTTTTTTTTTCCTCCAATGTGCTCCACTGCATTTGGTGATCATCACACTGTGGTCCCCTCAACATTGGTGATCCTGAGCTTCCAGTCGCCTGTCACTTCAATTTTCCCATTCTCTGACCCCTCTGTGACTGGGAACTTAATGGAACAGCCTCTGATTTTCAAACCATACATGTTGTGGCCCTATGGGCTCAATGTTAAATTCAACAATTATTATTATTTTACTTCACTTTTTAGCTTGCTTGAGAGATGCAGCAAGGAAAGAGGCTCCTCAACCCATTGAGTCCGTGCTGAGCAGCAAGCACTGCATACACTAGCATTACACTTACAACAATTTACATTTTTTACCAAAGCCATTGAACTTACAAACCTGTACATCTCTGGAGTGCAGAAGGAAACCGGAGCACCCAGAAAAAAACCCACACGGTCAAAGGGAGAACGAACAAACTCCGTACAGACAGTCTGCACCTGCAGTCACGATTGAACCCAGTCACAGGCCAGGTCCCATAATTATACATAATTAGACTTTCCAGTTTGCATTCGAATTGGTCAGAGTTCTTCATGGAATTTACAGTCTATCCCTTGATAAGTAAAACAACCTGTGAGTAACCATGAGAAAACATTTATCGTTATCAGTGACATGCACCTGGGGGGAGAACCCATGACCAGTTATTAGAAACATAGAAAATAGGTGCAGGAGGAGGCCATTTGGCCCTTTGAGACAGCACCACCATTCATTGTGATCATGGCTGATCATCCACAATCAGTAAACCGTGCCCGCCTTCTCCCCATATCCCTTGATTCCGCCAGCCCCGAGAGCTCTATCTAACTCTCTTTTGAATTCATACAGTGAATTGGCCTCTACTGCATTCTGTGGCAGAGAATTCCACAAATTCACAACTCTCTGGGTGAAAATGTTTTTTCTCATCTCAGTTTTAAATGGCCTCCCCTTTATTCTTAGGCTGTGGCCCCTGGTTTTGGACTCCCCCAACATTGGAAACATTTTTCCTGCATCTAGCTTGTCCACTCCGTTTATAATTTTATGTTTCTACAAGATTCCCTCTTATCCTTCTAAATTCCAGTGAATACAAGCCCAGTCTTTCCAATCTTTCCTCATAAGACAGCCCTGCCATCCCGTGGATTAACCTCGTGAATTTACGCTGCGCTGCCTCAATCACAAGGATGTCCTTCCTCAAATTAGGAGACCAAATCTGCACACAATACTCCAGATGTGGAATCACCAGGGCCTTGCACAACTGCAGAAGGACCTCTTTACTCCTATACTCAAATCCTCTTGTTATGAAGGCCAACATGCCTTTAGCTTTCTTCACTGCCTGACGTACCTGCATGTTTCCTTTGTTGGGAGTTCGTGTTGCCTGCCATAATAGAGTGGTGAACAACACTAAGCATTGAGTCTCAGAGGTGATCCCCACCTTCCTTGGCTTCTGACTTTTGTCTGTGCTCTTGTGAAGGTTATTGGTTTAAGAAAAGATTCTTGACAGCAGTTGCAATGCACAGTGGATTGAACTGGGAATAAGAATCCTCGGGTCTCATCTGCCATTCTCGGCTTCTCATCTACAATCTTTGTCTCTTACCTGGGAAAATATTGCCAAAAATGTGTCCGACATTAATGTTAATCACTCCATCTAATTACCACAGCTTCCACCGTATTCCATGTGGCAGTTTCTGCATGCACACGAGATTATTGTGGTGGCCAAGTTTATTTTTTAATTCATTTATGTAGGAAAGGCGGCCAATTTTAAATAAAACCATCATGTTATTCCCCTGTTGTTTCAATTAACTGTCTGTTAATGTGTGTGGTTTCTCAAATGTTTCTGTCTTAAACCACAATGCTTCTCATCTGTCAAGTACATTTTATAAATAAGGCTGCAAGTTCTACTTGAAAAGATCAGTTGTTTCTGTTTATTAACACAGGAAAGATCTTAAGGGGTATTTTTTTTAGCCAAGCTGTCAGCCATGAAAGATGCAGCACACTTTTATTTATGGTTGAGGATCCCGACATGTTAAAACAGTTCACATTTACGTAATTACTGGATCATATAATAATTGATATTTTCACAACATGAGGCCAACAGCTAGTAAAATTAATGAAAAGGCGCAATGAGAGTTGTTCCAAAGCCTGATCAGAGATGTGAGTTTTAAGCTGAGGGTACAGGTTGGGAGAGATTGGGGGGGAGGGCTGGGGGGGGGGGTTGTTAAGATGAAATGAGATGCTTAAGGAGAGTTTTAGATAGTGCCACCTGGATTTATGATGCCTCCCACGGTCCATGAATGCACAACCCCTTCCCAACCTCTCCAGCCCGAGAGAGACGGATGCTCAAGAGTGGAGAGGTAGGGGGATGCAGGGGAGGCTATTGGGAAAGTCCTTTGCTCCAAAGCAAGGAGAATTTAATTTTAAGGTAGATGCAAAATGCTGGAGTAACTCAGCGGGACAGGCAGCATCTCTGGAGAGAAGGAATGGGTGACATTTCTGGTCGAGAACCTTCTTGAATTGAGTTGAATTGAATTGAATAAATTTTATTTGCCAAGTATGTATACATACAAGGAATTTGCCTTGGTGCTCTGCTCGCGATACACGAAACAACACGATATATGCAATTAAAAATAAAACATTATAATTTAAACATGTGAAGAATGAAATATAATACCAGAGCAAAAGGAGGCTACAGACATTTGGTTATTGAGTAGAGCTACTGCTCGTGGAAAAAAAAGCTGTTTTTATGTCTGGCTGTGGCAGCTTTGACAGTCTGGAGTCGCCTTCCAGAGGGAAGTGCTTCAAAGAGTTTGTGGCCAGGGTGAGAGGGGTCAGAGATGATCTTATCCGCTCGCTTCCTGGCCCTTGCAGTGTACAGTTTGTCAATGGGGGGGAAGGTAGCAACCAACAACCTTCTCAGCTGATCGGACGATTCGCTGCAGCCTCCGGATGTTATGCTTGGTGGCTGAGCCGAACCAGACCATGATGGAGCAGGTGAGGACAGACTCTACGATGGCAGTATAGAATTGGACCATCATTGCCAGTGGTAGATTGTGTTTTCTCAGCTACCGCAGGAAGTACATCCTCTGTTGGGCCTTTTTGACTGTGGAGTCGATGGTAGCCCCCCATTTAAGGTCCTTGGAGGTGATGGTTCCCAGGAACTTAAAACACTCCACTGATGTGACTGTGGTGTTGTTGATGGTGAGTGGGGTGAGGGGAGGGGGAGCTGCCCTTGACAAGTCTACAATCAATTCCACTGTCTTAAGAGCATTGAGCTCTAGGTTGTTGCTATAGGCACCAGGACGCCAGCTGTGTCACTTATGTCTGTAAGCAGATTCCTCCCCATCCTGGATCAGTCCAATCAGGGTTGTGTCATCCGCAAACTTGAGATGCTTGACAGAGGAGTCTGTGGAGGTGCAGTCGTTGGTGTAGAGAGAGTAAAGGAGAGGGGAGAGTACGCAGCCTTGCGGTGCTTCTATGCTGAGGGTCAGCGGGTTTGAGATGTACCTTCCCAGCCTCACATGCTGCTTCCTGTCTGTCTGGAAGTTGGTGATCCACTGAGAGAGGGGTTCAGGCACAGTCAACTTGGAGTGTAGTAGCTCTGTCACAATGGTGTTGAAAGCAGAGCTAAAATCCACTAACAAAATCCTTGCATAGGTCCCCTGGCGGTCTATGTGTTGGAGGATGTAGTGCAGGCCCAGGTTGACTGAAGAAGGGTCTCAACCCGAGGGATCAGTCTGAAGAAGGGTCTCGACCCGAAACGTCACCCATTCCTTCCCTCCAGAGATGCTGCCTGTCCCGCTGAGTTACTCCAACATATTGAGTCTACCTTCGATTTAAACCAGCATCTGCAGCTCTTTCCTACACAGGATTTAAATTTAGACCTCTTGAGAGGTCAGGAGCCAGACTTGGCCACCATGAATAGGGAGGACGGATGAATGGGACTTGGCTTGGATGGGACATGTGTAATATATTTATATATACAGTATATACAGTTACATTTAAAAAAATAATAAGTTATGATTTCATTTATTATCATGAGATCACTGATGCTTTGCACCACAAGTAAAATTTTTGAAGTTCCATTTCATTCCCTCCCACGCAGTCAGGGCAAGATGAACATGATAAAGATAGATGTTGCCTCTGATTAAATTCACACCACTCCTCCCAACCCCACAAGCTTGGTCTGATCATGCATTCACTACAGCTGCATTTGCATCATATTCCCTGATAACACAAACGGACAATATTGAATTATCTAACTTCACGCAACACTTGCTTTCCCTCTCTCTCTCTCTCTCTCTCCATCCTTCCCTCATCCTACTTCTCCGACTAGTCTGAGTCACCTTCTCCAGGCTAACAATGATCTATCATACCTCACCCTTTTTCATACCTCACCCTTCCATATCTCTGCATCTCCCTCTCCCCTGACTCTCATTCTGAAGACTGATCTTGATCCAGAACGTCACCCATTTCTTCCATCAATAGATGCTGCCTGTCCTGCTGAGTTATTCCAGTATTTTGTGTCTCTTTGATGTAAACCAACATCTGCAGTTCATTCCTACACCCACTGTAATCCATTTGCCTACATTTGCCCCATTTTCCTCTAAACCTTTACTATCCATGCTCCTGTTTAAATATCTGTTGATATTCAATAGACCTACCACCCTCAGTGTGGAAAAGGCTGCCCCTCAGGTCTGTTTTAAATCTGTCTCCTCTTAAATCTGTGCCCTGGAGATTTAGATTGTCCTACCCTGGGATAAAGATTCTGACTATTCATCCACCTTATCTATGCATCTCATGACTTTAAATAAAATCTTTCTGGTCACCCCTCAACCTCTCGGGTTCCAGGGAACAAAGTCCAAGCCTATCCAATCTGTCCTTATAAGCCAAGCCCTCCATGTTAGTAACATCCTCATTAATTTTTCTGCACATTTTCTAGCATACTGACATCAAATGCTGACCATAATACCTCAAGAACAGTCTCACCATGGACTTGTACAGTTGTAACAGGACCTCCCAATTATTTTACTCGATACCCCTAAGTGTTCCAAATGCCTCTTCACTATCCTGTCTACCTCTGTAGTCCATTTTCGGGGAACTACAAACATGTACCCACAGGTCTCTCTGTTCTGGAACATTTTCTGGAGCCCAACCATTTCTTGTTTAAGTCCTGCCCTCCTTTTACTTAATGCAATATTTCACACGTGTCCAAGGTTAATTCCATCTGCCATTCTTTAGTCCATTCCTCAGTTAATTTGGAACCTGCCATAATCTTAAATAACCATCTGAACTGTCCACTAAGCACCAACCTTTATTGACATCCACAGCCACTAACCACGCCAACCCTTACATTATCATGTTAATCATTAATATAGATGAAAACAACAATGAACCTATCATAAATCCCTACAGCATATCACTGTTTAAGGGCCTGTCCCACTTGGCGATTATTATTTCGGTGACTTCCGGCGTCATATCAGTGCCGCCAAAAGATTTTGAACATTTCAAAATCCAGCGGCGACAAAAAAATATTACGACACTTGAAAAAAACACCGCTCGTCATACGTCATCCCGCCACATCACGCCGTGAATTTTTCGGTGACCTGGTACGTCAGTCAATGATGCCGGCAGTCACTGAAAACGTTGCCAAGTGGGACATGCCCTTTACAAGCCTCCAATTTGAATAACAACCAATCACTACCACCCTCTGACTCCTACCACCAAGTTAGGTATACAGTATATCGAAGTTAGTTATACATCTCCTCCCGCATTCCATGTGATCTACCAGTTTACCTTGTCAAAGGCCTTGTCAAAGCCTATGAACACAACGCTTACTGCCCGGGTCTCATCAATCTTTTTTGTCACCTCTTCAAAAATACTCAATCAAGAGATGAGATTTGCCATGTTAACAATCCCTTATCAGTCCTTGCCTTTCCAAATGCTGGTACAACATGCCCCTCAAAACCACCTCTGGTAACTTTATCACCACTGTTTCCAAGTTTACTGGTATTTTCTCAGTGCTATTCCAATGGGATTATCCAGTTGTGTAGGGAGGAACTGCAAATGTTTGTTTACACCAAAGATAGACACAAAATGCTTGAGTAACTCAGCGAGGGACAGGCAGCATCTCTGGATAGAAGGAATGGGCGATGTTTTGGGTCGAGAAGCCTGAAGAAGAGTCCCAACCCGAACCGTCACCTATTCCTTCTCTCCAGCGATACTGCCTGTCCCGCGGAGCATTTTGTGTCTATCTTCGGGATTATCCGGTTGACAGTTGTGTTTTGTGGGAATGGTTTAGGATTGGCTAAAGGTATTTAAAATTCAGCAGGAGCAAGAATATTCTTCCACATGTTTGGTTTCAAAGGTTAGTTTCCAGAGGTGAGAGGCAGTGTGCCAAGACACTGTGACATTTAAGTTACAAGTTTGTTTCAAATTTCTTTACACCTCTATCATTGTCCATTATTGTGATTATATCTGAGAAAAATCTAAAACAATTCATCAAGGGTTTAATGTTATACAAGGACAATCCACTTACTTAATCTCTTGTCATCTTGCTATGATTTTTTATAAATAAAATCACATCCCCCTCTCTGTTAAGATCTCCACTTAATATTATACTTGGACAGCCTATTATTTATATCCTCCTCGGTTACAGATTGGTTTGGCTTAGGCTGCAGTCTTAGTGCACTTTCCTGGAATATGGATCCCAATTTATGTACCATGTACTTTTAATAATGCATTGAATCAAAAATAATATATTGTATAAACATTTACTTCATGGCTTTGTGACCGGTGTTGTCTTTATTCAGCTCACTCCTATGCAGGTCGACAAAACATCCCCGCGATAATGCCCAACATTGGTGTCGCAAAAGGTGTTCTCAGCCCCTTACTACACTCCCTGTACTTGCGTGACTGTGGCCAAATCTGCTCTAACATTTGCAAACGACACCACCATACAGGGCCATATTTTGAACAATGACCTGGCAGAGTTTAGGAAGGAGATATAGTGATTGGTAACATGGTGTGAAAACAACCTCCTCTCCCTCAATGACAGCAAGGTAAAGGAGCTGGGTCTTGACTTCAGGAAACAAGGTGGTATACACGACTTGGTCAGCATCATGATGCCGAGGTAGATATGGTTGACAGCTTCAGGTTTTTTGCCATAAATATCGCCAACAATTTATCCGGGATCAACCACATTACCAACATCGCCACTACCTCTACTTCCTCTTAAGACAAAGGAAGTGTTTGGCATGTCTTCAGTGACTCTTACCAACTTCTACAGACGCACCACAGAAAGTATCACAAATTGGTTCGGTAATTGCTCTGCCCAAGGCTGCAAAATAAATTACAGACAGTTGTGAATAAACCCCAGTCTATCACACAAGCCAGAGTCGCCCGCCCCCCACTACCCCCATGTCTCAAATGGTGTTTTCCCTCCTTCACATCCTATTCCTTACCCTGGATTGTATTTCTGGCAGACCAAACAATTACTGCTTACCTTCTGAGCTAAAGTTTGTAGTTTTGGATACCACCAAGTACCTACTACCCTTGCACCACAGTGGGTTGCATAGTGCATACACTCTATAACCTATATGGCTAATGGGTCTGTCATGCAAGTTTGCCCTGCTGGAGTGGTCCACAGTCCAGTCATACAATCCAGTACACACCCAAGTTGTCTCCATCATTCCTTATCCCTTTCAGTGGCCTCCTCCTGTAATCAAACAATTTCTTGGATGGTTGCCATCTGTCTCCCCGAGGGGGACTTGTTAGTTATACTTTTAGTCTGCTTCATCATTTTAGGTACCACCATCTTACGTTCCCGTGATAATTTCTTGGCTACTAAGTCAGCATTACGATTCCCAATAACAACTGGAGTCTGTCCTTTAGTGTGGGTGCTACATTTGCCCAAAATCATGCACCACTCCAAATGCATACCGAGAATCAGTGTAAATATTTACTTTTAGATTTTCCCCAATAATACAAGCTTGAATTAAAGCAAAGAATTCAGCTTGCTGTGCTGAATAAGGTGACTCAAAGGCAGCTGCTTCTATAATTTCCGCTTTCTGATCAACAATTACATACCCAGACAATCTCTCACCCCACGGTCCAATAGATGCACTCCCGTCCACATATAATGTGATGTCAGGGTCCTCTATGGGTGCATCCCTCAAGTCACAGATGTTTCCTCCTCTATGACAAATAGACAGTCATGTCCTGCTTCTGATTGCTCTTCTGGGGGTGAACTAAGAAAAGAGGCTGGATTAATCAATGTACAATGTCTGAATTGCAATTTTGAATTGTTCAAAAGGCGGGCCATTGTTAAGTGCTGTGTTTGAAGCTGCCCCAACAATGCCAATATCAAATGTGAACTGTACACTACAATCTGCTGCTGGAATGTCAATTTAGCAGCTGATTTTAAACTATTATATATTGCAGTTAAAATTTAAATGTAAAGTTGATGTCCCCTGGCTACCGGATATAATTTAGAGAAGTAATACGCAACTGGTCTATCCCAATGTTTTTGTGTCAGAACTGAAGTTGCACATTCAGATAAAATGGTGTAATAGAGCTGGAAAGGTCGGTCGTATAATGGTCTTCCCAACGCCGGGGCTTGCATCAGTGATCGTTTTAGGTTTTCAAAGGGCTCTTGTGCTTTCTTTGTTAATTTAAATTCATCCTCCTTGCTGGTATAGGGTGTTAGCTCCTTGGTTTCCAAAGCCATGTTAGGGATCCAGGATTGCCTCATTTGTTTGGCTTGTTTTGGGATTGGGAATTTGCAGATGGGTTCAAGTCTGCTTTTCTCAAGACTCCTTTCGGTGGCTGAAATTATAATCCCTAAAAATTTACTTTTGATGGTGAGACTACATATATACTAAATCAGCTAATGGTTTAGCAGTTGCTCAGTATCTTTCCGATTACTGGACTTGTTTTTGCAAGCCACTAATAGATCATCGACATACATTTTGTATTCATTTTGAACTTTAAAATACTCAGTTGGTCTTGCAGACACCTGGAAAATAAAGTAGGCAAATTGATAAACTCGTGAGGCAATCTGGTCCAGGTGTATTGTTGGCCCCTCTGTGAAAGCAAACAAATATTGGCTGTCTTTGTGAAGAGGCAGAGAAAAGAATGCATGATGCAAGTCGACGATTGAGAAGATATTTCCTTCAGCCGGTATTTGGACTAGGATATGGACAGGGTTTGGCACTGTGGCATGGAGCGGTTCCACAACAGAGTTGATTTATCTCAGATCTTGCACAAGTCTGTATTGGCCCTCCTTTCCTGGTTTTGGAACGGGAGGAATAGGGGAGTTACAAATCGATTTGCACTTCACCAATATTCCTTGTTCTTGCAAAGCACAAATTAATTTGTCAATGCTGCTGATGGCCTGTAATGTTAATGGATATTGTTGTATTAAAGGAAGTGTTACCCCTTTCTGGAGAGCTACCTGGATGGGATTGATGTTCCCTGGCAAATTTGCTGGCAAATTAATTTAACTTGCACTTTATAGCAATGTTCACTTAGCAACGGGCACTGGCAGGCAGTAACTAGTGTACAGGGCTCAGTGCTGAATTTATCTCCAAGTTTGCGGATGACACTAAAGTGTTCGCTGTGAGGAGATGCTAGGAGACTGCAAGGTGACTTGGATTGGGTGAGTTGTATTGTATAATTGGTAATTGTAGCATGCATGCAGTGAACAGTGAAAAAAGCGAATGGTATGTTGTAGCAAAAGGATTTGAGTACAGGACCTACTTCAGTTGTACATGAGACCACACCTGGAGTATTGCGAGGGTCTCCCTGAGGACATTACATTATTGCGCTATTCCCCTCACTCTCTCCCACATATATCCTTTAAGACCGAGATGAGAAAGCTCCTAAGGGGATACAGATGATGTTTCTATGTTTCTATGTAAGCGGGTAACAACTGTCGTTGGGGCTTGATAAAATGTAACAACATATTGATTGGACTCATTTTGTTTTCAGTAATTATTCGGGTCTGCCATGGGGATTGCCTTTCTTACCATCGCTCCCAGGTCTTTAGCTCTTGCCGGGTAGTTCACCATTCGGGTGATGTGAGGAGCAACCTCTTCAGTTCTTTTCCATAATTGTGCTGGTATTTTGGTATATTCTGCAGCTCCCTCTTTTCCCTCAACTAGTGCCAACACTTCCACCTCCCAATCCTGTCCTTCGCGTGCTTTAAAGAAGGTTTCCAGCCCTTTATCCTTCCCACTCCTGTCGTATGCCAGTGTAATGTGAAATAGGGGTTCTTCGTCCAGATCTAAGGACCACCATTGAGGGGTCACTATGGATTAACACTGCTGTACGGGAGCCCAGAGGGTTACTATTATGCCTTTGTCACCACATTCTATTTTTAATTGGAAAGCACAGAGCAAGTCTCTAGCCATCAAATTGCAATCTAATCCGGTGGTTATCACAAATCTGTGTCTGATTGCATTTCCTCCATACACTACTTTGACTGGCTCAGCGATGGATACTGGCAGACTTGTCCTTGAAACCCGGACAGGTTCTGAACCGTTCTGAAGAAGGGTCTCGACCCGAAACGTCGCCTATCTCCTTCGCTCCTTAGATGCTGCTGCACCCGCTGAGTTTCTCCAGCCTTTGTGTACCCTCGATTCTCCAGCATCTGCAGTTCCTTCTTTAACACAGGTTCTGAACTTATTTTGATTCTGGGAGATTATAAATTGATGGGAGAGATGACATGGATGCACCTGTGTCTACTAAGAAGATGCAGATCTATCCATCTGTAAAAATAGTGTAGGTTCTTCGTCAGACTCGCATCCAGTCACCATTAGGTTTGCTGATCATAGGCGTGTGAATGGGTTATTCTGGGAAAAGGAGATTTGTCCCTTGATTCTTGATTTTCCTGCCAGTTCCCTCTTTGCTCGCTAGGATCTCGTTGATCCCTCCATTCTCTTTGGTCTTGGAAATTTCTTCTGTGACACCCCTCTTTTGTTCTTTTCTCTATTTGGGCACTCCCTACTCCAGTAACCTATCCCTCCGCAAGTATAACACTGGCCCATTCCTGATGACTGGTATCTCCTCAAACTTTGTCTCTGCGGGACTGACTCCAGGGCAGATGTTTCTCTCTGATATCGGTCTAGATATTCCGGGACTCTAATTTCCCCAAAAAGTAATTTGTTGGTACTCTGGGGATTCACGGTTCAGGATCAGATTTTGGCACTTCTTTTCTGATTACATATTCGGTCTTTTGTTTTACTGCAGGCGGGCTCTCCTGCTTCTTTATGTCCTTCAGTGATATCTTACTGCCATAGCCATTTGACTGGCACTATTTTCTGTCCAGTCCATGTTACTAGTTTTAATGGATTTCACTACGTTAGTGGGAAGGCAATTCAATAAGTTGGCACAATATTGTGGGGAATTTACTCCATTTTGATAATTTAAATCACCCGATTGATCCATATGTAATTCAGAGAATCGCTCTAAAAATTCATCTGCTCCCTCTCCCTTTTTCGGGGGTCTTACATCTAGGATTTTGGCCAAATCAATTGGTTTTTGAAGAGTGTTTGCAAGGGTTGTTAAAACAGCCTCTTCCCTTGCAATATTGTCCGCTATTATATTTGCTAAAGCTTCATGCGATGGATGTCCTAAAATTGTTAGGAACCTGGTATGTTCACTTAGGGTAATTATTTGCTGGATCACTGCCCATAGATCTCGGGAGTCTGTGTGGTAAACGCGCATTGTAGTTCTTAGGTGATCCACAAAGGAAGCAGGTGATATTCTACGATCGGGTATTTGACTTTAAATGGCCATCATCTCGTTGGGTTTCCATGGGGCATAGACTCTTATTGTACGGGGATTATTTGCACTCACTGCATTGGCCGGATCAAAAGAAGGATTAGGCATTTCCCTAACAGGGAACTGTCTAAGAGTTGTTTGTTTAGTTTTTGTACTTTCTGCCATATCAAGATCTATCTCGGTTTCTTCAATTGTTGTCTCAGCCCCCAGATGTATCTTCCCCTTCACTAGGGGGTTCACGGTACCTCCTAAATTATTCTTTTTCTTCTTTCGCTACTCGTCCATCTCATCTAGGTTTAAACTCGCAAGAATGCCCTGGTTTCTGTATTCTTCCTCTCCCTTCTTTGTCCATAACTACTCGAGTTCTCTTTCTACTCTGGCTTCTGGTACTGCGAACTCTCGGACTATCTATTATTAAAGGAGCGGTCGGGTTTAAGGAAGTCTGTGCTATAGAATCTGATTGTCTATTCCGTTCACAAGCTACACAATGTGTATCTGAGACATGGGGATCGTAATATGAACAAGGTGGTGGGCGTGAATTCCTAATTTTAACACTTTCCCAATCTTCTAAATACTCATCGTCGTCCCCCTCAAAACTAACGGCAACCATCACGCTCGAGATTTACTGGTGCCCGTTTCCCTGTGGAAGATTTTCTTTTCCCCTTTTCTTTAATACTCTCAGGCTGCCCTCTCTGTAATACCCTCAGCTGCTTGGAGGTTGGTACGCTTCACTATCCTCTAATTCTATCCCCCGCTTCGGAATTGCTTCCTTCCAACTTGCCATTCTTTCAGCTGCTCTACTTCCTTTTGTTCCTCATGATATTTTTTCCACAATCCGATTAATTATCTTGCCTCTTCACTATCGCTACGCTGCCAGATAATTTGCTCAATGTACTTCAATCTCTTCACTGTCCCAACGCCAACTTCAGGCCATAATTTGCTCCCTATTTCTTTATTTAATACCCCGGAAAGATTTCTCAATCGTTCAGCACTCTGTGGAAACTCGCTGCATATTACTTGTAACAGACTTTCAGAATCGGCAGTCATATCTCTGTCCATGTGATTCCCTATTCACACCTCACACCTTCTTAACAATTCACCCCTTATCTCAATCTTCGAGACTACCAAGGTTGCTTCCGAACAATGGCCAACAGCTCCGAAATGCTAATATCCTCGCACCTCTTTCACACAATTGCACAATCAATCCTTCCAATCTACTATTCAAATTCTTCTTTTGTCTCTGACAAATTCACACAACTCCAACTCTACAATCTCAATCATCCAAAGATTAAGGTGCTCCAGGAAACAATCAGCCACAATCAAGCACATTCCACACAACAGGAAAGCAACAGGCGTCCTAAACTTCCTGAGGCGCAACTTCCATCATTGTTCAGCTTCTGTCAAGGAGAAGCTGTATTTCACCCTCGTTAGACCTTTTGAGACCTTCCCTTATTTTGAGGGACGCACTGAAGCTCGGTGCAGCCAACGCCAAGGCTCGGTGGGGGAGGGCCACAGTCTAAGGCCCTTCCACCGCTGGACATGGGGGGCACGGTATGGTGGAGACGCCCCTCAAAATAAGGGAAGGTATCCCACGCCATTGTGCCACATGAGTGGGGGACTGATTTGTGGAAATTTGGGGAAAAGAAATGTCTAAACTGTATTCATCGATTTGTACAGCCCCCGAAAATGTCAGATGGATTTTCCGCAAGGTTAATGTATTGTATATATTTATCATTTGAATAAAGTCCATTTTGAAATTAAAAATAATTAAAAAGTGTTTCCAATCTGCACCCCCAGCAACGACACAGTGCTTAGCCGCTTAGCACTGTTTCACCCAGATCGCCCTGAGATATCCGCTCAATTAAATAGCCGATCTGGGCAGGGCCTCGAACCTCTAGTTTTTATTCGGAATAGTTTTTTGGTTTTTACCAGCAGCTGCAGCTACCAACTACGACCAGGTTTTATGGGCCTTTAACCCAGTGGAGAGGGCCTTTAACCCAACCCTAGCAGGACTAACCCCAAAGGCACTTTTGCCACCAGTGCTTGCTAGACTCTGATCTACCATTGGTGGCACCCTTTCCCAAGCTGGCAAATGATCGATCTGCTCCGACTAGAGAAGTGATGAAAACCGATGCGAAAACCGCACCAAATCCTGCACTCGCGATCGTGAACAGCTCAACACCCTTAATCGCAAGCTTGTGTTTGGGGGTCTGTTGAGATCCCGGACGAGCCCCTAGTGTAAATACGCTCTTCTAAATCTTACCCCCCAGCAACCCCCCCCCCCCCCCCCATTGACTCCATCTACAGCCCGGCAATTCCCTCTTCTCCCCGCTACATCAGGCACAAGATATAATAGCTTGTACCACCAGATTCAGGAACAATTTCTTCCCTGTTGTTATCAGACTCCTCTCATAGGCTAAATGTGTAGTCCTTCTTCTTCTTTTCGTGTCCATCTTGTTACCAATGATGGCCTCGCTGTCATCGTCCATCCTGAAAAGGACGCAAGCATCCGGCGATAATCAGTGGGAGCCATCACTTGTCGCATTAGATGATGGTGGCAGCAGAATTAGATCAGAATACTTCCAATTTCCAACCCCGTGGCGTAATATGCTCTTCTAAACCTTACCCCCAGTCTAGTTCAGTCAAAAACCACTGAGTCAAGCACTGGAACAACTAAACTTTATTTTTAGATTGAACAGCAAATTCCCCTATACGATACCTAAACCACCGCAGGTTAGATCCTTATATCTGCCTGGCCAAGCCCTTCAGCCTCATGCAAGCAGAATCATTCCAATAGGTCACGCAGTCCCAAGTGTTCCTCCAGAGGATCAACACCAATCTAAGATGGAGCCACCTTTTATAGGTCCTCGAACCTTGAGGGGCTGATCTACGTAGGGGTGGTCTCTTTACAATCCAATCAAACATATTAATTACATCAATACATTATTGACAGTTCCCCAACCTAATAACAGAGGCTCCCTTACATTGTTTCTGGGAGAAGCTTCTAGAAGGAAGCTAACTTAACTGAATAATACAACATTTACCCTGGAACTCAAACAAACCTGCCAGGGCTTAACACTTTTGGCCAATCAACGATTAACTGTTTCGCAACATTATTCACACGATGTACAATTCCTTTGCAGCAAAGCAATCATAGCAATGCATTTAAGTTTATTTACAGAGTTTTAGTACATATTATCAATTAAGGGAAAATGAGGAGAACACCTGGATCTCTCACCATCCTGCATATCAATCTAGGCTTAGACTGACTGGCGCCATCCACAGCCTGGAAATTTCCACTGACAAAGGTTAAGCAATTCTGTCAAAATGCAGGGATCCTCCATTTTATGGTATCGTTAATTTGGTCTAGATTAACACTATGGGGTCTGTGTAATCCTGATTCCCAACAATAGTCTTGCACTTTTTTTAAATCTGCACTTCTCTATCACTGTAATGCCTCAACACTGTCACACTATGGACCTGGGCCTGCAATTCATCCTCCAACACTTAGACCACCAGGGGACCTATGCGAGGATTGTTTGTATTGCTCTGCATTCAACACCATTGTGTCAGAGCTACTACATTCCAAACTTTCCGAGTTGACTGTGCCTGAACCCCCTGTTTGGTGGATCACCAGCTTCCTGACAGACAGGAAGCAGCAAGTGAGGCTGTGAAACCACATCTCGGACCCGCAAACCCTCGGCATAACAGCACCGCAAGGCTGCGTACCCTCCTGTCTCCTCTACTCTCTCTACACCAATGACTGCACCTCCACTGACTCCTCTGTCAAGCTTCTCAAGTTTGCGGACGACACACCCCTGATTGGACTGACCCAGCATGGGAATGAATCTGCCTACAGACAGGAAGTAACACAGCTATCGCAACAACCTGGAGCTCAATGCTCTTAAGGCAGTGGAATTGATAGTAGACTTTAGGAGAGCTCCCTCTCCCCTCACCACACTCACCATCAACAACACCACATTCACTGTGAGTCTTTTAAGTTCCTGGGAACTATCAACTTCAAGAACCTTAAATGGGAGGCTGCCATTGAAACCACAGTCAAAAAGGCACAATAGAGGATGTACTTCCTGCGGCAGCTGAGGAAGCACAATCTGCGACAGGCAATGATGGTCCAATTCTATACGGCCATGATAGAGTCTGTCCTCACCTTCTCCATCATGGTCTGGTTTGGCTCAGCCACCAAGCATGACACCCGGAGGCTGCAGCAAATGGTCCGATCAGCTGAGAAGGTTATTGGCTGCAACCTTCCCTCCATTGATGAACTGTACACTGCAAGGGCCAGGAAGCGAGTGGGTAAGATTATCTCTGACCCCTTTCACCCTGGCCACAAACTCTTTGAATCACTTCTCTCTGGAAAGGGGACTCCGGACTGTCAAAGCCACCACAGCCAGACATAAAAACAGCTTTTTTCCAAGCGTAGTTGCTCTACTCAATAACCAAAAATCTGTAGCCTCCTTTTGCTCTGGTATTTTATTTAATCATACAAGGGGCAAGAGAGGATAAGGAAGCTGCAGGAAATTCACATGTTTAATCAATAATATTTTATTATTAATGTTTAATGTTTTATGCGTCATTCCTAACTGTCACTGTATGTCGTTGTCACTTGCGGGCGGAGCACCAAGCAAATTCCTTGTATGTGAATACTTGGCCAATAAACATATTTGTTCATTCATTCGTTTATTCTATACTCTGTGCTCTGGTGATTCTTTGTTTGCTCTATCTGTTGTCCTTGTGATGACTTAAATGTACTCATGCACAGTATGATTTGTATAGAACACATACAAAGTTTTTCACTACATACCAATAGCAAACCAATACCAACACTAATACCGAGCTCCTTGTCCCATAACCCATTTTTATGAAGGTTTTTCTGCATCATCTCTGAAGAATTGACACCAACATTAATTGGTGTCTCTCTTGGTTTCCATCCTGTCAGAGGCACTCCCTTTTATCTTTTAATCCTCAAGCTTGCCTGTCCTAATTTGGTCACAATGCTCCATTAATGACTGAGCCAATGTTTCATTGAGGTTCAGCATAACTTGCTTGGATTTATATAGTATGTCCATCTTTATTAAAGTCACAGAGTGATACAGTGTGGAAACAGGCCCAACTTGCCCACACCGGCCAACAATGTCCCAGCTGCACTGGTCCCACTTGCCTGCGCTTGGTCCATATCCCTCCAAACCTGTCCTATCCATGTACCTGTCTAACTGTTTCTTAAACGATGGGATGGTCCCAGCCTCAACCATCTCCTTTGGCAGATTGTTTCATACACCTATCACCCTCTGTGTGAAAAGGTTACCCCTCGGATTCCTTTATTAAGTATGCTTTTTTTTCCTGCAGCTTCCTTATCCTCTCTTGCCCCTTGTATGATTGCTGTAACTATCATCACCATTTATTTCTTTCTGCGCTCCTTCAGAATTGTCTTTCAGGTTATATTGTCTCTCTTCAATGTGCCAGTGCAGGCTTCCCTGTGTTATATGTCATCTGTCAGATGTTTGCCCATTTCTCCCTGTCTACCACCACATGGAACTATTGTGTGGGTGATCAACGGTAGGCATGCACTTGGTAGGCCGAAGGGCTTTTTCCATGCTCCATCTGTAAATAAACTAAACTAAACCTTAAAGTCTACTGAAGGTAGACAATAATGCTGGAGACACTCAGTGGGTGAGGCAGCATCTATGGAGTGAAGGAATAGGTGACGTTTCGGGTCGAGACCCTTCTTCAGAAACGTCACCCATTCCTTCGCTCCATAGATGCTGCCTCACCCGCTGAATTTCTCCAGCATTTTTGTCTACCTTCGAGAATTCCAGCATCTGCAGTTCTTTCTTAAACTTAAAGTCTACTGATATCCTTTTACACTTTCTTATATTTTGAATGTTTTGTTTGAATGTCATGAGTTGAAATTTACTCTGTATACGTGTTATGAAAAGCCTAGTGGTGCCCCTGGGGAACTACAACTGTGAATCACCCAAATGTTTACTGCTGCCCTTAAAGCTTTGCAAGCAGCACCATTCTCTCTCTTCTTCACGTGCATAAAAAAATAGACATTGTAATGATGTTTACAAACCAGGCCCTTGTCAAGTACCCGCCAAACCTTTTAATTTGATCTATGAGATCCAGGTGATTTATCAATAAGTACAACTCTCCTGCACTAAAATAAATGTATTTGGCTTTCAATTCCAACATGTAACTTTTTCAAAATGTACGATGTTCCTTTAAGAAGAGCATCAGTGATGCTTTAATCTGCCCTTTAAAGTGTGGGTACTTCAATCTTTGTTTTTGACTTTCTGAAATCTTTAACAAGTGGAATAATAATGGTAGATGGACACAAAAAGCTGGAGTAAAGGGCCTGTCCCACTTTCACGACCTAATTCACGACCTCTGCCGAGTTTGCCCTTGACTCATACTCGCAGCATGGTCGTCACGAGGTCGTAGGACGTGGTAGGTAGATCATAGGTAGGCTATGATGCTAGTCGTAGGTACTCGTGGCATCAAGTTGGTCGGGACATTTTTCTAACATGATGAAAAATGTCCACAGGTAAAAAAGGTCGTGCATTAGGTTGTGTAAGTGGGACAGGCCCTTAATTCAGCAGGTCAGGCAGCATCTCTGGAGAAAAGGAATAGGCCATGTTTCGGGTCGAGACCCTTCTTCAGAAAAATGGTGATCTTTCCGAGCTGCTATGTTGCTTGAAAGAACTCTTAATGTGATTAATACTACACAGGAGGCTGCAGATTGTCATGCCTCCCCGAGTCCCCCTGCTTCTTGGATACCCTCTTCAGCCATTTTACCCTGTCTTGACCTTTTCATCCTTGGTTGCCCTCGTGGACATTAACCACCTCGGCTTCTTCACTCCCTGCACCCACACCAACCTCACACCCTCCCAACATGCAGCACTTCATGGACTTTGCCTCAAGCTGCAATGGTAAGTCCTGATGCAGAGCTTTGACCCATAACATAGAAAATGAAACATAGAACATCTGATGCCGTTCTAACTGCTGAGTTCCTCTAGCAGGTTCCGTCGGAAGGAACTGCAGATGCTGGTTTAAATTGAAGAAAGACACAAAAAGTTGGAGTAGCTCAGCAGGTCAGACAGCATCTCTGGAGAAAAGGAATAGGTGATGTTTCGGATCTACAGACTGAAGAAGGATCTCGACCCGAAATGTCACCTATTCCTTTGCTTCGGAGATGCTGCCTGACCCACTGAGTTACTCCAGCGTTTTGTGTCTATCCTCTAGCAGGTTGTTTGTTGCTCTTATGGTAATGGAATGCTGATTTACCATTCAGTTAGCATTATAACAGCACTGTCGTTGAAAATCCGAGGTCCTGTTGAATTGACGCTGGAGACTAAGAGCAAAGGAATGTACCTATCCTTAATCCTTGTGTGGGAAACAGGCGGAAGTTAGGAGTGCAAATTGTCTCTTTGCCTCTTCAAGGAGAGAATATGTACTGTCCACGTAAAAACAGGTTTATTTCTAAGTTTAAAAAAAACATGCTTATTATGATCTGCTTTTAAAGTAGGATTTTTTAAATTGTGTTTTTACCCTATCTCTCTCATAGTGGACTGTGCTTTGTCTGTTGTAAACTAGTTTGGCTTCCCAGCAATAGTAATGGTGTGCAAATATTGTGAATAATTTTAACACAGTTCAATATTAACTAATACATACATTGATTTTCTGATACCTGACCTTAAAAGAGGTGGATAGCATTGGGGATTTAATATCATATGAATGGTGGGCATTTATTCCCCAATGTCCATGTTGGACAGCGGTGGTCCTTATTTAGTGTGGCATGATGGTGTGTATTACTGACTCACAGCTCCAGCGATACTGACCACGAGTGCATATCCGGTATGGTTTTCCTCGTGGTGCTCCAGTTTCCTCCCATACCCCATATCCCGGTAGGTTAATTGGCCTGCTGCAAATTATTCCTTGGTGCAAGTCAATGGCAAAAGGATTCAAAAGGGACTTGATGGGCAAGTTTGGGAGAGATTGTTGCATGATATATGAAATAATAGAAACCAACATAACACCACAGTGAGCATTTTATCGGGATGCATCACAGCTCCGTTTGAGAACAGCTCCATCCAAGACTGCCTGAATTTTATTTTTTTTTAATTTCAAAATATACTTTATTCAAATGATAAATATGTACAATACATTAACCTTGCAGAAAATCCATCCGACATTTTCGGGGGCTGTACAAATTGATGAGTACAGTTCTGTATACAGTAAGTGTATACAGAATACATTTCTTTTCCCCAAATTTCCACAAATCAGTCCCCCACTCGTGCCACTCATGTGGCACAATGGCGTGGGATACCTTCCCTTATATTGAGGGGCGTCTCCACCATACCGTGCCCCCCATGTCCAGCGGCGGAAGGGCGTTAGACTGTGGCCCTCCCCCACCGAGCCTTGGCGTTGGCTACACCGAGCTTCAGTGCGTCCCTCAGCACGTACTCCTGCAGTCTGCAGCGGGCCAGTCGGCAACATTCCCCAACGGACATCTCGCTCTGCTGGGTGGTGAACAATGCTCGGGCAGACCAAAGGGCGTCTTTCACCGAGTTGATGACCCTCCAGCAGCACGCGATGTCAGCCTCTGAATGTGTCCCTGGGAACAGTCCGTAAATCACCGAGTCCTCTGTGACGGAGCTGTTCGGGATAAAGCGTACCAGGGACCCTTGCATTTTTCTCCAGACTCTTTTAGCAAACCCACACTCTGTAAAGAGGTGGGCAACCGTCTCCTCTCGCCATAGCAGCCGTCCCGAGGGCAGCGTGCGCTGGCAGTGAGGTTCCGACGGTGCAGGAAGGATCTGACTGGGAGGGCTCCCCTCACCGCCAGCCAAGCCAGGTCTTGGTGCTTGTTGGTGAGTTCTGGCGATGAGGCATTTTGCCAGACAAGCTGGGCAGTCTGCTCAGGGAACCACGGCACCGGGTCCATAGAGTCCTTTCCCTGCAGTGCCTGCAGGACATTCTGTGCTGACCACTGCCCGATGGACATGTGGTCAAAGGTGTTGGTCCGGATGAACCCTTCCACCGACGACAGATGGGGCGGCAATGTCCAGCTGACTGGCACATTGCGTGGCACCTGCGCCAGGCCCATCCTTCTCAACACCGGGGACAGGTAGAACCTCAGCAGGTAGTGACACTTGGTGCCCACGTGCCTTGGCTCTACACTCCGCCTGATGCAGCCACACACGAAGGTGGCCATCAGAATGAGGGCGACGTTGGGCATGCCTTTACCCCCGTTGTCTGCTGACTTGTACATTGTGGCCCGTCGCACCCGGTCCATCCTCGACCCCCAGATGAACTGGAAGACGGCCCGGGTGATCCCTGTGGCGTAGGAGGGAGGGACAGGCCACACCTGTGCCAAGTACAGCAGCTCGAGAGTACCTCACACCTGATTCTTTCCCGTTATGGAGAGGGAGCGTTGCCTCCACAGCTCCAGCTTCCTCCCCACCCTGGCTATCCGCTCCAGCCAATTTTTGTTACATGCCTCAGCCCCCCCGAACCAGATCCCCAGCACCTTCAAGAAGTCAGGCTTGATGGTGAAGGGGACAGAAGATCTGTCGGGCCAGTTGCCAAAGAGCATGCCCTCGCTCTTCCTGCGGTTCACCCTGGCTCCCGTGGCCGACTCAAACTGGTCGCAGATACTAATCAGTCTGCGAACCGACCCTGGATCCGAGCAGAAGACAGCGACATCGTCCATGTACAGGGAGGTCTTTACTTGAATGCCCCCACTGCCTGGCAATGTCACTCCTCTTATGCTCGCATCCTTCCTGATGGATTCAGCAAAAGGTTCAATACAGCAGACAAACAAGACAGGAGAGAGAGGGCAACCCTGCCTGACTCCAGACCTTACAGGGAAACTGTCTGATTCCCACCCATTAATTTGGACTGCACTACGGATGTTGGTGTAGAGCAGTTTGATCCAATTCCTGATTCCCTCCCCAAAACCCATTTTGGAGAGCATGTCCCTCATGTACGTGTGCGAAATCCTGTCAAAGGCCTTCTCCTGGTCCAAGCTGACTAGGCAGGCATCCACCCGTCTGTCCTGCACGTAGGCGATGGTATCTCTCAGCAGCGCTAGGCTGTCTGAGATTTTCCTGCCAGGTACAGCACAGGTTTGGTCCGGGTGGATCACCTGTCCCAGAGCAGACTTGACCCGGTTGGCGATGGCCTTAGACAGGATCTTGTAGTCTACATTCAAGAGTGTTATGGGTCTCCAATTCGTTATGTCCTTCATCTCCCCCTTCTGCTTGTAGATTAGGGTGATGTTGCCCTTCCTCTTCCCAAGACTGCCTGAAATTGCAGCGAATTGTGGACACAGACTAAACCATCACACAAACCAACCTCCCTTCCATTGACTCAATTTATGCCCCGCGCTGCCTCGGCAAGGCCAGCAGCATAATCAAGGACGAGTCGCATCTTGGCCACTCCCTCTTCTCCCCTCTCCCATCAGGCAAAAGGTATAGAAGTGTGAAAACGCACACCTCCAGATTCAGGGACAATTTCTTCCCAGCTGTTATCAGGCAACTGAATCATCCTACCACAACCAGAGAGCAGCGCTGAACTGCTATCTACCTCATTGGTGACCCTCGGACTATCTTTATGCTGGATTTACCTTGCACTAAACGTTATTCCCTTATCATGTATCTATGCACTGTGAATGGCTCGATTGTAATCATGTATTGTCTTTCTGCTGACTGGATAGCGCGCAACAAAAGCTTTTCACTGTACCTCAGCACACATGACATAAACTAAACTGAACAGAAATAAGGATGGAGAATGGAACTGATGTGAATGTTCTCGTTGGAACTAGCATGGTCTGATGAGCCAAATTTAGTCTCTGTAAATTTTGATTCTCTGCGTGGTCATCCAGGCAGGTACTTTTTAAAGTCTGAAGAAGGGTCCTGACCTGAAACGTCACCCATTTCTTACCTCCAGAGATGCTGCCTGTCCCGCTGAGTTACTCCAGAATTTTGTGTCCACCAGGTACTTTTTAAATGTGGTGAGGATTTCTATCTCCACCTCCCTTTCAGAGAGTGCATTGCAGACCCCATTCAGCACTAAAATATTAAGTTCCTCTCTGTTCCTTCAATCAATCATTGCAAATGTATGGATTCCCCTAAGATAGCTTCAAAATGCTAGAGTAACTCAGTGGGACAGGCAATATCTCTGGATGGGAATGCCTTCTCTCAAGAGATGCTGCCTGTCCCACTGAGTTACCTCAGTATTTTGTGTCTATCTGCATTTCCTTGTTGCAGATTTAACCATGGAGTTGCGGAGTGAGCGGTCTCTGCAGAAAGTGGAAAGGGGTGGTGATGGGAAGATGTGGCTGGTGGTGGGATCCCGTTCGAGGTGGCAAAACACCTCCGCCCAGTCCGTCTAAACCTACCTGATCTCCCGGTTGCTAAACACTTTAACTCCCCCTTCCATTCCCACACTGACCTTCCTATCCTGGGCCTCCTCCATTGTCAAAGTGAGGCCCAGTGCAAATTGGAGGAACAGCATTTCCTATTTAGCTTGGACAGCTTACACTCCAGAGGTATGAACATTGACTTCTCTAACTTCAAGTAATGCTTGCTTTTCCTCTCTCTCCATCCCTCCCCCTTCCCCGTTCTCTGACCAGTCTGACTGTTCCTGATTACATTTTATCTGTTTACTTTGTTGTTACCTAGCTAACAAAGATCTATTCTACATTTCCCTTGATCTCCACCCCTTTTGATGTCTCTTTCTCACTCCTTACACTTCCTTATCTCTGCATCTCTTCTTCCCCAGACTGAAGAAGGGTCTCGATCCGAAACGTCACGCATTCCCTCTCTCCAGAGATGCTGTCTGTCCCGCTGAGTTACTCCAGCATTTTGTGTCTATCTGCAGTTTCCTTCCAACACTATGTATTCCATTAGGTGTTTTTCCCCTGTTTAAGAAGCAAAGGTTCTTTTTGCAGACCCTGTCTGGACCTCTCCTAATTTTATGTACCTCAATTAAATGTGGTATATCAGACTGAACAGCCTGTCTCTCCTTATTAACACTAATCATCCTTCGGACTGTTTATAATTCGGCTAATTTTGCCAGTTTGCTGGGGCTCTATTATCTGTATGGATTCTGTGGTGAATCTCCAACCTCCCTTTCTTCTAGATCAGTGGGTATTAGCAACAACATTGTGAGATTAATGTGTCACCAAATTGTCTTGCACATGCAGTCAACTATAGGCAAGGCTTAAAAGGGAAACAATCATAGTGCAGGTAGGAATTGCAGATGCTGGTTTACACCAATAGATACAAAATGCCGGAGTAACTCAGCAGGCCAGGCAGCTTCTCTGGAGAGAAGGAATGGGTGACGCTTCGGGTCGAAACAATCATACAGAATAGCTGATGAACTATCAGCAGTATTGGATCTCTATGTCAACCCAGTCATATTGAGAAAGCTTAAATATCTTTACCTAGATCTCATACCGCCGACTCAGAGGGAAACTATCTCACCGAGGTTAGCAGAGAAATGCATTTCAAACATTTCCATTGCAAGGATAGACATAGACATAGAAATTAGGTGCAGGAGCAGGCCATTCGGCCCTTCGAGCCTGCACCGCCATTCAATATGATCATGGCTGATCATCCAATTCAATATCCTGTACCTGCCTTCTCTCCATACCCCCTGATCCCTTCAGCCACAAGGGCCACATCCAACTCCCTCTTAAATATGGCCAACGAACTGGCCTCAACTACCTTCTGTGGCAGAGAATTCCACACCATTCTCTGTGTGATAATTCAGCCTCACACAACATCATACTCAATGTTTGTCCATGATTCTGAAATGCTTAAACCAACATGAATTTTTGTATTTGTGGTTGAACTATCGTTGTCCAAAAGAATTATATCGTTGCCCAATTCTCTTTCTATAGATTTCTTCATGGAACAGAGAGGTCTTGAAGGACTTTAGGTTAAGGGGGAAAACATGGAGTTAGAATGGAAGAAGAGAATGTGTGATGGTTGTGGTCTGTGACTAAATGATGATAGAAATTTAAATTGTGAGGGATTTTGAAAGGGTGATAATAAATAATCGGATAATGCAGATATTTCACCGCTCAACATTCTTTCTAGATCTACCCACCAGTGACTTACTCAGTATTGCCAACATGGATATCTGAAATCTTGGACTAAGATTCCAGGATATTGATTTCTCTAACTTCAAATAACCCTTGCAATCCCCTTCTCTCTCCATCCCTTGGGTCCCCCAGCGGGTGCAGCCCAAGACGAAGGAGATAGGCGACGTTTCGGGTCAGACCCTTCAAAGTGCAGTTCCTTCTTTAAAAATGTTGAGTCTCATTGTCTGCACACGTTCTCACCCAACCCACAGTAACAATGAAGGGTCTCGACCCGAAACGTCGCCTATCTCCTTCGCTCCTTAGATGCTGCTGCACCCGCTGAGTTTCTCCAGCTTTTTGTGTACCCACAGTAACAATGGCCTGTTTCTTTTACCACCATTACTTTTTGGCATATCTTTAAATCATCTGTTCTGTATCTCTCTACATCACCGTCCATATCTCTCGTTTCCGTTTCCGTTTCCCCTGACTCTCAGTCTGAAGAAGGGTTTCATTCCTTTTCTCCAGAGATGCTGTCTGGCCCGCTGAGTTGCTCCAGCTTTTTGTGTCAATTTCCAGCATCTAGAGTTCCTTGTCAAGGAAAACCAGGATATGCTGGGTCGGACTGGAGATGATTCTAATACAGTAATTTAGTTTTTACCATCTCCTTCTCTCATATTCAGAAGTAGATGGGAACTTCCATAAATACTGGCCTTCCTTATAGTCCATGACATTCATTTATTTGTACAGAATGACGTAGATATTTTTTGAAGGTAGACAAAAATGCTGGAGGAACTCACCAGGTGAGGCATCATCTATGGAGTGAAGGAATAGGCAACGTTTCTGGTCGAGACACTTCTTCAGACTGAGAGTCAGGGGAAAGGGAAACGAGAGATATAGACAGTGATCACTGATCAGTATCAGGGATCTGTAATCGGGGATCAGTCTGAAGAAGGGTCTCGACCCGAAACGTCACCTATTCCTTCTCTCCATGGATGCTGCCTCACCCGCTGAGTTCCTCCAGCATTTTCCAAAATCTTCTGTTATTTCTTAAACTTATATATTTTGTTAAATATATGCATTATTCTGGGTAATCAGCAATGGGGAATCTGTGAGATGATTTCATCCGATTTAAATAAGTCAAGTGGCATCTCCTCATACTATTGCATGAGGGTTGAAGCGGCTTGGTTAGGTTTGCAAGCGGAGGAAATAATATGCAAAAGTGAAAATCATTGCAAATAATACAATCAGCACAGTACAGAAACATGCTAGAAATAGAATCAGAACTTAAAAAATGTCAACACACCCTTCAGAGGAAGAGTTGGACTATTGGTTCTGTTTCCCACGTTATTGTTGTTACCCAAGTATTTCCATCCTCTGTTTAGATTTCCAGCATCTCCACTGGTTTTGCTTTTGACTTCAATCCAGGCCGTTGTTCCTGCACATCTAACCAATACATTCAGGTCAAATTAATTGGGTTCTGAGAGATTCATTTGCCGCTTTTGAATATATTGAGATTTTACTTCATTATTAGCGATGAGAGGACAATTCCCTTTTTAAAATATAATTACTCTTTTTTCTGAAAAAGGCACGAAACAAAAATATTTTTCCAGTCTGTCCAGGAATGTCAATGTGAATTGTTCTGAGTAATTAGCAAATTGCCTTTCAACTTATACAGTAAATGAGATAACCTCATTGCTGATAGCACTGGCGAGCACAAGAATTAAGAGGAGGTGTTGATAGTAAATCCCTGCTCCAACTATTTACATAGATACATAGACAATAGGTGCAGGAGTAGGCCATTCGGCCCTTCGAGCCTGCACAGCCATTCATTGTGATCATGGCTGATCATCCCCAATCAGTACCCCTTTCCTGCCTTCTCCCCATATCCCTTGATTCTGCTAGCCCTAAGAGCTCTATCTAAGTCTCCCTTGGATGCGTTCAGTGAATTGGCCACCACTACCTTCTGAGGCAGAGAATTCCACAAATTCACAACTCTTTGGTTGAAAAAGTTTATCCTTATCTCAGTTCTAAATGGCCTCCCCCATATTCTTAAACTGTGGACCCTGGTTCTGGACTCCTCCAACATCGGGAACATGTTTCCTGCATCTAGCGTGTCCAATCCCTTAATAATTTTATATGTTTTTATAAGATATCCTCTCATCCTTCTAAATTCCAGTGAATACAAGGCCAGTAGTTCCATTCTTTCATCATATGACAGTCCCGCCATCCCGGGAATTAACCTCGTGAACCTACGCTGCACTCCCTCAATAGCAAGGATGTCCTTCCTCAAATTAGGGGACTCAGAGGTAACCTGGTCGGTGGAACGGGTAGACAGTGAAACAGCAAGTCCCATGTTGGCTTCCTGCATGGACCAACCAGACAGTGATATACCAGGAAGTAACTCCTCCTGTTCAAGGAGTGACAGGGAGGCTCTGGTTTGTGGATCTTGCTGGAGTAAAATGCTGCTCCCCAAAGTGCAAATTTACCCTTTAAACCCGGTGATTGGTAATGGAAGCCCTTAATCTCTTTTTTTCCCCAAAAAAATAACCAATGGATAAGTTGATATATTTTGATATATTGATACATTGATATATATTGTTTATTACAATTATGTTTTGACATAATCCATCTCAACCCCATTCTCCTGCCTTCTCCCTGTAAATTTTAGAGAATTGTTTTTTTGCATTGTAACTAAAAGCACACCGTTCTCCACCCTCATGAAATAAAAATAAACTGTACCAAAATTTAAAAAAAAACAATTCGTATTAATAAATTCACAAATTTATTTTTTACAACGTCCTTCAAATTAATGTACATTTGTTTTTTTTATCTTGACATTACCCCTATGTTTAAAGCTTTGCTTTTCAGCCAGTGAGTATTGTATGTCATAAGAACTGCTCAGCTCCTTCTGTTGCAGTGGTGACCATGTATTTCTGTTCTTCTTTGCAGACTGTGCACATACACAAGCCTCACTTTATTGCATTGCATTGCCAAGAAGTTGGAGGGAAGAATTATGAAGCCTCGATGTCCCATGTTGACAAGTTTGTGAAGTAGGTATCACGTTTACCTAACTCTAAGTGAAATGCATGTCTCCAATGGTTTACTTGGGTCTTTATTACTAACAAGATGCAAACACCGGATACAAAAATAAAAAGGTGAAAAAACTATTTGCACTCCTATTTCTCCCATCTATATCCTTCCTCTGGCTTTACATTCCATGCCTCTCCTCTCCTTATCTCTTACAGTCTTTGGTCTTCTTATCACTGCCTTTTGTCCACCTATCAGCCAGTCAAACCCCATCACCTGTAATCATCTATCACTCGCCAGGCTTTGCTCTTCCATCATCTTCCCCTTTTCTAACTTTCTCCATCCTACTACAATCAGTCTGAAAAAGGGTCCCAGCCCCAAACGTCACCTGTCTATGTCTTCCAGCGATGCTGCCTGACCCGCTGAGTTACTCTACCACTTTGTCTTAAGATAAAATCACAGGTACAGGGTGAAATTGCTTCAATTATTTGTCTGTTCGCCAACCTGAATTGATAAAATTCATATTTCATTTTGCATACTATGAGGTCAAGTGAAAAACAATTTTGTCATGACTGATTAATCAACCTTAATTATGCAATACGATAGAACTTTATTAATCCCAGGAGGGAAATTGGTCTGCCAACAGTCATAAAACACAAGATATATGAAACATGACATTAAAGTGATGTGTGGAAAGGGGGTGGGGGTATAGTCAGTCTACCCCACGACAGAAGGGGAAGGAGTGTACAGTTTGATAGCCACAGGGAAGAAGGATCTCCTGTGGCGTTCTGTACTATTAATAGAATATTAAAGTCATTGTTACAAACGGATCTATAAACATTCTTTAAACCTCATAGAATATTCGGTTTCCATGAGGAATCAATCTCTCAGGAAACAAGAACACGGACCTCGGGTCATTTTGATCTGATCAGATGGGTCATGTTAAGGTCAATAAACCCAGTTTCTATTAATTATTTCTTTGCTTATTAAGAAATGACTCAACATCTATGTATACAATTTAACCCACCAAATTCTTCCCTCTATTAATAGACAGTAATAGTTACTTTCTCTTCCCCTTCTCAGCTCTCCCTCAGCCCACTGGCTCCACCTCTTCCTTTCTTCTTCCCGTCACTCCACCCCCCCCCCCCCCCCCCCCCCCCCCCTCACATCAGTTTGAAGAAGGGTTTCGGCCCAAAACATTGCCTATTTCCTTCGCTCCATAGATGCTGCCTCACCCGCTGAATTTCTCCAGCATTTTTGTCTACCTTTGATTTTCCAGCATCTGCAGTTCCTTCTTAAACGTAGTAGTTCAAAGATTTTTTTTGTGTTGGGATTGATTTCATTCTTGAAGATGCTGGGTAATACCTATCAGTGATGACTAGATTTGTTGAAATGCATTTTTATTAGTCCTTCGGAGGCAGCAGTAATCAGATGTTGATTTCACGTAATATGTTTTCTAAAATGTTGAAATGTGTGATTGGAAGTTACAATTGAGTTTGTTTCAAATGCCTTTTGTGGAGTAGTTTTCCAAATTTCCAACAACTTTTTTACATAGAGTCATAGCCACACAGTACAGAGACAGTCCCAATGGCCCAACTCATCCACAACAACCAAGATATCTCCGCTAAGCTAGTCCAGTTTATCCACATTTGGACCATATCCCTCAACGTTTCTTATGCATGCACTTTTCATTTAGTTTAAACCAAGTGAAACACCACCCATTCCTTCTCTCCAGAGATGCTGCCTGTCCCGCCGAGTTCTTCCAGCTCTTTGTGCCTATCTTTAGTTTAGTTTAGAGCTACAGTGCGGAAACAGGCCCTTTGGCTCACTGAGTCTGCACCGACCAGCAATCCCCCTACACCAACACTATCCTACACACTCTAGGGACAATTTACATTTTTACCAAGCCAATTAACCTACAAACATAGAAACCTGTACGTCTTTGGAATGTGGGAGGAAACCGAAGATCTCTGAGAAAACCCACGCAGGTCATGGGGAGAATCTACAAACTCCATAAAGATAAGTACCCGCAGTCAGGATTGAATACAGGCCTCTGGTGCTGTAAGGCAGCAACGCTACCACTGTGCCACCAATCTAAGTGTTCCTCTTGTCCCTGTCTCTACTACTTCCTCTGGGATCTCATTCCTCAGACCCACCACCTTCTGCGTGAAAAGGTTGCCTCTCAGGTTCCTATTAACTCTTTCTCCTCTCACCTTACACCTTTGCCCTATATTTCTAGATTGTTCTACCCTGGGAAAGGATACCCTGTGCATTCAACCTGTCTATTCCCATCATGATTTTTTATACCTTTTATAAGATCATCTCTCAGCCTCCAGTGCTCCAAGTCCTGGCAACATCCCTCGAATAGCTTCTCTGCACCTTTTCCAACTTAATGGGATATTTCCTGCCATCGGGCTTCCAAAACTGAACATAATACTCCAAGTGTTTAAGAAAGAACTGCAGATGCTGGAAAAATCGAAGGTAGCTAAAAATGCTGGAGAAACTCAGCGGGTTACGCAGCATCTATGGAGCGAAGGGATAGGTAACGTTTCGGGTCGAGGGTCAGAAGAAGGGTCTCGAATTTCGAATCTCGTCACCTATTCCTTCGCTCCATAGATGCTGCCGCAGCCGCTGAGTTTCTCCAGCATTTTAGTCTACCTTTCATACTCTAAGTGCAGCCTCACAAACATTTTGTACAACTGTGACACAATGTCGCAACATCTTTACTCATTTACCGGACTGATGAATTCCAGGATGCCAAAAGCCTTCTTCGCCACCCTATCTGCCTGTGATGCCACTTTCAGGGAACTGTGGACCTGAACTCCTGGATCTCTCTGCTCTATATAACTCCTCAGGCCACCACCATTCACTGTGAATGTCCTGCCCTCATTTGACTTCCAAAGTGCAACATTACCTCAAGCTGATTAAACACCAGGAGCCATTCCTTGACCCACTTGCCCATCTGATCAAAATGTGGCTGCATTTCTTGATTACCATCCTCACTGAATGCAATACCATCTATTTGAGTGTAATCTGCAAACTTGTGCATTCTCATCCAAATCATTGGTATAGATGACAGACAGCTATGGGGCCCAGCACCGCTCACATTGATCTTTTTCAAACTTCACTCTAGAAAGGCTCAGCTGCAACACGTCGATTAAACCTTCTTGTTCTAGATTCCAGACTCAGCAAAAATAGTTTCTGCCTTTTCTATCAATCCCCCTCGATCTTGAAAATATCAATCAAATAACAGCACGCACGGTGGCACAGCGGTAGAGTTGCTGCCTTACAGCGCTTGCAGCGCCGGAGATCCGGGTTTGATCCCGACTACGGGTGTTGTCTGTACGGAGTTTGTACGTTCTCCCCTTGACTGCGTGGGTTTTCTCCGAGATCTTTGGTTTCGTCCTACACTCCAAAGACATACAGGTTTGTAGGTTAATTGACTTGGTATAAATGTAAATTGTCCCTAGTATGTGTGGGATAGTGTTAATGTGCGGGGGTTGGTGCGGGCTCGGTGGGCCGAAGGGCTTGTTTCCGCACTGTATCTCTAAACTAAACTAAACCCTTTAACCTTTAAAATTCCAGGAAATACAATATGCAATCTGTTCCCTTAACTTCCCTTGGATTCCTGATATAACTGTGATAAATCAATGCGCCATTTCCTCCCCCACTCCTCGCACTGTCAAAGCAATAACAACCTCAGTAATGAGCGCTGACCAGCGATCCGTACTAGTTTCCTGGGCTTTGAATATCTGGGACATTACTTCTATCGCCTGGTGCTTCCGGACTTCTTAAAATCCCAGGCAGCATTCCATTAGCAACCTGAATTATTGAAAATTCAAATAAACCCCGTAGATGCTGAAATCTAAAATAAAACCATAAAATGCTGGGAAATATTCACCAGGTCTGGCCTCAGTTCTGGGACGAGAAACGGTGTTAATTTTTCAGGTCAAGGACCCTTCTTCAGAACGTGACATTTTTTAGACACTTTGTACATGGACCTCAACACTCTTTAGACCACCTATTGATCCTCACTTTTTAACCATTCAAAAAGTTCCATTCATTTTGGGCAGAAGTCATAGATACAGTTTGGAAACAGAACCTTCGGCCCAACTCGCCCACCCCGGCCAACTAATCCCACTTGCCTGCGCTTGGTCCATTTCCCTCCAAACCTGTCCTATCTATGTACCTGTCTAACTGTTTCTTAAATGTAACCTGATCAATGTAAGAAGCAATGCACTGGAAAGGGAGACTGTCCCCCTCAAACACTACTAGACGATGGGAAGGACTAAACTTAAAGGATGGCAGCTCAAGAGGAGCATCAGAAGTAGAAGAAGTGGATAGTCCCAGCCTCAACCACCTCATCTGGCAGCTTGTTAACGAAGAAACTGCAGATGCTGGAGAATCAAGGGTTACGCAAAAAGCTGGAGAAACTCAGCGGGTGCAGCAGCATCTAAGGAGCGAAGGGGATAGGCGACGTTTCGGGTCGAGGCCCTTCTTCAGACTGGTCAGGGATCAGGGAAACGAGAGATATAGACGGTGAGGTGGAGAGATAAAGAACAATGAGTGAAAGATATGCAAAAAAGTATCGATGATAAAGGGAACAAGCCATTGTAAGCTGTTTGTGGTGTGAAAATGAGAAGCTAGTGCGACTAGGGTGGGGGAGGGAGATAGAGATAGAGGGAATGCCAGGGCCCGAGGGCTGAGGGAGGGGTGGGAGGGGGAGGAGACAGCAGGGGTTAACAGAATTGAGAAAATTCAATGTCCAAGCCCAAAGGATGCAGACTCCCCAAGCGGAATATGAGGTGCTGTTCCTCCAACTTGCGGTGTTGCTCACTCTGGCCATGGAGGAGACCCAGGACCGAGAGGTCGGATACGGAATGGGAGGGGGAGTTGAAGTGCTGAGCGACCGGGATGTCGGGTTGGTTTTTGCGGACCGAGCGGAGGTGTTCGGTGAAACGATCGCCAAGCCTCTGCTTGGTCTCACCGATATAGATCTGGCAGCTTGTTCCATACACCCACCACCTTTTTGTGTGAAAAAGTGACCCCTCGGATTCCTATTAAATCTTTTCCCCCTCACCTTGAACCTATGTCCTCTGGTCTTCGATTGCCCTACTCTGGATAAGAGAGTCTGTGCATCTACACGATCTATTCCCCTCATGATTTTGTACACGACTATAAGAGCCCCCCCATCCTCCTGCACTCCATGGAATAGAGACCCAGCCTGCTCAACGTCTCCCAGCAGCTCACACCCTTCTAGTCCTGGTAACATCCTCGTAAAATGTTTCTGAACCCTTTCAAGCTTGACAATATATTTGCTATAACATGGCACAGAGAACTGAAGACAATATTCTAGATGCGGTCTCACCAACGTCTTATGCAACTGCAACAAGTCCTTGACTTAAAATTCATTTGTCACAATTTAGCTAATTCACGTAATTTATTAAGATCTACCATCTAAATTAACAGCCATTTTTATATCGAGTGAGTTCGCAGTCATAGGAATCAATCTTTAAAAATAACTGCTATGCATTGCCATAACAGTCAAATTATAAGTGATCCAAATGTAAAAGGTTGCAGATTAAATCCAAGTCAGGAGCAGGGCGCCCTCTGCTGGCACAGATATATTTGCAAAGTTTGTGGCAGACTTTCCTGGAAACGTCTCCCCCTGCTGGTGTGAGCTGAGGTGTGTGTGAATGTCCTGTATTTTAGTTTTGTTCAGCTCAGTTTAGTTTATTGTCAGGTGTACCAATGTACAGTGAAAAGCTTTTGTAGCGTGCTAACCAGTCAGCAGAAAGACAACACATAATTACAATCGAGTCATTTACAGTGTACAGACACATGGTAAGGGAATAAGGCAAAGTCCGATCAAGGATAGTCCGAGGGTCACCAATGAGATTCCAGGAAAGTAAAGATTATTTCTTTAGAGCTTCTTGTTCACGTCTCAACTGGCACATCTTTCATCTTCACTTCCAGAAATTTAGAATTGGAATGTCTTCTAATTCTGTATTGAAACCTTGGCTTCTTATCAGTAAAAACAAAGAGCAAAGTGTGAAGTGCAAAAGGATTATCAATTTTTCCCTACCTTTTGCAATAGCTCCCTTCCATCTGGAAATCGATTCCTGTTCCTATGCTGCCATGTCCATTCTTGTTGGGGTAAACATTGTCGCCCAGCAGTTTCAGTCTTCATTACAGGTGGTAGAGGGTGCAGTAATGGCATGTACTGCTCAGCACAGTGCATGCCAGGTGTGCTCAGCTCAGACCATCTGCTGAAATAAATTCATCTCTATCTTCAGTAGGCCTTTAACATAAGTTGGGAAGGGAATTATTCCACATGCTGTTTAAAATTACAATTTGACACACAATTTGGCATTATCTTGCCTTGGTGATTCTGAAATATCATTCAATATAAGTGGGGACTATTTCCACTCATGGAAATAGTTGGACTATGACAGAGAAACCCCACATGCAGCGAAAGGACACAATGTACGGGTTAGTACAGGTGTCAGGGGTTATGGGGAGAAGAAGGCAGGAGAATTGGGGTGAGAGGGAAAGATAGATCAGACATAATGGAATGGTGGAGTCGATATGATGGGCCGAATGGCCTAATTCTGATCCTATCACATGAAAGTGCTGGAGTAACTCAGGCAGCATACCTGGAGAACATAGATAGGTGATGTTTCATAGGCGTGTCAATAAATCTCCCTCGCCTGTTAAATGAAATCGCACCATTACATCGTTTATCGAGATGTTCTAGTTTTAAACTTACTACTTACTTTTAGTAAATGCTTCACAGAACAATTCACATGTAAATACCACATACAATGCCACATTTAAGAAGGCCTTTGGTTTAAGCAGGTTTCTGAACATTTGGTCTATTTTACAAATGTTATTTGGTGGATGCGCAGTTAAAATGATTAAAACATTTTCTCGCATTCACTGTTTTCCACCAAACCAATGATGTTTATAAAGTGATGGTTTATAAAATTCTCCATTCATCAGATTCAAGCAGCCCTTTCACTGAGGCCTGCGTATAATAAGACACAATTTAAGATGAGGTAGTTAGGAGGAAAGGTGGAACCCTACTGGTGAATCTATGGTGGAGATGAGGGGGGAATCTCTACTCCTCTTTGGCATTTTCTAACCTGGGGAGCAGTAGAATATATTCAAGGATGAAAAAGGACAAAAGGGACAGCATAAAAGTAAGCAGAGCCGCTTTTATTTTGTTTGCATTAGAAATACCTGAGCCTCATGGTCAGAATCTCACAGCCCCTGGCGACATGCTGAATTTAGCCCGTTGTGTATATCAGCTCTTCAAATTAGACTGTCAAGTTGTCTAAAATGTTCAAAAGTTTAGAACTTTAGGTTGATGTTCATAGGCACGGTGACGCAGCGATAGAGTTGCTGCCTCACAGCGCCAGAGACCCGGGTTCGATCCTGACTACGGGTGCTTGTATGGTTTGTACGTTCTCCCCGATGACCTGCGTGGGTTTTCTCCAGGAGCTCCGATTTCCTCCCACATTCCAAGACGTACAGTTTTGTAGGTTTATTGGCTTGGTTAAATTGTCCTTAGCATGTGTAGGATAGTGTTAGTATGTGGGGATCACTGGTCGACATGGACTCTGTGGGCCAAAGGGCCTGTTTCCATATTGTATCTCTTTAAAAAAAACTAAAAGGTGAGTTAGAGCTAAAAAATTGAAAATTCTGATTCATCTTACTGGCTTGCATTTGTACCTACAAGGTGAATGGACAATGTTCTAAACCTGCATTACTTGTAGTGTTTAGTTTAGTTTAGGTTAGAGATACAGCGCGGAAACAAACTCTTCAGCCCACCAAGCGATCCCTGCACATTAACACTACCCTACACACACTAGGGGCAATTTTCCACGTATACCAAGCCAATTAACCTATAAACCTGCAAGCCTTTGCAGTGCGGGAGGAAACCAAAGATCTCGGAGAAAACCCACACAGGTCACGGGGAGAACGTACAAACTCCGAACAGTCAGCACCCATAGTCGGGATCGAACCCGAGTCCCCGGCGCTGTGAAGCAGTAGCTCTACCGCTATGCCACCGTGCCGCCCTTGTGTAATGATACAAAGTTCAAACTTACCTGAAAGATCACCTGCAAAACATTTTTCCTCTTTTACACCAGAGAACTGCTATCAAGTGATGAAATGATAGAGTATAACAGAGCACGAGTGTACTTGGATGAAAATTATAAATCACAAGAACATTTCACGGTAAGTTTGTTTCCTTGTCCAATGTATCACCTAAGGTGATCATACTGATCTTGTAACATTAAAATATAGATTGGTTATGAACATATATCAACATGTATACTATATTATTTAACATATTTTCAATGCCAAGCAGCATCATAAATGTTTTAGTATTATGTTATTTAAATACTTTTAAAAAAAAAGATTGGTATTGACTTCATTTTCCACCAAAATGGAATGATTTGGTATGTGAGGGGATGGGAGGAGTCAACAATAATTCTAACTTGCCCCCAGAACAATCAGACCAAAATTGCAAACTCCAAGACCAAGTTGCATAAGCAAACTTCAAGGAAGGATAACTTCAAGCTTTATTGGTGGTTGAAGTGTACAGAAGCACAATTGTCTTTTGCTAAGACCTGGAATTCTTTAAATGGATTGATAAAAGTCAAGTAACAAGAGTGTGTTTCATGGGGAGTTGGACAGAATTGTGGCCACGGGCTTGGATGACAGCAGTCTCAGCTATGGGTGAGTTTACAACTAGTACAAGATGTTCCATGATTTACAAAAAGCACGTTTTGTTACCCTTCTGGAACTTGAACTGTTGCTTAATACAGATGATTTAACTGGAAATGAGTTTGCAATATATTTTGTTTGATGGTTTCATCTTTATCGAATGAATGAATGAATGATGGATTAATTTATTGGCCAAATATGTACACATACAAGGAATTTGCTTTGGTGCTCCGCTCGCAAGCAACAGCACGACATACAGTAAACAATTAAGAATAAAACATAAAACATTAAAACGTTAAGAACAAAACATCATAGTTTAAACATGTGAATGAAACAAAATACCAGAGCAAAAGGAGGCTATTGAGTAGAGCTACTACTCGTGGGAAAAACGCTGTTTTTACGTCTGACTGTGGCAGCTTTGACAGTCCAGAGTCGCTTCCAGAGGGAAGTGCGTAAAAAGTTTGTGACTGGGGTGAGAGGGGTCTGTGATGATCTTACCCACTCGCTTCCTGGCCCTTGCAGTGTACAGTTCGTCAATGGGGGGAAGGTTGCAGCCAATAACCTTCTCAGCGGATCGAACGATTCGCTGCAGCCTCCGGATGTCGTGCTTGGTGGCTGAGCCAAACCAGACCATGATGGAGACGGTGAGGACAGACTCTACGATGGCAGTATAGAACTGGACAAACGTGTGTAGACAAATGCCCTTGTCCCTTTGTTTGTGCCTTCATAAAAGATCTCCGAGGAGTGATATTCTGCGTAAATCAGTTATTTAACTCTGGATATTTATTTGAGATTGAATTGGAGGAAAGAAATTGCCAATGTGACACTCAAGAGCTCTTTTTGAGAGAGTATGTTGGTAGTGAAGGCAATGAAGAATAAATTCTGTTTTCAATACCTTAGATGAATTTATCTCAGGAAATGGGCATTATGTTTGTTGAAGAATTCTAACAGGCGCGACCTTGAAACAAGAGCTACCTCTCGACTTCATCGTGGTGCCCTGGAAGCCGAGGGATTATTATTAAATCCTTACTCATGAAGTGTAGCAGATTCGTTACCAAAATTAACTCTTTTGTGGCCAGGAAAACAAATGCACTGAATCAATTGGCCTACTTTACATTTACAGATAGAAATACTTCAGTTTAGAGATGCAGTGCGTAAACCGGCCATTCGGCGCACGGAGTCCCCACCGATCAGCGATCCCTACACACTAATTCTATCCAACACACACTAGGGCCAATTTGCATTTATACCAAGCCAATTTACCTACAAACCTGTACGTCTTTGGAGTGTGGGAGGAAGCCGAAGATCCTGGAGAAAGCCCACGCAGGTCAAGGGGAGAACGTACAAAATCCGTACGGACAGCACCCGAAGTCGGGATCTAATCCAGCGCTGTAAGTGCAGCAATTCTATAGCTGTGCCACTGACATACTTCTCAAAAGACCTTTTCTGAAGTGGTACGTCCTGCTCATTCCCTACCCGTTGACAGATCTGATTGTGCTTTGAAGGTATTGAGGCAGGTGCTTTCTCAACTGTTGCGTTCTGATAAATGTACTTCACCAAGTGACCTAAGCCAAACTCAGTACAAAGATGGCGTAGAATCTAGTTACTACCTGCCACTTAACAGCTGACTGAAAGCAGAAATATTTACTTGGAAAACGTTATTGTCATTCAGACCTTGCGGTCTTATTAAATTCTAACTTAAATTGTGGAAGTCTATTGGTGCTCGGCATTTTAAACTATTTTGTGTTTGGTAGATATAGATTTACAAAACAGCTAAAACTTGTCAATATCTGGCTACGTAATCCTGCACAACTGATAAGTTACATTGTAACACAACCGCAAGAAAAAAAGATGAAATGTATAAATAATTCAGATACAAAGCTATATGAAGACAGTCACATGCCTGGTGATTTTGAAATAAGGCTTCATACTAGATAATCAGACAGACATGCCTATCGTCATTATGGTTGACTAGTCCATTCGTGATCAGTACGGGTGTCATGTGGAGCAGGCAGGAGAATGGGGTTGAGAGGGAAAGATAAATCAACCATCATTGAATGGCAGAGTAGACTTGATGGGCTGAACGGCCTAAAGGGGCTGTCCCTCTGCACGAGCCCATTCAAGAGCTCTCCCGAGTTTAAAAAAAAATCAAACTCGTGGAAGCACGTAGAATGTGCATAGCAGGTACGTCGGAGCTCGGGACGTCTCTTAGCGGCTCGTAACGCCAACGCCAGGTACTCAGGAAACGCGGTAAGCTCGGGAAGACTCGGGAACATTTTTCAACATGTTGAAAAATGTCTACGAGAGCCCTGAGTAACCCTGGCTGAACACCAACGTCATCACGTTAATTTAGCCCGAAGGCAAGTGTGGCAATCTTACTACCCTTTGGTTCTGCATTCTCTCTTTCTCAACCACTTTGCTGCGTTATCCCCGTTTTACTTAATCTATCCAGTCCCTTATGGCTGCCCACATTCTCTTGGTTACTCCTGTTCATTCTTCTCATGTCTTACTGAGGTATTACGCTTACCATCCTGAATCAATTTCCAGGCCAGCCTTGATCAAAGTGCATGTATGTTGCAAAATATAGTGTTCAGGAAATGTGGGTGAATAGACTTTGGCACGTGATTGTGTAGATAATCTCACGCAACAAGTGTTCTGTTTTAGATAAGTAATTCTTCTGACCCACCCTGTGTGCTAATTGTGCAGGAGGGAACAGCAGATGCTAGTTTAAACCGAAGATGGACACAAAAAGCTGGAGTAACTCAGCGGGACAGGCAGCATCTCTGGAGAAAACATCACCGATTCCTTCTCTCCAGAGATGCTGCCTGTCCCGCTGAGTTACTCCAGCTTCTTGTGCCTCTGAGCTAATTGGCAGGATTCAAGAAATGAAAGTGCTTGGTCACACCAGGTTCGGACACTAGGTGGCAGTCAACAGCAGGAATTCCATTCGAACAAGAGTAAAACAGCTGGAATCCGGGCAGAGGAAAAAGCAGGAAGTGCATTTAGATAATCAAGAAATAAAGTAGTAATGGTGCAATTTCTGACTTTATTATATGCTATAAATATTGGCAGAACTTTTATTTTAAACATAGTCAAACAGACAGTTGTTTATGCAGCTTACTGTTGTAATATGTTTGTTTCTTATTTAGTTCATTCCTCTCCTGTATATGCAGGGGCTCTTGACATGCTGAACAGTTAATTCAAAATGTTATTTTATTAAATGTGTCGGGTCTGAGGAAGGCTCTTGACCCGAAAAGTCACCTATTGCTTTTCTCCAGAGATGCTGCCCAACCTGCTGAATTACTCCTGCATTTTGTGTCCATCTTCTTATTTTTAATACTTGGGAATGCAGAATTCTTAACCAAATGTTTGAAGAATTGACAGTGTGCATTAAATTATGTTGTCTATTCGTAGTAAACTTTTAACTATTTTCATAATTATTTCAGTTTGTACACTATCCATTTTCCAAGAAAATTGAAACTGTTTAACTGCCCAGCATGTTTTACTCAAGTACAACGACCCTCATATACAGCATATATAAACTCATTTATAAGAACTAAAATTGTTCTTAATAGGTCTGAAGAAGGGTTCCAAACCAAAACGTCACCCCTTCCTTCTATCCAGAGATGCTGCCTGTCCCGCTGAGTTACACCAACACTTTGTGTTTATCTTCGGTGTATCCACTAGTGGATAATGTTAGTAGTGACAGTCGAGGTGGCAACTTCAAATCTGCAACAAATTATGTGGACGTTTTGAGAGTGGGGCAACTGATCTTCATCACTTGTAGGTTAATTGGCTTGGTAAATGTAAACAAAAATTGGCCCTAGTGGGTGTAGGATAGTGTTAATGTGCGGGGATCACTGGCCGGCTGTATGTCTAAACTAAACTAAACTTGGCCTGCATTTCAATCCAGCAACATAGGAAACTGGCTTTTTTGATTTCTGTTCAGTTCGGAGTGGACATGCCAAATTCATTACTGAGGTAGCCGTGTGTGTTCAATGTAAAAGACACTGCAGATGTTGGGAGCAAAGTGCTGGAGGAAGCATTGTAGGGGGAATTGGGCAGACGGAATATCACGTCGGGACTGGTTTTAACTGAAGGAAGGCACAAAGCTGGAGTAACTCAGTGGGGGAGACTGCATCTCTGGAGAAAAGGAATAGGTGATGTTTCTGGTCTGAAGAAGGGTCTCTTTTGGCGTCTTATCTTCGGAGAAAACAATTTACTGCTTTTGTTGATCTGAGAGTGCTTGATGCCAACCACAGTCCCTTAAACTGAAAAGCATTTGATTTTTCAACCCCAATGTCTCTCACCTTTCTAAGTCCACACTAATCAACATCATTCTAAAGATACCTTTCTCTCTCTGAAAGTGACTGCAGCTTTGGTACAGAGTGAACAGAACTGTTAATGAGCCAAGGGATTAAGTATCAACTTAGAAGTTACTCTGGCGCAAAGGTTATTCGCTGAATATTACCCATGAAGGTCTGGCAATAACTATAGTGATAACTTCCCAGTTCTTGGGTCCGTGGGTCCTAGGTGTCAATTCAAAACGATCCCTGGAATCCAGCAGTTGCCATCATCTTAAAGGGCCAGTCCCACTTGGGCGCCTTTGCGTGTCACGCAGGTGGCGCGCAAAGATTTTGTGAATCCCAAAATCCTGGGGCACCGCGCGCGGCAGCGTGTCACTGCCTACGCCACCACGTCTCACCACACGCCATTTTTTTATGTGTAAATTATGTTGCGTTGTGCGTCGTGACGCGTAAATGATGTCACGTAAATGACGCGCAAATAACGCCCGAGTGGGACAGGCCCTTAAGTTGGCTGAACAAGACTGCAAAATGCCAATTAAGATTGGAACACATGCAACTGCTGAAAGTAGAAGCTGAAATATTATCAACAATAAATAATGAAACAATAAAAAGTAAGCTGTACAAGAGAGACTTACAATAGCAATAATCAACTCTTTGAAGGTAGACACAAAAAGCTGGAGTAACTCAGCGCTCAGCGGGACAGGCAGCATCTCTGGAGAGAAGGAATGGGTGACGTTTCGGGTCGAGACTCTTCCTCGACCCGAAACATCACCCATTCCTTCTTTCCAGAGATGCTGCCTGTCCCGCTGAGTTACTCCAGCTTTTTGTGTCTCCCCTAGATTTAAACCAGCATCTACAGTTCTTTCCTGCACACAATCAACTCTTTGAGTTGTGTAGTTAGTAGATATCTTGCCATGCCACACAGTTGAATGCTCACGAACCTGGTGCAACAAAATGTACGTTTTTTTGGTGCATTTTACAGTAATTCTAGATTGTAAATCCATGAAATTTACATCTCTTCAAGCGATTCCATCAGATGGGAAATGACTGCAAACAACCCAGCATCTATTCACTTTTTCCAACATACTGTTTTCATCTTAAGCAATGCATGCACAGAAAAACTAAAGTTGTTGTCACCAATAGTTGCCACATTTGTACAGCACAATGTGTACTGATAGGAAAAATATGAGAATTATGGTTAAATCCACTGATTCAAAACTGAGAATAAGGTTCTGCTTTTCTGCTTAGATTAAATTTGTTTTTAAATCATAAATTCAACAAGATCAATTAGCCTTCTAATTCATCTGCTCAGAATTGCCCCAAAATGTTCGTATTAAGCTTCATTTGTTGTCACTTTCAGTTAAATAGTCGTGTTAATTGTGTAGGAAGGAACTGCAGATGCTGGTTTACACTGAAGATAGACACAAAATGCTGGAGTAACTCAACCGGACAGGCAGCATCTATGGAGAAGGGTCTCGACCCGAATCGTCACCCATTCCTTCTCGCCAGAGATGCTGAATGTCCTGCTGAGTTACTCCAGCATTTTGGGTCCAGCATCTTCAGTCATGTTAATTAGCAGTTTGTGAATCTGTGATCAATATCTTGTCTCTCAATAAAGTATAGATTGCAGATTTCATAACAGCTTTTGTTTGGAAAAGAGGGGTTACGACCATCTGTGCTTCTGATCACTTTTTCTTTGTCACACTGAGTATTTTTTACTCTTTTCCATCAACTCACTCACTGTTCCTTCTCTCCTTCCCAATCCACTAATCCTAAATACATGTCTTTATTCCCATACAGTGTTTATTCACACATGTAAAAGAAATGCCGCGCATAAAAGGTCAATATGTTACTAAAATAACCTGGAATAAATTACAAATCTAATTATTGAGAGCTGTTAGATTAAGCTATTAACAGTTACACGTTAAACATAATCTATTGTTAAAATAGCTGGAAGTTGTTTGCTAATAGTAACTAATTAATTTATTGCTATTTGTTGGTCATGTCTTAATGCTGTATTGATTAGAGTATCGTGCACAGCCTAGATAGCTTTGCACACAACTTTATTTTACTGACATTTGAATAAAGGTCAAAGACAAATAGTGGCAATAAAAATATCCAAACTGTCTGTAGGTCAGGACTGATGGTTGATAGATTTTGATAGCCTCATAAGTGCTCTTAGTTGAAGTTAATCAGAAGGCAGCATTGTTACTATTTGAGAACTATTGCTAAAATCGAGTAGCCTTTACAACTAAAGGTCCATTTTTGCGTCCGTAAATGTACTGCTTTGTGCAAGCAGGTGATTAGTGGACTTGAGCAAAAGCAACCGCCTACAGTAATAGTCCACTAACAAACAGTAGATGGCTATGTTCATACCAACCACCACCAACAACTCCACCCCCCCCACAACACATACCCTGCCCCCAAAATCAATACAAAGTAATTCAAAGACAGTCATCAAATCACAATCAATAAGGCAAGCAATCCTGTGCAGCGTCCACTGCTCCTGAAAGACTTTGCATGACCCACGGAACTGACAAATGGAACTATGTCCCCAATGTCCCTTGTTAAAAGCATGCTATAATTTGGTGAAATTCAGCGTCTGATAATTTAAAAGTTGAAGAGGTTATATGATTTTCTACCTGCTGCCCAATTGTCCCTTCAGAAAGATTCCAGAATGGTGATATTATCAAATGTGCCACCAGATGATCAACTACAGGACAGCACTGTTCAAGCAGGAGTAAAGAGCATAATATCAGAAGTAGGTACCCACTTTCACGGAGATCTACTAAAAATGTTGGCATAATAATGGCCTCAATGAATAGTATTAGAACACACCACACAATATCCCTGCAATTTTAACCTGTAATTTCATCTTGTAAAGGATTTAACCTGTCGTCTCCATTTTAGGGTAAAATTTCACATAGATGCCACTAAATATGTGAGCCAGTCACAAATAAATTGCACAGTTTGATACACCAGCCAGAGTTTAAACTACTCAGGGAAACGCGAGATATAGACGGTGATGTGGAGAGATAAAGAACAATGAATGAAAGATATGCAAAAAAGTATCGATGATAAAGGGAACAAGCCATTGTAAGCTGTTTGAAGTGTGAAAATGAGAAGCTAGTGCGACTAGGGTGGGGGAGAGAGATAGAGAGAGAGTGAATGCCAGGGCCCGAGGGCTGAGGGAGAGGTGGGAAGGGGAGGAGACAGCAAGGGTTAAAGAATTGAGAAAATTCCATGTTCAAGCCCAGAGGATACAGACTCCCCAAGCGGAATATGAGGTGCTGTTCCTCCAACTTGCGGTGTTGCACACTCTGGCCGTGGAGGAGGCCCAGGACCGAGAGGTCGGATACGGAATGGGAGGGGGAGTTGAAGTGCTGAGCCACCGGGAGGTCGGGTTGGTTAATGCGGACAAGCGGAGGTGTTCGGCGAAACGATCGCCAAGCCTCCGCTTGGTCTCACCGATATAGATCATCTGGCATCTGGAGCAGCGGATGCAGTAGATGAGGTTGGAGGAGGTGCAGGTGAACCGCTATCGGACCTGGAAGGACTGCTTGGGTCCCTGAAAGGAGTGGAGCGGGGAGGTGAAGGGACAAGTGTTGCATTTCTTGCGGTTGCAAGGTAAAATGCCCGGGGAAGGGGTAGAGCGGGAGGGAAGGGAAGAATTGACAAGGGAGTTGTGGAGGGAGCGGTCTTTGTGGAAGGCAGAGGAGGGGGGAGATGGGAAGATGTGGCGAGTAGAGGGGTCACGTTGGAGGTGGCGAAACTGGTGGAGGACTATGTGTTGTATTTGCCGGCTGGTGGGTGAAAGGTGAGGACCAGGGGGACTCTGCCCTGTTTGTGAGTGGGGGAATGGGGAGAGAGGGAAGTGTTGCGGGGTATGGAGGGGACCCTGGTGCGAGCCTCATCTATAGTGGGGGAGGGGAATCCCCGTTCTCTGAAGAATGAGGCTATTTGTGATGACCTGGTGTGGAACACCTCATCCTGGGAGCAGATGCGGCGTAGACGGAGGAATTGGGAATAGGGGATGGAGTCCTTACAGGAAGTAGGGTGGGAAGAAGAGTAGTCCAGGTAGCTGTGGGAGTCAGTAGGTTTGTAGTGGATGTCGGTCAGGAGTGTATCACCTGCAATAGAGATGGTGAGGTCAAGGAATGGTAGGGAAATGTCGGAAATGGTCCAAGTGTATTTGAGTGCCGGATGGAAGTTGGTGGTGAAATGGATGAAGTCAGTTGTGTGTGGGTGCAGGAGGTGACACCAAAGCAGTCGTCAATGTAACGGAGGTAGAGGTCGGGGATGGGGCCCTGGTACGCTGCGAACAAGGATTGTTTGACATACCCGACAAAGAGGCAAGTGTAGCTGGGGCCCATGCGTGTGCCCATAGCTACGCCTTGTGTTTGGAGGAAATGGGAGGAGCCAAAAGAGAAATTATTGAGAGTAAGGACCAACTCCGCTAGGTGGAGGGGGGTGTCAGTGGACGGGTATGGGTTGCTCCTCTGGTCGAGGAAGAACCGGAGGGCTTTGAGACCGTCCTGGTGGGGGATGGAGGTGTAGAGTGACTGGACGTCCATGGTGAAGATGAGAGGATGGGGGTCTGGAGAATGGAATGCACGGAGCCGACGGAGAGTGTCTGAGGTGTCTTGAACATAGGTGGGGAGGGATTTAACAAAGGAGGATAGGATGGAGTCAAGGTATGTGGAAATGTGTTCGGTGGGCATGAACAGGCAGAGACAATGGGTCTGCCAGGCAGTCGGGTTTTGTGGATTTTGGGGAGAAGGTAAAATCGGGCCTTGCGGGGCTGGGAAACGATGAGGCTGGAGGCTCGGGGGGGTTGGGAGCCAGAGCTGATGAAGTCGGTTATGGTGCTCGAGATGGTGGCCTGGTGTTCGTCAGTGGGGTCATGGTCCAGGGGTAAGTAGGAGGAGATGTCCAAGAGTTGGCGCGCGGCCTCTCGCTTTGTAGAGATCGACGCGCCAGACTACCACGGCACCTCCCTTGTCGGCGGGTTTGATAACCCAGTCTGGGTTGCTACGGAGTGAGTCGATGGCAGTACGTTCGGGGGGGGGGGGGGGGTTGGGGAGAGATTGGAGTGAGACAGGGGGGTGGAGAAGTCGAGGCGGTTGATGTCCCGACGGCAGTTCTGGATAAAGAGTTCTAGAGCCGGAAGGCTACGAGGGGGGGTCCAAGTGGAGGGGGTACGTTGGAGACAGGAAAAGGGATCATCAGTGGGGGGCGAGGACATCTTCCCGTGGAAGAACGCTGTGAGGCGGAAGCGACGGTAGAAGAGCTCCAAGTCGTGGTGGGCGCGGAACTCATTGAGGTGGGGACGGAGGGGGACAAAGGTAAGACCTCTGCTGAGGACCGACCTTTCAGTGTCAGAGAGGGGGAGGTCCGGGGGTATGGTGAACACGCGGCAAGGATGGGGGTTGTGGCCGGAGGAAGGCAGGTGACATCTCCCCCCCCGTCTGCCTTCCGCAAAGACCGCTCCCTCCGCAACTCCCTTGTCACTTCTTCCCTCCCGCTCTACCCCTTCTCTTTTTTTTTTTTTTTTTTTTAAAGTAAGAAAAGATAGAGAAAAAGAGTATAAGAAATATGATGGTGAATGGAGTGTTAATCATTAATCCGTCCTTAGAGATATAGTCATGATTTATTATATATGTTTCTTCATCCATTCTAATATTCAGGCCTCAGTCAAGCCCTCGTGCCGAACCATTATGACCCTGTAAATATTTAATAAATGGAGACCAAATCTCTCTGAAGAGATCTAACCTGTCCATTAGGACAAGCCTCAATCTCTCCAGATGAAGTGTCTCCGACATTTCTGTATTCCACATTTTGATTGTTGGGGATATAGGGCCTTTCCAAAATTTTAATATTAATTTTTTCCCAATTATTAAACCGTAGTCTATAAAAATTTGTTGATTCATTGTTACTAATTGGTCTGTTTCTAGTATTCCAAGTATTATTAACTTTGGGTCAGGAGTCAGAATTATATTGACAACATTCGAAATTATCTTAAATATTTCTATCCAGAATTTTGTGATTTTTATACAGTTAGTAAATGAATGTGACAAATTTGCTTCTAAATGTTGACATTTATCACATATGGGGGATACTTTTGGAAAGCTCTACCCCTTCCCCGGGCACTTTCCCTTGCAACTGCAAAAAATGCTACACTTGTCCCTTCACCTCCCCCCTCCACTCCTTTCAGGGACCCAAGCAGTCCTTCCAGGTCCGACAGAGGTTCACCTGCACCTCCTCCAACCTCATCTACTGCATCCGCTGCTCCAGATGCCAGATGATCTATATCGGTGAGACCAAGCAGTGGCTTGGCGATCGTTTTGCCGAACACCTCCGCTCGTTCCGCATTAACCAACCCGACCTCCCGGTGGCTCAGCACTTCAACTCCCCCTCCCATTCCGTATCCGACCCTCTCGGTCCTAGGCCTCCTCCACGGCCAGAGTGTGCAACACCGCAAGTTGGAGGAACAGCACCTCATATTCCGCTCGGGGAGTCTGCATCCTCTGGACTTGAACATTGAATTTTCTCAATTCTGCTAACCCTTGCTGTCTCCTCCCCTTCCCACCTCTCCCTCAGCCCTCGGGCCCTGGCATTCACTCTCTCTCTATCTCTCTCCCCCACCCTAGTCGCACTAGCTTCTCATTTTCACACTACAAACAGCTTACAATGGCTTGTTCCATTTATCATCGATACTTTTTTGCATATCTTTCATTCATTGTTCTTTATCTCTCCACATCACCGTCTATATCTCTCGTTTCCCTGATCCCTGACCAGTCTGTAGAAGGGTCTCGACCCGAAACGTCGCCTATCTCCTTCGCTCCTTAGATGCTGCTGCACCCGCTGAGTTTCTCCAGCCTTTTGTGTACCCTCGATTCTCCAGCATCTGCAGTTCCTTCTTTAACACAAGGGTTTAAACTACTAATGCCTTTTGTGAATAATTCTTAATATTTTCGGTTTAGCTTGAAATGCTGCTTTAATCATAATGGAAGATGCCACAAGGGGGCCCATCCAAAGGAAAGCCAAGCCCTCACGACCAACAATTGGAGTGAAAGTCAGATGAGAAAAGTAGTTGCAAAGCAGCACATTGATCTTGCCCTCAGAGCACATGCTGCAGAAGGACAAGCCTGTCACCACCGTTGTTGGGATGCATGGCACTGTGCAAAACGATGCTGGGTGTCGGTTGTGGGTCCTTGCCATGCTTTTCGGAAAGGACTGGGGTCCTTCAGGTGGGCTCCCCCTTGTTTAAGAGATAATTGACGGAAAAAAAACCCTTTGAAGCACCTCCTTAATAGCCATTGCAAAAGACTCCCCGTGTTTGGAATTAGTATGAGAAAAGGAAGCTGGAACTCAACATCAGTACTATGAGGACACTTGCACAATGGCTGTTAAAGAACTTTTTTAACAAGAAACTTGTTAAAGAACTTTTTTTTTTCAACTACTTTGAACTCTTCAACGTGAAGCCCTTTTTTGAAGGTGCTGCACTAAAGGCAAGTGAATCAAACCAAAACCTTTGTCCAATGTCCCTGAATATCAGTGCCTGAACACATCATTATCACACATGTTATTTTGCACAAAAAGGGTCTGATTTCTTGACCTACTTAGTTACAGTGTGTATTCAATGAAACCATCTCTGAGAAAAGGGTCAGTAATCATCATCGTTACACACACATATAGCCTGAAGCCCCATACTTTTAATTCTCAAGTCAAGCAAGTATGTAACGAACAATCATTAAATTCAAGTGACCATCTACCTTCCCATCTTTCCAAGTCGTTTTTTTTCTTAAATTACCATTTTGGATGTCCTGTGTGATTGGGCCATTCAAATATTTTTTTATTTGTGGCAGGAGCCTGAAAAGTCTTTGTAAACTGACTCATCAGAAGAAATTAATCATGTAAGTACATTTGCTCTCCTTATGAGTCAGGCAAGCAATGCGGCAATTTTGAAAAAAACCACCAATCCATGTTTATAGGGAACTGCCAAGTATATACAGTAACAACTACCTTGTTTATCTTAAGGTCACTCAAAGACGTTTCACAAGTAGTAATGAGAAAGACGTACAGGGAAGAAGTAAAGGGCTTCTTGGGCTTCTTGGGGTAAAAATATGGTTCTAGGGATGTTTATAAAGAAGAGGTTAAGAGATTTGGGGAGAAATGTTGAAGTTATGCATCTAGGGATGATAGCTGTGTTATCAATAGAGGAGGCAATGAACAGAGGGTGCACGGAATTGAGAAAATCTACAGTTGGAAGGATTTTGAAAGCAGATCTACATTTGGAAGGATTTTGTAAGCAGATTGTACAAGAATTGTAATATAATACTCTTGTCTCTATTTGAGAACAAGGGAGGAAATGGTGGGCAGGAACTGGGTAGGATGCTTGGTGTTAAGTTGGAGGTTAATTGAAGACAATGCAGTGTGGAGGAAGAGCATTTTAGATGTTAATTAGGAAACTGAATGAGGGGTTCATCAGTGAGATGGGACAGAGGTAGTTGAAGATAGGCACAAGAAGCTGAGGTAACTCAGCAGGTCAGGCAGCATCTCTCAAGAAAAGGAATAGGTGACGTTTTGTGTCAAGACCCATCTTGTTTTTGTGCCTATCTTCAGTTTAAACTAGCATCTGCAGTTCCTTTGTACACATGAAGAAGTGGCCTTAGAAATTGCTGTGACTCCAAGCATAATCAAAAGGAATTGGAGAAGCAAGTGAAATATTTTGAATTGAGACTGTGTCACGCAAGGATGGTTGAGCAATCAGATGGCTGCTGCCCATGAAAATGTTTCAGACATCACAATATTGAGCTGAAGGAAACATTAACTTCTCCAAGAGCAAGATGGGCATTGTACCGCTTACCACATAAATATGGACGAGGCCAGGGTAATGAGATGTTGAGAAGGAGGACCAATGCTGGATCTAAAGCTGACACTGCAGGTAAAGGAAGAGCAGCCAATGTTAATTATGTTGAGATAATTGAGAAGAGTAGAACCATGAAGTCAGGTAATGCTAGAGTCAAGCCAAGTCACATTTATTTATATAGCACATTTAAAAAACAACTCTCATTGGCCAAAATGCTTTACATTTGTTGTAAGAATAGTATAAACAAACAAACTACATACATATATACATGAAGTTCTTAAAATTAAACTAGACCCAGATCCAAAATGAATAATATTAGGAATTCCAGATTCAAATCTAATATTAACAGTAAACCAGTTGCAGGCGGGACAGGGAAGATTGGCTGATGCCAGTGTAAAGGGAGTTGCAGTAATCTAGGCGGGAGGAGATAAATGTGTGGATGATCTTTTCGAGGTCATCAAACTGGAGGAATTGTTTTATTTTATTATAGGATGTGCTCACACGTGTGAACCATTCAGCTAATTGCACACGCGGTTTACATTTGAGTAACCTGGCCGTGAACACAAGTACAGTAGAGAATGAAGGCAGGAGCAGGCCACCGAACCCTTCCACTATGGCCTGCGCTTCCCTTTTGTGCCAGTTCTCTATAACCCTCAATTCCTTGATCTTTCAAATATTTATCTGTCTTCACCTTAAATATATCTAATAATCACCCTTGGAGACAGAGAATTAAAAAGATTCATTACCATCTGAGAGAAGAAATTTCTAAATGACCAGTCCCATATTATGTAGCAATGTCTCCTTATTCACAACTTTCTAACTTGGGAAGACATCTCAATATCCACTCTCTCAAGCCCTCTTAGATCTTATTTGTTTAAAAAAGGTTATCATTCATTTTTTTAAATTCTAATGAATGCAGACCCAATTTGGGAATTAGTGTGCTGGATCTCCTTTAGACCGCTTCCAATGCTACAGTATATCTTTTTAGGTTAGAAGACAACAATCCATGTGTGAACTCACCAGCACTCTGTGCATCTCTAATAAAACCTCCCAATGCTTAAACTACAACCCCTTTGCCATAAAATCCATGCTATTCACCACTAAATTACTTGTTGGATCAGACTGATGAACCTTTGTGATTCATGCACCAGAGCATCTAAATCCCTCTTCGAACTTCACTTATTTGCATGCACTCTCCATTTAGATAGTAATACACCTTTAATTTCCCCCAATTTAAGCACCCCCAATGCAGGTGAACCCCAGGCGGCTGCAGGGCTGTGACCTAACGTCCCTCTCCTCACCCGACAGCTTCTGTATCCCAGGGGGTGCCTCTTGTAGCTGACCTTGTCGACGCTGGAGGCAATACCTTCTCCTAGCGGCTTTCTCCTCATGTCCTGTGACTGCATTTTTATGATCTTTGTCTCATCCTTCATGGAGGTCTTTATATCACAAGCTTCAGGACAGATTCCATCAGTGAGGAAATCTCCCATGCATTTGGAGATCTGGGTTTCTTTATATTATTTCCTGTGCATTAACGTGGAGAAGTGTCTCATTTCCTGGCCGGTGGCAGTAATACTTTCACTGACACACACTATTAATATTGTTATTACAAAGCTTTCAATAATCTGTTACCCTGTTTCTTGGTCTTCATTTACAATATGTTGCCATTGTTGAGCAGGTCCTGCTGATGTCATTTTTGATGAGGTATTTGGGAGGCTACACTCCATACGGGAAGGTCTCTCTAACCAGTCTGGCTCCTCATGCAGCTTGTCCCTTGCACATTTGACTGGGGCATAGAAACATAGACAATAGGTGCAGGAGGAGGACATTCAACCCTTTGAGCCAGCATCGCCATTCAATATGATCATGGCTGATCATCTAAAATCGGTGCCCCGTTCCGGCTTTTTCCCCATATCCCTTGATTCATTTGGCCCTAAGAGTTAAATCTAACTCTTGAAAACATCCAGTGAATTGGCTTCCGATGCCTTCTGTGGCAGAGAGTTCTACATGCTCCACTTTTATTGTGAAAGCCTCCACCTGTATGAGAGAACCTCTGTCTGTAGCCCATGTGTGTTTGTATAACTGCCGCCTATATGTGTCTTGGATCCCAATGCACAGCCTGGCTGCTTCCTTGCGTTTGAACACCATATGCTTGGAGTATCAAGAAGCAAAATTGCAAATCTCAGAGATGGCTCCTATAAATCCACAATCTTGTGCAGTGATAAGTTTTTTTTTTCAATTAAATGCGATGCTTTTAATCAGAAGACAAAGAAGGTCATTGCAAGATCATGCTTTTGAAATATAGCTGACATGAAGGGCTGCATAATTGCTGTGTTATGCAGCAGAATTATCAAACCAGCCTGTTTTCATCTTTTTACACACCCCACAAAGAAAATCCACACAAACACTTTTTGAAATTTGATTTTGATGCGGTTGCAATTTTATCGAGAGCGACGTGGATCTCATATCCCATCTTGATGTTCTGAACGTTTGTGGAACTGATGCAGGTATATTGTGCTTAGTTGGGATATGGATACTGGAGTTGAGTGTTCCCTGCACCTCGACAGTTTAACCCACAGTCATCGATTAACGCTACTCCCCAGCCTGGGTTCATTGGCAACCAATCTCGGACATTTAAAGGGCAAAGATCAAGGCAAAACAATGTATATTGTACACACCAGAAGCTCTATGAAATGTAACTTATTGTTAATATATTTGGTAACACGTCACATTTAAGCACATAAGTAAAGGATTTTCCAAAGGAGAACGGGAATAGTAAAATGTCAATTTTTTGTAAGTGTAATTTTTTGGAAATTAAAATTGATTAGCTTCCATAGCACAAGATGGATGTGCATTGTCAACTGTTGCCAGGGACCATATCGCAAACCATCACCTATTTTGTATACGCTGCCCGATGGTTGCGGTGGTATAAAGTCTCTGTGGCAATTAGTTGACCGCTTGTATCCAGACCACTTTAAAGAAGGTGGCGCAGCAGCACCGTGGCACAGCGGTAGAGTTGCTGCCTTACAGCGAATGCAGCGCCGGAGACCCGGGTTCGATCCTGACTACGGGTGCTGTCTGTACGGAGTTTGTACATTCTGCCCGTGACCTGCGTGGGATTTCTCTGAGATCTTGGGTTACCTCCCACACTCCAAAGACGTACATGTATGTAGGTTAATTGGCTTGGTAAATGTAAAAATTGTCCCTAATGGGTATAGGAGGATAGTGTTTATGTGCGGGGATCGCTGGTTGGCATGGACCCGGTGGGCCAAAGGGGTCTGTTCCGTGCTGTATCAATAAACTAAATTAAACTAAGGTGCTGCATTTCATTGCCAGTCTCCAAGATCATAATGGACATCATCTGTATTAGCATTTACTATTCAAAATCTTCTCAGTTGGAATTTCCCATAGTAACTCTTGCCGGAGCAGTAATATCTAATGAATGCTACTTTTAGTAATTAACTTTTAAAATATGCCCCTTTGGACAGGAGGAAATCATTTCTTTTACTGGCTCTGCATCCAAAACAAAGGCTGTTTGTTGTCTGCCCGCAACCAAGGGTTACCTTGCCTCCTTGAGAGACACAAAATGCTGGAGTAACTCAGCGGGACAGGCAGCATCTCTGGTGGGAAGGAATGGGTGACGTTTCGGGTCGAAACCCTTCTTCAGACCTCCTTTCCTGACAACTCACCAAACCCTACAGCAAAACATGACTTAGGACCAGAGCTGAGTAGGAAAGCAGTGTAAAGTATTGTTGTAGTTGGTTAGACTGTCCTTGAAGGCACAGGAGGTGTAAATCACGGCGTGTGCTGTTAAATACACACCACTGGACTCTCACTTGTCTATTGCTTAGACAGGCTGACTTACAAATGTAAAATTCACATCCGTACTATTACTTTATTTACTATTACTTTACTAAAATATTTTTACAACAGTAATCTTCCCCATGGTACTGGTTAAGCATGGAATAATTTAACTCCGCTTCAGAAGCGATGGCAGTGGGAATATCTCCGGTACAGAATGAAAGTAATTTGATTCCATTAGCTCAACAATAACCATTTGTAAGTCAGGTGGAGAATCTTGAGATAAAGTGCAACCATATTTAATATTAATTGAGACTGTCAACTTGCTGCACATTTGGTTTATTTGATATTCATATTGACAACCATATCTTTAACATTTACATTTGACCTTTACTGCATCGTGCCTTTAACTCATTTTCTATTAACTTTCCTGCTCTTTTCAGATGATAATTAACATAATATTAATCGCCTCCAAAAAGTTACCCATGGCCTTAAATGTATCACTTGAGAAATCATTACTGCAATTATCAAGGATAATTAACTTCTCTTTAATAAGCTACAAAATACTTGGCTGTAAGCATGGTTCCCATCAACCTATGGCATATTAAAGCAAATCATTTTGTGTGCAAACTCTTTAAAGCCACAACTGCTATAAAAGCAGCTGGATTCTTTGAACCAAGAAGCATGATCCTGTGAACAGAGGATAGATTTTTGATTGAGAATTGTGTCTTGAATTTATGTCGAACATAAACTGTGAGTGCATTTCGAGCTTAGACAAAATGTGACTGAGATGGAATAAGCCATCCGGCCACCTTTCATTTTGTCTAAAGAAAGGCAGAGCAGTTCCAAATCATTGAAATGAAGTAGATGTCACTGTAGTAATACGCAATGGCTGTAATTCTTCTTCCCGTACGCACAGACATACTGAATGGCGATCAATGAATCCACCGTAGTAAATGAATTATAACTGTGTATTTCGGGGCATGGTTTCAGGTTTGAATAATTTTGTTTGGAAATTTATGGAAAATTAATTATAGTTTACAGATGTTCCTTGGCTCAGCAAAAATTGGATGCATTTATGATGAGGGACGTAATCTGCTTTATGAAACTGTCTGTGCTTTGCTCAATAAAAGACAGGTCTGATAAACTGTATGAGGCGAGATTGGTTTACTAAGGGCATCAGGCGCTTCATGATGGGCTAAATCATTCCTGTCTGGCTCCATGTCTGGATAATGATGTGATTCCAGCCTGGCTGCACCTACATCACCCACTGTACATTATGATGTGCTGCAGTCAACTGGCAGGGTCTGTAGTGAAGGTGAAACTGTCATATCGATCTTTTTAGCGCTAAAATATGAGCCACTTTACTTTGCTCCTGAAGCTGTGATGTGAAAAATAATAACTTGAACCCAAATTAAAAATATTGATCATTTGATGTGTTGTGAGTAAATAAACACCTACAGAAGTTTCAGGTCATTGCAGGAATGTTGTTTAACAATAAATAAAACATCCTGTCAGAATTTGGGGGAGGGAGGTTCATCTTTTTTTTTACTTTTGCAAATTGATTTCTCATCATTTACATCCCATAATGTTGCAGACAACATTTTTAGTCCTTAATTGCACGATCTTCTTGATATTTCGGCAAATCATCTCTCACGAGTCGATGAGTTGTTGTTAATCCACTTGTGCATTGATTGATTGATTCTGTACTCAATAAACTTGCATTACTTCACTTTATTTAGGGCTTCCATCATAATTTTTTGTACATTTAAGTTTGACTTTTTTATTTCCCATGTAACCGATAAGATGCCGCCACTCTATTAAATACAAGGATAACAATTGCTACAACAGTTTGCCTTATTGTTATTTTCATGCATTTTAAATAGGATGAGGCATTTTCTGCACCCGGTTGATGATGGGGAAGGCACAGCATTGAATAGGCAGCAATTAAACAAGAAACCAAACAGCAAAGGTCATTGAAGGCTAAGCTATTGGTGTTATATTTGGAAACATTTGAACATATCTTCATCGGGTTTGCTTTTCTATTTTTTTTTATTTGCTGCGTCATTAACTTTAATGGAGCCGATTACAATGTCATCTGCATTTGAAGAAGGGTCTCGACCCGACAACATCACCCATTCCTTCTCTCCAGAGATGCTGCCAGTCCCGCTGAGTTACTCCAGCATTTTGTATCTATTTTCAATGTGATACTTGGTTTCTAAAAGTTAGATCTTCCCTTAGTGTTTCTCTTGGGCACCTCCATTAAATCACAGGCTGAGCTAAGGTTGTTGAAGGTCCTTATCACCATGCCTCTGTTGTCATTGCCGCTTGACGTCTTTGGACTTTTAAGGTGTATTTACAAATAATGTGCTGCACAAATGTACTTGAATATCATCATGCATCCACAAATTGTAAGAAACATAAAGCCTTCAGATGGATCCAAAATGCCCAGTTGAGAGCAAATAATCTACTGTCAAAGGGGAAATCCATAAAACCTAAGCCCAAGGGACTGAAGAATAATAAAAGGCCAATTAATTCATTTTGATATCTGTATGCATCGACTGCAGAGTCTATAGGATTGCACACCTGATACTTAACCTGAGAGCCATATGTGGCTCATATGAGGCTGATGTGAATTCACGTCTTATAACCACCACGCTGAAGGATGCATTTAGCTTAGTTACTGTAATGTTGACTCTTCTCCATGTCAACTGCTATATTTATGAATTCAAAATCTCCAGAAAGATAGTATGCAGCTTTTTAACTGGTGTAATCTACCTATATATACCTGTCTTAAGTTTCTTATTGGACACAAAATGCTGGAGTAACTCAGTGGGACAGGCAGCATCTCTGGTTAAAGGAATGGGTGACATTGACAAGAGATAGGGAAGGGTAACAATTATCTATTTTACATTTTCCATGAGCTTCATCCCCTTTGATCACTCATTTTCATACCTTACCCATCCAAATTTCTTGTTTCCCTCTCCCCTGACTCTCAGTCCGAAGAAGGGTTTCGACTCGAAATGTCACCCATTCCTTCTATCCAGCAATGCTGCCTGTCCCACTGAGTTACTTCAACATTTTGTGTCTATCTTCGGTGTAAACCAGCATCTGCAGTTTCTTCCCACACATTATGTTTCTTAATACATGGATAAGAAATGGAAAATAGGTGCAGGAGTACGCCATTCGGCCCTTCAAGCCAGCACCACCATTCAATATGATCATGGCAGATCATCCAAAATCAGTACCCTGTTCTGGCTTTTTCCCCATATCCCTTGATTTCCTTTGCCGTAAGAGCGAAATCTAACTCTCTCTTGAAAACATCCAGTGAATTGGCCTCCACTGCCTTCTGTGGCAGAGAACTCCACAGATTCACAACTCCTGGGTGAAAAAGTCTTAAATGGACTACCACTTATTCTTAAACTGTGACCTCTGGTTCGGGACTCCACCAATATCGGGAACATTTTTCCTGCATCTACCCTGTCCAATCCTCTAAGAATGTTATATGTTTCTGTAAGAATCCCTCTCATCCTTCTAAATTTCAGCGAATACAAGCCCAGTCGACCCATTCTTTCATCATACGTCAGTCCCGCCATCCCGGGAATGAACCTGGTGAACCTACTCTGCACTCCCTCAATAGGAATAATGTCCTTCCTCAAATTAGGAGACCAAACTTGCGCACAATACTCCATGTGTGGTCTCAGGGATCTGTACAACTGCAGTAGGACCTCCTTGCTCCTAAACATAAATCCTCTCGCAATGAAGGCTTTCTTCACTGCCTGCTGTACCTGCATGCTTACTTTCAGTGACTGATGTACAAGCACACCAAGGTCTCGTTGCACCTCCCCCTTCTCCAAATCTGACACCATTCAGATAATAATCTGCCTTCCTGTTCTTGCCACCAAAGTGGATAATGTCACATTTATCCACATTATACTGCATCTGCCATGCTTCTGCCCACTCACCCAACCCATCCAAGTCAGCCTGCAGCCTCATAGCATCCCCTTCACAGCTCACACTCCCACCCAGTTTTGTGTCATCTGCAAATTTAGAGATGTTACATTTAATTCTAAATTGTTAATATATAGTGTACACATCTGGGATCCCAGCACCGAGCCTTGCGGACCCCATTAGTCACTGCCTGCCATTCTGAAAAGGACCAGTTAATTCCTACTCTTTGCTTCCTGTCTGCCAACCAGTTCTCTATCCATGTCAATACCCTACCTCCAATACCATGTGCTCTAATTTTTCACATTAATCTCTTGTGTGGGTCCTTGTCAAAGGCTTTTTGAAAGTCCAGATGCACCACATCCACTGGCTCTCCCTTATCCATTCTACTTGTTACATCCACTAAAGATTCCAGAAGATTAGTCAAGCATGATTTCCCCTTCATAAATCCATGCTGACTTTGTCCGATCCCATCACTGCTTTCCAAATATGCTGCTATAACATCTTTAATAATCGACTCAATCATCTTCCCCACTACTGGTCTATAATTCCCTGTTTTCTCCCTCTTTTCTTAAAAAGTGGGGTTACATTGGCTACCCTCCAGTCCACAGGAACTGATCCAGAGTCGAGAGAACATTGGAAAATGATCATCAATGCATCCACAATTTCTATGGCCACCTCCTTGAGTACTCTGGGATGCAGACCATCAGGCCCTGGGGATTCAGTCCCAACAGTTTACCAAACACCATTTTCTGAAAATGTGGATTCCCTTCAGTTCCCCTAGTATTTCCGGGAGATTGTTTGTGTTTTCCTTAGTGAAGACAGAACCAAAATACTCGTTTAACTGTTCTGCCATTTCCTTGTTTCCCATTATAAATTCACCTGTCTCTGACAGTAAGTGACCTACATTCATCTTCACTAATCTTTTTTCTTTTACATACTTATAGAAACTTTTACAGTCAATGTTTATATTCACCGCGAGCTTTCTTTCATGCCCCCCCCCCCCCCCCCCCCCCCCCCCCTGAATTAACCCCTTTGTCCTCCTCTCTTGAGTTCTAAATTTCTCCCAGCCCTCTGGTTTGCTGCTTCTTTTGGCCAATTTACATGCCTCTTCCTTGGCTTTCACACTATCCTTGATTTCCCTCATCAGCCACAGTTGGGCCACCTTCCCCGTTTTATTTTTCCGCCAGACAGGGATGAACAATTTTGGGATTTCATCCATGCGGTCTTTAAATCTTCGCCATTGCATCACCACTATCAACCCTTTAAGTATAATTAGTCCGTCTATCCTAGCCAATTCCCGTCTGATACTTTCAAAGTCTCCTTTATTCAAGTTCAGGACCCCAGTCTCTGAATTAACCATGTCATTCTCCATCCTAATGCAGAATTCCATCACATTATGGTGGATAGAATTATAAAAAGACAGGATAGAATTTAAAGAAATAATGGGGAAAATGGAAGTAGGAAACACTATTTAATTTCCTGGAAGAATAACTTATTCGGAGGTATTAAAGCAAAACCCGACTGGAAATGGAAAATGATGGAAAGTTAGTCAGGAAATACCAACAGAGAGAAACAGTTCACATTTTTGGTCGATGGCCTTTCAACAAAAACATTAACCTGGATTCTCTCTTCTCAAAAACTGCCGGACCTCCTGAATATTTCCAGGACTTTCTGCATTCAACTTATTGAAGTTTTTCAGGGGACACAGACAATTTATAAAAGAGGTGTAAGGTGTTAAAGTGCTGGAGTAACTTAGCAGGTTGGGCAGCATCTCTGGAGGGAATAGATGGTTGATGTTTTGGGTCAGGACCCTTCTTCATCTGAACTCGCTGAGAAACTCCATTACTTTGTGTTTTGCTCAAGGTCTGCATTTCCTTGTGGCTCCATTCTCCATCCATGTCTCCAATTGTATCTAAGAAAATTGACGAAAGCGGGTTGGTATTCAGGCCCCTTCACTTTTTCCACATTTTGTTACATTACAGCCTTAATCTAAAATGGATTAAAAAAAATTTTAATCATCAATCTACACACGATACCCCAGAATGAAGAAGCAAAAGCAGGTGTTTAGAAATGTTTGCAAAGTAATTAAAAATAAATAACTGAAATATCACATTTACATAAGTATTCAGACCCTTTACTATGACACTCAAAATGGAGCTTTGGTTCATCCTTTTTCCATTGGTTATCCATGAGATGTTTGTATAACTTGATTGGAATCCACCAGTGGTAAATTAAATGATTTGGAAAGGCACACACATGTCTATATCAGGTCCCTCATTTAGCAGTGCATGTCAGAGCAAAAATCAAGCATGAAGACGAAGGAATTATCCGTAGACCTCCGAGACAGGATTGTGGCGAGACACAAATCTGGGGAAGGGTATAAAACAATTTCTGCAGCATTGCAGGTCTCAAAGAGCACAGTGGCCTCTGTCATTCTTAAATGGAAGAACTTTGGATCCACCAGAACTCTTCATAGTGCTGGCCATCTGGCCTAACTGAGCAATCGGGGGGGGGGGGGGGGGGGGGGGGGGGGGGGGGGGGGGGGGGGGGGGGGGGGGGGGGGGGGGGGGGGAGAAGAGCCTTGGTCAGGGTGGTGACCAAGAACCCAATGGTCACTCTGACAGAGCTCCAGAGTTCCTCTGTTGCGATGGGAGAAACTTCCAGAAGGACAACTATATCTGCAGCACTCCACCAATCACACCTTAATGGTAGAGTGGCCATACGGAAGCCACTCCTCAGTAAAATGCACATGACAGCCTGCTGGAGTTTGCCAAAAGGCATGAGAAACAAGATTCTCTGGTCTAATGAAACTAAGATTGAACTTTTTAGCCTGAATGCCAATGTCAGGTCTGGAGAAAACTAGGCACCGCTCATCACCTGGCCAATACCATATCTACGGTGAAGCATGTGGTGGCAGCATCATGTTGTGGGAATGTTTTACAGTGGGAGGATCTGGGAAAATCATCAGGATCGAGGGAAGGATGAACGGAGCAAAGTACAGAGAGATCCTTGATGAAAACCTGCTCCAGATCGTTCAGGACCTCAGACAGGGGCGGAGGTTCACCTTCCAACAGGACAACGACCCTAAGCACAGAGCCAAGACAACGCAGGAGCGGCTTTGTAACAAGTCTGTGGATGTCCTTGTGTGGCCCAACCTGAGCCCGGACTTGAACCCGATCGAATATCCCTGGAGGGACCAGAAAATAGCTGTGCATCGATGCTCCCCATCCAACCTGACAGAGCTTGAGAGGATCTGCAGAGAGAATGGGAGAAATTACCCAAATACAGGTGTGCCAAGCTTTGTAGCGTCATACCCAAGAAGACTTGAGGCTGTAATCGCTGCCAAAGGTGCCTCAACAAAGTACTGAGTGAAGGGTCTGAATACTTATGTAAATGTGATATTTCAGTTATTTCTTTTTAATTACTTTGCAAAAAATTCGAAACGCCTGTTTTCACTCTTTTATAATGGGGTATTTTGTGCAGATTGATGATTAAAAAAAATGAATTTTATCAATTTTAGAATAAGGCTGTAATGTAACAAAATGGAAAAGGTGAAGGGGTCTGAATTCTTTCTGAATGCACTGTATATATGTGTGTGTATTGGTGGAGTATATTGGTGGACAGAAATTGGTGGAGTATAAAAGAGCAAAGATGGCTGTGAATAGGTACAGAGAGATCTAGATCAGTTGAAAAGTTGGATGGAGGAATGGTGGATGGAAATTAATCCACACGGATGTGATGGATTTTGGGGCATCAAACACTACCAGGACATTTGCAATAAATGGGAGGGATCTCAGGTGTATTGATGAGGGACTTTGTGGTGCATGTTCACAGGTCCTTGAAAATGGCAACACAGGTAGATAGGATAATGAAGAAGGCGCTCAGCAAGCTTATCTTCGAAGGTTGAGGCATTGAGTAGAAGTGTTATGGGTCTGTCTCACTTAGGCGACTGTCATAGTCGTAGCAGGTCGCCGAAAAACGGGCGACTGGACTACTGGGCCTGTCCCACTTAGGCGATTTTTAGGCAACTGCCAGCGAATATGACAATGGAATTCACAGAACCTACGTCACCTGGCGACAACCTATGACATCCTGGCGACAGCCTACGTTAACATGGCGACAACCTACGACAGCACTTACGTCAAGCTACGCTCATGGTCGTCAAACCCACGGTCGCCACTGTCGCCGAAAATGTTTCAACATGTTGAAAATTCCAGCGGCGACCAGAAAGATGCTACGACTCTTTGGGCAACTGAGGAGATAACTCACGACCATACAGGTGACACCACGGCGACCACTGGCGACCATGTGGTGACAGCTTAGTCGCCTGTAGTCGACTAAAAAATCGCCTAAGTGGGACAGGCCCATTAGGATGTCATGTAGCAGCTGTACAGAACATTGGTCAAGCTGCACTTTGAGCATGATAAAAGGTCTGGTCACTAAACTACAAATCGGATGCGGTAACATTGGAAAGAATGAAAAATTGATTCACCAGTATGTTCCCTGGGATGGAGGTCCGTAATAATAAGTAATTGGTTAGGCTGGATTTATTCTCACTTGAACCTTGGATGCTGAAGCTTGTATAGAAATTTATAAAATTATGAGGGAGATGGATAGAGTAGATAGTCAGTCTATGACTGCCTGAACCGGCAGAGAGCGGTGAACATAGCCCAGGCTATAATAGGGTCGTCATATCCTTCCATCCACTCCATCCTTTTGGTACATTGCATCAGAAAGGTTGGAAGTATAATTAAAGATGCCTGCCAGCCTGGCCATTCCCTTTTCTCTCTTCTACCTTCTGGGAGAAGATAAAGGAGTTTGAAATATCAGAATAATTTATGAGAAGCGAGTGACAATAGGTTGCCTGACAAGGAGAACAGTCAAGCAAAAGACTGTTCTACGGACTCAAAGCAAGCAGCATTTTTATACCATTTTTGCTTGCAAAATGTGAAGTTAGTCATATACACTTGTATACATGGTTAACTATTGTGATCCAGCATTCTGGAAATTTCCCCTCATCGATATGTTCCATCACCAAAAAAACAACTTAACCAGACACGTTTACCCTCGTGCAGAAGGGATAATTGACTGGAGTAATGTTTGATTCCCACAGAGTGAAGTGCTGCCAATGTTCATGATAAAACGGAAGAACAGCTCCGTTCTTCCAACAATTCCCACAAAATCCCAGGCGTTCATAAGTGATAGGAGCAGAATTACGCCATTCGGCCTATCAGGCTACTCCGCCATTCAATCATGGTTGACCTATCTTTCCCTCTCAACGCCGTTCTCCTGCCTTCTCCCCATAACCCCTGACACCCTTATGCAGACTTATGAATAGCTTATCCGCATGGCTAACAGATTCTTGACCAATTACCCCTTTTACACACCCTTCCCTGAGGTCTCTTAAAGCCCTGCCCCACTGTACGTGTTCATTCAAAGAGTTTTCCCGAGTTTGCCTTGATTCGAACTCGGTGATTTACGGTAATGGTCGCTCGTCGGTACTCGGGGCTCTTGTGGACATTTTGCAACATGTTGAAAAATCTTCAGGAGTCTTCCCGAGCTTATCGCATTTCCCAAGTACCTGCCATTAGGGTTACGAGCTGCTAAGAGACGTCCCCGAGCCTCAACGTACCCGCTACATTCATTCTATGTGCTTACCACGAGTTAGATTTTTTTTTAAACTCGGGAGAGCTCTTGAACTCGTACAGTGGAACAGGGCCATTACTCACAACTGTGCCTCATTCAGTTATTGCATTTTTGATTTTTGTTGTGGTACGACAGATTGCACTACGATGGTTGCAATGTTCTGCTATGTTGCATTTGTCATTGTATTTATTTTTGTACTTGTTACGTTTATCTACTTAATGAGCTTCACGCAAGCAGGAATTTCATTGTACCCTGGTGACAATAAACTAATCTGAATATTTTCCTCAGATGGGGGAGACGATAACTAGAGGGCTTGAGCTTAAAGTGAGAAATTGAAAGGAGATCCGAGGGCAGGTTTTTTCCTGAAAACAAACAGCCAGATGAAGTGGTAGAGACCGGGCACGGAAATCACTGTCAAAACATGGGGGGACGCATTTTCTTGGCAACCGCGCGCGCATGCGCACAAACACACACACACACACACACACACACACACACGCACACACGCACGGCGTGGGCCCTGTGGACGGTAACATCGGGAGCAAACCTGGTTGGAGACCGTCTCCGAACTCCAACAACAGCAGCTTTGTCCGCCCCAAATCGTGGGGCTTCAATCGGCCCATTCCTAGGGGCTTCAACATCGGGAGACTCGATCGCCTCGATGTAGCAATTTGACCGCGGGGCATTAGAAGATGCCACGGCCGGCCATGCCGGGCTGGGCAATGAAAAGCCCCGCGAACAGGCCGATTCAAGCTCCGCTCTGTGATCTTTGCTCCACGGACATTTCCCTCCAATCGTGCTCTATCCTCAGTCCCACCCCCCTACTTCTTCCTCTGACTGACACCTCCCTCCTCCAATGAGCATGCTGTATCATCATGTACTGCCCCCACCCCCCCACTGCCTGCTGACTATCATCTCTCTTGTCCAATCGGCGCCCTCGATCATCAGTCTGACCCCCACTGTCTCACGGTAAGCTTTTAGAATACCGATTACAAAACATGGGGGTGGGGGTGGGGGGGGGAATCATCCCCCACCACTCAAAACATGGAGGCCACGTGTCCCCCCAGTGGAGACAGAAACAATTACAATGTTTAAAAGGCATTTGTACAGGTATTTAGATAGGAAATGAGGAGAGGAATATGGGGCTAATGTGGGCAAATGGACAAATGAGGTAATTCAAGAGTTCTCCTGAGTTCTCCCCTGATTTGAGCTAGTGTAATGTCCGTAGCAGGTCCGTAGGAGCTCGTGGATGTCACGTAGGTAGTAACGGTAGGTACTCGGGAAATCCGGTAAACTCGTGACGTTTTTCCAACACTGTGAAAAATGTCCACGAGTAAAAAAATACTTGTGATGAAAAAAATGGTTGCTTTTTGCTCGTACGTGCCCCTACGTACACGCTACGTACATTACACAAGCTCGAATCAGGGGAGAACTCGGGAGAACTCTTGAATTACCTCGTACAGTGGGATAAGCCCTACAGCTTGGATTGTCATCATGTTCGATATGGATTAGTTGGGTCGAAGGCCCTGATTCTGTCTGGTAGAAAATGACTCTATGACCCAATGAGAATGTGAATCTTGGTTGATGTTTGCTCTCAGTGGAACAAGAGTTTTGAAGGTAATTGTGGTATCCCTCTGAGGTGTTTCAACTCAGCACAGTCTGGAAATGTTCTTTGTATTGCGTACAGTTTTGGTCTCCAAATCTGAGGAAGGACATTATTGCCATAGAGGGAGTGCAGAGAAGGTTCACCAGACTGATTCCTGGGATGTCAGGACTGTCTTATGAAGAAAGACTGGATAGACTCGGTTTATACTCTCTGGAATTTAGGAGATTGAGAGGGGATCTTATAGAAACTTACAAAATTCTTAAGGGGTTGGACAGGCTAGATGCAGGAAGATTGTTCCCGATGTTGGGGAAGTCCAGGACAAGGGGTCACAGCTTAAGCATAAGGGGGAAATCCTTTAAGACCGAGATGAGAAAGACGTTTTTCACACAGAGAGTGGTGAGTCTCTGGAACTCTCTGCCACAGAGGGTAGTTGAGGCCAGTTCATTGGCTATATTTAAGAGTGAGTTGGATGTGGCCCTTGTGGCTAAGGGGATCAGAGGGTATGGAGAGAAGGCAGGTACGGGATACTGAGTTGGATGATCAGCCATGATCATATTGAATGGCGGTGCAGGCTCGAAGGGCTGAATGGCCTACTCCTGCACCTAATTTCTATGTTTCTATGTTTCTATGTAGTTTGTTACAGGATGTATATAGAATCACAAGAGGCCTGTTGTGGTTAAATCCTACTTTGTTAGAGTTTTTGTGTACACTACACAAAATGTTCTGAATTGTTGTCCATGGTGCAGCTTAATCTAAATAATTACAAGAGAGGACATATAGAAGAAGTAGCTTTGGAAAACAGAGGTCTATATAGATAATCTGCAACTCCTAGTGGTCTAAAGATTAACAATCTAAGCATCATTGTCTCACTGTAACTACAGATAAATATTATGATATTATAGAACTTGCGGGAAAAAATTAAAGGTGGTGGGAATCTTCAAATCTATTACAACAGAAACTAAGCATTTTCTTGATGAAAATGCTTGGGTGAATGATGAATATTTTGACATATATTTTTACGTGCTACTTTATTTTGTCATAGCCCAGCTGCATTAAGTGATTATTTACATATCTTTGTACAAAAGATATTGAACAACGTGTTAAAACTGTGTAATGAAATGTCAACCTTTTAAGAAGAGTGCTAATCCATTTACTTTAGCACTCTGAATTAGCGGTCCTGTTAATTAGATCAAAAACTCGGTTGCAGCAGTTTCTAGAGCTTCTATCAATGGAGGCCCTTAAAACCCGATAAAGGTTGTGAAATCCATACAGGTATCAAATATTCTCTTATAATTTTGGGCTACTTCCGCTTCTCAAGTATTCAAAATAGGCTCCTCTATTAATTAAATGATAATCTGGATTTTACTATAAGAATACTAAGTGCTTGTTAAATCAGGCACCAAGTTCCAACAACTACACGTACACAAATCAGGAAAATTTAGTATGATGTACCCTGAAGAACTTTCTTACCTTAATTTTACTTCGGAGTCACGTGAGTGACTACGTGAAGACCCCGTCCAGCACGCATGCGCGACATTAGCGTTCATGCAGTGCACCGCGACGAACGGGAGTTCAAGGCGCTCCCGCTACAAATTGAAAAGTCGGGCCGACATGTAAGTTTACCGTGGCCGTGTGTCTTTCTCTCTGTGGTCTTGTGTTCCAGGAAGAATGAGCAAGGCCCGAGGAAAGAAGTCTGCAGCTCGCCCCCGTTCGTCCTTTCGTTGAGGAATGCTCTTTGGAGGGGGGGCAAGAGGCGGCGGTTATAACTACCGAGCCGAGCCCAGCACCGCTAGTGCTGCCTGAGCAGCGGGCTGGAGGTACCTGCAGCCGGAAACCGGGCGGTAGTGTCCGACGTTTCGGATGAAGATGCCTTACCGCTCGAGAGCACAGGCAGCCGCCTAAGCCGCATGGAACGGCTTATGGAGCAATTGCTCCAGCGAGATCTGCTGAGAGAGCAGCAGCAGCCTCGCCAAGGGAGTTCAGGCACTCCCGCAGTGCCTTTTACGGCACTGGCCATTGCTTCACCTTCCTTTGAAGGCAGCATTGGCGACCAGGTCTGGGCTGGTCAAGAAGAGGGGTCACTGGCTGAAGATATCGGGAGTACGCAGGGTGTACAGGAACAGGAAGAGCTGCTGGGTGTGGTCAACCGCTACGTGGCCATTCCACAAGCGGGTCGGCCATTAGAGCCGAAACTTGCAGCCAGCATTAACCACCTGTCCTCTAAACCCCTACAAGAACAAGTGGTCAATGAGGCTCTTCAACTATATACAGCCCCAGGAAATTGTACATCTTTGAATGTACCTGCTGTCAATAGCCAAATTTGGGGACATTTGGGGCAGAACATCAGAAACCTGGAGTTGAAGCTCCAGAAGATCCTTAAATTCCTGACTGCAGGAATAACATCTTATGCTCGGTCCATTGATGGTGCGGACATCTCCACAAATCAGCAAGACACATTAGCCCTGCTGTGCACCACGCAATATGAAATAAATAATTTGCGAAAGGAGATTATCAAGCCTGCCCTCAACCCTAAATTTGCGGGACTCTGCAAAACACCGGGGTCAGAACCTCCTATTCTGCTCTTTGGGAAAGACCTTCCAAAAAAGGTGAAAGACCTGGAAGAAGAATCCAAGACCTTTGGTCTCGTGAGGGCAGGTTTGGGACCGAGCAGACCCAACAAACCCAGGCGGCAGTACCCCATGGCGTCCACCAGTCGTCGACCACACTATGGGACTGGTGAAAGCTCGGGGTCCGCAACCATTCCCCGTAAGCCTTTTTTAGGCCAGGGCCCAGAGCGGACCCCATGGAAAATGCGCCACCCCCAACAACATCGAGATCAACATCAACCCTCTACAGCCCAGCAGACGCCTCATCACCCAGCGAAGAGGCAGAAGAAGCACCAATAACCATGGAGGTAGGTGGGTCTGGTTCCTCTCAGCATATGTGCAGTAGGGGCTCTGTACTAACAGGGGGGAGATTGCACTTGTTTTTGGATGCATGGGAATCCATCACTAATGACAAGTATATACTCAGCAGCGTTCATGGCTACAAAATTGACTTTGTCCATAAAGATTTTCCACCAGTTCAGCATATACCCAAAAGGGTATTCACCCTCTCAGTCAAAGAGAAACAAGAGGGTCAAGCTGAACCGATGAGGTTACAAGCAAAAGGTGTCATTGAAAGAACAAAACATGAACCTTTGGAATTTGTGTCTAATATTTTCACTAAAATCAAAAAAGATGGTGGACGTCGCATCATCATTGACTTAACTACTTTAAACAAGTCTGTCAGGTATATACATTTCAAGATGGATACTTTTTGAAACAGCCAGACTATTGGTTTCTAGAGGGTACTTTCTAGCAAGCATTGATTTAAAAGATGCCTACTACTCAGTACCCATACACAAGGAGCATCGTAAATATTTAAAATTTATCTGGATGAAACAGCTATGGCAATATAAAGCCTTACCAAATGGGCTAACCTCTGCTCCAAGGTTGTTCACAAAAATCTTAAAACCTGCCTTGGCATTATTGAGGAAACAAAAGCATATAGTCATGGCGTATTTAGACGACATTGTAATAGTAGGGAAAACCTTGGAGACAGCCATTTTGGCAGTCGCAAGCCACCAAACGTTTGTTTGAAACTTTGGGGTTTGTCATACATCCAGAAAAAATCCAATCTTACACCGTCCACTGCCATGGACTATCTTGGATTTACGATAGATACTGTTCGCATGATTGTAACTCTGCCAAAGGGGAAAGCATCAGAATTGGCGCTATCATGCAACAAACTCATGAATAAACATCAGCCAACCATACGGGAAGTAGCTAGAGTTATTGGCAAAATGGTAGCAGCTTTCCCAGCTGTACAATTTGGGCCTTTGCACTATCAAAATTTGCAAAGAGCTAAAGTGCATGCACTAAAGCAAAACTCAGGTCACTTTGACCGAGCTATGAGTTTAACTGCTGAATCCATTCCAGAGTTACAATGGTGGGCGAGGAATGTAAGACTCAGCTCCAGTCCCATAATGATCACCAACCCAGTATTAACCATTCAAACGGATGCCAGTGCTTTGGGCTGGGGAGCAACTAACATGCAATCCAGCACAGGGGGCAGATGGAGTAAATTTGAATCATCTTGCCTACAGACACGGGGTATCAACTATTTAGAAATGTTGGGTGCGTTTTATGGGTTAAAAGCATATTCATGTAATACGCATCATGCACATGTCCGGTTGCAACTAGATAATACCACAGTGGTGGCTTATATCAATCACATGGGTGGTGTAAAGTCGATATCGTGTGACAATTTGGCCAACCTAATCTGGCAATGGTGTGTTGAAAGGCATATTTGGTTATCAGCAACTTACCTTCCAGGTAAGCAAAATACAGTGGCAGACACCAGGTCACGTAGATTTAATGATAACATCGAATGGATGTTAAATCCCAAAGTGTTTGCTGAAATTACAAAGCAATATGGCACACCAGATATCGATCTATTTGCATCCAGGCTGAATCACCAGGTACCAACGTATGTCGCTTGGGAACCAGACCCTGAGGCAGCAGCAGTTGATGCATTCTCGCTGCATTGGGGGAAAATGTTCTTTTATGCTTTTCCTCCCTTCTGCCTCATCAGTCGGGTATTACGCAAGATTCAATTGGATTCCGCTTCAGGAATCTTGATAATACCTGACTGGCCTACACAGCCATGGTTCCCAGTGGCTTTCGACATGGCTGTTGAAACACCGTTGGAATTCCCCAGCAGTCGACAGTTATTAATCCACCCAGTGTCAGGCATTAGTCACCCGTGCCATGACAGAGTCAATCTCCTGGCTTGCAGATTCTAAAAAGACCTCTACTGGGCCTGGGACTGTCTGAGGACGCCATCAACATGATGACCGCATCTCACCGGGAGTCCACCAGGAGACAATACCTGACCAATATAAGAAAATGGGAACGGTATTGCTCCAAAACAGGAACTACCTACACTACAGCTACAGCCACCAGTGTTGTGGAGTTTCTGCTTGGATTACATCGGGAAGGACTCAGCTACAGCGCCATTAATACAGCCAGGAGTGCGTTGTCAGCTTATTTGGTTCCAGCAGCAGGACAACTGACTTTGGGGTCCCATCCACTAGTGGCCAAAATCATGAGGGGCATTTTTAACACCAATCCCCCTAGGCCTAGGTACACTCAGATCTGGGATGTCAGCATAGTACTGACGTACCTTAGGGGGATGGCCACCTTACTCGCTTACTCTGGAACAACTTACACTGAAATTAGTCATGCTCATGGCTCTAGTGTCAGCTCAAAGGGTACAGTCCCTCCACCTTCTGAGGCTGGACAGCATGACAGAGTCATTGGACTGTATCACATTTCACATTCAGGGGCTGGTCAAACAAACTAGACCAGGTACCACGCCTCCAGTTATGGAGTTCCGGGCATATTCACCTGACCCACGGTTGTGTGCCAAGACCCATCTCGCCAACTACATAGACACAACATATAACTTAAGAGGGAGAGAAAAAGCCTTATGGATAAGCCACAAGAAGCCTCATGGTCAGGTGACGAGCCAAACCATTTCAAGGTGGCTCAAGCAGGTGCTTAAGTCCGCGGGAGTCGATACTAATGTGTACAAATCTCATTCCACCAGGGCTGCATCTACGTCGGCGGCTAGGCGAATGGATGTGCCTATGGACCATATTCTGGCCAGAGCAGGATGGTCCTCGGAAAGAACTTTCCAAAGGTTTTATAATAAGCCGCTGGCGGAACCTGCTACATTTGCAGACAGAATTTTAGAGTCTGCAGATAATATTTAATTTAAGCCCGGGGGAGCTCTCTGTTTTTTGTTGTTATTAATAAACATTTTTTGTTCACAAACAGGTTATTGTTGATTGTATAACATGCTTCCTCCCTCTAAGGTCTTCAGGCAGTGAGTGAAGCATGAGCTGGTACACGGTTCGGATTCACAGAGCTTTGAAGTCTTCACGTAGTCACTCACGTGACTCCGAAGTAAAATAGTAAGATTAAATGAGAACTTACCAGTTCGAAGTTTGATCTGTATTTTATGAGGAGTTACGATGAGGGATTACGTGCCCTCCGCTCCCACCCTCTATTATACAGATCAACTGGTAATTAAGTTCTTATTTTTTCTTTACTATATTTATTTCAATTGTTGTGTTTTCTGTGAATCCACACCGCTGCTTTGAAGAAATGTCGCGCATGCGTGCTGGACGGGGTCTTCACGTAATCCCTCATCGTAACTCCTCATAAAATACAGATCAAACTTCGAACTGGTAAGTTCTCATTTAATCTTACCTTAATTGTTCCTCGCCAAAAGCTTGTAGATTACTGTGTCTTGTAGCTGCTGCCTTACAACACCAGAGATCAGGGTTCCATGCTGACTACGGCTGCTGTCTGTACGGAGTTTATACGTTCTCCCCATGATCTGCGTGTGTTTTCTCCGGGAGCTTCGGTTTCCTCCCACACTGCAAAGACGTACAGGTTTGTAGGCTAATTGCCTTGGTAAAAATGTCCCTAGTGTGTGTGTGTTAGTGCGCAGGGATTGCTGGTCAGCGCGGACCTGGTGGGCCAAAGGGCGTGTTTCCATGCTGTATCTCTAAACGAAACATGGCAAGTCAATCCTTCAGAGTTTCCTTGCTGTTAGTAATCTATTATAATCAAAAGATTGGTTTATATTTACTGTTTCAATCTTAATCTTTTCTTTCCAAACATTAGCTTCAGAATATTATTTGGCATAGAATTAAATTCCTGGTTTTGGCTCTTTATCTATTTGGTTGAAGAGACTTCGTGTTACTCTCCTTGTTCAAAGCAATCCTGGACATAATACCACTCTTGATGGCTGTGGAAAACACTCAGTAATACACAGGGCAGTGGAATATGCAACAAACTGTGAATATTGTGCATTTACTGTTGACCGACAATGTTAAGATCAATCTGTTTCAAACCAGGTGTACTGAATGAAAGCCTGGCAAGAACTTTCTAACAACAGAAAGATGTACTGGGGATATTGCAGTGGAGGCAAATTGAGCAGAATTGTAAGGAATTAAAGAATTGTGGAGGATGATACAGACCATCCTGTATCTCAGTGTAAGGAGAACTTCTACCTTTGATTTTTTAATACTGCAAGTCTCACATTAGTACCCAGCAGAAGCTATTACATGGTGACAGAGAGGGAGCATAATCAGAGCCGAATATCACTGGTAGAGTGAGAGACAATCACCAGAATTGAGACTCGGGGTAATTTTCACCATTACCACTCTAGAGATAACTGAGAGGACGGTCATGTTCTGATTTGGGCAGGAATCTACTTCACGATGTGAAGGTGAAAATGTGCGTAAACAAAATAAGGAGCAAAAAATTGACAGATAATGGGAATCCAAAAAAAAAGGAAAATACTGAAGGCACTGAACATGTTATGTTCAGGAAGATTGAAAAGATCATTGAAGATGTTGGCAGAAGTCTCGGGGCTAAATTATTGGAAGAGGTTGGGCAAGCTAGGACTTTATTCCTTTGCACAGGAGACTGAACGGTGATCCTGTACAAAAGCATCCATGGGGAGATACAAAGTCAATGCTTCAGGTCATTATCTCTTCGTCAGAATTGTTTGAAGGTCGGCATGGTGGCGCAGCGGTAGAGTTGCTGCCTTACAGCACTTACAGCGCCGGACACCAGGGTTCGATCCCAACTACAGGTGCTGTCTGTATGGAGTTTGTACGTTCTCCTCGTGACCACGTATGTTTTCTTCTCAATCTTCAGTTTCTTCCCACACTCCAAAGATGTTCAGGTTTGTAGATTAATTGGCTTGTTATAAATGTAAAAAGTGTCCCTGGTAGGACAGTGTTAATGCTGGTCAGCGTGGACTCGGTGGGCCGAAGGGCCTGTTTTTGCATTGTATCTCTCAACTAAACTAAACTAAAACTAAGTAGCGGGGACGGGGAAAGGGAAGAGAATGGAAAGGAGCGCATGTGAAAAGTGGAGTCCAAAGTTGTCAAGGGTACACAAAAAGCTGGAGAAACTCAGCGGGTGCAGCAGCATCTAAGGAGCGAAGGAGATAGGCGACGTTTCGGGTCGAGACCCTTCTTCAGACTGCAAAAGTTGTCAAGTTCCATTCCTCAAGTCTAAACAGGCAGGGAAGCTTGAATAGGAGTGAGAGATTAGATGAAGCTCAGGATTGCATGAGCACTCTGTAGGGCTCCTTGCATGGTGCTGTGCGTTTGGTCATCCAAACTGCATTTGGCATCTCCACTGAGGAAGACACCACATTATGAGCATTGAATACAATACTTTGATTGTGGGAAGTGCAAGTCAATGTTACTTCACTTGGAAGTATTGGTTGGGTCACTGGATGCAGGGAAGAGAAAATGTATATAGAAAGGTAATGCATCTCCTGTGGTTGCATGGAAAATGCCTTGAGAAGGGAGTGGTTGATTAGTCTGGCATTAGGCCAAGTCTCAAAAATGCTGTAACAGCTTATTCCAGCTTATTCTAACAGTATTTAAGTTTGAATATACAAAAGGAAGATTGAAAAGATCATTGAAGATGTTGGCAGAAGTCTCGGGGCTAAATTATTGGAAGAGGTTGGGCAAGCTAGGACTTTATTCCTTGCGCACAGGAGACTGAACGGTGATCCTGTACAAAATCATGGGAGGATAAGATAGGGTATAAATTTAAGGTGAGAGGGGATAGATTTAATAGGAAATTGAGAGGCAATGTTTTCACATAAAGGGTGATAAGGTAGGTTGTTACAAAAATGTTACAAAATTTTGAGATTTTGAAAATCAAGTCTGCAATTTATCTCATCAGATAAAGCATAAAAATAAGTTTAATTTGAAACCTAATTCACTTTCATATCTTCAGTATTAAAATAGTTATGGTCATCTTAATACTCGGAAATTAGCATCTTGTTCCCTATTGCTTTTCCATTGACAACACATAAGCTGTGATCGAGGACAGTCAAAAGCCCAACTTTCTTAAAAATTAAGAGAACTGAATGAAATCTTCAGTTATTATAGTTTGAAGCATTCTGAAACAAATATGAAACATCTTACTTGGATGACCTGAAATTAAAGCATATAATTAGTTAGTTACCTAATTGTAGCTAATTACAAAATTGACCGTTGTGACGGAAATAGTACTAAACACCCAGACTGCCTTGAAAATTCAAAAATGTGATATTCTCAAGATCAGAACTTTAATATTATTGTATTATATGCTGTGTTCATAATAGACAGGTAAAGAAATTATAATTTCCAGCAAAAGACCAAGTCTTTATGGAGAAGATCTAGCTGGTACATTGGCATATCATAATCAGTAGCATCATCATACTTATCAGATTTTAACCAATAAGCAAATCTGTACAGGGGTACACAAAAAGCTGGAGAAACTCAGCGGGTGCAGCAGCATCTAAGGAGCGAAGGAGATAGGCGACGTTTCGGGTCGAGACCCTTCTTCAGACTGGTCAGGGATCAGGGAAACGAGAGATATAGACGGTGATGTGGAGAGATAAGGAACAATGAGTGAAAGATATGCAAAAAAGTCGAGTCTGGGTGAGGATGTGGTCGTAGAGTTGGAGGGAAGGGGGTATCACAGAGGGGGAGCAGTTAGGGAGGAGGTTGTGAAACTGTCTCCGTAGGGAGGAGGAGAACTTCTTCAAAGTAGGCATACCTTGAGGAGATATCGCAGTGGAGTAGACAAAGTTTTAAAGAAGGAACTGCAGATGCTGGAGAATCGAGGGTACACAAAAAGCTGGAGAAACTCAGCGGGTGCAGCAGCATCTAAGGAGCGAAGGAGATAGGCGACGTTTCGGGTCGAGACCCTTCTTCAGACTGGTCAGGGATCAGGGAAACGAGAGATATAGACGGTGATGTGGAGAGATAAGGAACAATGAGTGAAAGATATGCAAAAAAGTCGAGTCTGGGTGAGACCAGTCTGAAGAAGGGTCTCACTGAACACCATTAACAGAAACAAGTTATTATTTGCAGTTTTAGAAAATAAGGTCGAAATTATAAAGTTAAATGCTAAAACAAATAGTAAATACCCAACAAAAAATTCATATTCATGAGTTTCATCTAATCATCTATCCATTTCTTAAGAAAACACTAAATATTTAAAATAGCCTAAGTATCCAAATAACAAATAACAAACTGATCCCATTCACACAATAATTCACAATATAACATGATTTTTAAATCTCACTTTATCATGAATTTATATGCCAAATGGAAGGAATTTAACGTTTAATTCCCATAAATTAATCGAGAACCATCCACTCTCAAGATAATCAAAATCATTATATTTTGCACAATACATCTGACTGAAACTGTACTGTGGATCTTCAGTTTGAAAATATTGATTATGAATAGACAATAACACAACATATAGATGATTTAGATGTTCTTATGACATGATTGTGCAAAAAATGTAATGAATTTGATTATCTTGAGAGTGGATGTTTCTGGAATGTGATCGATTGGAATGTTGCCGTTGCCGTACGTTTTAAGCCCATATCAGCAGGCTAGACACAGCCGATTTGTATGTGAGCCTAAATAACATTTTTCGCATCATATGATTAAAATGAAGCCACACCAAAAAGCAAGATAATATGTTAAATAAACAACATACCTTTTGTTTTGTCCTGATATTACGATCCCTGATGTTGAAGGCGTTGAAGACTTTGAAGGCATTAGAAGTCACATTTAACTTCAATGCAGCAATGTAATCGTCCAGCAAATTGAAAAAATCATACCGGGAAAGGAAGCACGAACGATTCTTCTTCATCACCCCCCCCACAAAGCCTCCAGAATTGCAAGCACAGGCAGTGGCAGATCTGCAGCACCGCTGATGGTAGGTTTTATAACAACGCTAGTTAGGGTGTATGGAATGAGCTGCTAAAGGAAGTAATTGAGGCAGGTACTATAGCAACATTTAAACAACATTTAGCGGTTTAGAGGGATATGGGTCAAACATGGGCAACTGAGACCAGTGTAGACGAGTATTTTGAGGGGCACATATGAGTTGGGCTGAAGGACATGATTCCATGCTGTATGACTTTATGATTCAAACGTTCTTGCTAGGAATGTGAAATATAGCTGTAATTAACCAGGCAGTTCAGCAGAGGTCCAACAGTCAGTCATTTACGGGTGACGTTTCGAGACCCTTCTTCAGACTGTGACCTGAAACATCACCCATTCCTTCTATCCAGTGATGCTGCCTATCCAGCTGAGTTACTCCAGCATTTTGTGTCTATCTTGAATTGAATAAATTTTATTAGCCAAGTATGTATACATACAAGGAATTTTCCTTGGTGCTTTGCTCGCAAGTAACAATACGATATATAGTAAACAATTAAAAATAAAACATTATAATATAAACATGTGAAGAATTAAATAAAATACCAGAGCAAAAGGAGGCTACAGACTTTTGGCTGTTGAGTAGAGCTACTGCTCATGGAAAAAGCAGTTTTTATGTCTGGCTGTGGCGACTTTGACAGTCCGGAGTCGCCTTCCAGAGGGAAGTGCTTCAAAAAGTTTGTGACCAGGGTGTGAGAGGTCAGAGATGATCTTACCCGCTCGCTTCCTGGCCCTTGCAGTGTACCGTTCATCAATGGAGGGAAGGTTGCAGCCAATAACCTTCTCGGCTGATCGGACGATTCGCTGCAGCCTCCAGGTGTCGTGCTTCGTGTCTTCGTGAGCCAAACCAGACCATGATGGAGAAGGTGAGGACAGACTCTACGATGGCAGTATAGAATTGAACCATCATTGCCTGTGGCAGATTGTGCTTCCTCAGCTGCAGCAGGAAGTATATCCTCTGTTTTGACTGTGGGCCTTTTTGACTGTGCAGTCGATGGTGGCCTCCCATTTAAGGTCCCTGGAGATGTTGGTTCCAAGAAACGTAAATGACTCCACAGATGTGTCTGTGGTGTTGTTGATGGTGAGTAGAGGGAGAGGAAGGAGAGCTCTCCTAAAGTCTACAATCAATTCCACCGTCTTAAGAGCATTGAACTCCAGGTTGTTGCAATGGCACCAGGACGCCAGCTGTGTCACTTCCTGTCTGTAGGCAGATTCCTCCCCATCCTGGATCAGTTCAATCAGGGTTGTGTCATCCGCAAACCTGAGAAGCTTAACAGAGGAGTCTGTGGAGGTGCAGTCGTTGGTGTAGAGAGAGCAAAGGAGAGGGGAGAGAAAGCAGCCTTGTGGTGCTCATATGCTGAGGGTCAACGTGTCCGAGATGTGCTTTCCCAGCCTCACATGCTGCTTCCTGTCTATCAGGAAGTTGATGATCCACTGACTGAGGGGTTCAGGCACAGTCAACTGGAAGAGTTTGGAGTGTCGTAGCTCTGGCACAATGGTGTTGAATGCAGTGCTAAAATCCACAAACAAAATCCTTGCACAGGACCCCTGGCATTCTAGTTGCTGGAGGATGAAGTGTATAACAGCATCTGCAGTTCCTTCCTACACAGTCAGCAATTTATCTTCAGTTGCTATCAACACAGCACTACCAATTGGAGCCTTAGATTATCCAAACTCCAGTTGTGCATAACTGTCACTCAAAGATGCATGTAAATTACTGTAACAGAAAATTATAGTATTTTCAGGTGCTGGTTATCTAAAATAAATTTAGAAATGCAAAGAGAAACAGAGATGATCTTGCATCATAACTAGGAAGTTTAGAGATGTAGCAGGTTTTAAGTGACATAAAAGCCAGGGTGAGAGAAGCAGGTCAACACTGGTGTGAAAAGCAGGAAAATTAGAAGAAGTTAGAGAAACAAAAGAGTGGACTGGAGATGAGAAGCAGGAGACCGGAATTCTAGAAGTGGGAAAGGTGGGAGTATGATCAAGGATGCTATTTTCAGTTGGCAGGCCTATAAAGTAGTTTGTTTGATGGGTCACCCCAGAAATAGAGATAGAGAAGCCATGAGTTGAAAGTGAGGCATGTGAATGTGTAAGTGGGATGGAAATTGAAGCAACATTTTTGATATTTGTTAATGTGGAGTGAGAGTCTAGTCATCATGCAACAGGAAAAATAGACGAGTGAATGGGCCAGAAAAGGAAAGAGATGACCAAGTGAAGATACCGAGGATTCTATAGAGGTGTTGGTATCCAGGAGAGAATGATACTTCACTTTTAGGATAAATCACTGTTGTCATTTTCTTACAACGTTGGATTTTTTTTGTCAATTCAAGAAGTAATTGCAAAAACAGGCCAGCAAAAAGGTTTTCAGCTTAGCCTTCAGATTTTTTTGTCTGTTGCCTTGATGCCTTAGAATGGTAGTTAAAATAGTGATTGTAGCAATTATTTAAAATTACTTCCTAGAAAGAAATGTTTAAAATGTCCCTTGGAGGGCTGGATTTTCTCAGAATGCAATAGTTCCTATTGTTAGGGTGTCAAGGTGAGGCACAGTCTTCATTAAAGCCGTGATCTTATATTTTTATTAAATTATGGGTAGAGAAAAATGCTGGAGAAACTCAGCGGGTGATGTGGAATCTACAGAGCGAAGGAATAGGTGATGTTTCGGGTCGAGACCCTTCTTCAGACTGATTTGGGGTGGGGGGGCGGGAAGAGGAAAGGAAGAGGTGGAGACAGTGGCTGTGAGAGAGCTGGGGAGGGGAAGGAGGGAGAAAGCAAGGACTACCTGCAATTGGAGAAGTCAATGTTCATATTGCAGGGGTGTAAACTGCCCAAGCGAAATATGAGGTGCTGCTCCTCCAATTTGAGGTGGGACTCACTCTTGCCATAGAGGAGGCCCAGGACAGAAAGGGCGGATTCGGAATGGGAGGGGGAGTTGAAGTGCTGAGCCACCAGGAGATCAGGTTGGTTAATACGAACTGAGCGGAGGTGTTGGGCGAAGCAATCGGTAAGCCTACGCTTGGTCTCACTGATGTAGAGCAGTTGACACCTAGAACAGCGGATGCAATAGATGAGGTTGGAGAAGGTGTAGGTGAACCTCTGCCTCACCTGGAAAGTCTGCTGGGGTCCTTGGATGGATTCGAAGGGGGAGGTAAAGCGACAAGTGTAGCATTTCCTGCGATTGCAAGGGAAAGTACCTGGGGTGGTTTTGGCGGGAAGGGTGTTAGGGAGGGAGCAGTCTCTGCGGAAAGCCGAAAGGAGAGGAGATGGGAAGATGTGACCAGTGGTGGGATCCTGTTGGAGGTGGTGAAAATAACCATATAACCATATAACAATTACAGCACGGAGACAGGCCCTCTCGGCCCTTCCAGTCCGTGCCGACCATTTGTTTTCCCCTAGTCCCATCTACCTGCACCATACCCCTCCATTCCCTTCACGTCCATATACCTATCCACTTTACTTTTAAATGTTAAAATCGATCCTGCCTCCACCACCTCTGCTGGAAGCTCATTCCACACAGCCACCACCCTCTGAGTAAAGAAGTTCCCCCTCACGTTACCCCTAAACTTCTGTCCCTTAATTCTCATGTCACGCCCTCTTGTTTGAATCTTCCCTACCCTCAATGGGAAAAAGCCTATCCACGTCAACTCTGTCTATCCCTTTCATCATTTTAAAGACCTCAATCAAGTCCCCCCTTAACCTTCTGCGCTCCAAAGAATAAAGACCTAACTTGTTCAACCTTTCTCTGTAACATAGTTGCTGGAACCCTGGCAACATTCTAGTAAATCTCCTCTGTACTCTCTCTATTTTGTTGACATCCTTCCTATAACTAGGCGACCAAAATTGTACACCATACTCCAGAATTGGTCTTACCAATGCCTTGTACAATTTTAACATTACTTCCCTACTCCTATATTCAATGCTCTGATTTATAAAGGCCAGCACACCAAAGGCTTTCTTTACCACCCTATCTACATGCGATTCCACCTTCAGGGAACTATGCACAGTTATTCCTAGATCCCTCTGTTCCACAGCATTCCTCAATTCCCTACCATTTACCATGTACGTCCTATTTTGATTTATCCTGCCAAGATGTAGCACTTCACACTTATCAGCATTAAACTCCATCTGCCATCTTTCAGCCCACTTTTCCAAATGGCCCAAATCTCTCTGTAGACTTTGAGAATCTACTTCATTATCCACAATACCACCTATCTTAGTATCATCTGCATACTTACTTATCCAATTTTCCACCCCATCATCCAGATCATTGATGTACATGACAAACAACAGTGGACCTAACACAGGTCCCTGAGGCACCCCACTGGTCACCGGCTTCCAACCTGACAAACAGCCATCCACCATTACTCTCTGACATCTCCCATTCAGCCACTGTTGAATCCATCTTGCTACTCCGCCATTAACACCCAAAGATTGAACCTTCTGAACCAACCTTCCATGGGGAACCTTGTCAAAGGCCTTACTGAAATCCGTAGAGAAAACATCCACTGCTTTACCCTCATCAATTTCCCTAGTTACCGCTTCAAAAAATTCAAGAAGGTTTGTCAAACATGACCTTCCAGGCACAAATCCATGTTGACTGTTCCTGATCAGACCCTGTTTATCCAGATGCTAATATATATTATCTCTAAGTATCCTTTCCATTAATTTGCCCACCACTGACGTCAAACTAATAGGTCTATAATTGCTAGGTTTATTCTTTGAACCCTTTTTAAACAATGGAACAACATGCGCAGTACGCCAATCCTCCGGCACTATTCCCGTTTCTAATGACATTTGAAATATTTCTGTCATAGCTCCTGCTATTTCTACACTAACTTCCCTCAATGTCCTAGGGAATATCCTGTCAGGACCTGAGACTTATCCACCTTTATATTTTTCAAAAGTGTCAGTACTTCCTCCTGTTTGAATCTCATAGTTTCCATAGCTACTCTACTTTTTTCCCTTACCTCACAGAGTTCAATATCCTTCTCCTTGGTGAATACCGAAGAAAAGAAATTGTTCAATATCTCCCCCATCTCTTTTGGCTCTGCAGATAGCTGTCCATTCTGGTTCTCTAATGGTCCAATTTTATCCCTCGTTATCCTTTTGCTATTAATATAGCTGTAGAAACCCTTTGGATTTACTTTCACATTTCTTGCCAAAGCAACCTCATATCTTCTTTTAGCCTTCCTAATTTCTTTCTTAAGATTCTTAAGATTCTTGTCGGAGGATTATCTGTGGTATGTGAAGGCTGGGGGCTTGAAGGTGAGTACAAGGCGGACTCTGCCTTTGTTACGAGTGGGGGGGATAGGGAGTGAGAGCGGAGCTACGGGACATAGAGGAGACCCTGGTGAGAGCCTCATCTATAATCGAAGAGGGGAACCCCATTCCCTAAAGAATGAGAACATCTCCGATGCCCGGGTTTGGAACACCTCACCCTGGGAGCAGACACGGCGTAGACGGAGGAATTGGGAGTAGGAGATAGACTCCTTACAGGAGGCAGGGTGGGAAGAAGTATAGTCCAGATAGCCGTGGGAGTCAGTGGGTTTATAGTAGATGTCGGTCAGTAGTCTGTCACCAGCGATGGAAATAGTGAGGTCTAGAAATGGTAGGGAGATGTTGGAAATGGTCCAGGTGATTTGAGTGCCGGATGGAAGTTAGTGGTGAAATGGATGAAGTCAGTGAGTTCTGCATGGGTGCAGGAGGTAGCACCAATGCATTTGTCAATGTACCAGAGGTAGAGTTCGGGGATAGGGCCATGGTACGCCTTGAACAAGGATTGTTCGATGTTCCCTACAAAGAGGCGGGCATAGCTTGGGCCCATGTGCGTGCCCATAGCTAAGCCTTGGATTTGGAGGAAATGGGAGGAGTCAACCGAAAATTTGTTGAGGGTAAGGACCAGCTCCACTAGGCAGACATGAGTATTTTTAGATGGGGATTGATTGGTCGAGGAAGAAACAGAGGGCATTAAGACCCTCTTGGTGGGGGATGGAGGTGTAGAGTGACTGGACATCCATGGTGAAAATGAAGGAGTGGGGGCCTGGAAAACGCAAGTCATGGAGGAGATGGAGAGCATGTGAAGTGTCTTGAACATAGGTAAGGAGGGATTTGACCAGGAGGGGATAGGATGGAGTCGACGTATGTGGAAATAAGTTTGGTAGGACACGAACAGGCAGAAACAATGGGTCTGCCAGAACAGTGGATTTTGGGGAGAAGGTAAAATCGGGCTGTGCGGGGCTGGGAAACAATGAAGTTGGAGTTTTGGGAGGGCAGGGAGCCGGAAATGATGAAGCTGTGGGGTCATGGTCCAAGGATAAGTAGGAGGAGGTGTCTGAGAGTTGGCGCCTGGCCTCAGACCAGCAGAGATCACTATTAAATTATAGTGTTTTTAAATATTACTAGTTTTATTAATATTATTAGAAATAGCATCACCAGTGAAGAAATGCTTAAAAAAATAGATAAAAATAAATGTAATATTTTTTGTGTATACATTTCTTCGTCCTTTCATACATGCCTTAAAATCTAATCTGCCCCTGTGAATTACTTCTGAATTAATTTGTATAACTGGAAACCTATATGTGCAATGCCATGACACATCTGGCAACAGTAAGATAGTAAATGTGGCTCTATTTTTAGGTGTTGCAAATCCAGTATAATACAGACCTGTGTTGATTTTAATGCTAAAACAAAAGTTCACTGTGCCACTTACGCAATGGCAGCATCATTCAGCGACCATCTTCAACTTTGTGCCTCATTTCAATTCAGCCGAATAACTGTGCAAAGCAAGCATCTTGTTTAATTTTCTAGAGAGTAAAGGATGGGTAGATGGACAAGAGGACAGATTAGGAAGGAGATTGAATTGTGAGGGAACATTTTAATGAGGCATTGTTTATTAAATATAAATGTAACCAAATCTATCTGCCAATTTTTGAGTTGGTTCCATTCTCCAATGGTTCCATTCAGAGCTGCAAATGAGACTGCTGAGTGCCCAGTATAAATCCAGTGTTTACCTCACCCATTTGGATCTGAAACTAGCAATCATGATTATTTTTTGCACATCTACATAGACCTCTCCGGGAAGCAGATGGGAGGTTCGTTTTCTTATTTATTGTCATGCATGAAATTGGAAATGACGGGCTTTAGTCGAAGTGTCCCTCATCCATCTTTAAAGTCAGGTGCCCATTTTTCAGTTGGGAAAAGTCTTACCTCAAAGTATTTGACCAATAAATGATTTAGGTCGCCTCTTTGAGATAAACCACTTTTATGCAAGGTAAAGCTGCTTCATCTGTTCCATTTGCTAGTTTGGCAATTACCAAAACAGATTTCTGAGCTTGCAAATTTGCAATGGTCATGATCTTTTGTAGTGTTAAAAAAAAATCTACAGGGAGTGCCTATTAAGATGGCAAAAACCGGGAATGGACTGAAAATTAAGGATCCTTCAGTATTTTTGCTATTGGTTAATTATTGGCTCCTGTTGAGTGAGCCAATACAGAAATAACTTGTCGAGGCAAACTGATATTCAACAGAGTAAAGCTGGATAGGATAAAAAAGTTGCTGAGGTATTTTGAATGCCATGGAACTATTGATACGATTAAATTACCTAATGCTTCAATTGTAATGTACGTTGCCAAATACGAGCAGTGTTGGAGATTACTACTGTGAACAGCACCTTTTTTATTAACAACTATATTAAATTCAGAACGCTGTCTATAAATGAATGTTGGCCATTCCATTTAGCAATACGATTATTTAAAGGTTTTTTTGGAAAGGGGGTCAGAATTAAATAACACAATTACTTTTTTGTATTTCATTCTGGAGTTAAGTGCATTTTCATTGTGTCATTTTTGGAATCTGTCCAGTTTTCTTCCAATATTAAAAATAATTGAGTTTGTCCCATAAATTAAATTTATCAAATTGTGTTATCCCCTTTTGAAATTGGATAGGTATCCTGGCAGTCAGAGCAAGAAGTTAATCTGCTTTCCTTAAGCCTTCAGTGTCTACAACTGCAACAAGATTGCTACGATAGAACATCTGCCTGTCACGCTGGACACTGTGTAATTTTTCCCATATCCCTTTTACAAATAATGATATTTGGATCGAGCATTAACAGGCTTAATTACTTTAAAATTGTCATTTTAATTTACACTGATATAGTATTGATCATACAAGCAGAGATTAAATTGTTCACTGAAGCAGATGATGGGGAATTAAACATTAAAGGGTCCTCATGGGGCTGAGAGGGTAGTCCAGAATGTGCCGAGAGAGGAATGATATTTCTCCGTAATGAACTGACAGGATGCAGGGACATGAATCTTTGGCCTGAAAAAAAAAAGGAAATAATGGGGTTTGGGAACCATTTGCAGGTTATTCATTCACTGCCATGCACCAATTCTCCTGTGATTCATCTACTTTACTTGCATTTATTTATCCAGTGAATTCGGGTTACTGTATATGACCTTTTAACTGAGCAGATTTTATATGAGGGTTCAGGGTGGATTTGCAGGTGAAAGAATCTGCTGTCGAGCACAATCTTAGAGTACCAATAATCAACATCATTAGTTTTATGCGCTGCAGACCTTTAGCATTGCTATTGTACACACGGGTTAATTTACCTACACTAATAAACTGCCTGCTTATTGCTATTAATAGATAGATTAATTGAAAAGAAACATTTCATTCCATTCTTATTTGATTAGAAGTAGCAGGTAGAGATAGTGTCTTTCTGAGCGTAATACTTTAATCTTTTTATTGAGTAAGCTCCTCAGAGAGCACTGGATGCTGCAGGTATAAAATGCTATGAAGTTGCAGCTACTGATTCGCAAATGCAATTCTTAAGTAAACAAGTATTACCTGAATTTAATAAAAGGGAATAAATTAAAGGGCAACTTGATCATTTACGATAATGTGATCTTTATCACATTTCCCGAATTGAGACCTTTCGATACCACAATTCTAGTCAAATGTAGAATATGGAAATGATTGTGGGTTCTCTAGAAAATGCTCTCAAATACTTCTGCTTCAGCTGCAATGTGTCTCACGGAACTGGTGTTTAACCTGTTTCAAAATTAGCTACCTTTATGCAGGCACTGAATGGAATGATTGTGTTGGTTTCAATTTCAAAATTATCTGAGATCCACATTGAATGAAAGAAGTACGCTTGTTAGTTTATCATTTTTTGTTCATTACATGTGGCCATCTTTGCAGAGAGACCAAAGCATTGATAATCCAAGTAGAATTGATACAGTGGCATATTTAAGCTAATCATTCAGTAATTTCATATTTGGCAAAGCAATTTATGAATAAAATGTATATCAGTCTGTTACCTATTACTGAAATGCCCCCAGATAAGGTTCAAAATAGTATTAACCATCAATTGTCATAAAAAGTCCATTTTGAATAAACAATATTTTCAATTCTGTTTCATATCTCTGATGCTGTTGATAAAGCATAGTAGTTAAATACCAACTTTTCAATCATGGTTTGAGCAGCGGTCATGGTGGCATAGCGGTAGAGTTGCTGCCTTACAGCGGCGGAGACCCGGGTTCGATTCTGACTACAGGTGCTGTCTGTACGTCCTCCCCGTGATCTGCGTGGGTTTTCTCCGAGATCTTCGGTTTCCTCCCACACTCCAAAGACGTACAGGTTTATAGTTTAATTGGCTTGGTAAATGTAAAAAACAAATTGTCCCTAATGGGTGTAGGATGGTGATAATGTGCGGGGATCGCTGGTCGGCGCGGACCTGGTGGGTCGAAGGGCTTGTTTCCACGCTGTATCTCTAAACTAAGCTATTAATTTTGATGAGGCAAATTATTAATTTGCTTTTTTAACATACTATTTTTTAAATACTAGAATTGATTAAAGATATTATTAGATCTTGGGTTAAGTGTTTAGTTTAGTTTACAGATGCAAAAACAGGCCCTTCGGCCCACCATGTCCACACATTAACACTACCCTACACACACCAGGGCCAATTTACAATCATACCAAGCCAATTAACCTATAAACCTGTACATCTTTGAGGTGTGGGAGGAAACTGGAGATCCCAGGGGAAATCTGCGCAGGTCACGGGGAGAAAGTACAAACTCCATACAGACCTGCACCAACAGTCCGGATCGAACCAGGGTCGCTGGCTCTGAGTGGCAGTAACTCTACCACTGCGCCACTGCACCACCTCATTGCCAAGTGCCTATTATTTCAAATATTTGAAAGTCAGAACAATATGGACTATTTGCACAAGTATTTCTGAGGAGGAAGTCCATATCGTACGATACAATACGATAAAACTTTATTCATCCCCTTTATTCATCACCGGTAGCTTCAGCACCACTGAAATGAGGCAATATATTGACAAAGAAGTCGGGCATAGTTTTAGAACCATGGAGTTTGTGATAGTTAAGCATGAGAACAGTCACAATGCCTCTGCACCAGAAGCTACTTGTTCAGTTGAATCAATAGTTAACTCGTTACTGGTCACTTGATTGGAGGTGCACAGCTGTGATTAAACAAATGAGAACTCTTCTGTGTAAGATTTATACAAAGACAATTTATTCCCTCAACCTATTCTACATTAGGCATCTTTTGTCATTTCTTGAGAGATTTTATATTGATTTTCAATCAATAATGAGGCATAATGACCTTTTTTATATCTTTGGAAAGTGATAAAATTCTGAACTTCATTCTATGAATGAACCATCTTTATGGATTAGGTAGATGTAGCATAAGCAGCTCCAAATCACACTGCTATGCCGAACATTCACTCTGTAAGACTTTGACATCTATGGTCTCTTTGCATTCTGACACATTTCACAGTGGGGCAGCTGGCAGAGCTGCTACCTCACAGTGCTAGACAGCTTGGTGCAGCAGCAGCAAGCTAGACGCCATCCTCAACGACACCATGCGGATCATCACCGGCTGTCTACGCCCTACTCCAACGGATCTTCTGTCGGTGCTCGCAGGTATCGCACCCGCCAAACTTCGCAGAGAGTACTTCACCCATAGGCTGGTGTGCAAGGCCCCATCGGACGCCAAACATCCTCTGCACCACCTCGCCCAGGACTCACAGCAACTGGGACCTCAACGCCTGTCATCTCGTCGCCCCTTCTCCCGTCACGCAACACCACTCTGCGGCTGCAGTTTCAACGCAATAGGAGCATGGAGAACCAGCTGGGAACAGACTTCACGACCTCTCAATTCACTGTTGCACCGAACACCACAGCCCCACCCGGCTCGGACCTGCCCCGCAAAGAGTGGGTCGCCCTGAACCGGCTCCATACAGGGGTCGGCCGCTTCAACGCCAACATGCATCGCTGGGGGCTGCGTTCATCAGCAGCCTGCGTGTGTGGAGCAGACCAGCAAACAGCACAGCACGTCATTTTCGACAACAGCACATTGAACTGGCTACAGCGCCTGGAGGGCGTTACATAAAGTCTGCTGCCTCAAACACAAGAAGAAGACAGTGCTAGAGACCCGAGTTTAATCCTGTCCTTGGGAGCAGTCTGTGTGGAGTTTGTGTATTCTCCGTGTTACCGCATGGGTTTCCTCTCAGTGCTCCCGATTCCACCCACATCCCAAAGATGTGCGGAATTGTAGGTTAAATAGTCTTTGTAAATTGCCTGTAGTGTTTAAGGAGTGGATCAGAAAGTGGGATATCACAGCACTAGTGTGAATGGGCGATCAATGATCGGTGTGGACTGGATGGGCCAAAGGACCTGTTTCTATGCTGTATCGCTAAACTAAACTAATAATAAACTAATAAAAACTAATATAAAAAGCCAGAGATCTGAACAAGACAGGAATAGGCTCTCAAATACAATTAGATGAAACAAGTACCTCATATTTAGTGAGATGCATTTGAAATGACACCAGACTTATTGATGTAGACATTGGAATACTTTAGTGTACAGCAAGGTATCACAAATAATAAGTAAAATAACCAATTCCCAGTTATTTGTGCAGGAAATGGCAGCTCTTCCTTTCCAAATGTGCAGTCGTGTTCAAAAGTTATGTAGACTTACATGAACAGATGAATTAAGACATTGTACCTCGGAGTTTGGCTAAATTGTGGGTGGGAATAAACTCATACTCTGCATTTGGAATTCAGGAACCAATTGTTCAAAGTGACTGAAGATGTGCTTGGCACAGTCAATTTCAAGAAGACTCTTGAAGTAGATCTGGGTCATTAAAACCTACATTGCTTTAAGAAGATGTAAGCAAGAGCTGCCATTTCCTGTATAAATAAAAGGGAATTGGTTATTTTACTTATTACTTGTGAAATCTTACTGTGCACAAATGTATTCCAATATCTACCTACATACGTGTAGTGTCTACATTTCAAATATCTTCGTATATATTCAAACTTTAGTTTAAACAATCCTTGCTACTTTTCAGAACTGGTATGTTTGCAGGACTTTGCTAGAGAGTAGCTTTAGATGCAAATTGATGGCATTATCTCTCTCATCTAGAATCGGAGGACACATCAGGAGACTTCAGAGATGTTGCATTGAGGACCGTCTTCATAAGATAAAGATGAGTGTGTTAATTACAGAGGTATATCTCCCTGCCTTCTGCCACAGAGAAAGTCACCAGAATAAAAACTCGTAAGAGAATTGCAGGGAGCAAAGTCATCTAATATCCAACATATTTTTGATCACACTAAAGCCTGGATTCCATCAGTTGAGAGAATGTATAGAATCCTTCTCAAATTTGGCTGTCGTCAGAAATTCACCCCCACCCAATGTCCCCTACATATTCCATGCAAGCAGAGTTCTTAACACTGTTCAACAACAATCAGTCCAGTGCAAATTAGTGTCAAGCAAGGTTGTATCATCACTGCAACACGTCTCAATCTTTCTTGGTACAATTAGCTTTCTGCTGGAGTGGAACAAATTCACAGGATGAGTGTTTAACCTGCGTTACTTCCACTCCCAAAACAAGATCACTCCATCTCCTTCGTCGAACTATCAAGCTGCAGAACACAGGCAGTGTTTGAGTATGTGCACAGTCAGAGGCGAAAGTCTACAACCTCATCAACTCCTTCACCAAAGAGTACAAGAGACTGCTTCTCAGGCTAAATATGCACACAACCAAAGTGCTTTACCAATTTTATCTGTCTGCCCAAACAACAAACCATCTCAGTAATGATCCATCTTGAGGACCTTGAAAACGAGGAGATACTTTAGTTTCTCACGTGCAACCACTCTGTGATATCAATGGTGAAATTCAATACTGTTCCCAATGTGCTAGAACTGCCTTTGGACATCAAAATTTTAAACCCAGCATTAAACATATAGTCTATCATTCAGCAGTGTCCCAGGGTCTCAAACACTTGTGGAACCAGGGCTCCCCTCAACAGCACTTTGGAGCACTGTAGAGGTAACACCAACGCTGTCTCTGAAATGTCTTCCATATCCACTGCCAGGTTAAGTGAATCAATGGCAACCAACGCCCTAGGCATTGAGGCTCTAAATACTATCACTCTCCATGTTACCTGCTGGGTCAGGCTGCTAAAACTCTGCCATCCATTACTGGTAAGAGGTGGGCAGAGGTATTGATTCAAAGATAATGTGAGTCTTTTTGCCTTTGTATCAATTCCTAGTTCACGACTTGAGAGGCCCAGCAAAAAAAGTGAACGGTATGCATTGTGTCCCATCCTACCCACTACATCAAACACATCTCGGTCCTGAGATGGCCTCAGTAGATGCACAACTGGAATGGAAGCAAATCATCCTCGGCCCCAAGGGATTGCCTCAGAAGAAGTGTTAGTACGTTACTTTGTAATTTCTGCTGCAGTCTTTATTATTTCATCCTCTGGCAATATTCATCATTTTGAGAGTTAAAATAAGGCTGAACCAGTTGAAATGGTCTATTTGTATTTCTGGAGAGTTGTTCTAAGGTGCCACACAAGAGACTGCTAAACAAAAGTAGAGTGCACAGAATGGGGGGAAATATACTGGTGTTGATTAGAGTTAGAGGCCAAGCATCAATGAAGAGGAATAAATTGGTCATTTTTGGATTGGGAGGCTGTGACTATTTGGCTTCATAGGGATTTATTATGGTGAGCCACAGCCGTTGTCCATGGGAATAATATGGATGAGGGGATCATGTGTAATATATCCAGATTTGTTAATGATGCAAAGCTAATGGCAGTGTAGGTTCTGGAGTGTATACAATGCTGCTTAGGTGGGAGATGGGAGGGTTGTGCGTAGAATACAGATAGGTTCTATCTTCTATGATAGAGTCTCACCGTGATCACTCCCTCTTCTCCCCACTCCCATCAGGCAAGAGGTGCAGAACTGTAAAAATGCATACCTCCAGATTCAAGGACAGGTTCTTCCCAGCTGCTTTCAGGCAACTTGCTGATTCTATCACCAATTAGAGAGCGGTCCTGACCTTTCCACCAACTAACTCATTGGAGAAGAGATTACCAGGCAGTCAAAAGAAAATAATCAAAGATGTGAATCGAGGACCAGGGGACACAGGTTTAAGGTGAAGGGGAAAAGATGTAATAGGAATCTAAGGGGTAACTTTTTCTCACAAAGGGTGGAGGGTGTATGGAACAAGCTGCCAGAGGAGGTAGTTGAGGCAGGAACTATCCCAACTTTTAAGAAACAGTTAGACAGGTACATGGATAGGACAGGGTTGGAGGGATATGGGCCAAATGCTGGCAGGTGGGACATGTTGGCTGGTGTGGGTAAGGTGGGCCGAAGGGCCTGTTTCCACACTGTATCACTCTATTACTCATGGTTACAACTAAAAAATATATGTGCCCCTTGTTCTCTATTAAATCTGAGGAAGTTTCATGCATATCATGTATCTCTGTACCGCCGACTTCCCTGACATCAGTCTGAAGAAGGGTCTCGACCCGAAATGTCACCTTCTCTCCAGAGATGCTGCCTGTCACGCTGAGTTACTCCAGCATTTTGTGTCTATCTTCGATTTAAACCAGCATCTGCAGTTCTTTCCTACACATGTCATGTATATCCAATTGCCTACCATTGTAAATGTCTGCTTATGCCTTGGCCCCACATCCATACCAGCCGACCTTCTTGTCTCATGGGTCTGGCATGCTTTTCCGAGAGCATGAATTGTGTCTGCAGCTTGTGGAAGTGGGGGGCGTTGAGGGTGGAGGCAAACAGTTGACGTTGGTTGAATGATTCACATTGATCCCACTGCAGCACTTGCTAAATATGTTGATCTTGAACAAAATTAGGATCGCATCCTGATGTAGGTAAATCATTTTCTAGATCACATGGGCCATCATGATTGCAATCTATTAGTTTAATTTGTTTTGTTTATATATGATGCACGCTTAGTTTAGTTTAGTTGTAGACTTACAGGGCGGAAACAGGTCCTGCGGCCCACCAAGTCGGCACTAACCAGCGATCCCCGCACGTTAACACTATCCAACACGTGGGACAACTTTTTTCATTGATACCAAGCCAATTAACCTACAAACCTGTACGTCTTTGGAGTGTGGGAGGAAACCAAAGTTCTTGGAGAAAACCCACGCAGATCACGGGAAGAACGCACAAACTCCATACAGACAGCACCTGTCGCCAGGATCAAACCCGGGTCTCTGACGCTGTACGCGCTGTAAGGGAACAACTCTACAGCTGCACCACCGTGCACTTGAAACTTATCTGCATTAATAAAAGGACTCAATGTAAATATCACCTGAATAAAACTTTTGAACACTGCACTCCAGACAATCTGCAATTCCATTTGTAAAAAAAGTCAAGGAGGTTTAGCTGGCAACTAAAAGAAACATTACTCTATCATCATTGTGAAAGATAGATCCTGGGAAACAGTACATGCTTTGACTGCAGGATCTGCTTTGGTCTACAGTGGTGATACTCAGACTAATACCTAGGGTGCCTTAATACATCTTAATACCTCTGCACGTATAGTAAATACTCTAATGAAAATTATGAAAGACCTGTAAAAAAAGGGGCGGGTTGCACCTTAACTGGAGGGGGACAGACGTTCTGGCAGGCAGGTTTGTTAGTGCCACACATATGGGTTTAAACTAAATAGTGGGGGGGAGGGATTGACAAATTGGGAGTATAAATAATTTAAACATGTGAAGAATGAAATAAAATATCAGAGCTAGAGGAGGCTACAGACTTTTGGCTGTTGAGTAGAGCTACTGCTTGTGGAGAAAAACAGATTTTATGTCTGGCTGTGGCGGCTTTGACAGTCTGGAGTCGCCTTTCAGAGGGAAGTGTTTCAAAGAGTTTGTGGCCAGGGTGAGAGGGGTCAGAGATGATCTTACCCACTCGCTTCCTGGCCCTTGCAGTGTACAGTTCGTCAATGGGGGGAAGGTTGCAGCCAACAACCTTCTCAGCTGTTTGAACGATTCGCTGCAGTCTCTGAATGTCGTGCTTGGTGGCTGAGCCAAACAAGACCATGATGGAGAAGGTGAGGACAGTCTCTATGATGGCAGTATAAAACTGGACCATCATTGCTTGTGGCAGATTGTGTTTTCTCAGCTGCCGCAGGAAGTACATCCTCTGTTGGGCCTTTTTGACTGTGGAGTCAATGGTGGCCTCCCATTTAAGGTCCCTGGAGATGATGGTTCCAAAGAACTTAAATGACTCCACAGATGTGACTGTGATGGGGGGGGGGGGGGGAGGGGGGTCGGGAGCTCTCCTAAAGTCTACTATCAATTCCATTTGGGTCTTAGGAGTTCCAGGTTGTTGCGATGGCACCAGGATGCCAGCTGTGTCACTTTTTGTCTGCAGGCAGATTCCTCCCCATCCTGGATCAGTCCAATCAGGGTTGTGTTGAGAAGCTTGACAGGAGTCTGTGGAGGTGCATTCGTTGTTGTAGAGAGAGTAAAGGAGAGGGGAGAGTACGCAGCCTTGCGGTGCTCCTATAGTGAGGGTCAGCGAGTCCGAGATGTGCTTTCCCAGCCTCACATGCTGCTTCCTGTTTGTCAGGAAGTTGGTGATCCACAGACAGAGGTGTTCAGGCACAGTCAACTGGAAGAGTTTGGAGTGCAGTAGCTCTGGCACAATGGTGTTTAACACAGAGCCAAAATCCACACACAAAAGGGTTATAAGGAACCTTATAGGGTTGTGCAAATCAGTTAAAGAACCTGTTAGCGTAGGAAATAAGTTGTTCCTGAACCTGGTGGAGTGGGCCTTCAGGCTTCAGTATCTTCTGCCCCATAGTAGCAGCAAGAAACTGGCATGACCCAGATGGTGAGGATCCTTGATGATAGATGCTGCCTTCTAGAGGCATTTCTGCCTGTAATGGGCAAGGCTGTGCTTACTGAATCAGACTGAGTCTACCAATTTCTGCAGCAAGGAGAGAGATTGATTTGGGAAAGTTTTAAAGACAATTGCAGAGAAGCTGAAGGATTTTGATGATAGAATAATGGAATCAGTGAACAGTTAGCGGAGGTGGAGGGACAGGTTGGGAAAGGTTGTTCAAGGCAAAAAATGAAAGGCACGTTAAAATTAATGTGGTCGTGTAAAGCAAACTTGTTAGGCATGTCAGAAAGAAGAACATGCCCATTTGCGAAACTTTATGTGAGAAAAGGCATAACTATACTGAAGATGGGGACAAAATGCTGGAATAACTCAGCGGGACCGGCAGCATCTCTGGAAAGATGGAATGGGTGATGTTTCCGTAACTGTAAACGTAACGTTCAGTAACTATACTGGTTGGTTTCACTTCTTCTTCTTTCGTGTGGCATGCGCAGCCTAAAGATGTTGGACAACTTGTTCTATTTGATCTTCTGTTTGTGCACATCGAGTTGATTGCATTAGTTGAAACAGGGCGGACCACGTGAAGGTTGTAATCTTCCACCCCGTTGGTTTCACTGAAGTTAATGAAGGGCTGTGTGGATATTTACTTGTTGAGTTTATTCAAGACTGGTAGGAATATTGAGAACAGAGACAATTGAAGGATATTAACCTAAGTGGGAGTGTTAGTTTGGGGTTGAAGATGATGTGTGACGTATACGGTGACATTTATAAGCACCAGAAGGCACTTGATGGGATTGAGACTGGGACTTTGTGCATTCTGGTTGATGGTCCTTTCCCTAGTATAGAGATGGATTAAGGAAAAGCAGAGACAGAAATGGACCAGGGTTGATGCAAGAAGCAGGAAAGTACAGAAATGCAGTTTGCAATGAAATGGGAAAAGAGAAACATGAAAAGAAACCTAACCAAGTGAGTATTTCTAGCACACACTCAGCTTGCTGGAGCTCCCAGGTTACTAACCATTTTAACTCCTTCCCATTCCCACACTGATCTTTCTTTCTTGCGCCTTCTCCATTGCTCAAGCGAGACCACACACAAAGCGGAGGAACAGCACCTCCTATACCGCTTACAAACCAACAGCATGAATATTTAATTCTCCAATTTGAGGTAACTACCAAAGCCCCCTCACCCACTTCTTCTCCCCACCCACCCTCTCCCTGTTATTTTCCCCTCCGTTTCCCAGTGCTCCACCTGGACTTGCAACTGTTTCTCCTCTCCCCTTCCACCTACATTCCTTCATCTAGCTTCACAATTCATAACTCTTCAATTATTTTGTCTCACACCTTCTGTCTCTTCAGCTGAGGTCTTTGTCCAACAATCTGCCTTTCAAAAACCAACTTGAACTCTATCCACCTATTACTTGCCAGGCTTTGTCATGCCCCTCCTCTCTCCCATCTCCCCCCATCCCTCTCAACTACAGTTAGTCTGAAGAAGGGTCTCGACCCGGAACATCACCCATCCCTGTTCTCCGGGGATGTTGCCTGACCCACTGAAGTTACTCCGGCTCTTTGTGTTATTGATCAGTAACCCACACGGTTTGTAGAAAAAAATAGCCTGGGCAAAACCAGGTGGAAATATCATCTGACGTGGAAATATCATTTTGATTAAAAAAACATTGTTACCCCATTAAAGATGGTTAGAAAATGCAAACTAAAAGAGTTGATATAGTGAAAACCGCAAAGAAAATCAATTAAACACCACTAAAATGTTAGAAAATGTGATTGATTAATGTTTAAGAAATGATCAGTTTGCAAACTGATTTGTATTCATGGATTACATGGCAAAATTAAAAAGTTGCAGTTACTGGACCTAAGAGAGAGATGACATTTATCACATTGCTGTCTCTGTCAATGTGACGTTGTACATGTCTTCACCATCAAATTAAGTGTAAAGGGCAGCGGTAAAGTTGCTGCCTTACAGCGCTTGCGGTGCCGGAGACCCGAGTTCGATGCCGACTGTGGGTGCTGTCTATACGGAGTTTGCAAGTTCTCTCCGTGACTGCGTGGGTTTTCTCCGAGATCTTCAGTTTCCTCTCACACTCGAGAGACGTACAGGCTTGTAGGTTAATTGGTTGGCATAAGTGTAAATAGTGTGTGCAGGTTAGTGTTAATATGTGGTTATGGCTGGTCGGCCCAGACTCGGTGGGCCGAAGGACCTGTTTCCGCGCTGTAGCTCTCAACTAAACTAAATAAAAAATTGGTCTCTTCAGAGTTTTACGTTAGCACCATAGAGTGGTTCTTGCAGGTGAATCAACTTGAATTTTCATGCATCCAGAATTCTAAATGATGATTGGGTTGAAGATGAACCACTGGTCAAGGTGAATTATACCAGTCAGACTTTTTTGTGCATTGCTTGTCATAAATTCAGTTTTAAATGGCTTCAAGTTCACTTCTGAATTTTAGCTACAATGCCATAAGTTTGTAACATAAATAATAAGAAACAAAATACTGGAGAATTATCTATTTGTACTCAGATTCTATTTATGACATTTATGACAATATGATCAGCCATTATCATATTGAATAGCAGTGCTGGCTCGAAGGGCTGAATGGCCTACTCCTGCACCTATTGTCTATTGTCTATAACAACCCAACATTCTTGTGTCATGTGGAATGTGACCACATTTTGACTCTTACATATGATGGCAGTGGAGGCCAAGCCAATGGATATTTTAAATGCGGAGATGAACAGATTTTTGATTAGTAAGGGTGTCAGGGGTTATGGGGAGAAGGCAGGAGAATGGGGTTGAGGTGGAGAGATTGATCAGCCATGATTGAATGGCGGAGTAGACTTGATGGGCCAAATTACATTCTGCTCCTAGAACGTATGAACTATGAATGCAACAGAGATGAGAGGTATGCACTGTGTGTGGAAGGTTTTCTTTCGTTACATTAGAAGAGAGAGCAGCTCCCATTTATTGAATATAGAGCCAGCATCTGAGAGTTGGATGGGGATGTTGCCGAAAGGAGCACTTTGATGTGCTAAGTTACCAATCCAGTAGAGTAATATTTTATCATGTCAGCTGATAATGAATGACATCATAATGATGTCGTGTTTATAAGAAATTGGAAAACTCTTTTAGTCCTCTTTCATAACTAAGCTGCATTTTTGTAAGCCATGAACAAGAGGAAGTCCATACAACAAAGGCTTTTCACTGTACCTCGGTGCACGTGGCAATAACTGAACTGAACTGAACAGCTGAACTGCTTGTTTTAAACCTGCGTCTTTTTCACATTCATTGGGAGTTCCAAGCTGTGCCTGTTTCTGGAACCATTGGGATGGATGAAACAATAGGCAAAGTGATTATGGAATAGAAAATGGGTGAAATATGTGGGGGGAAAAAAATGGGGAAAAAATAACAATAATGCCAAATGAAAGAAGAAAAAAATAGTGCACATCATGGCATGAATTATGGGTGAATATACATCTACAATAGAAATGGAGAATAAAAGAACACACCTATGAAAGGTTGAAGGAATATGGAAATACTTTCTACAGAGCAAAAATAAAGGAACATGATTTATGAAATTGGGACCCTTTTGTTAGTATCTGTTCATATTACAATCTGAAACCTGCCCTGTCCATTCTCTCCAGAGATGCTGCCTGACCCGTTGAGTTACTCTGGAATTTTGTGAAGGCTTTTGAAACAAATTCTGTTATAGTTGTAATCATAAAGGAAAACATCATGTAGTTGTGCTGTTACCTCGCTAGTGTTATGGATGAATGGCAAAAACATTTCTTTTAGCGTTGCTAGTGCAGGCAATAGACAATAGGTGCAGGAGTAGGTCATTTGGCCCTTCGAGCCAGCACCGCCATTCAATGTGATCATGGCTGATCACCCCCAATCAGTACCCTGCCCCTGCCTTCTCCCCATATCCCCTGACTCCGCAATTTTTAAGAGCCCTATCTAGCTCTCTCTTGAAAGCATCCAGAGAACCTGCATCCACTGCCCTCTGAGGCAGAGAATTCCACAATGTAATAGGAGAAAGATGAAAGCATCAATTTTGTATCTTTTGAATCTTTAAACTTTCTCAGTTGGACTTCCCTAGTAGTGGTGAACAACACCACCGGGTGGTACCTAGGTTTGGATAATTTGGGTTGATCCATAGATGTCTAAATTAGAATCCACAACAATGGTATAAGTAACATTATATCCATTTACAAATCACACAACAGTTTGTTGTTTCCCATTATTAGAGCCTGTTTTAACATGCATGTTGTGTACAGTTCTTTGCCATGTGTCTTAAAAGCCTGTCCCACTTAGTCGATTTTTCGGCGACTGCCTGCGACAGTCACAGTCACAGCGGGATGCGGAAAAAACGGCTTCTCTGGACCCCCCCACGACAATGTCTACGACAAGCTACCACCGAGTCGACATCAAGCTACAACAAACTACGTCAACCGGCGACACAATTCCTCACGACTTGAGACATCCACCTACAACCACTCCTAAGGCAACCTACGACCACACAGGCGACAACCTACATCAGCCAAAGGCAACTTGCGTCCACCCGCGATAGAATACGACAAGCCACGACCCTGTCGGCAACAACTGAAGACAACTGAAGATAATTCAGTACCTGTCGCTGGTTGCCAATGGAATTCACCGAAGTCAGCACCCGGCGACAACCAATGTCACCTGGCGTCATCCTGGCGACAACCTACGACAACCTGCGGCAGCACCTATGACAGGAGAAGACAGGCAACGTCAAGCCCACTTTCGCCGAAAGGCTTTGAACATTTCAAAATCCAGCAGTGACAAGAAAAAAGTTATGACACTTGAGGAGACAACTCACAACAATATAGACGTCACTCCGCGTCACCCCGCGACCATGTGGCGACAGCCTATTTTCCCGCTGTCGCTGAAAAAATCGCCTAAGTATGATAGGCCCATAACAGACAATCTGGCATCCGTGCACTGTATAACAGTTGATACCATCCATGTGTCCAGTTTGTTTCAGATGTACGGATGTTGTACAGACAGAACCATGTGATTATTCAAAATAAATGTTGAAACATTCATTGAAGTACCAATTGTGATTAGTAATTGATTTTTACACCGCATTTCAATCCTGTCATGCTTAAAAAATGCACAATGTGATTGACTTTTTATTTCTTTGCCTCTCATCTTCTTATGCGTGTTTGCATCTGTTTTTACAAAGGATCGAATTGCTGTTATTTTCGTCATCTTTTAATATTCACTTTTCCATGAAAGCATTTAATGAATAGTTCACAGTTTAAAACAAACACCCTCTTTCTTTACTAAATGGTACTTAAAGTGTGTTGGTTCTGCATGCAAAGCTCTTGTTAAGAATAAAGGATAAATAATGAAAACATGTGAAAACATTAATTGACCTTTTAATGTACCCAGCATCCTGATTTGAGTGGTGGCTTTGTCTTAGGTTTATCTCATAACTGTGCGACTTTTTAATGAAAAATGGTTTTAATGCTTAAAATGATATCATTTTTGGGGAGCTGCTGAATACTAGATGGTGATCAACGGGTTCTGATGCCTTTCGGCATGTGCAATTTTTTTGTTAATCATGGTCAGATCAATGGATTACAGACCTACAGTGCAATGCTAATCCTATAACTGAAAGAGAAAGCCTATTACCAGGGATGCATGCATGATGTACACACCTTCAAACGTGCTTTCTTTTAATTATCCCCTCGGTTTTTCCAGCTGTCACCTGACAATATTTTTCTGAGAATCCCCCTTGCGATATATCTTGCGACGTAATCAAATATCTTTCATTTTTCATTAAAAGCTTTTTTAATGCCTTAATACAGGATATAAAAAGTCCATTATAAAATCTAGGCAATCACATGCTAGAAATAAAACAGTCATATGCCCAATGGTAAATTGGACTTATTCACTTACTTGCATTCTGAATGCAGCAAGTGTCAAATGCTTCAATACTACTCTTTATAAGTAAATGAATAAGCCTCATGTGGCCTAACCTTGTGCTTTTTGAGCTAAGCAAAAAGTATATTGGCACCCTTGTTTTCACTGGTAGTGTATTCATTGATTTTCACAGATTTAAATCAAGCTTAAAACATTTATCTATTCCATTTGCCAAAGCTCTTTTACTGTAGTTATCAATGAGTTGGGCTTATACTTAACACACACAATGATCGACTGTTTTATTATAATTGAGATTTGAGAGATTTGTAATGTTCCCTTTCTAATCAATGTTTGTATGAAATATAAGATGTTATGAATTGAATTGCAGATAAAGTTTTCTGCTAAAACTGAATCTAGATAAATAATCTATTTACAAGGAATATAATGATAATAAAAATTAAGAGAATATTGATATTATTAAAAATGATGCATTCAATGATGTGATGAGAATGAATTGAATTATCAACTTTATCTTTAGTTCAGATTGACAGTGGCATTGTGCTAAAGCAGTTAATGTTAATAAATACATTTCAGTGTTATAAACCTCAAAACAATATTCAAACATTAAATGTTGGTTATCTTAACAGAGATTTAACTATTTGAAATGTTAAAATTGCTTAGATAGTTTGTACTTGGCCTTCATCCAAAATGGCTTAAAAATTCTAAAATCGGAAAAGTGCAGGAGATGGGCTTGAGAGGTGGGAAAGTCAGCCCCTGAAACACGCTGATCTTGGATTTTGAATGCGTACCACTGTGTGTTTCTGAACTGGACAATTAAAATTGCACGTTCGAAACATCAAAACGTGATCATGATCAATTTTGGATCTTGGCACACCAGACTAGGTATTCTGTCAGGCATTGTCCAGGCTGGATTCAAGTATTTGCATCAGACACAACTTCCACATCAGATGGATATTGACCGATGCCATTCCCCATGCAATGCTCCTTGAGGATTTGTAGAGAGAAAAATATGGATATAAAGAATGAGGAATTGGAGAGATGAAGATAAAGTCCATAAAGTCCATCTTACTGTATGTAAAACCAGAATTTCGTTCTTCAAATCTGGATTGATCACTACATGTTTTATCCGTAATAGATTGAGCATGTGTTCATTTTTAGATTGATTGGTGTCCATTGCAAATGTGGATTAGGCATTTGTGAGCCCAATCCACATCAGCTCTTGTGATCTTTCTCCCTGCATCAGGTGAGCACCTAAGATTGCACACTTTGCTCAGTAACTATTTCTGTCCTTCCTGAAATATTTGGAGCTGAAAGGTGACACCTAACTATCATAAGGGAGCAGACTCAGTGCAACAAAGCATACATCGTGCAAGTTTGTTATTTTTCCTTTACTGCAATGTTTAGGACCTGTCCCACTTACGTGTCATTGGCACGCAAATTACGCGACCTCGTGGTTGCGTTGAGCCGCGACGGTCGCGCGCGACTTCATTCGACTGCACAGCCGTCTGGAGCGCGTGACGTCATTTAAAGATGGACACAAAATGCCGGAGTAACTCAGCGGGACCGGCAGCATCTCTGGAGAGAAGGAATGCATGACGTTTCATGTCGTGACTCTTCTTCAGTCTGAAAGAAGGGTCTTGACCCATTGCTTCTCTCCAGAGATGCTGCCATGCATCCCTTTCCCTGGTCGGATAGTCGGCGAATAGACCGTCTCCCCCACCTGGTTTGCCAGGTGAGGAGGGGGCTGTGGACCCCCAGCAGGACCAAAAACAAGACCCGTCAAAGGGCGGATGAGCTCCTCGCGAGCCAACAGCCATCCACACTTCAGTAGAAGTTGCGATCACTGTCGTACACAGCATTGTGAGGCACCGTGCCCGTTGATGTGTTCAACGATGATGATGATGGTGATGATCTGCTGTGTTCTTCCAGTACTTTGTGTTCAACCTCAGCTGTAGCCAAGGAAAAGGAGAAAAGTGCAAATTTCACAAAGTGCATTCGTCATTTTAACCACTTCTGCATGTGAGTCAACATGACCTATTTTTGATGGCAGACAAATACACTAAAACAAACAAGGAGCTTCAACGCTTAGATCATGTTATCTAAATGCCAGTGGAGAATCTCACGTTTTTCACATCTCCAAAGCAACTGCAAAAGACTGGCTTTGAGAACCTCAAGCAAATGATGTGAGGGAAACGCCACATCCTGAGAATACAGAGTCAACATACTTTAGATTTGCTTCAGCTGTTGTATTAAGAGGCTGATGTACATAATAGCAGAAACTCTGAGATCTGACACCAATTCATACCTGCAAAAAAAAGTTTATTGAAATGTAGCATAACTGAAAGGTAGTTTGTTCACTGATTGCAAATATCACCAACAGTGCTAGAACCTATCACGCATCCCTAATTAACCCTGAACACTGGAGGCAACTGAGAATCAATCACATTAGTAGATCTGGTGTTACCAGGCTGGCAGAATTTGGTATAGTTTAGAGATACAGCGCGGAAACAGGTCCTTCGGCCCACCGAGTCCTCGCCGTCCAGCAATTTCCACGTACTAACACTAGGGGCAATTTCTAATTTTACCAAAGCCAATTAGCCTACAAAACCTTCACTCCTTTGGAATGTGGGAGGAAACTGGGGCACCCGGAGAAAACCCACGCAGGAGAATGTACAAACTCCATACAGACTGCACCCTTGGTCTGGATCGAACCCTGGTCTCTGGCGTAGTGGCAGCAACGCGGTGCCACTGTGTCACACAATTACTCCACTGAAGGACATTGGATCTCGTTTTACCAATCGGAGAGCTGCATGGCTACTGTTACTGAAACGAGCTGTTTTTAATTCCCGATTTATTTGATTACTTGAATTAGAATTTCCCAGACGCCACAGTGGGATTCAGCCTTGTGACTGGATCAATGTTCCAAAACCCTGGCTGCTCAGCTGGTATATTAACCACGACACTACCAAACATATATAGGGGGTGGCAATTTAGCCTTGGTCACCTGTGCTGCCTTAAAGGCCGGTCCCACCAGCATGCGACTGCATGCGGCGAGCACGACCAAACGTTGTGGCTTGAGCCGTACGGCCTCGCGGGGCCGGTTCGACTTCGAACCATGGAGGCGTCTGGAGTTGTGCGGGGCTGGTCCCGACATCATACTCACCAATCAGCTGGGCAGGAGGCGGGCCGAGTGAATTTGGATGTCGCACGGCGTCGGGCGGTGACGTCATCAAGCAACGGCACTCGCTAGGCGTACGCTGTCAAGACGCTGCGTATGGCGTCCAGATGCTGCGTACAGCGTCATGATGCTGCGTTCGACGTCGAGACGTTGTGTACGGCCTCAATGTGGCTGCGGGCCTGTTGGCCGTTGCCGCGCGGGATTTTGAACAGTGTCAGTTTTTCGGAGCACCGCGCGATGTCGGGGCCAGCACTGCACAACTCTATACGGCTCCGGCGATCGAAGTGGGACCGGCCCCGCGAGGCCGTACGGCTCAAGTGACCACGTTAGGTCACGCTCACCGCATGCAGTCGCATGCTGGTGGGACAGGCCCTTTAAGGGTCTGTCCCACTTAGGCGATTTTTTAGGCGACTAGGCTGTCGCCACATGGTCACCTGTATGGTTGTGAATAGTCCCCTCAGTCGCCCAAACAGTCGTAGCGTTTTTCTGATCGCCGCTGGATTTTGAAATGTTCAAAACTTTTCGGCGACAGTCAGTGACCGTGGGCTTGCCGTAGCTTGTCTTCTCCTGACGTAGGTGCTGTCGTAGGTTGTTGCCAGGATGGCGTAGGTTGTCGCCAGGTGATGTAGGTTGTCGCTGGTGCTGACTTCGGTGAATTCCATTGTCGCAGTCGCCTAAGTGGGACAGGCCCAGTAGTCCAGTCGCCAGTTTTTCGGCGACCTGCTTCGACTATGACAGTCGCCGGCGGTCACCTAAAAATCGCCTAGTGGGACAGGCCCTTTACACGCTGTGCTATCACCGTGGTTCAAACTTATCTTCTGATTTCTGGTCAGTGGTATTTCCATCTTCGAATTAAATTCAAGATTCAATTTAATTGTCACATGTACCAATTAAGGTACAGTAATATTTGAGTTACCATACAGCCATACTAAGTAAAAGGCAAAAATACACACAGCGCATAAAATAAAGTTTAGCATAAACATCCACCACAGTGGAATCAACATTCCTCACTGTGATGGAAGACAATAAACTTCAGAGGCAAAGTATACTTAACAAGCACTGCCATATTTACGTGGGTAGTGCATGAATTGGAAGACAAATTCCTACACCATAGATCTGGAATGAGGGATGTCAGCCAGCATTTTCTCAGAAAAGAGAGACAGGGTTATTTTGTGTCAATGTGAATTTTTACCCCTGCAGAAAGGGGTGTGATAAGTAAGTGTAAATAAAGTGCATTCACAAAGGCGTAGATTCTGACGGAAAGGGCATGCTCCATTTATGGGGACGGGTGGAAGCTGTAAGATCACAAAAAACACAGCTGTTTGTGTTCTGCGTTTCTGAGTCAATTTGAATTGGATCGCAACACAAGAAAACATCGGTTCTATCTCTCACGCAGTTTTGAAAGACTTTAAGCATTTCCATTTAGGCAGCTGAACACCAATCTCCTCCCGTTCTCCATAGACCACAGGCAACAATGTGTTTGTTTTTTCAACTGTAATTACAGTAGGGTATAAAACACTTGACAAACATTTATTAAAAGAAAACAGTAGCGGTCTTACTGGTGTAGGAAGGAACTGCAGATACCAGTTTAAACCGAAGATAGACACAAAAAGCTGGAGTAACTCAGCAGGTCAGACAGCATCTGTGGAGAGAAGGAATAGTTGGCGTTTTGGGTCGAGACCCTTCTTCAGAATGTGTCAGAGAGCTGAGAGACCTGAGTCTGAAGCGGAGTCTTAAGGCCCTGTCCCACTTTCCCGAGTTACTCACGAATTCTCTCCAAGTTGCTTCAAACTCGGAGAATCTCCGTAGCGAGTCCGTAGGAGGCCCTGGGCATCCGTAGATATTTTGTAGCAGCTCTTAATGCCAGCCGTAGGTGCTCGGGGCATCGGGTAAGTCGGGACGTTTTTTTCAGCATGTTGAAAAATGTCCATGAGTAAAAAAATAGCCCTGAGTATCTGTGGCTGGCTATTACTGTAATTCTCCGAGTTTGAATCAAGGGGAAAACTCGGGAGAATTCGTGAGTAACTCCGGAAAGTGAGACAGGGGCTTTACTTGCTTACTTTACTTACTTGCATGCAGGATTTCAGAATGCATGTTCCAATTAAGACTGCATACACACTGCATATAATCAACTGCATATATTTGGGTTTTGCCTGTCCTTAAAACTTGGGGCAATGGTAACAATTCCAGGCCTTCAAGAAACCTGTTTAGTAGAGTCAAAGGTGATAAAACATCCAAATACCTAAAGAAAGCAAATAATTTCTGTTTTGTTGCTACATTTTCTGTATTTGTAATATGTATACAAACTCAGCTTGTGTATAAAAAAAGATGCATATTACTTTAATTGGCACATTTAAAAAACACAGCAGTTAAAATTGATTAAACTTTTTATTAACTATATTTTTTCGAATGTATTTTAAGATAATAGGATGATGGTATTGGTTATTTAATAATTCCAGACATCATTGAAATAAATAAAATAAATATACGGTTAATTGTTATGAGAAATCCCTGTGGGCTCAGATTTGGATATGTGGCCTTTGCATTATGGTAAGTGGTGAACTTTGGTGCAATTAGTAATGCAGATAATAGGTTGAATATAAAAGCTTTATGATCCACTAAAAGGTTGAAGTAATTTGCTGCAACTAATTTCACTGAAGCTATTTTCTCATATCAGTTTAGATTTTCTCAGATTGCATTTCTATCTGTTTCATTAAGGTGTTGAAAACATGAAGCTTAAATTGTTATTGTCAAAGAGCATTGTATTGTATATCTTTATTATCATTTTTGTGAGTATTTACATACCCAGAGGAAAACGAAAAAGCGTTTCTCAACCAGTGTCCATTCAGTGTGTGGTAAATAATAAATAGAAATAAAGAATAAAAGTACATATATCACGAGTTCCGATTGGCAGCGGCACGACAATGGCTCTGCTTCAGTGTGTCCAGGTTGGTGTTTGGTGCGCGATACTTTGGCAGGGGGCAAAGTCCGTTTATCAGTCTAATTGCCTGCGGGAAGAAGCTGAGGAGCATCCTGCTGGTTTTGCAGCTGATGCTCCTGTACCTCTTCCCAGATGGCAAGATGGAGAATATTGTGATGCGATGGGTGGTAGGGGTCTTTGATGATGGAGATGGCTCTGCTAATACATCTCTTCCTGTATATGTCCAGCAAGAAAGGGAGTGGAGCACCAATAATCCTGCTGGCGGTCTTCACAATCCTGTCCAGTTGGTGCCGTTCGTAAGCCTTGCAGCTCCCGAACCAGGAGTGATGCCGTATAGGTGTGCAGTGTGCTTTCCGTAGTCTTCGGAGATTGTCTGGGCTCTCACGTCAGGTCATCTGACAGATACTTCACACTGTTGTGCAGGGGACTCTTAAACTAGACCATGAAAGTAACAAAAGAGTTGATATTTTAGACAGGCATTAGTCATAAGAGGTGAGGTTGAGACAATTTGAGTAAGAGTTTCAATGAAGCAAATGTAACTGCTCTCTCTCAGACAGGCTTTGAATGTCTGTGCGGAAGGGTGCAGACATTTAATCTGATTATTTTACAAACCAGTGATGTCGTAGGAATTTGCAAGCACCAAAATGTGTTTTAGTCTTTAGTTTATTAATTTATGATTTGCAAATGTGTTTAAAACCCTCACTGGGTATTAGCAGTTCTAGGTTTAATACTTGGCTTCAACAATGTACAACTTGTATGATTAAATGTCTTTGTAAATGGGGGAATATTCGATTGCTAAATAAAATGGTCAACATGGTTCTATTTAGGGTCATTGATATAAAATAGTACAATGAAGAGGAAATTAAAAGTCCATCGCTATGAGGTTACATTCAATGAAGTTTGATAGTAAATCTAAAAGGAAAAAAAACTGCAGTCACTGGCAATCTAAAACAAAAGCAAAAAATATTGGAACTACTCACCGGATCAGGAAGCATCTATGATGAAATAGAGTTTATTTTTCAGGTCGATGATCAGGTCGATAATATGCAATCTTGTGATGATTGCAAATCAATGGGAAATATACACTATATTATATCAGACCTAGAATATTAAAAGAAGGGTCTCGACCCAAAATATCACCCATTCCTTCTCTCCAAAGATGCTGCCTGTCCCTGCTGAGCTACTCCAGCTTTTTGTGTCTATCTTCGGTTTAAAGCAGCATCTGCAGTTCCATTTGACACACTAGAATATTAATTAATGATTTAACTTCTGTACTTATGTGTTATGCCATTGAAGACTATTCAACACCCCACTTTATGTTTTTTCTTATTCGATCGCAACTCCCCCTTTATTTATTTACCATTTACCCAAACAATAATTAACAGTTGTTAGTTAATCTACCAGTATATCTTTGGGATGTGCGAGAAAACCGGAGCATGGGGTGAGGACCCAGGCGATCATAAGAACAAATGTGCAAACTTCATGCTGGGTCAGGAATGCTCTGATTTTCTTTTCCCACAGATGATGTCTGTCCTGTGGTGTACTCCAATCATGTTCTGTTTAAATGACCTAAACTCTTTTGTTTATAGGGGTACATGATATATTGTTTATAGGGAAAAGATATCACGCAATTCCTAGAGGCACTATATTGCAGTGTATATTTCTCATTGATTCATCAGCCGCACAGGTTAAAAACCAAATAATATAGCAATTGTTATAAACTCAAAGCAGTATTGAATAAGTAAATTTAAGCATTTAATAAGATAGTTTCACAATGGTACACATTAGTATGGTCTTGGCTCTTGCTCCTAGAATGTCATCTGTTCGGGGACAGAAATCCAATTTAAATGAACATCACTTCAATATTCTACACAGACCTTTTAATAAAGAGATTTTTATGTCAATACTGATACTTCAACATAAGTGCATGGTCCAAAGTAATTCTCAATCCTTGCGAGTTTTATTTAATATTGTGGATACTGTATCTCTCGCAGCGAGTGATTTGGAGCTGCCCATATTTTAACCATTTCAACATTTCTAGAAATCACCTTGTTGAGCTTCATTGCTCACCTCCAAAATTGTCAGAGCTACGGAGATTTGTTTAACTTGGGGACATGTGTGTCGAGTATTTGAATGGCATAAAAAATCCAGAGCATTGGGATATCCCAAAACAGCATTGAATTGCATGCCATTGATGAGGTAGGCTTATATGTCCATAAGTTCACAAGTTATAGGAGTAGAATTAGGTCATTAGCCGTACTCCACCATTCAATCATGGCTGATCTATCTTTCCCTCTCAACCCCATTCTCCTGCCTTCTCCCCATAACTGATACCCTCAAGAATCTGTCAATCTGCACCTTAAAAATACCCAATGACTTGGCTTCCACAGCCATCTGTGGCAATGAATTCCACAGATGCATCATTCTCTGGCTAAAGAAATACCTCCTCTCTAAAGGTATGTCTTTTTATTCTGAGGCAATGGCCTCTGGTCCTAAACTTTCATTAGTGGAAACATCCTCTCCACATCCACGTTATCTAGGCCTTTCACTATTCGTCAACATTCAATGTGGTTCCCCATCATCCTTCTAAACTCCACGTGTGCAGGCTCAGTGCTGTCAAACGCTCATCTTATGTTAACCCAATCATTCATGGGACCATTTTCGTAAACCTCCCTTTCCAACGCCAGCACATTCTTCCTCAGATATGGCGCAGAGTGATTCTGTCTTAAGAAACAATAACTTCCAATAATATCATTACTGTTGCTAGATGTGTTTTCACAAAGCTAATAGCAGAGTGGTACAACTTCAACAAATATATTCCATGTGCTTGCATTGAACGTCTAAAATTGCAATACCTTTCGCACTAAAATTACGGGAATGCCATTAATCTCACTAGTATATTAGTGAGGCCAATGACTAGTATTTGGCCTCATATCTATTTTGAATTTCATATTTGTATCTTCAGGAAAAGGGGTTTTATTAATTTCATTAAAAAAAATAATTGTGACTTGTCCGTTCCTTTGACACGTTAATTGACCATGGAGACTTTACAACTGCACACTAAACCATGTGAGCTTTCCTCGAGCTTAGTAGCAAATTAAAGGGAATGATAACAAAGTTTTGTTTTGAAGGGCACTCCAACAATGAGGAAACTAATTATTGAAATTGCTTTTATTTAATTTTGCAGTGAAAAAAGATTGATAGAGTAGGAATACTGTACTTAACCTTTTTAACCTTAAGAGAATGTAATGTAGTGCATTAGTCCATAATCTAAATGATCAACACTCAAATGTAAAAAAATTGTGATTCTAATTTAAAGGGATTATTTCATTGACTATATGAATCAATAATATTGTAGACTGTACCAGTTTCATTATGCTTCACCACTACAGATTTTATGGTCCAGTTTCATCATTTTTTCTATTTTGTGCGTACATGTTGGCATATGTACAGGTTCTTTATTTGTGACATCTTGGCGTAGCAATGTACTCTCTGTGTGTAGGTTCAATTTTATTTTTTACCAGAAATTAACTGTAGATTATTTCGTATGTTGAAATAGACAAGTTTGGGGTAAAATTTAAAAAGAAAACTAGATTAATCATTAGACGTTTTAAACCATTTCCATTACCCGCTGGCATTTCTGAAGAGACTGCCAAATTCAGATTATTCTGCTTGGCTAAAGTATTATTTGGCTTACTTTATTTTGCGGTGTACTATGTTGTTTCTTCTGCACTTTACATTGAGCAAGCATCAATGTTGAACAGTTCCAAAACAGAAGTTATTAATTTACCTAAGAGCAATCTACCACAGGACATCATGTAGGTACGTTAATATAGATGGCAGAAGGGAAAACGTTGTCTGGGTTTAAAAACATGTTGATGGCTGTCGAGCAATATGGAAGACGATGTTAGATCAATGTCAGCAGCAGCTTATTCAAATCTCTGTCAGAATTTGGCAACGACACAGTGACAATTTTCATGAATCATTTTTATTGTGGTACTTATGGCTGAAAAGCAGTACTAATCCAACATGGGAACAATTCATGTTCCTCAAGTAACAAACTGTGCAATACATAACAGGGCCATGTTGGCTCTGCAGAATTCAATCAGTCAAGTGCAAATGACAATGTAAATAGTCAATGGAGCCACTGATATCATCCTCACAGCACTGATATCATCCTCACAAACCAATAAATGGAATTTATTTGTCGTGCTTCTCCTGCAACAATGATGGGTCCAAATAAAATAATTAAGCTGGTTACAAATCCTTGCATTGAACATGTAGAGTGGAATCAATCTCTTGTCTTCGAGCTATGGAACCAGACAATAGAGAATAATTAGACAATGTGGCAAATGTAACTTGGTTTCTGTTTTTAAGCCACATAATCGTTCAAAAGTATTTATTTCATGCCCAGTTACAAAGTAAAATGTTATTACGTAATGTTAGTAATTAAAATAAGTCAAAATGGCTGCACAGTTTCCACATTTGTTAGGAAATGCAACCAGTTTAGCAATGGCTGTATCAATGCTAAGCAGTTTGATAGCAACACTTGTTCTGGAAGTAAGTGCAAAACGTGTTACTTTGCCTCTTCAACGATACGGACCTCAAGATGACAATGGCTTTCACTGTGTAAGACATACAAAAATGATTATGTACCATTTTGCCTGTGGTAAAGTAGTTTAAACTTGCCCGCACGCATTCTTCTGTGCTACTCCACCAAACACCACAGGGTGCATTTGAGGAGCTATCCAATCTGCTTAGTAATAATGGGCTTTCCTATTTTGGTGAAGATTTTTAGCATTTGCTTACATCGTTCACCTACCATGATTCAAGCAAATACGCATGGAATGGTTTTATCTTTTGAAACCCAACAGGAAGCAAACAGAGACACAAAGTGCTGGAGTTGCTCAGCAGATCAGGTAGCATTTCCTGAGAACATGGATAGGTGACCATTCGGGTTGTTTCTTGTAAACCAACTTCTGCAGTCCTTGATTCTACAGGAAACAAACAGAAATGTACAGGTCTGAAGAAGGGTCTCGACCCGAAACGTCACCCATTCCTTCTATCCAGAGATGTTGCCTGTCCTGCTGAGTGACTCCAGGATTTTGTGCCTATCTTTGGTTTAAACCAGCATCTGCAGATCCTTCCTATACATTCAGTCTAACCAAAACAATTTTTTTACTGGGTAGGAAAGAACTGCAGATGCTGGTTTAAATCGAAGGTAGACACAAAATGCTGGAGTAACTCAGTCTGAAGAAGGGTCACGACCTGAAACGTCACCCATTCCTTCTCTCCAGAGATGCTCCTTGTCCCTACTCCAGCATTTTGTGTCTACCTACAGTTTTATTTTTAATATGCTGGAATATACTGACATAATTCCTGTCATTTCCTGCGTATTTCTCCCCAAAAATATAAAGGCAACTCTTCTTTAATATAAAAAAGATAATGTTCCTGACTGAACTGCAATATGGATTCAGCTGTTGATAAGCACTGGACATCATTATATAAACCATCTTACATTATACACCACTTGAACCCCAGATTAAATTTTAAATCATTGAATGGTAATTCCACTGTTGTTGACCCTGTCCACAGGAAAATCTCAGATCATCAACTAGGCAAATGGGTGATTTCTGCTCTCATGCTCTTCCAGATTGCTATTTCCCACTGAACTGGGGATAATATCCAGTTACAGTTGAAAGGGGTGATTTTCAAGTTTAGTTTAGTTTAGAGATACTGTGTGGAAACAGGCCCTCCAGCCCACCAAGTCCACACCGACCAGCGATCCTTGCACATTAGCACTACCCTGCACACACTAGGGACAATTTTACATTTATACCAAGCCAATTAACCTACAAACCTTTACATCTGAGGAGTGTGGGCAGAAATCGACACAAGGGGAACGTACAAACTCTGTATAGATAGTACCCGTTGTCCGGATCAAACCCAGGTCTGTGGCGCTGTAAGGTAGTAGCTCTAGCACTACGCCACTGTGCCACCCAAATTACATGGTGTAGAAGTAGCTTGAGACCAGTGGCTTTTTGCCAAAAATAGAAATGCAACACTTTATTATAGGAAATATAAAGTTCCTTATTTCAATACACACCACTGCTGAACTTCACCTCGAGTAAACGTCATCAGCACTAGCTGAAATTGCAATTGTGATAAAGGTCGCCTTGTTGGTTGCATAGTAGATGCACGATTCCTTCAAATATATATTTCTTACATTTTGCTGATAAAAGGATCGGTTGATGCAAGGAAATGTGCCATAAATGATGCACATTGATGGATATTTAACATCTTGAATACAATAACCTAAATTCATTAGGGGACAGTTAAACAGCACGTCTGATGATTCTCAGGCCTGCAGAAGAGAATGATTCACAATGTACGAAGCCTGTGATAGATCTTGGTCCCTAAAGACAGATGGAGCAATTGAAATAAGCAGCATTTGCAGTAGATAACCTTGGTGACATATTCATCTTAATGATGCTCACTTTCCTAATCCAAGAGGCCGATAACATGTTCTGCCAGAATGGGCTCGGCTTTAATCTATTTGATAAGTGCATGGAACAATTTCGGCAGTGACATATTTGCCCTCTTTGCATCAGACAGAAACTCTGCAAATACCATCATTTATTGAGTTATTTGCAACTTTAAAAAATTTTAACACAAGTTTGTGAGAAAAAAATAAGGGAATAATCTTCCTGATTGATCAGAAAAATCAGCATTGACACAGGCATTCAGCAATGTCTCGCAAATAGTTGATGTCTTGGGCTGCAGTTTGTTTCCTTTGATTAATTAGTTTCATTCATAAACAGAAATAACATGCATGTCAAAAGGATTTTTCAGTTGGTAAGATTGCATGCAGTTTAATACAGGGGGGCCACTGTGTCTGAGTACATCCACAAAGGGGCTTCTTTAATTCAACCCACGGGCAGTATATATAGTTATTTGATTCAATTGTGTTTGTTCCGATGACCATGAAGTAATGACATAGACTTCTTTACATATATGTGGCTTTAATTTATTTCTTAAGTTAGCTTCAAGTTACATTTTCTTATCAGTTAGGCAGGGCTGCCAACTCTCACGCATTGAGCGCGAGAATCACGCATTTGGCCATATTCTCATGCTCTCACGCTAATCACAGATTTCTCATGCTCTGTCATGAGAAATTCTGTGATCAACGACAATTTCAAAACTGCATTGGCCGTGGGTGTTGGAGAGCCGGGGCAGAGGGAGGGATGGAAGCAGAAGCAACGGCGGGGGCAGATGTGGATGGGAAGCCGGGGCTGGCGAGTGTTTGCCGGGCTGGCGAGTATTTGCTTGGCTGGCGAATGTTTGCCGGGCTGGCGAGTTGCTCGCTGCAGCTCCAGCCATGGAGCAGTCTCAGTTCAAGAGTCCCAGGCCGTCGGAGGCGTCGGAAGCGTTGCGCCGCTGCCGTGAGAGTCTGTGTGCCGAATTCGCCCAGGTGACCCGCATGGATCAGGCTGCGGCTCGGTGCATCTTGGAGATCAACCAGAGGTAAGTACCAAGCACTGGGTAGAAGTGGTGGAAGATAGTGCCCTTCAAATGGGGGTGGTTGGAGAAAGCATCCCACTTGCCCGCTACATTTTCATTTACTGTAACTGCAGGAAAAATGTTCCCGATGTCGGGGTAGTTCAGAACCAGGGATCACAGTTTAAGAATAAAGGGTAGGCCAGTTAGGACTCAGATGAGGACAAACTTTCTTCTTGCAGAGAGTTGTGAATGTGGAATTCTCTGCCACAGAAGGCAATGGAGGCCAATTCACTGGATGTTTTCAAGGGAGCTCTTGGGGCTAGCGAAATCAAGGGATATGGGGAAAAAACAGGAAAGAGGTACTGATTTTAGATGATCATATTGAATGGCAGTGTTGGCTCAAAGGGCCGAATGGCCTATTCCTGCACCTATTTTCTATGCTTCTATGCTTGAGTACATGGCAATAAAACTCGACCACTTGATTTTGAAGCATTCATGCATGGTGGAGGTATAATGTAGTCATAGAGTGATACAGTGTGAAAACAGGCCCTTCGGCGCAACTTGCCCACACCCGCCAACATGTCCCAGCTCCACTATCTGCTTTTGGTCCATATCCCTCCAAACCTGTCTTATCCAAGTATCAGTCTATCTGCTTCTTAAATGTTGGGATAGTCCATGCCTCAACTACCTCCTCTGGCAGCTTGTTCCATACACCCATCACCCTTTGCGTGGAAAAAGTTACCCCTTAAAAAGTTACCTCTTAAAAATACTTCAAACAAAAAACATTGAAATCCTACTTCTACAATGCATTAAAACATGATTTTAACACATCAAATTTCAATGTCCCAAGCGTGACACCCCCCTCCCACACCCTCCCCCCACTTGGTTGCTCCACTCCCTCACTGGGTACCCTCAAGACCAGTGATCAGTGATCGCTTAGCCTCCCCACTTTCAAAAACGCAGGGAGGTTCAGACAGAGATTACTGCCAGATGTGAGCGGGGAACTTTAATGTAAAAGTAATTGGGAATGAGGAGCATTGGAACAAAAATTTTCCCTCGGTACATATTAACAGTAATATAATAATGTATGCATGTTGGTAGCTGCAATCAAAACAAAGATCTTTTAATCATTGTTGGGTTATGAATACCACAGAAAATATCATGTACTCTCAAGATCACATTTGATAGAATAATATTGCTTAAATATATAGTTATTGGACTTTGCATTTCGGAAAAGTCCCAGCTTGGAGGATGACAGCATAATACTGAACATATTCGGGGTGAAAATGACTTCAGGACAGTTTGTTAGGAAAACGAAGGAAATGGTAACAGAATACTTATACAGCTGAGTGAGTATAATTTTATGGAGGATAAATTGTGTTCAACCAATTGATGACTTCTTTGACAAAGTAACTAGCATGTTAGATAAACAAGGAAGTCCATGGATATGGCAAATTATTTTATACAAAATTTGGGTTCGTGAAGTGCCTCATAAAATATTACGACATTAGATAAGCACCTGTGGACTTGAACATAATAGGTTAAGTCCAGGGGGTCAGATATCAAGCTTTATGTATGGGCCAGATATATTGTCAGTGCAGAGGGGCTAGGAGCAAGGCCAAATGTGCATCCAGAGTCAAGGTCTGGAATAGTACTAGGTGTGCAGTCAAAGGTGGGACATTGGGAGTGTTCAGCACTGGGAACCTAAGCAGGTAAGCAGTTATGATCAGGGTAGTATAGGGGGGCAGGTGAAAGGCTGGACTTGCGGTCAGGAATGAGAGAAGGTATGCAACTGGAGTCAGGGTCAGGAGTAGTACTAGGTGTGCAGTGAGACCCTGGTTGTTCAACATGGGCCAAGTGTTTGATTATGAACTGAATTCCATACATGAATATATTAAGATCATTCATGTGCTGCACCTGTTGATCAGAGCCTGGCTCTACTGTGGAATGTAATTAGGAATGTAATTTAGCCTAACCTTTTTCATAGCTAATCCAATTTAAAGCATCAATATTGCATTCAAGTGTAAGTTAAAAGACTCGCTACAGAATGCACCAAAATGCAAAAGCTCCATACCAATGGGAGGGGGGAACAATTTCTCACTCCCAACTCTCACACAATGTTGGCAGCCCTGAGTTAGGGTTTGATCTATTTTTGAGTGGTTATAATATTGTATTTTTCCCTACCCAAAATGAATGGCAAATGAATGACTACATTTAATGGAAACATGAAGTCAAACAAAAACTTATACTCTGCTGAATGAATAAACATTTCCTGATATTGTCATAAACTTAAAGGACTGTCCCACTTGGGCGACCTAATCCGCGAGTTCTGACGAGTTTGCCGTCGACTCATACTCGCAGCGAGGTTGACACGAGGTCGTAGGTGGTCTTCGTAACTCTCCTTCATGCTCGAGAGTGGTCTACGTGTACTCGAGGCCTCAGCTAGGTTGCGGCGTTTTTTCAATATGTTAAAAAAATGCCCGCGAGTAAAAAAAGGTCGCCATGGAAAAAATCGATACTTTTTTTACTCGTAGGTTTAGTCGTAGTAGGTCGTTGTAGGTTGGCATGTTAGTCGTAGGTAATCGAGGGTAGTCGTAGATAGTCTTCATCATCGTTGAAGGGAGATCGAAGGAGGTCGTCTTCACTCTCCACTATTCGGTGTCCAATTTTCCCGAAATTTTCCAGAAGTTAGTCATAACTAGTCGTCAAACTCTTCTAAGCTCGCCAATTAGGTCGCCCAAGTGGGACAGCCCCTTTAGATGCTACTGCTTGGAGCTTGGTGTATTCATAACAGCCACAAAATAGAAATAAAAATATAAGGTGAAATCATTTCTGAGCATAAAGTAATGTAAATGATGCATAATCACATTGGATCTGTAACCAATCATTACGATAGGCATCACGGTGGCGCAGCAGTAGAGTTGATGCCTTACAGAGCCCCGAGTCCCGGGTTCGATCCTGACTACGGGTGCTTTGTGTGTACGGAGACGGGAAATAGTAAAAATTGGAAAGAGCCATTGTTTTCAAGGGAAATTGGACACTTGGTTCGAAAAAAGAGAGATATCTATAATAATTATAGGAGGCATAGAGTAAATGAGGTGCTAGATGAGTATAAAGAGTGTAAAAAGAATCTTAAGAAAGAAATTAGAAAAGCTAAAAGAAGATTATGAGGTTGCTTTGGCAAGAAAGATGAAAGTAAATCCAAAGGGTTTCTACAGCTATATTAATAGCAAAAGGATAACGAGGGATAAAATTGGACCATTATAGAGCCAGAATGGACAGCTATCTGCAGAGCCAAAAGAGATAGGGGAGATATTGAACAATGTCTTTTCATGGTATTCACTAAGGAGAAGGATATTGAACTCTGTGAGGTAAGGGAAAAAAGTGGAGTAGCTATGGAAACTATGAGATTCAAAGAGGAGGAAGTACTGACACTTTTGAAAAATATAAAAGTGGATAAGTCTCCAGGTCCTGACAGGATATTCCCTAGGACATTGAGGGAAGTTAGTGTAGAAATAGCAGGGGCAATGACAGAAATATTTCAAATGTCATTAGAAACGGGAATAGTGCCGGAGGATTGGCGTACTGCGCATGTTGATCCATTGTTTAAAAAGGGTTCAAAGAATAAACCTAGCAATCATAGACCTGTTAGTTTGACGTCAGTGGTGGGCAAATTAATAGAAAGGATACTTATAGATAATATATATAAACATCTGTATAAACAGGGTCTGATCAGGAACAGTCAACATGGATTTGTGCCTGGAAGGTCATGTTTGACAAACCTTCTTAAACTTTTTGAAGAGGTTACTAGGGAAATTGATGAGGGTAAAGCAGTGGATGTTGTCTATATGGATTTCAGTAAGGCCTTTGACAAGGTTCCCCATGGAAGGATGGTTAAGAAGGTTCAATCTTTGGGTGTTAATGGTGGAGTAGCAAGATGGATTCAACAGTGGCTGAATGGGAGATGCCAGAGAGTAATGGTGGATGGCTGTTTGTCAGGTTGGAAGCCGGTGACCAGTGGGGTGCCTCAGGGATCTGTGTTGGGTCCACTGGTGTTTGTCATGTACATCAATGATCTGGATGATGGGGTGGAAAATTGGATAAGTAAGTATGCAGATGATACTAAGATAGGTGGTGTTGTGGATAATGAAGTAGATTTTCAAAGTCTACAGAGAGATTTGGGCCATTTGGAAGAGTGGGCTGAAAGATGGCAGATGGAGTTTAATGCTGATAAGTGTGAGATGCTATAAGTTGGCAGGACAAATCAAAATAGATGTACATGGTAAATGGTAGGGAATTGAGGAATGCTGTAGAACAGGGATCTAGTAATAAATGTGCATTGTTCCCTGAAGGTGGAATCGCATGTAGATAGGGTGGTAAAGAAAGCTTTTGGTGTGCTGGCCTTTATAAATCAGAGCATTGAATATAGGAGTAGGGAAGTAATGTTAAAATTGTACAAGGCATTGATGAGACCAATTCTGGAGTATGGTGTACAATTTTGGTCGCCTAATTATAGGAAGGATGTCAACAAAATAGAGAGAGTACAGAGGAGATTTACTAGAATGTTGCCTGGGTTCCAGCAACTAATGTTACAGAGAAAGGTTGAACAAGTTAGGTCTTTATTCTTTGGAGCGCAGAAGGTTAAGGGGGGACTTGATTGAGGTCTTTAAAATGATGAAAGGAATAGACAGAGTTGACGTGGATAAGCTTTTCCCATTGAGGGTAGGGAAGATTCAAACAAGAGGGCATGACATGAGAATTAAGGGACAGAAGTTTAGGGGTAACTTGAGGGGGAGCTTCTTTACTCAGAGGGTGGTGGCTGTGTGGAATGAGATTCCAGCAAAAGTGGTGGAGGCAGGATCGATTTTAACATTTAAAAGTAAAGTGGATAGGTATATGGACAGGAAGGGAGTGGAGGGGTATGGTCTGAGTGCAGGTAGATGGGACTAGGGGAAAATAAATGTTCGGCACGGACTGGAAGGGCCGAGAGGGCCTGTTTCCGTGCTGTAATTGTTATTTGGTTATATGTTTTATGGTTATATGGAGTTTGTACGTTCTCCCTGTGACCGCATGGGTTTTCTCCGAAATCTTTGGTTTCCTCCCACACCCCAAAGACTAAGGGTTTGTAGGTTAATTTGCTTGGTATAACTGTAAATTGTCCCTAGTGTGTGTTGTGGTAGTGTTAATGTGTAGGATCAGGGGCGGATCTACTGTGAAACTAATTAAGCTTAAGATTCAGGGCCCCTAATCCCGGAGGGACCCCAGAAGCATATTCTTCCGATTTAAATCCTGCGGGGGGGGGGCTGCGGCTGCTGCGGGCGGGGGGGGGGGGGGGGGGGGGCGGAGCTCGGGTTTGACGTCAAAATTTCTGCGCACGAACCCGCCCCCCTGGTTGGAGGCACCGCCAACGGCCAGGGTGAGGGCTATAAATAGCGGGAGTGGGAGAGAGGCCGTGATTAGTCCAGGCGTGAGGTTTAGTTAAGTTGAGGTGGGGTTAAGATGTGAGGTTGATTGACGGGCGAGGTTTAGTGAGGTATGGTTTAGTCGAGGTGAGGTTTAGGTGTGAGGAGAAGTTTGGTACTGAGGTTTCGTCGAGGCGAGGGGTTTAGTGAGGTGAGGGGTTTAGTCGATGTGTAGGTGAGGGGAAGTGAGCGTAGGTGAGGTGAGGTGAGGAGAAGTGGGTGTCTGAGTTCAGGAAGGGAGACTGAGGTGCTGCTGAAAGAGACAAGATCACTATCTTCTGTGGCAGAGAATTCCGCAAATTCACAACTCTGGGTGTAAAATGTTTTTTCAGTGCTAGGCAAAGAGACATTTCAGGTAACATTTTTTGTAATTTTTTTTAGCTGTATGAGGCCATTTATTGAAACATAAAAGATTATTAAGGGTTTGGACATGCTAGAGGCAGGAAACATGCTTCCAATGCTGGAAGAGTCCAGAACTAGGGGGGCCACAGTTTAAGATTAACAGGTAGGCCATTTAGAACGGAGATGACGAAATACGTTTTCACTCAGAGAGTTGTGAATAGACAATGGGTGCAGGAGTGGGCCATTCGGCCCTTCAAGCCTGCACCGCCATTCAATGTGATCATGGCTGATCATCAACAATCAGTACCCCGTTACTGCCCCCTCCCCATATCCCCTGATTCCGCTATCTTCAAGAGTGGATTGCCAGTAGAGGCCAATTCTCTGGAGGCTTTCAAGAGAGAGATAGATAGAGCTCTTAAATATAGCAGTGTCAAGGGATATGGGGGGAAGGCAGGAATGGGGTACTGATTGTGGATGATCATAGAAATGTTTATTGTCTATTTCATGAAGTATATATCTTTTGGGGGTTATTTTGCTGCTTATGTGTTCCACAACAGGTCTAGCCAGCCTGTCGTGGAACAACTCCATTGAGGAAGATAACAGTGTGACCTGGTTGCGAAGGCGCCCCCATAACAGTTCAAGCTTCAGGGCCCCAAAAATGTTGGTCTGTCACTGGTGGTGATTGCTGGTCGGTGCAGACTCGATGGGCCGATAGACCTGTTTCCGCGCTGTATCTCTAAATTAAACTAAACTAATTTTTGGATTAATGTTGTTTCTGGAATGTAATCCCTGTATTCCTTCTAAACCTTTGTTTCCTTTATTCCCCAATTCAGTGTTTTGTAAAAGCCAAGTATTGCAGCATCTTTCTTCAATAGTTATTGTTCTTTTGCATAAAGTTGACTGAGCTAAGGTCACCCCTTGTCACAGTTGCGAACACATGACATCCAATTCAAATAAGCCACAACAATTACTGAGGCATGAAATGGCTGGCTATTTTAAGGTGAAGTTTTTTTTGCAAATTGTGAAAATGTCTTGTTGCAAATTTTGTTTAGCTGACCAGGCTTCGAGTTCTGCTGATATTGTAGACAGTTGTTTATCACAGAATCTTGCAGCACAGAGTGAAACCATTCAAGCCATCGAGTCCATGTCAAATCTTGATTAGATCTATATTAATCATATATGGTCACTGTTCTTCCCTCACTGCCCGATTCCATTTTCAAATATTATTTTACCTCCATTATAGGTGGAATTATAATATATTTTTTAAAGTATGAAATTATTTGTGGTGTGAAAGGCTCTGCATGAAGCAAGATACATACGTGTGATAAATGCACACGTGTTTTAGCGATTAAACATGCCTCTTTACAGTTCATTATATTCCGGTATTATACGCACTTAGAACAACAAAGAATAGGATTGTGCAGGAACTGCAGATGCTGGTTTACACAGAAGGCAGACAAAAAATGCGGGAGTAACTCAGCAGGACGGGCATCATCTTTCTTGAGAAGGAATGGGTGACATTTCGGGTCAAGATCCTTCCTCAGACATAAACATTCACGCACGCACACACACACACACAACAAATCGATGAGCACAATGTAAAGAATAAATTTCCTGTGAAAAGAAGAAAACTGGAGTTTGTGTCAAGCACCATTGAAGGCAGTGGTGGCAATTTCAGGTCCCTCAACTTTGCTGAGGACAATGGCAGCTGACCTTGAATGTGGGGGGAAATTTGAGCACGAGGAAACAGACTGATTAAAACTCTGCACAAGTAAGAGGAATTTTTAAAAAAAATCAAGAAGCTTCTTTACTAGTAATTTGGATAAGACCTGCAAAAGAGAGGGCAAAAAATGGAGCAGGAAGCATTTTGGCAAGCACTTTGGGTGAGGGCTGGTAACATTTTTGTTGAGAAGAACACTATGTACGTATAGTGTGGCCAGCAGAGCTCCTCCTTGTGTACATGATGTAAGAAAGCTCCAGATGGGCATGCAGCAGGGGACCACATGGAAGAGATAATATGGTTAATTTGTTGAGTTAGAGAGAGCACCAATTAATCTAAACTAAGCAGAGAAGCTGCAGGAACCTCAGTGCATTCCAGTGTGATGTCATTAGCATGCAGGTACAGCAGGCAGTGAAGAAAGCTAATGGCATGTTGGCCTTCATAACAAGAGTTGAGGATAGGAGCAAATAAGTCCTTCTGCATTTGTACAGGGCCCATGTGAGACCACACCTGGAGTATTGTGTACCGTTTTGGTCTCCAAATCTGAGGGAGGACCTTCTTGCTATTGAGGGAGTGCAGCGTAGGTTCACGAGGTTAATTCCCAGGATGGCGGGACTGTCATATGTTGAAAGAATGGAGCGACTGGGCTTGTATACACTGGAATTTAAAAGGATGAAAGGGGATCTTATTGAAACATATAAGATTATTAAGGGATTGGACATGCTAGAGGCAGGAAACGATATTGGGGGAGTCCAGGGGCCACAGTTTAAGAATAAGGGGTAGGCAATTTAGAACGGAGATGAAGAAAAACTTTCCAGAGAGTTGTGAATCTGTGGAATTCTCTGCTCAGAAGGCAGTGGAGGCCAATTCTCTGGATGCTTTCAAGAGAGAGTTAGATAGAGCTCTTAAAGATAGTGGAATCATGGGGATATGGGGAGAAGGCAGGAACGGGGTACTGATTGTGGATGATCAGCCATGATCACAATGATGGTGGTGTTGGCTAGAAGGGCCAAATGGCCTACTCCTGCACCTATTGTCTATTGACTATTGGCATGAATAGTCTCAAAAAAGTGGATGCAGTGACTGCTCAGATTCATGCTGCAATGGAAACCATAGGATGCATGGTCAATAGGATGAACCTTTCACCTCAGAGTGGAGGTATTTTGTAGAGAAGATAACACCATGAAAATTGACATTACGTGCGAGATTGTGTCTGCACCGGATGATGTTGTTTAGGGGCACGAGAAGGTTGCTGACTGTAATAGACTGCAAAACATATAGTGGATGTCATTTGATACAGGGAAAGCAAAAGATGTTTTGTTTAGTGAAATGGCATTGAAATGTTCATATCATTTCAAAGCCAAATCCTTGGAAGTTGGAATTAGGAAACATAAATTATGTGAAGTTATAGGAAGTAAATTATCCTGTTGAAGGACCGGCATCATATTTTTGCTATTTTCTTAAGCCATGCATTGCATGACTTGTTTGTTTGCGATGGAATCAATGAGCAAATTTGAACAAAGTTGTATAAAGGTTGAATCGCACATTTGACCTTGCATGCAAAATTGTGGCATCTGTCGAAACGGTATCCAAGATACAGATGCAATTATAGTATACAGTACAGAAGCAAAGGTTAGAATTCCAGAGTATAATCTAAAGGTAAAATAAGATAGTCACAAAATGCTGGAATAACTCAACGGGACAGGCAGCATCTCTGGATGGAAGGAATGGGAGACATTTCGGGTCGAGACCCTTCTCCAGACTCGACCTGAAACGTCACCCATTCCTTCTCTCCAGAGATGCTGCCTGTCCCACTGAGTTACTCCAGCATTTTATGTCTATCTTTAGTTTAAACCAGCATCTGCAGTTCCTTCCTACAGACAATTATCTAAAGCATATGGGTGGGTCCTGGTTGAACTTCTATTCATTTAGCTGTTATATACTGGAAGCTACCATTAAGTCTAAAACCGAGATATTTAGCCAAAATATTTTAATTAATGCGATTTTTTGACAGAAAGGAGATATTTACAATAATTATTGAAGCCAGTGAGATAAATAGATCATTGGCTTTACGCCATTCTCCGCAATGTTGGAAGACATGACCTCATAACAGAAGTATGGTTAAATGATCATCATATTAATTCAGCAGCAGATTGCTTACCTGTGAATAAAGGTTCAGATCATAAGTTCAACCAAGTGCTATGGACAATGAAAGCATACTCAAGGGAAGTAATGAAAACTTTAGGCCAAATTAAATTTTTTGTGACCCAGTCAACAATTTGAGTTTCAGTGGTTGTAGTTGTTGAACTGTTGAAGACTGGACGGAAATCAGCTCAGAGAATTAAAAACTTGGAGAGACAGAGTAATTCTGAATTGAATTTTCAAATTTACACTTAGATCTACTATTCGGAAAGTATGCAAAATATTCCATCTATTCCACACATGTATTACAGGTTATATTGCCCAGATTTGTATTAAGCCTGATGCCAATCAACAGTAATCTTCAATGAGACCAGAACAGAGAACATTACCTTCTCATTAGAGCTAAATGCTGAGTTGTCAAAAAGCAACGTTTGCACATAACTATTTCTGTCATGCATATGCTTAGCATAATGAGAATAAAGAAGTCAGCAATATTTTGCAAATATTATGCTTTGGGGTCTTATTTGTATGCAGAAATTCTCTCTTGGTGGAAATCATCAATGAAAGGCTTTCATGTTACCATTGACAATGTACTACTATAGTGTAGTGTTTAAGAAAGATCTGCAGATGCTGGACAAATTGAAGGTAGACAACAATGCTGGTGAAACTCAGCGGGTGAGGCAGCATCTATGGAGTGAAGGAATAGGCGACGTTTCGGGTCAAGACCCTTCTTCAGACGCATCCGCTGAGTTTCTCCAGCATTTTTGTCTGCTAGTTATATATACTGTACATCGTTGTGTGGGCAATCATGGCATATTTTTCGCAACAGGTATTGAAAAAACACTTTGAGCATCTACATAAGTATAGCGTAAACATTTTGAACATCTATTTAAGTATAGCGTGTTTGAGCATCTACTTAAGTATAGCGTAAAATTCAGAAGAAGTAAGCGTGTGTTTGCACAGAATGCAGAAGTTTCCTTTTGGGCTGAAAATGGATGCAAATTGTTGCAATCAGTCAAGAAACGTGGCAGCTATTTTGAAGCCAAAGGAAAACCTGATAACAGAAATTCGATCCTGACCATGGGTGCTGTCTGTATGGAATTTGTGCATTCTCCCTATAACCACGCAAATTTGCTCCAAGTGCTCCGGTTTCCTTCCACATCCCAAAGACCTGCGGGTTTGTAGGTTAATTGGCCTGTGTAAAATCGCCCCCAATGTGTCGGGAGTGGATGAGAAAGGTTGATAACATAGAGTTAGTGTGAACGGGTGATGAATGGTCAGTGTGGATTTGGTGGGCCAAAATCCTCTTTCTATGCTGTATCTCTAAAGTAAACTCAACTAAATTAAACTAAACTGAACTAAACTAAATGCAGGACTTTGTTCATTCCTTTGCACAGTAGAGTGTTGCCAATTCTGGCAGCATTATATCTGTTCCTGATGAAAGTAAATAAAGGAAACTGGAGCATAATTCAGCAAAATGCAGTTGAGTCTTGCAAGTGCCAATGCATATATTGTAACACTGAATTATAAAGTATGAGATATGATTATCCATATAAAACCAATTGTGTTTATATTGCATGCAGTGACGAACAGTGAGAGATATTATGGTCAAAATAGAAAAGGGATACTACCAAGTGTCCAAAGAGAAAAAGTGTTCCGTAGTTTCTGTTGAGCAGATCTTGTCTGTAGTCAGAGACCAGAAGGTTTTTTAGCTATTTTTAGACTTAAGACAGCCTTTTACTGTAGAACTTGTCAACTGTAGAACCTTTCTAAAGGAGTGCCCTTTAATTTTAATTTTGAGGCCATGAACTCTGGTCCTAGATTCTCCCACCAGTGGAAACATCCTTTCCGCATCCACTCTGTCTATGCCTTTCATTATTCTGTGGGTTTCAATGAGTCCCTCCTCAACTTTCTAAACTCCAGCGAGTGGAGGCCCAGTGCTGTCAAACGCTCATCATATGCCAACCCACTCATTCCTGGAATCATTCTTGTAAACCTCGTCTGGACTCTCTCCAGAGCCAGCACACCCTTCCTCAGATATGTGGCCCAAATTTATTCACAGTACTCCAAATGTGGCCTTACCAGAACCTTGTAGAGCCTCAGCATTACATTTCTGTTTCCTCCCATCCATTATTCTCAAAATCTGATCTCTATTCTGCCCATTCAGCTGAGAGGAACAGTTGAAAAATGAAGCAATCTGAAGGAAAATAAATGGGAAGGAATGGCAATATTCAAATCACCCTGAGAAAAAAATGCTGCTATCTTTAACACTGATGCATAAAATTGAAATGCTGGACACCTACGCCGATTTTACAGTGATTCTAAATTGTTTACTGAATATATCTGCACATTTCTATAGGAAAATTTCTAATACCTGTAACAAATTATTAATATCAGTGGTGTCAATTGTATGAATTGTTCCATAAGTACAAACTAAATATTGAGGCACATCTGTTACTTGTTAATAATGAGAGGTGTGACCAGCAAACAGGCATGGCTCACATTTATGAAAATCCATCAAATTCTATTACAGAAATGATGGCTGTATGCTATTTATCATTTGCTGAATTGAGCTTATCAGACAAGGTACATAACATTAATATGTTATTGAACTGCATTGCAAAATGTCTGGTCTTTGCTGCTGTTTTTTGAGGAGATATTAATAATATCAAGGCACATAAAATATTTTAAACTTGCGTATAAAGCATTGTAGATTTTCATTGGTTTTCATTTATGTCCTGTCCTGGGACATTAGAAACAAAGTTAATCCCGTTGTCTGTTTCATTTAATATCACGATAGTCATTCTCATGAGAAAAAAAAGGGCATTTGATGGTAACAGGATACATGAAGCATATCAGAACTCATATTAAACTGTTCTGAGTTTCAGAGAATCTTTGGAAATGTCATACAGTTAAACATGATTGATTTATAAACTACAGAAGTTTAAAAAAATTAGAGTTCAAGTAAATATGAAATAATTGGACAAAGCAGTACCCCAGTCTGACCTGCTTCAATCAAGCCCTTTCAAGGTTGCCTGCATTATTGAGAAATATGTGCATAATTTCATTTTGTCTCCCTTCCAACATACAATGTTAGAAGTTAATTAAATTGCATGTCCATTGTGTTCATCCACTTACAGAGTTAATGATATTCTGCTTCTGAATTGAAGAGCATTTTATAAAGCATACACTATGGGACCTGGCAGACAGTACATAGTGCATTTGAACTCTGTCATATTCCCCAATTACAGATATCCCAATTAGGGCAGAAATGAAAAGGTTTTTTGGTTTGACAATTCAGAACATAACAAGTCAGTCCCAGACAGAGGGGCATGTGCTAAGTTTATTTTAATATGCTCTTGTTGCAATGCTCATTGTTGTGTTTTTATATAGAGAACAATTTTTACATTTGTAATGAAATAAGAGATGGAAAGAGAATCAAACTTCTTCTCTGCTGAAGAACAAAAGCAATCCCATGTTTTGAATGATTCATTTCGGCTGAGGTTCCTAAACATCCAGGATTCACATTCCAGCAGAAGTTGGACAGACTAGAAGTCACACAAATGGTTGGAAAGAAAAAGGTCATCCAAAAGCAAAATTAGGTGCAGAAATCCAAATAAAAAGTGAATATTTAGGAACGGCATCATCTCTCCCAACAGTTTCTGAGTATTTCCAGCACTTTATGTTTTCATTCAGAAAAGGGCTAGAAGTTCTATCACATAGTGCAACGTTTATTATATTTACATTGACTATTTTCCTTTAACATATTATAGGATGTTCATAAGTGATAGGAGAAGAATTAGGCCATTCGGCCCATCGAGTCTACTCCACCATTCAATCATTGCTGATCCACCTTTCTCTCTCAGCGCATTCTCCTGCCTTCGCCCCTTAACCCCTATCACCCTTACTAATCAAAAAAATGTCAATCTCCGTCTTAAAAATGTTAATTGTCTTGGCCTCCACAGCCATCTATGGCGATGATTTCCACTAATTCACCACCATTCATTTATTATATTTACATTTATTATATTCCTTTAATATATTAGAGGATAGATTGTTTTCTTTGAGAAAGCTTCCTACTGTGACTATTACAGTTCCCTATTTTACTTATGGACCCTAGAGTGCTCGGAAGTATCTGTACACATGCTGTTGCAAGCAATGGCATGAAATGGATATCACTCCCTCTTCTGCAGGGCTCACTCAGAGATGGGTGATTCACGATAGTATGGGCCCCTCATAAGGAAGCAGGTCTTCACAGTGAATGTGAGGCCAGCACCTGCTCGAGTGGGCAAAAATCCAAAGATTCTTCTCTTAGGGAGATCGCCATTTGGTAACTCCCCCTAAATTAAAAGCTTACCCACCATAGGTTTCCCTGAGGATCCTCTTCATGTACCTCAATCCAATAATGACCTCTAACCATGACATAGCAATATTCACATCAGCCCCCCCCCCCCCCCCCCACACACACCCCCATCCCACCTGAATGACACCCACAGTACAAGATGGCAACATACTGTAGGTTATTTTCAGTATTGTAAGTGCCTTCTCCACAAAGGTCCACATTGAACGAAGTTGGCTATCTCCCCTCTACTCATTCAGTAGCGATGGAAGATCTCACCCCGAAACATCAAGTGTCCATTTCCCTCCACAGATGCTACCTGAATTGTATTTTGCTTCTGGCTCTCAATATCTATAGTCCCTTGTTCCTCATAAGCGCAACCATATTCTGAATATTCCAAGTATATACAACAGAGCAGGAGACCAAAGGTGACCAATTCCAACTTTACTTTAGACTTTAGAGGTAGAGTGCAGAAGCAGGCTGTTCGGCCCACCGGGTCCGTGCCGACCAGCGATCACTCCGCACACTAACAATATCCTGCACACTAGGGGCAATTGACTTTTTTTACCAAAGCCAATTATCCGAAAAAACCTGTACATCTTTGGAGTGTGAGAGGAAATCAGATTGCCTGGAGCAAATCCACTCAGTCACAGGGAGAACATACAAACTCTGTATAGACAGCACCCAATGTCAAGATCAAACCCAGGTCTCCAGTGCTATAAGGCAATAACAGTTCCAATGGGCCGCCCCATCTTGCTTGCAGTCTTGCAAGTGCCAACTGTAATATTATTATTAAGGTTTATTTAAATAGGGATAGATACAAAAACATAGATACACTTGAAACAGTCATCTGATGTATGCATCATAGTGTTTTTTGCCAAAGCTTATTCACAACACTTGTCCTCAATAGGGCTTTTGGTTAAAAATGATAATACAGATTAACATTATTAAAAATAGGAAAATGGAAATGGAAATGAGATAAAAAATGGAAAAGAGAAAAAGACATACAGAGAGAGCACAGTGTAAAAACTAAATATGAGAATAAGATTGTTGTTGAATTAGCCACAATTTTGTGTTTCTTTTGAATGTGACATATGTAGGGATACATTTCAAGTGGTCTGGCAGTGAGTTCCATAATTTTGTCCCTTTTACTGAAAAGGCAGTTTGAGCAAAAGATGTTCTACAGAAGGGGATACTACAATTGCCTTTTGACGCTGCTCGGGTGGTGGATCTGGTACCACTTTGCAGTCTTGTTATTGTTTTGCACAGCAGCTGGGGAGCAGTGCCATTTAGGCACCTGAAGACCAGTTTAACTAAATGTAAGGAAATAAAGTTACTGTTCAGGTGGAAGACATTCTGTAAATATGGTGTATAATATATTCCAAATGGTTACTGAACTCTATAAAGGTGCTTTAGCCAGCACTGTTCTGCAACCTTGACAAAGGAGGAACCTTTAGTTAGGGGATAATTAATCTATTGAACTCATTGCCACAGATGGCTGTGGGGGCCAAGTCAGTGGATATTTTTAAGGCAGAGATGGACAAATTCTTGATTAGAATGGGTGTCAAGGGTTATGGGGAAAAGGCAGGAAAATTGGATTTGGAGCCATAGATCAGCCATGATTGAATAGTAGAGTACACTCAATGCGCCGAATGGCCTAATTCTACTCCTATAACTGTGAACTTGTGAACTGGTGAAGATTTGTATCGATGTGTCATCTTTCACATTGGTGCATCGCAGAGCACTGTGCTACATAGAGGATGTGTCCTTGAGTTCAGCTCGAGAGCACAGCGCCTCCTGATAGGAATCACCTATCATGAATAAATGAATAAATTTATTGGCCAAGTATGTTCACATACAAGGAATTTGCCATGGTGCTCCGCTCGCAAGTGACAACTAAGAATGACAACTAAGAACAGTGACAATTAAGAATGACACATAAAAAATTAAACATTAATAATAAAACATTATTGATTAAACATGTGAATTAAATAAAATCCCAGAGCAAAAGGAGCCTATAGATTTTTGGTTATTGAGTAGAGCTACTGCTCGTGAAAAAAAGTAGTTTTTATATCTGGCTATGGCAACTTTGACAGTCCGGAGTCACCTTCCAGGTGGGAAGTGATTCAAAGAATTTTATGGCCAGAGTGAGTGGGGTCAGAGAGGATCTTACCCGCTTACTTCCTGGCCTTTGCAATGTACAATTCGTCAATGGAGGGAAGGTTGCAGCCAACAACCTTCTCAGCTGATCAGACGATTCGCTTCAGCCTCCAGGTGTCGTGCCATCCCTGACGGTGAAGGTGAGTTCAGCACCTGAGTATCAGGACAAGTCCACAGGCGTAAGCACACCTGTCCTGACACTTTGCTATTGGGGTGCCTCAAAAGTGAGTGAGACTTGCCTGTAAATGCATTTGTACCTATTTATTAACTAATGAATGATTTGAATAGTATTTATCTTTTTTTGTTAAGATTTTCTAGATATGTATTGGTGGCATTTAGACAAACCATTTTTTAGATTCAATAGCAAAACAAAGGGAATTCCAAACTAAAAGCCGTGCCTGGCCCATCCCTTCGCATCTCCAGCTTTGCACAAATAACGCCCAAGTGGGACAGACCCTTAAATCATCAGTTAGTAGCTCAGTTTTTCCCACAAGCTGACTGAATAAAACAAGGATGCCAAATGAAATACGGGGAAGTCAGACAAGTCAAACAAACGAATATAGGTAAAGTCCCAATTCAGAGAGATAGCCCAACTATAGCGCATATTATTGTTCAGCTGCAGATTAAGTCAATTAATTCCAAAGAAGATATACTTTGCCATAATGACTCATAAAACATAATTTGACTCCATGATTATTGTGTTTATTTTGTCTGCAGTTAATGCAATTACTCATTTTCTCCTTTGGGTCCTACTCTAAAGTTAATAGATGCATTTTACTAATGAAAAATTAAGTAGAACTACTGACAGTGAGGTTTATAAATATGTAAAATATAGTTTTAATTATTTCCAATGAAAATGGCAGAAAATCAATGAAATGAGACGTGACAAACATACAATTGACATCTGCTATTGTTAAGAGATCAGGCCACTGTCAGCAGAGCATTTTCTAATTAATATTTTTTGATTGCAGTTACTAATCCATTCATTAGTAATGACATACAAAGTATTAAAAAAAATCATTGCTCAATTTTAATTTGAACTCTGACTTCCAAATATTTATGCACTTACATGTACATTTAGCAGTTTGCTCCATTGTTAGCCACATGCAATTAATTATCGATTGAAAGTTATTAACTTAAGTGCCCAACTTTGTTCATGAACTAAGTTTGTATATCATGTCTCCATTGTGGCAGTAAATTCTGTGTTTTTATTTCCCAATGTTCACATGAAAAATGTGAGTTAGTAGCTGTAAATAACAGTCTTCCTCAGCAAATTGAACAGTTTCAGATGTGCGCTTGAGACCAGAGTAGTAATCTTGGTTGATAATTCCATTTGGAACTGAGGGCGTGGTGGATTTTCCAGAATGTTCTGTTATAATAGTAAGATTAAACGAGAACTTACCAGTTTGAAGATTGATCTTGATTTTATGAGGAGTTACGTTGGTGAGTACGTGAAGAAAGCCCGCCAGGCCGCATGAGCAGCAAACTTCAAAGCAGCGGTATAAAATCACAAATAAACAACACCGAAGTAAACAGTAAGATCAGTGACTCGAGAACTACCAGATAGATGATCTTTTATGAGAGAGGGTTGGGCGTGGTGGGCACGTAATCACCAACCTAACTCCTCATAAAATCAAGATCAAACTTCAAACTGGTAAGTTCTCGTTTAATCTTACTATTTTACTTCGGAGTCACGCGAGTGATTCCGTGAAGAGTTCAATGTTTTGTGATTTCATGCCGCAGATTACAATCTCGGCATCCCACTGCATTTGATTGATTTGAAAGAAAAATAAATGCATTCGTAATAACATTGTATTCAATGTAATGATAGGGTTTATTTAACAATGTAAACAAACAACAGTACCCCTAAAATTTAGGTACTTAAAATGTCATTGGCAAACAGCCCTGGATTGACAATTGGCCGATGATACATTTCTGAAACATCAGTTCATTTGCCCATCCCACGGCCGCTAAAATTTGGTCGAAGGACACATCCCTCCATTTGACCGCCAACATAGCTGCTGCCCTAGTATAATGAGATGTAAACACACTCTCTAAATGATATACTGACGTTGATGCTGACCTGGTGGAATGAGACATACAATCGTCAATGTTAATACCTGTTGCAGCCACCTTGAAATAGTCTGAACCAACCTTTTCTTGTGTAATTGTTTATTAACGAATACACAGTGCTGAATCCATACTTCTAAGGATTCTGGTGGCCTTGATAACATAAATTGAGACAGTGGGGTATTCAAATGATCTTAAAACCATGCCAGCCCTGGTCAGCTCTACTAGTGTAGACCAGAATGAATATGTAATGGCATGAACAGCCAATTCCATCCTGTCCAGCCACAGCGTTTGCAATGTTTTGCCGTCGTTGTGCTGATATTAGAGTCATAACTAAGGATGTAGCTGGAACCCCTTGGTGAAATAATGTTTATACATTTACAATAACCAACTGCATAATCTTGTGATGCAAGTACTTGTATCAAGATCTTTTTAACAGCTTGATATCCGGGTTGGACCCGACAATGTAGTTCCCTTATGTTACAGCTGTAGGTTCTCTATAACTGAACTATTGTCAATATCACTTAAAATGAACTGGAAATGTCAGTAATTTGTATTGTATCAAATGTGTCATAATATTTAACAACATTACTGATCCCCCCCAATAGGGATGTACTGCTTTTTTGGATGCTACCCATGCATACTGCAGTGAACACCCTCATGGCTAAATGTGACAACATGAGGCATATGTCAATCCATTGAAAATGTGTAAGTCAATAATCGTTTTACTGTGCAAAGACCAGTCTCCTGAACCACAGTTTAAAACAGCAAGTTCTTGCTTTTTGGCATAACTGAATACCGTTGTGCCATAATGCCTGATGAAGCAGGCAACATGGACACTTGGCCAGTCCAATGGTACGAAGCCATACAAGGTCTTGCTGACTGTTTTAAGACCCAGCTAATGAGGAAGACATAAAGTCCATTCCTCCTATTGAAACGAGAATATATTTCTCCACACTGTTGTGTCCCATATTTTTGCAAACAGTAAACATGCATAAACATGACAAACATTTGATAAAGTATTGAATCATGCTTTCATCATACTTTGAGATCCAACATTTATTCTGTGTTATCATCAATCTAAACTGGACGATACACCAGTGGCAAGGAGATTAATTACAGGATATGCTTCCTAATTACCATGAGACTAACATATGTCACCATTGTAGAGCAGCAACTTAACTTTGTGCATGAAGAATATGTATATTCACTCAAAACTTTACTCAGCGGTGCATTAAGTGTATATATTTAGTTGATACCAACAACTGAAGAATTGCTACTCATGCAATCTCCACTACCTTTGAGTAGGTGATGGTATTTGGAACTTCTGATCTTAGAGTTCGAACATCAGTTCATAATAAATTGAATTCAACCGACCACACTACTGTAGCGAGTTTCAGGTTCAAGTTCAATGAGTTATTGTCATGTTCAGCAATGCTGAATACTGTTACTTCATCATTGTGACTGAAGTAGCCTCAGCTGACAATAGCACAAGGTTGTTAGCAATGATCTAATTGCTACTTACACAATATCAGTTCCTTGATTAGCTCAGCTGCAACCCAGCTGCCGTATTGCCAATTACTTTAATCAATTTTGTAACAGATTGCTATAACCCCAATCTCTTGCCACAAGGTGGAGACAAGGATAATTACAGGTAAATCCCAATGACCAACAACAGTCTATCCCATACTGCAAAGCCTACTGTTATAGTACAGTTATATTGTCTTTGATAACCTTTGTAATGGGATTTGTATAACATGAATCTCTTACCTTATGAACCTGTTGAAGTCAGGAGTAAATGTTAAACATACAGAAGTTCATATGCCAGATACTCATCATTCTTCATAATAACATGCCAATCCTGCCTTTTGCATGGGTGGTTTGCATGAGAACTTCTGCCCAATTTCCAAACCTTGGCCATAATCCAACTTACTTGGAATGCTCCGGCTGTGCCTCAACCAAATATTTTACCCCTTGTGTGTTGTATAAACAAATATAAATATTACAACTTGTGAACGGTGCACTACCCAAATGTTGGAAGTGCTAGACCCATTTAGTTGAGCATGATCGGAAGGTGCATGGCATTTCTGAGCGATCATGCTGCCCCCAGCTCCAGTGAACCGCTACTGCCGATGAGCACCTGGGGTGTGTTTCTGAACAATGACTTTTGCCCATTGATGGTCAAATTAATTCATCTGACAGGCTTCTTCCCCCGTAGAATAGACCTATCTGAATAACTGATTCAGCGGCTAGCTCTTATCCCCCTGTTGACGTTGTTCAATGCTGGCACATATGTACTTGAGTCTGTTCTATTGACATCTTAAGAGCCCGGAGTCATCTTAATCTTTTGCTCTTCCCTTCTAAGAAGGGTGATTCGTAGGCAACTCTAACAGGTGCTGCCGCAGGCCGTAGGATACAATACTGATATGAACCCATTGGCCTTACCCCAATAGAATATTTTACTGGGATGGCAACTTAATTGTCAGGAAAACACGTGCTCTTCATCCCTTTGGGTATGCCCCACGGCCATACCCGGAGACTCAGTGTCAGCCGGATACTGACCCATCTTGGACTCTGCCTCCGAGAGGGAGACCTTTGCAGCACTGTATACAACAGTTGCTGTGTAAGGATAGTTGTTTCAACGCACTATCCAGCCACGATGAGGAATTCATCCCCCGACTCCGTGGGCCTTGCTCTTTAACCCCGGTGGAGAATCATCTCCCGACTCCGTGGGCGAGCAGATATGTGTGAATTTGAGCAACCCTCTGCCACGCGTTGCTGGCGCCGCCTTTCATAAAGGCCGGCGCTTTTGTCATGAACAGCCCTGCATCAGGCGCTGTTGGCACAGCCGTCCCGTAGGCCGGCACTTCACACATGAAGCAGCCCTGTCAGGCGCAGCTGATACGGCTCTCCCATAGGCCGGTAATGTCACAAATGAAGCAGCCCTGAATCAGGCGCTGTTGGCACGGCTCTCCCGTAGGCCGGCACTTTCATATATGAAGCAGCCCTGTCTAGCGCTGCTGGCGCGGCCTGTCCCATAGGCCCACACATTTTACACATGAAGCAGCCCTGTCAGGCTCTGCTGGCGCGGCCTGGCCCATAGGCCCGTGCTATTGCTGTGTAAGCTCACTAAATCAACATTTAGTGTACAGCTTTACCTGTGCATAGGCCCGCTCTGTGCTAAACAATAATAACATTGTCAGAACAATATCATATAACAATAACTTTTTACTTTGCCTTAAGTTTTTTACTTAAAGAAAAAACACTATAAAATACATACTTTTAATTATAAGGAGAATCCTTATATCCCAACTCACCTGAGGACTGAATGAATCCCAGTAATTTTGTGACTGGGGACTAACATCTGTGAGCCACTGACCCCACTGTCAGTGGCTCCAGGGTTGCTTCTTTGCCGTTCAAAAGGCATACCACAGGCTTGGAGCCGCTGACCCCCCTGTCAGCGACTCAGTTTAATATTCCTTGCCGTTCCCACGGCATCCCTGCAGGTTGTGGAGCCGCTGACCCCTCTGTCAGCGACTCTGCTTAAATTTCCCGCCATTTTTACGGCATTCCCGCAGGCTGGGGAGCCGCTGATCCTGTCAGCGACTCTGCTTTATTTCTTGCCGTTTTTACGGCATTCCTGCAGGCTGGGGAGCCGCTAACTGCACCGTTAGCGGCTCCTTATCTCGCAACCCGATCAATTTCACCGGTTTTTCCGCATTTGCGGTCGGACTGAAATTTTACCACAGTCCATAACCAGCAAGTTGTCGGGCTGCAAAACTGGCAGTAAACCTCTGTAAAAAGAGGCTCCTGCCTAAAACCCCTGGTAAGTAAAAATAAACTTACCTTTAAGTTTAACTTACCACAGGCAGGAGCTCAGTCCTGCCTGACTGGTGCTTGCGCCAATGCGGCTGACTTAATGCTGCGCAGGCGTCCTGGCGGGCCTTTTTCTCGGAATCACTCACGTGACTCCGAAGTAAAATGCACAAGTCAGTTTGGTAATTTGGTAATCGCTTAGGCAGCTTACTTCCCTAACTTCAAGTGACCTTTGCTTTCCCTCTCTCTCCGTCACACTCCCACCCTAGTTCTCCTGCTAGTTTCACTGTCCTCTTGACTAATTTTACTGATTGTATGCTTCGTTGTCAACTTCCCTTCATCCAACAATGAACCATCGTACATTTCCTTGAACATCATCTGCTTTGATCTGTTCTTTTCACACCTAACACGTTCTTTGTACCCTTCCACATCTCATCTCCCTCTCCCCTGAAGAAGGGTCTCGACCCGAAATGTCACCCATTCCTTCTCTCCACAGATGCTGCCTGTCTTATTGAGTTACTCCAGCATTTTGTGTCTATGCTATAAACTAGCATCTGCAGTTCCTTCCTACACATGACTCTTAAATGTGTTAGGACAGCTAGATGTGGGCAGTAAATGCTGTATGTATATATATGTATACATATATATACTTATATATATATATATATATATATATATATATATATATATATATATATATATATATATATATATATATATATATATATATATATATATGAGTGGACTCACTAAGATATGGTCTATCGACATTCACAAAAGTAATAAAAGTCATGTATCAACCAATAACTGATTCCATGATTTATGTAATTAGGATGTCAAATAGACATTAGCTTTATTGGATTATATATGTGTGCTTATTAGATTTATGATAAAAGGTCTTAAAAACTAGGTCAGAGGTATCAGCAACAACTTGTGGTGATGTCCAGACCATGCCTCTGCCATCTGGGATTCTTTGGGCCAGCAAAATGAGCTTTCTTTAGTTGGGATCATGATGTTTGGGTGTTGGGGCATGCAGTGATTCTTGTCACCTAGAGTCATAGAATCATACAGCATAGAAACAGGTCCTTCAGCCCAACTTGCCCACACTGAGCAACATGTCCCATCTACAATAGTCTAGCCTGCCTGCGTTTAATCCAAATCCCTCTCAACCTGTCCTATTCACGTACCTGTCTAACGTTTCCTAAATGCTGCAATAGTCCCAGCCACAACTACCTCTTCCGGCAGTTTGTTCCATACACATACCACTCTTTGTGTGCAAACGTTACCCCTCAGGTAAATCTTGAAGATATTATGTATAATTATGCTTAACTCAATGTATTTGACTATACCATCTTGTCCATTTTTATACAATACTTTAGTGGAGAAAGTTGTTATCACAGGAGCTTTCTCTGAAGGTTTGTGTACAATATTTAGTGGTGAATCAGTCAATTATCTATTGTAGCATTCATCATTTACTGAAAATTGTCACAGGCCAAAACAGTATCTTTCTCCCCTCACCCTAATCCTATGTCCTCTGGTTCTCAATTCCCTTACTCTGATCAAAAGACTCTGTGTGTTAACCCGATCTATTCCTCTCCAGATTTTGTACCCCTCTATGAGATCACTCCTCATCCTCCTGCACTCCCAGGAACAGAGTCCTCAACTGCTCCCCATAGCTCAGGCCCTTGAATCTTGGCAACATCCTCGTAAATCGTCTCTGCACCCTTTCCAACTTGACAACATATTTTCTATAACATGCTGCCCAGAACTGAACACAATACTCTAAACGTGGCCTCATCAACGTCTTACGTAGCTGTAACATGACCTCCCAACTTCTATACACAATACTCTGACTGATGAAGGTCAATGTTTCAAAAGTCTTTTTGACCACTATATCTGCCTGTTACACCACTTTTAAGGAACTATGCACCTGCACTCCTAGATCCCTCTGCCCTCCAGCACTCCCCAGAGCCCTACCATTCACTGAGTAGGTCCTGCCCATGTTAAGTCTTCCCAACAAGCAACAACTCACATTTCTCAGTATTCAATTCCATCAACCATTCCTCAGCCCACATACCCAACCGATCAAGATCCTGCTGCAATTTTTGACAACCATTTTCACTAGCTATAATACCACCCACTTTTGTGTCATCTGCGCACTTGCTAATCATGCAATGCGCAGTATGTTCTCGTACAAATCATGGTTTTAGATGACAAACAGCAATGGGCTCAGCACCGAACCCTGAGGCACACCACTAGTCACAGGCTTCCAGTCCGAGAAGCAACCTTCCACCATCACCCTCTGCTTCCTTCCATGAAGCCAATTTTCTATCCATTCCTCTATCTCTTCTTTTTTTAAATTAAAATGTATTCAATTATTAAGAATAATATTTACAATACAATAAAACAAAGCAAAACCCACCACCATAATACGACAAACAAATATCCTAAATAAACTACTATACAGCTATGTTACAATCCTTATTGAGGATGCATTCAACCCCCCCGCGGTGAGTTCCCGCGAAATCCCCCAGGGTTCCCATGGACAGGGTGTAGTCCCTTTCTAACCCCACCCGGGCACGGACATAACCCCGGAGAAGCGGCAGGCAACTGGCTCGGGCAGAGCCCTCTTCCGCCTGGCGCCGTGACTCGCGGATGGCCAGCTTGGCCAGGCCCAGGAGCAACCCAACCAGGACATCTTCGGCCCTACCCTCTCCCCTATGCACTGGGTGTCCAAAGATGAGGATGGTGGATGAGAAATGCAATCAGAAGGCAAGGAGTAGCGCCTTTAGATAATGGAACAGGGGCTGCAGCCTCACACACTCCATATACACGTGGAACACAGATTCTTCCAGTCCGCAAAAAGTGGCAGGCGGCTGGTGAGTCTGTGAACTGCGAGCTATCTCTTCTTGGATCCCATAACATCTAATCTTCCAGCACAACCTATCGTTCGGAAACCTTCTCGAATCCCTTGCTGAAATCCACACAACATCTTCCTTTCTAACTGTTTGCCCTTCCCAAGTTAGAAAGGAACTCCCTTCCTTTCTAACTGTTGCCCTTCCCAAGTATAATACTGATCACCAAAATATGTTTTGGTGGAAATGCACTTGTTTTATGTGTGCAGGTGCTACAATGACTTTTCTACCTAAAATATTAGCTTATCAATGTTATAGGCTAAATTAATTTATTCACTTTTATAATATTATTTGTAATCTAATACTACAGCTCGTCCATTGCAATGCAAATGCTGCATATCAAGCAAAGACTTATGATATTTGGAATGGTGCTGCCCTGTACGGAGTTTGTATGTTCTCCCTGTGACTCTGTGGGTTTTCTCCAGGTGCTCTGGTTTCCTCCCACACTGCAAAGACATACAGGTTTGCAGGTTAATTGGCTTATGTAAATTGTCTCTCGTGTGTAGGATTGTGCTACTGTAGGGTGATCACCGCACAGCGCAGACTCAATGGGCCGACGGGCTGTTTCCACACTTTATCACTGAAGTCTAAATATCTAAATAATTCATTTCAGTACACACCAAATATAATGCTTTCTCTTTGGATCCTATTTTAAGCTATTTCATGCCTGACGTTCTGACAAAGGGTCTCAACCCAAAACGTCATCTATGCCTTTTCTCCAGAGATGCTGTCTGACCCGCTGAGTTGCTCCAGCGTTTTGTGTCTATCTTTGGTTTAAACCAGCATCTGCATTTCCTTCCCACACATGAAGTTCTGTCGTTGCTCCCAGGTTTTGCAAATCTTCATGCGTGAATCTTAAACATTGACATTTATTTTTAAAAGTGGAGAAACACCGTAAAAGATTATCGTCAACTTGGAGTGCTTGAACATAGACTCTTACACAGAGGGTAGAAATGTGCTGCTATCTTGTTTTCCGCCGATTTTAATCACATGCAACACCAATTCTGCCACTGAAGGTAGACACAAAATGCTGGAGTAACTCAGCGGGACAGGCAGCATCTCTGGAGAAAAGAATGGGTGACGTTTCGGGTCGAGACCTATCTTAAACCAGCATCTGCAGTTCTTTCCAACTAATCTTGCCATTCCGCTTTCTCAGCTCCACAATTGGTGAAAATCCTCGGGAGTGAGATGGATGTTCCATTGTAAGCATTGCAGAGGTCTCTGAGCAGAACTGCTTAAGAAATTAATTCTTAATCGATAGTGTCAAATGCACTATATGATAGTGGCAGCACATTGTTTCTCTGCCTCTAAAATTAACTTCAAGTGAGCTGAATTGCACAAATAGAGTGGAACATGTTTCCACTGCTAAATAACGCATTTGATACTACTGACTGGGCATGAATTTCTAGACTGATTAGCGTCAAGCAGCACAAGGGAAACTGCTTATATACTGTGATTGATGTGGCCGTTTGGGAAAATTTTATTTTAGTTTAAAGTTGAAATTACATTAACAGCTGGGTTTTTATTCATTATAGTTATAAGTGTCAAAGTGGCCTGGCCAGCATTTATTGCCTATCCCTAATCCCACTAAACATGATGGTTGGTCACCTTCCTAAACCATTGAAATCCTTCTTGTTACCCAAAACATCAGGATTATTCTCTGATAATCTTGCCCAATATGGTGAAGTGTCAATATTTCTAACAGCCCATTAGGCTGTTTCGAAATGATTGACAGCTCTCGACAGGACAAAGATAAATAACACATTATGGGCCGCTGGTCTATTTAATCAATTTTCACCATCTGGACATTGTGCCAAGGCCGGCATTTATTGTCCATCCCTACGTTCCCTCGAGAAGGTGGTGGTGTGCCACTCCGTTGAACCACTGCATGTCTCGTGGTGAAGGGACTACCGCAGTGCTATGGGATAGAGAGATCCAGGAATGAAACTCAACGGTGGTGATAATCTTGGTGAGGTGCACCTTGAAGGAAAACTACAGGTGCGGTGTTCTTGTTGCTCCTCAAGGATAGAATATCTGGGTTTAGGTGTTGCTGTTGAAAGAGCCTAAGTAATTAACTACAACGCATGTTGAAGAAGGTGCATGGCAGGCAGAGTGGATCATTGTGGGAGGTAAGCAGTGTTATGGTGATGGATCAATTGATAGAAAGCAATGGAGCAGCTACAAGAAGCTGGCAGCCCATTGCACAGAGAGACATTCAACTTTCAACATTGCATTTCGGTTTTCGCTAGCTACCGACTGACATTTTAAATTGCTCAAATTGCCCATTGCAAATGATCAGATCATCAGATCATAGTCTGAGTCTCCTATAAAGGAGCCTCTCCCATTACATAGAAAGTTATGATAGACTATAGCAATGCAAAGAATACAAGGGATATATTTATTAGAAATTTAAAGCAAATCATGGCCAAAAAATATATACTTTGAAGCAATAGTTAAAATTACATTTTAAATAAGTGCATTATTGGCATCACTGGTTACTCTGCAAAGCAGAAATCAAGCAATAATTGGAGAAAATTACTCATCTTTTTGGCCCGCATCAAATTGTCTGTTCCTAAAAAAAATTGGAGCAGTTATTGTAAGGTTTTTTGGTTAAAACGATGCCTCATGTGAATAATGTGTACGTATCAACCATGGAAACCAGCAAATGCCGGCCTTCATCTTCAGAAAAATGGTCTGCAGAACAGGGTCGATGGTGAATAATATGAGAAAACAATTAGTCTTTACGACAATATGATTTAAACCGCAGCCTTACATCACATCCTTTCATTTGTATTCAAGGAGGTGTTGTACGTACCTGAGAGCATGAAGGATAGATACTGACAAAACAGCAGGGCCATTTCTGTCGGCTTATGAGCACATTCACCTGTAAAGATTCTTGTATCTTAATATTATAAACATTGCATTATGATTAATTCACAGCATAATTATTGCATTTTTAATCAAAAGAAAAGTAAAACATTTTTTTTAAATAATGCATCAAGCAATCATCTACTGATGAATGTAATCGGGAAACACACTCCACATTTTCTTTCCCCTCTTTATTTTGATCCCTCTCTCAAATACTGTCATCAGTTTCAACCCAGATTTCCAATTCCTCTAGCACAGGTATGATTATTTTACCTTTTCTGGTTTATAAAGAGTTGGCTGTATCAGAAACGTAGCTGGTGTTTGTGGGGTGCATCGTGCATGCAAAAAGCCATTCTAGTCAGGCTAAAGTTTGGTGCCAAGAGACAACTATAAATAATTTAACTTGTGCACATACAGAGGTCACCTTGCATGAAAAACAAACGGCCAGTGGAATTCAGCAAGTCAGGTAGCAACTGTGGAGGGAAACGGACAGATGACATTTTGGTTGTGGACCCCTCTTCTACTTTGCTGAAGGATTGAATGCATCTCTTTAGGTTTCTCATTTCCAACTTTATTGCCTGACCCTTTAAAATGCAATCCAACAAAGTTATAGTCCCTGTAATGTCAAGTATAATATTTGTGAAGAAGTATCCTTGAGTGTTTAACAACATGATCTTAACTGACTCCATAATGATTGAACAGGAAACAGAAAATGCTGGAAACACTACACAGGTCAAGCAGCATCTTTGGAAAGAGAAATAAATTTGATATTTTAGATCCAAGACCCTATGTCAGTTCTGTTTGATTTTCATCATGATTGGTTCATGATTTTTTGACAGCGTGAAGTATTCCTGATAGTTTACCTGCACTTGAAACACTAACTTACCATAATCGGAAGGCACACATTATTTGGACTTCAAGAAGCAAATGTACAAAATGTTGTACGCTTTGTTGCTCCTTGTCTCACATTCCTCATTTGAAGAAAAAGGGTCCCGGCTCAAAATGTTGTCTATCCATGTCTGTAGTGGCCATTTGGCTACAATGTCCACCGAGTGATGCTGATTGAGTTATTCCAGCACTTTGTGTTCTGCTCAAGATTTCAGCAACTGCAGTTCTTTGTGGTCTGACACTTGTTCACTTTGTTACATTTTGGCCTGAGAGTCTATTTCATGAAACCATTATGATATGCAAGTGATACAGCATGTATTAGTAAGATTAAACGAGAACGTACCAGTTTGAAGTTTGATCTTTACTTTATGAGGAGTTGCGATGAGGGATTTTGTGAAGACCCCGCCAACACGCATGCACGACATTCTTCAAAGCAGCGGTGTGGAATCACAGATAACAACAATGACTGAAGATAGTAAGATTAAAGAAACTCTAATATACCAGTTGACCTTATGATAGAGGGTTGGGAGCGACATAGCAACTTCTCATAAAATAAAGATCAAACTTTAAACTGGTAAGTTCTCATTTAATCTTACTATTTTACTTCGGAGTCACTTGAGTGACTTTGTGAAGATTTCAAAGCTCTGTGATTCCATGCCCTGGACCACGTCCATGCTCACACACTGCCGTAATACTGACGGAGGAAGTATGTTAACGTATTTCAGACTTGAACATGCTGAAAAATAATAACATATTTGTTGATACAAACAATTAACCCCTGAACTCGGGGACAAATATACCCCTCATAGTTTGGATACCATCTGGTGAGATCCCACTCCAATGTTGAGATAGGATGACAGTGCACTCCTGGCACTGTATATGGCACTGTAACTGAGGGCCTCATCATAATGAAGGCCCGTGAGGATTCCAGCACATAGGAGATCGTAGCAGATTTAAAGGTGGTCTTGGTCCGACTACAGAAAACTCCCATTTCCTTATGTGGGTGAGGTACTGCTTCTTAGTGGACTCTCTGCACGATGCTGTATGATGTCCACGGTCCTTTCTGTTGCAGAATCTGGTTGAATTTTCTGCAATACCCGACTGATGAAGCAGAATGGGGGAAAGCATAGAAACCCCATTTCCCCCAACGTAGCGAGAACGCGTCCATCGCCACTGCCCCAGAATCTGGTTCCCAAGACACATATGTTGGTATCTGATGGTTCAACCTGGACGCAAAGAGGTCGATATCTGGTGTTCCATATTTGCCTGTAATTTTAGGAAATATTTGGAGGTTCAACATCCATTTGATGTTGTGACCTGGTGTCCGCCACTGTATTTGAGCTCAACCGGAAGGTACATACGTAGCTGATATCCAAATATTTCTTTCAATACACCAGAGCCAAATTAATTGTTGCCAATTCATCACAAGATATTGACTTGATACCACCCATATGGTTTAAATATGCCACCTCAGTGGTATTATTTATTTTGAAGACGGACATGCGTATGATGCAGATTATTGCAGTAAGCCCTGCAGCCCATAATATACTCCCTGCATTTCTAAATAATTTATACCCTGTGTTTGAAGAAGACTCGTGCAAATCCCATCTACTGCCCAAACAGGAAGTGGTGTCGGTAGCTCCCCAGCCCTTGGCGCTTGCGTCGGTTTGTAACACGACTGATGGGTTTGATGTAATGATGGGATTAAACAATCACAAACATTGCTAATCCACCATTGTAGCTCAATTTATGCCTTGTTTGGCAGCTGCATAGGCCTGTAAAGATGTCCAGCATTCGCTTTTAATGCTGAGAGTTTTGCTCTTTGCAAGCTTTGATAGTGTAACGGCCCAAATTGTGCAGCTGGAATGTAGCTACAAGTTTGCCAATTACCTTAGCAGCATGTCTAATAGTCAGCTTCCTGGCGCAAGCAAGGCTGTTACATGCCTCTATTATGTCTATTGCTTTGTTCCCTGGGATAGTGACCCAGGGAACAGAAACCCATGCATCCCAGAATGTACGCAACCTCCCTCCTACTTGTGAGGTTATTAATGCAGCACTCCCAAGAGAACCAGACCCCCTTACCTCCATGGTTACCAGCGGCCTTGATGTTCTGGGCTTTTTTGGTTCGTAGTGTTGCTGGGATGTGGGGTTAGCGCATCTTCCATGCTGGTCGCTGTGGGCCTTGCCTAAAAGGCTTTTGTAGATAGGGTGCGACCGGTGGATAGGTTCTGATGGCCCTGTCGGGTTGAACCTGAGGCCTGTTAGACGTAGCGTAAGGATGCTGTCTGTGATACACCAGTGGCCTGCTCGAGGATGGTGGTTTCATCAACCCGACCGCTTTTGCCTCCTCGTCCAGGTCTTTTACCTGTTTTGGCAGGTCTTCACCGAACAACTGTCTCGGTGGCGGCGTAGCAGAGGTTTTGCACAGACCCGCGAATTTTGGGTTGTGAGTTGGTTTGATGGAGATTTCCCCGAAGGAGTTTAACTCGTACTGTGTGTTACACAGTAGCACAAGAGCATTTTCCTGCTCCTCCGTCATCTCCGTGCCGTCAATTGAGCTGGCAAAGGCAGTGATTCCCGATGTCAACAATTTCAGGATTTATTGAAGTTTGAGCTCCTGTGCCCTAATCCCTGGACTGATGTTGCCCCAGATGGGCGTGTTGACTGTCGGCACGTTCAACACGCCCATCTGGGGCAAACACAGTTGTTCGGGCCTTGTATTTATTCATTCCTCGGTCAGACTTGTTCCTGCAGCTGATGTGTTGTGAGGAATCAATGCTTGCCGCTAGTTTTGGCAAATTGGGAAACCACATCAAGAAGTTCCTCTTGAGGTTTCTCAGGTGCTGCAGGTTCCTGCGCCAATCCCTCTTCAACATCAGCCAGCTGCTGACTCCTGGCACTCCTCACCGATGAAGGGGATATGCTGGGTGGCCCAGATGTATGTCTCCTGGACTTGAGGACATCCGATCCTGCTGCGGGAGATCTCGCTCAAGGAGTCGCTCCATCATGCGCTCCATGTGGGCCATGCGACCGCCGCCACATCTGCGGACAGCAAGTCGACTTCCTCAGGTTCTCCTGAACTCCCCTGTGAGCGCAGACCCCCCTGGGTCAACGGGCTTGCCCGACTCCGGTCTGTTGCTGCCGCCGCTGACTGCCCGCATCCCGCGGTCCGCAGTCGGTCTCGAAGCAGCCCGTTGGTGGAGTACTCTGTTGCACAGAGTCCCTGGGTGAAGAAAAACCGACCGCAGGTTAGTTTGCCTTATCTGCAGGTCTGTTGCAGTAGAGGAGCGACCCTCCTCCCTGCCTGTCGCTTCGCATGCGGTCGACGATATGTCGCGCATGCATGCTGCCGGGGTGTTCGCGAAGTCACTCATGTGACTCCGAAGTAAAATCTTTTATTAATACCAGACTATTTCTGATCCAAAACATGTTTTTTTCTGAACATGAAAATAATGTCTCTGCACACCTACAAGTGTCCTTGTCTTGGAAGTCATTCACCTTGAGTTATATGACAGGCAGCCTCTCATGAGTTTCCTCCTTTGCCACCTTTGGAAAGCTCAATGCAGAGTGGTTGGGTCACAAGAAGAAGTACTCATCAATTAAATGTATGATGGTATTTTGCCTTGGATGAACTAATATGTCAAGGAGATGGGCAGGACCTCATGTTTGGGCTTTTGACAAATCAGCAAATGTTTAATCTCAAGATGTGCAGGTTCTCATAAATAATGCAATGATTACTGAGACAGAACTCTGACTGCGTTCACGTCTTCCTCGCAAATGTGGTCAGGGGAAAACGTCAATTAAATCTCTTCCTTGTCGTTCACATCGTCAAGTTATTATTTTGAATGCCAGATGTTTTATATTCCCTGAAAAAGGAATGAAGGAACCTGTGATGTGGTCATTCCTATGAGGGAAAAAAGCCATATTTTGTCTCTGGTTTGCTAGGATTCATCACAGATGTAGATATATTGCTTGTACTTTCACTCCACAGTTGAGTTTCAGTTATTTTTTTCTTCTGCTTTAGTCCTGGTATCATCAACGAAATTGCATCTGTGAAATTAGGTTTTCCTAAATAAATTTCCATTGTGATCTACAGCATTACGTCACGTGGAATTCTTTGCTGCACATCTGTCTTTAGAATGGATGTAACAAGGGCAGATTATGTTTCGAGCATCAGACTTGTGTTTTTGAAATGGTGAAGAAATTGTAAAGGGCCTGTCCCACTTAGGCGATTTTTTTGGTGATTGCCGGTGACTATCACAATCATAGCAGGTCACCGAAAAAGTGGCGACTGGAACCCCCCCAACAACAATGTCTACGACAAGCTACAACAACCCAGTCGACATCAAGCTACGGCAAGCTACCGACAACCGGCGACCCATTAGGAGTCCATCTACGATCACACCTACGACAACCTACAACCACACAGGCGACAGCCTACGACAACTAAAGTCAACCTGCGTCCACCCGCGACAAGCTACGACAAGCAACGACCCTGTTGGCGACAACTGAGACAATTCAGTCGCCGGTACCTGTCGCCGGTTGACGTAGGCAGTCGCCAATGGAATTCACCGATCAGCACCCGGCGACAACCAACGTCAGCTGGCGACAACCTGCGCCATCCTGGCGACAACCTATGACAGGAGAAGACAAGTTATGTCAAGCCCACAGTCGCCGAAAAGTTTTGAACATTTCAAAATCCAGCGGCGACCAGAAAAATGTTACGACTCGTTAGGCATCTTGAGGAGACTATTCACGACCATACAGGCGTCACCCCATGACCCTGTGGTGACAGACTAGTCGACTGTAGTCGCCGAAAAAATCACCTAAGTGGGACAGGGGCTTAAGGATTTAAAAAATCACCTAAGTGGGACAGGGGATATTTGTTGCCAAGGTGCAGACTCTTGATTCATTAGTCAAATAGTGAGTGTACAATTTGAAGGCCAGATCATGGATGTTGTTTTTAGCTAGTCGACCGTAACATGATCATGAGATTAAGTGTCATCAAGGTCAAACCTATGTCCTAGTGAAATCGTGGAATGCAAGTTTGGGGAGAATTCCATCAATGAAAGCCCACTTGACTCTAAAACAGATGACCATTCAACATATCCTTCCTCAAGTCCTGTCATATGCTAATCCATCTTATATTGATGGCTCTTCGTGCAAATTCGCCATTTCCATTAAATATCACAAGATTCGCTTTTTGGTCAAAGCAATTCTAAAGAAAGCGACTTTTACATTTTTTTTTTCAAATACAGTACCTGTTGAATTACAAGCTATAAAAAAAATTTAGAAAGAAAAATACATCATTTTGAAGTGATTCGTAAAATCATTTCACTGCATTTCGTTGAAAGAGATCTTAAAATTTCTGGCGGCAAGGTCTGCAGGTGCTGGAATCTGGAGTGAAGCAGAAACTGTTGGGGGTCTCAGCGGCAGCAGCTGAGGAGGGAAATGAATAGTTGACATTTTGGGTAGAGACCCTTCATCTGAAGAATGAGGGGGGGGGGATAGTTAATACGAAGAGGTGAGGGGCAAGGCTGGGACAAGCACTTCCAAACAATAGGTGGATCTAAGTGAAGAGGGTTGATTGGAACGAAGAGTCAGATCAGGGATGGAAAAGTGGAGATAGCGACAGAGGCTGGGAGGGGATAAGCGAAGACAATAAGGGCTGCAGATTATAGAATCTGAAAAGAAAGGAAAAGTGGAACGAAATAAGGGAGGGGGAGGGATGGATGGCAGACGGGAACGGTGGGAGAAGGTGTTAGGTTCTGTGGGTGTTGGGCCGATGAGATAAATGGAGAATGGGAAATAAACTGGGTGATGGGCGTCTGGGAATATGGATGGAAAGAAAGGGGGTATATCTGAGGACTCGGGTAAGATCAGAAGGTGAGAGAAAAAAAAGAGAGGGCAATAAATAAAGGGGGAGTGGTTTACCTGTGACCGGAGAATTCAATATTCACGCTGTTTGGTTGTAGACTGCCAAGGCAGACTATCACAGATTTTCTGTTGAGATGTAAACTAATTTGCCAAAACTCGAAATGGTATCAAATTATCAATCACTGTGCCAAAAGCGGTTTCCATTATTAGATATTTCACAAAACATCTGCTTGGTCTTCATGCTGGGTACACCATGCAAAATTTTCTTTCCATCCAGAACCACTCAAAACAATTTCAACTTTTGCGGAAAAATAAATCGATAGAATTGTTTAGTTTAGTTTAGAGATACAACGCGGAAACAGGCCCTTCGCCCCACCGAGTCCGCAACGACTAGCAATCCCCCGCACATTGACATCATCCTACACACACTAGGGACATTTTTTTTACATTGATACCAAGCCAAGTTACCAAGAAACCTTTGCGTCTTTGGAGTGTGGGAGGAAACCGAAGATCTCGGAGAAGACCTACGCGATCACGGGAGAACGTGCAAACTCCACACATACAGCATTCGTAGTCGGGGTGGATCCCGGGTCTCTGGCGCTGTAAGCACTACAAGGCAACAATTCTACCGCTGCGCCACCATGCCGCCCCAAGTTGCTCAGCAGGGCTAGCAGCATTTGTGAGGAGTGGAACAGTTATCATTTCAGGTGGACACTTCATCAGAAATGATCTTAACTTTCAGCAACGGAGAACATTCCCTTGTCGTGCAATCAGTATCTAGCTTGTTTACCGCAGCTCACTTTTTGTTAGTTCTTTGTTACAATTTTTGGTAATATTTATAATTATATGAATTTAAATCGCAACTATAAATGGCAGAACGGATTATTTAGTAATATTTTAATCTCCACCAAACTTTTCACATTTTCTTTTCTATTTTCTACTTTCTATCTCTATCTTTCTATCTTTAAGTAGGGAAAAAAAGTATAGAAACATATTATATATATTCTTAATATTAGTATGAATACACCTATTATTAGTTGTATGAAAATATTATAGATGTCTTAAATTTGTAATTATATAAAATTGTGCATTTTCAACTATATAATAATTTTGAAATATAAAGTTAATAATAATACAAACACTCTTAATATTATGAAAATATCATGAATATCATAGAAGTTTGGTTAAGATTGGGTATTATGTAGTTATATTAGGGGGGATTTGTATTTGTAAAAAAAAGAAATTTAAAATAAATAAATAAATAAATAAATAAATGGCATACAGTTACATTTTCATGATTTCTCAATACACCGATCAAATTAGAAAACTCTTTGAAAACATCTGCATTTGTTCTTTTTCTGACATGTATGACATCCAAATTGAGATGTTATGCAAAATAACTAATACATTGTAACATCATAAAAACACAGTTTTCTCCCCAAATTAAAATGTATTTAATGTATTTTAAATTATAACATAAAAGTTTCTAATTTAAAGTCTTCGCCTATCATCCGAGCATGAATTTGAGTGAAAGATATACATCAGGGAAGATATATGCGGTGAGAAATTGAAAGTTTTCTGATGATCTGCAAGCAGAATCGGTTACTAAAGTGAGATCTGTGAGTTTCCATCAGGAGACATGCTAAAGATTGAGGCTTCTGTTCATATAGTCACAGTATGGATGCAGATAAGGCACTGGCTTCTGATGCATTGTCCCAACCAATCCTCAGGACAAAGGGAGATGCGGACTGTCCAAGAGGTCACAGGTCGCAACACTCAGTTCAGAAATAATTTGCAGAAAGTGGTTGCAAAGTGCAAAAGAAGCACCATCAACTCATTTTACAAGGTAGACAAAAATGATGGAGAAACTCAACGGGTGATGCAGCATCTATGGAGCGAAGGAATAGGTGACGTTTCGGGTCAAGATCCTTCTTCTGACTGATGTGGGGGTGTGGGGGCGGGAAGAAGAAAGGAAGAGGCGGAGACAGTAGGCTGTGGGAGAGCTGGGAAGGGGAGGGGAATGATGGAGAAAGCAAGGACTACCTGAAATTGGAGAAGTCAATGTTCATACCGCTGGGGTGCAAACTGTCCAAGCGAAATATGAGGTGCTGTTCCTCCAATTTGCGGTAGGACTCTGGCCATGGAGGAGGCCCAGAACAGAAAGGTTGGATTCCGACTGGGAGGGAGACTTGAAGTGCTGGGCCAGCGGGAGATCAGATGGTTAGTGGTTTCGCTAAAACGACTTTCACCCAAAATATCACCTGCCCATGTTACCCAGAGATTCTGCCGAACTTGCTGAGTTCTTCCAGGACTTTGTGGGGTTTTTTTGTGAACTAGCATCCGCAGTTTCTTATTTTCACTCTCATGTGGAATTTGATAATAACATCCATCCATAATTGGGTCCAGTTTCTCAACTGATTAGCTGGACATCTACGCCGGTTCTTTTGAAATATGTGCAATATCCTGATTCCTCAGATTCGTATCAGTGTGCTCAGATAGATTGAGATTGAAGAATTTCCCGCATTTATTGACCACAGCCTACATGAGTTTTGCAAGTTTTTTTTTGGTGTATCCAGAAAAACTTCAGGCAAAAGTAATTAAAATCACAAACATTTATTTCAGGAACGTTTCATTGAGAATATTAATTTTCCTCTTAGAGGACGCTCAGTCTGACAAAATGTGTAATTAAAGAGGTGCGGTACATCTGTCTGATGGTCCACAAATAATTTATTGATGATGGATTTATTTGTCAGTAATTAAAATGTTGAAACAATTTAAATAATGTTTTTTTTTGGTTGAACTAATTGACTTTCTTTCAGATTATAGATTGGGAAACTGCATAAAGCACCAGCTTTGATGTATTTCAGTAAATTACATTATGCAAGAAAATGTCTACGTGTGAGACTTGGGTCAAAATCGTGGTTGGCTCACCTACCACCGTGACCAGCAGGTGGCGCCAGCAATGGCTGCCTCGCCAACAGTCTGTCTGTCTATATATTTTAATTGTACGTGTTAAATGTATGTTTTTAGTGTTTTTTTATGTGGGGGGTGGGGTTGAGGGGTTGGGGGGAAATTTTTCTAATCTCCTTCCTCGAAGGAGATGCAATTTTTTTTCCATCGTATCTCCGTCCGCACTGTGGCCTAACATCGAGGAGTTGGCGGCCTTTGCTGGAGACCGACTTTGGAAGCTCCAACCATGGGAGCCTGCGGATTTACTGTCGTGGAGCTCGCTATCGCTTTGCCAGGAGTCGACCTCGGAGTTCCAACCGTGGGTGCTTGCGGTCTTTAACATCACAGAGCCTGCGGTCTCTAGTCAGAGACCGACTTCGGGAACTCCAAGCCGTGGCTGTTTCGACCACCCTGACGTAGGAGTTTCGATCGCTCCAACGGATGGTTCCACTGCCCTGACCGCGGGAGAAAAACGAGGAAGAAGATTGGACTTTTTTTGCCTTCCATCACAGTGAGGTATGTGGGGAATCCACTGTGGTGGATGTTTATGGTAACTTCGATGTAGTTGTGTGTCTTGTTGCTGTTTGGTAATTCGCATGTCACTGTACCTTAATTGGTTATGTGACAATAAAATACCTTTGAAACCTTTTGAAACTAATCAAAGTGGACGTACAACTTTTTAGTGGGAGGCACATTGTAGCTGGAACTGCCTCTGCTGGAAAAGGCTTTACAAGCAAGTCTGACCTGTAGAAAAACAAAGATGGCACGACACACGATAGAACAGACATCAAGGCTTTTGAAATCTGCACTGGCATCTTGGTCGTGTCTGAAAGTGAGATGAAAATAAGTTCAGTGACCTCAAACAAATGATAAATGCCAGTGAATAGACCGTAGGTCAGCCATGATCACAATGATTAGCCATGATCACAATGAATGGTGGTGCTTGCCAAATGGCCTCCTCTTGCACCTATTTTCTATGTTTCTATGTTTAACAAGTCATATTCCAGCACTGTATTGATGTTCTCAGTTGTTGGTCAATTCACTAGAACCCTGCTCACTCATCTACCCACAATTATAATGAACCAGAACCTATTAAGGTCAGGTCGGGGGGAGTCTCCCCCCCCCCCCCCCCCCCCCCCCCAGCCACGAGTACCATGTAATCCCGTGCTACCTGCTCCATGGTCGGTGACTAAACTGTCTCCCCCACCTGGTTTGCAGGTGAGGATCTCCAAAGATCACGCACAGGTTCTGCTGCAGTCAGCTTAGAAGAGGATTTCAATGGAGTGTCTACAAAGGATATCTGGTGCCGATGAACATGAAATGTTCAGTGAATTGACAGGCCTGATAAAAATCCGAATTGTATGTCAAAGTCACACATATTTGACCAGTGACCAACTTTGTTAACACAGTTACCTGTACATTGAATTATTTTTTAAATGAATGAAGTAAATTGCCACTTGTGCATAAAAGGTCATGTGTGTCTGTAACAATAAACAGGATTAACAGTGCCTTTTCTGGTATTTAGACAATTTTGAAGGAAAATGTATTTTTGTAAAAGTTCCCATGCTGTGTGCTTCATATTGAAAACACACTTTAATCAGGGTGGCAGCATAGTGACATAGCGGTAGGGTTGCTGCCTTACAGCGCTAGAGACCCAGGTTCGATCCTGACTACGCGTGCTTGTCTGTACGAGTTTCGACGTTCTCTCCGTGACCTGAGTGGGTTTTCTCCAAGATCTTCCGTTTCCTCCCACACTCCAAAGACGTTCAGGTTTGTAGGTTAATTGGCTTGCTATTAAAAAAAAAGTAAATATTGTCCCGAGTGCATGTAGGGTACTGTTAATGTGCGGAGATCGCTGGTCGGTGCAGACTCGGTGAGCCGAAGGGTCAGTTTCCGCGCTGTAAGTCTGAACTAAAGAAAACCAAACTAGACATTGTCATTTGATGGTTCTATGAAAATGTTGTCATTGTTTTATTTTGTATCTGTATAACATACATCAGAGTAAAATCAAACATATATGTTTCTTTTTCAGGCTTTAGGAAATCTTTACTTTCTTCATGAGTCTTTGAAAAATACCTATCAATTTGATTTTAAAGGTAAGCTTTGAAGTACTATGGCATACTGATAGTAACCGTACACAGTAGTATAATCATCATTAGTATTAATAATTGGGTGATATTAGTTTTGCTGTTGATACTTAATTGCAGTGTGTTGCCTGAAAGCTTCTTTTTACTGCTGCCATTTTTGGCACATTGCTTAACATAACAGACTTATTTCTGCTCAATTAACAAATTACATTCCTCAAATATCCCAAGGGCGTTCCTTCCTCACAACTTTGATAACAGTTATCTGTACATTGATCAAAACGCATTAGATTGCTTGTTAACTTTGCCTCCTTTTGAAGTGCAGCTTTCCCTTTATCAAATTGTAACGTTTGTAGACCTGTCTGGAAAATGAATTTGTAAATATCTTTGTCTATGAAATGCCGCAGGGAGATCCTCAATTCAAATATTTAAAAATTCTGCCATATTTAGTTAAAAGTGATTATTTAGTTTCCCCCCCCCCCCACCCCAACCCTCTCCCCCACCCCCAAACCCCTCCCCCACCCCCAACATCAGTCTAAAGAAGGGTCTCGACCTGAAACGTTGCCTATTCCTTCCCTCCATAGATGCTGCCTCACCCGCTGAGTTCCTCCAGCATTTTTGTTTACCTTCAATTTTTCCAGCATCTGCAGTTCTTTCTTAAACATTTAGTTTTAATGGTTCATCAATTTAGAAATAATCTACAACAGGTGATTCACACAGATAGAATTAAATCCTCCTTCAGTCCCAGAGGATAGAATATTTGAGCGTATGGCTGTGATTTAAAAAGATTAAAGTTTTTAGTTCATTATTTTGGTGTGAAATAGAATCAATGCAGTACATTAGATCACCCCATTTACGGTTCTATGTAAGATTGCTTTTTGTTTGATAATGAATTTATCCTATTGCACCCCTTCATAATCTTCAATCTCTCCAATAAATTGGCTCTTTAACCTTTTCAACTCTGGTGGAAAACGTCTTGGTGTTTAAAGTCCCCCTTCTTAACTCTAACCTTTACATTATGGCAACATCATAGTGAATCCTTGGGGTGCTGCAAGGCACCAAAGAAATGCACATCTCTGTTTTCTGGGAACAAATGCAGGCATTTGCTTGTGCATTTCATTGGCAAGTCCTCCAACCCTGACGCTACTGAGCATCAGCAATCTAACCTCTGATTGATGCATTGGTGCGCTACCGAGTATATATTGCAGCACCTGAAGATGGTCTCGAACTGAAATGTCACCTATTCCTTCTCTCCAGACATGCTGTATGACCCACTGAGTTACTCCAGCATTTTGTGTCTATCTTCAGTTTAAACCAGCATCTGCAGTTCCTTCCTACATGTGTCTTAAACATTTTGAATAGGTAAACCACAATCTATGCATGCATATGACAATTTAATTTTGGGGCACATGGATATCACTGTGCTCACAGCCCTTATACCTCTCCCACACTCTTGTTCTTTTTCAACTATTTATTCACTTCCCTTGACAGAAAATGAGGAGGAAACAAAGTTTCTGTGCTTGAACTAATAACATAAAGGGGTTGTCCCACTAGGGCGACCTAATCCGCGAGTTCTGGCGAGTTTGCCCTCAAGTCATACCCACAGCATGGTCGACACGATGTCGTAGGAGGTCTTTGTAACTCTTCTTCATGCACGAGAGTAGTCCACGTGTACTTAAGGCCTCAGCTAGGTCGCGGCGTATTTTTCAACATGTTGACAAATGCCCGTAAGAAAAGGTCGCCATGGAAAAAATCGATACTTTTTTTACTCGTAGTAGGTCATCATGTTAGTCATAGGTAATCGAGGGGAATCAAAGGTAGTCATAGATAGTCTTCATCATAGTCGAAGAGAGGTCGAAGGAGATCGAAGGAGGTCGTCTTCACTCCACTATTCTGTGTCCACTTTTCCCAAAGTTAGTCGTAGCTAGTCGTAGCTAGTTGAAGCTAGTCTTCAACATAGTCGAAGGAGGTCGAAGGAGGTCTTCTACAGTCGAAGGAGGATTTTTTCAAACTCACCTAAACTCTTCTAAACTCGCCAATTAGGTCGCCCAAGTTGGGCAGCCCCTTTCGAATGGTGGCAGTCTGAATATGTCATAAAATAGGACCCATCTAAATCATAATGAACCAGAGATAATAAATCAGAATATAGGAAAAGTAGACACAAAATGCAAGAGTAACTTCGGCAGCAACTCTGGATAGAAGGAATGGGTGACGTTTCGGGTTGATACCCTTCTTCAGACAGAGAGTAAGGGTAGAGCAACAACAGAGATAATGAAGGGTAAAGTGTGTGAAAACGAGACATCAAAAGCGATGCAATAAAGGAACATGTAGAATAGATTTAAATACAGAATAGATCATTGTTAGCTAGGAGAAGGAGACAACAAAGCAAACAGAATTAAAATGTAATCTGGAACAGTCAGACTGGTAGAGAGCTGGGATGGGGGAGGGATGGAGGGAGAGGGAAAGTGAGGGTTACTTGAAGTTAGAGAAGTCAATATTCATACTGCAGGGGTGTAAGCTGCCCAAGGCGAAATATGAGGTGCTGTTCCTCCAATTGGCACTGCGCCTCACTCTGACAGTGGAGGAAGCCCAGGACAGAAAGGTTGGTGTGGGAATGGGTGGAGGAGTTGAAGTGTTTAGCAACCGGCAGATCGGGTGGGTTTGGGCAGGCTGACCAAAAGTGTTCAGCGAAACGATCTCCGGTCCTGCGTCTCCGTCTGCAGTTTCTTCCTATACATATAAGAAACATATATTTATTGGCCAATCACATCAAATTATCCTTCATGAGTAAAATATCATAAAGCCCTTTGAGGAAGTAAAAATCTTAAGCGGTGTTGTTGCCCCATCCCCAAGGTCAGTAATCCATCTTTAGCAGAAACCTTATAACACTAATGATATTAAATGTAATATTATGGGGATTGTAATTTTTATCGGTAAATAGAAATCAATTGTTTAACGAATATTTTTTCTGCACTTTTAGTAGTGTAAAATAATGTAATGTACAGTATAAAATTGCTCACTAAATAGAATTGGACTGTAGTAAGTGCATAATTCTTCACGTGGCTTGATTGTATGCTGCTGTGTTGCTTAATGCCCATATGATGGGCCACATAACAAAATCCAATTGATACTCCTCAGTGAAATTCAATCATTTATCTGCACATGCAGAATATTATTGTCAATAGAATGTTAGCCAGCGAAATGGAGGCAACGCATGGTGAACCGCAAAAGGACTAACGTAGGACTGTGCACGTACAGCAGGCAGTGAAGAAAGCTAATGGCATGTTGGCCTTAATAACAAGAGGAGTTGAGTATAGGAGCAAAGAGGTCCTTCTGCAGTTGTAGGGGGCCCTAATGAGACCATACTTAGTGTATTGTGCGCAGTATTGTGTGCATTGTGTGCAGTTTTGGTCCCCTAATTTGAGGTAGGACATTCTTCCTACTGATTGCAGCGTAGGTCCACAAGGTTAATTCCCGGGATGGCGGGACTGTCATATGTTGATAGAATGGAGCGGCTGGGATGTCGAATGAGAGGGGATCTTATTGAAACATATAAGATTATTAAGGGATTGGACATGCTAGAGGCAGGAAACATATTCCCGATGTTGGGGGAGTCCAGAACCAGGGGCCACAGTTTAAGAATAAGGGGTAGGCCATTTAACCATATAACAACTACAGCACGGAAACAGGCCCTCTTGGCCCTTCCAGTCCGTGCCGACCATTTATATTCCCCTAGTCCCATCTAACTGCACTCACGCCATACCCCTCCATTCCCTTCCTGTCCGTATACCTATCCACTTTACTTTTAAATGTTAAAATCGATCCTGCCTCCACCACTTCTGCTGGAATCTCATTCCACACAGCCACCACTCTCTGAGTAAAGAAGTTCCCCCGCATGTTACCCCTAAACTTCTGTCCCTTAATTCTCATGTCATGCCCTCTTGTTTGAATCTTCCCTACCCTCAATGGGAAAAGCTTATCCACGTCAACTCTGTCTATCCCTTTCATCATTTTAAAGCCCTCAATCAATTCCCCCCTTAACCTTCTGCGCTCCAAAGAATAAAGACCTAACTTGTTCAACCTTTCTCTGTAACTTAGTTGCTGGAACCCAGGCAACATTCTAGTAAATCTCCTCTGTACTCTCTCTATTTTGTTGACATCCTTCCTATAATTAGGCGACCAAAATTGTACACCATACTCCAGAATTGGTCTTACCAATGCCTTGTACAATTTTAACATTACTTCCATACTCCTATATTCAATGCTCTGATTTACAAAGGCCAGCACACCAAAAGCTTTCTTTACCACCCTTACTACATGCGATTCCACCTTCAGGGAACTATGCAAAGTTATTCCTAGATCCCTCTGTTCCACAGCATTCCTCAATTCCCTACCATTTACCATGTACGTCCTATTTTGATTTGTCCTGCCAAGATGTAGCACTTCACACTTATCAGCATTAAACTCCATCTGCCATCTTTCAGCCCACTATTCCAAATGGCCCCAATCTATCTGTAGACTTTGAAAATCTACTTCATTATCCACAACACCACCTATCTTAGTATCATCTGCATACTTACTTATCCAATTTTCCACCCCATCATCCAGATCATTGATGTACATGACAAACACCAGTGGACCCAACACAGATCCCTGAGGCACCCCCTGGTCACCGGCTTCCAACCTGACAAACAGCCATCCACCATTACACTCTGACATCTCCCATTCAGCCACTGTTGAATCCATCTTGCTACTCCTCCATTAACACCCAAAGATTGAACCTTCTTAATCAACCTTTTATGGGGAACCTTGTCAAAGGCCTTGCAGAAATCCATATAGACAACATCCACTGCTTTACCCTCATCAATTTCCCTAGTAACCTCTTCAAAAAATTCAAGAAGGTTTGTCAAACATGACCTTCCAGGCACAAATCCATGTTGACTGTTCCTGATCAGACCCTGTTTATCCAGATGCTTACATATATTATCTCTAAGTATCCTTTCCATTAATTTGCCCACCACTGACGTCAAACTAACAGGTCTATAATTGCTTGGTTTATTCTTTGAACCCTTTTTAAACAATGGAACAACATGCGCAGTACGCCAATCCTCCAGCACTATTCCAGTTTCTAATGACATTTGAAATATTTCTGTCATTGCTCCTGCTATTTCTACACTAACTTCCCTCAATGTCCTAGGGAATATCCTGTCAGGACCTGGAGACTTATCCACTTTTATATTTTTCAAAAGTGTCAGTACTTGCTCCTCTTTGAATCTCATAGTTTCCATAGCTACTCTACTTTTTTCCCTTACCTCACAGAGTTCAATATCCTTCTCCATAGTGAATACCGAAGAAAATAAATTGTTCAATATCTCCCCCATCTCTTTTGGCTCTGCAGAATGCTGTCCATTCTGGCTCTCTAATGGTCCAATTTTATCTCTCGTTATCCTTTTGCTATTAATATATCTGTAGAAACCCTTTGGATTTACTTTCACCTTTCTTGCCAAAGCAACCTCATATCTTCTTTTAGCCTTTCTATTTTATTTCTTAAGATTCTTTTTACATTCTTTATACTCCTCTAGCACCTCATTTACTCCATGCCTCCTATAATTATTGTAGATATCTCTCTTTTTTTGAACCAAGTGTCCAATTTCCCTTGAAAACCATGGCTCTTTCCAATTTTTACTATTTCCTTTCAACCGAACAGGGACATAAAGATTTTGTACTCTTACTATTTCCCCTTTAAATGTTCTCCATTTCTCTTCTACATCCTTCCCATAAAACAAAATGTCCCAATTCACTCCTTTTAAATCCTTACGCATTCCCTCAAAGTTAGCCTTTCTCCAATCAAAATTAGAACGGAGATGAGGAAAAACCTTTTCATCCAGAGAGTTGTAAATATCTGGAATTCCCTGCCTCAGAAGGCAGTGGAGGCCAATTCTCTGGATGCTTTTAAGAGAGAGTTAGATAAAGCTCTTAAAGATAGCAGAGTCAGTGGATATGGTGAGAAGGCAGGAACGGTGTACAAATATTTGAAGATCAGCCATGATCACAGTGAACAGCGGTGCTGGCTCGAAGGGCCGAATGGCTTACTCCTGCACCTATTGTCTATTGTCTAAAGTCCAGAAGGTAGTTTAGAGATACAGAGTGGAAACGGGCCCTTTGGCCCACCGAGTCTGTGTCGTCCAGCGATCCCCGCACATTAACACTACCCTACACACAACAGGGACAATTTGCACATACCAAGCCAATTAACCTACAAACCTGTACGTCTTTGGAAGGTATCAGGAGCAAGCAATGTTTGTTAAGTTGCAAGGTTTGTGGATTGAGACTTACTATGTTCCAGGCTCTCCGTGTGTGTCTATACTTGTCTCCGCTGGACTATGCAAGTGTGAGAAATGATGTGTGGAATGGTCTTGGCAAATTGAATATTACCTTTTTGGAAAATCCCAAACTGTGGGTCATTTAAGGAAGAAATAAAGCAACATTTTTCTCTCGGAGAGTCATAGGTCTGTGGGACTCAGTTCCTCAAAAGGCAGTGGAAGTAGCATCTTTGAATATTTTTAAGTCAGAGGTTGACAAATTATGGCTGAGCAAATGGGTGTAAGGTTAGTGGGAGGTCGGCGGAAATGCAGATTTGAGTTTAGAATCAGTTGTGGAGCAGGTTTGAGCTGCTGATGGTGCCCTCCTCCCCTAATTTGTATTTTTGTCTCTCCACGAATCCAGATAGTAAACAGCCACCCACAAAAATCAGTGCTGTCAACACCCAGGAAGTTTCTAAGATGTGCACTGAAGATAGACGCAAAATGCTGGAGTAACTCAGCGAGACAGGCAACATCTCTGGAGAGAAGAAATGGGTGACGTTCTCGTTTCCCTCTCCCCTGACTCTCAGTCTGAAGAAGTTGTCTTAACCCAAAATGTCACCCATTCCTTCTCTCATGAGATGCTGCCTTTCCGCTGAGTTACTCCAGCATTTTGTATCTATCTTTAGTGTAAACCAGTAGTTCCTTCCTACACAGTTTCTAAGTTGTGTGGATAGGCTCTTTTATAGGCCCTGCTAGACTATTTTCGGTGGATATTTTTAGACATTAATTGCAATGACACCAATGTAACTGCACTTCCATAAAAGGGCCCAGTGCAGACAATGAAAAATGGTTTAAAATCAATGTAATCTCTCTCTTGAAAATTATTTTGGAGTTCCCTCTTTACCGCTGTAATTTGGCAGAACGTTCATCTAGATAAAGAAACTATCCATTAAATTTGGCCAAGATTATGGCAGAGGAGTCAGAATGTTTGAAAGTTAGCAAGAAGAATGTTAGCTTGAACTATCTCTCCAGTTGTAGCTGTGTTGGAGACAATATTCCCTTTTAAATTCTGAGAAAGATGATATCAAAATTGTTAGTCTGACATTTATTAAATACCACATTTAGTGATGGGTAAAGTTGGTTCAAACTAAATATGTAGTGGGTTAATCTCAAACATTTTCATATCAAATGAAAGCCGGTAGCTGCAACTTGTCACGGCTTCGGGAAGAATCTGCAAATGTTCTATTGAAGATGTTCAGTCACGTTGCTGATTGTTGGGTTTAATTTATCTTCCGTGTGCTTTCTTTCTCGAAGCTAAAAAGTACAAAAAAGTAACGGGTAAAGAAATCTACTCAGAAACATTAGAAAGCACACCAATGCTGGAAAAGGAAAAGTTTCCACAACATTACTTCCCTGAGGTAAGTCGTGTATTGTCTTCCCCCCACACTAAACATGCAAGGTCAACTCGTAAAGTTGTAAAGTTTTATTGCTGTTCTTGTTCCTCTGAGAGGTGGTATTATGCAAAAAGATTCTAAGTAGGATATCTGCTGTGGGATATATGCAAGTGAATTGCAGAGCAAGAGGTGAAGAGAGAGATTCCCCATTGTTGCTTTGTGGATTGTTTTAATTATATGACCGTGTTGTGATAGTTTCTACACTTCAGTAGAGTCATAGAAGTATTCTTTCAGAAACTGGGGATGCTCAGGACTGTCGTGACCTGATGTCATGTGGCATAATCAACATTACTTCTGGGTCATAATATAAGTTACAAAAACATAACTGGAGAAAACCCATTTGTGGTGGCGTATGTGTGCAGCTTCCATAAAACCGGTATTTGCTGTATTCTTGTGTGCGACTTTGCAACTGCTCTCCCGGTTTTAAAATTTGGTGTGGACATCCCTCAGTGATTTTAGCTCCTCTTCTCTTCCACGTAAATTAAGTTTTTGCAAAGCTTCTCTGCTTTGCTTTCAAACATTGACCCAAATTTGTTGCATCATTTGAGATAATATAACTTGGAGACTGTTCTATTGTGTGGATCATTTAATATTGTTTTCAGCTGTGTTAATAAAATCAGAGTATTCATATCTGGTAAACATATATAGAAAACATCGCTTTTAATCTTAATAATAACCTATTCCATTGCACAACTGACAGATATGCAAATGATCCTCTCAATTGCTTTAAGACTGATTTCTTTCTCTTTATTACTGCCGCTTAAAGATGATCTAAAAGTAATTACATTGATTGAGGTATAATGCAATCCAAAATAATTACAATTCACTGCATATAAAACTAACAAAACTTTTCATGGTGATTTATTATACCTCTTGGCTGTATATGAATCTCAAATGATGCCTTTGGGACCAGCACTTGAGATAATGTTAGGCTATTTAAAAAGAACAGATTTGTGTAGTCTATCAGACCTGAATAATTTTTAACAGTAGTGAGAAATTGGTTGTTATCATACATCACAGATACTGCTCAAAGCTCTTATGAAAGATGAATTAATTTCACTAATGCTTCAATGTGAACCTTTCATGAACAAAGCTGGACGGGGATAACCTTGTAGGGGTCCCTAGTTTTTCAATAGTGATTTATGTCATCTTTTAATAAAGGAAACAGCCTGTATATAACCCATCTGCCGTGCAAAGAAGGGACACTGGCTTGGACTGCATGGTTTTTTTTTTAAACTTCCATTTTTATTTAATGCTACAACATGATGAAAGGTTTCAAGGAGACTAATGTAAGCCCGGTTTACAATCGGTGTTGCAAAATTGATTAGTAATTCCAGCCCTAAATTATACAGAACCCCCTCCCCAACCCCATCAGTAATTGTCATCATCAAGATGGATTACTATGAAGAAGCTACTGAAGGAATGGAGAAAACATATATGTGGACATTTTCCTGTATACCCTTTAAAGATTTCATGAGAACCAGATGGCACTGTTAGGATGCTTTGCATCTCACATTTGCCGGTTCAGTCAGAGGCATAAAGTTTAGATTTGGAAGGATCTCATTTTTTTTCTCTTTTAAAATACTCCCCAAATTATACCATTCATTGGCTAAAGCTCCCAGAAAAGCTTTGCTCTTGAGCCTCAGCAGTCCTGATCCACAAAGAAGCACAAACGAGAGATTATGTCCCTTTTTTCTTCGTATTCTCTCATTTATGGGCAGTATTTACATTCTGCATGGCATAAAGGAGTGAATTGGGACACTTTGTTTCATGGGCAGGATGTAGAAGAGAAATGGGGGACATTTGAAGGGGAAATTGTAAGAGTACAGAATCTTTATGTCCCTGTTAGTTTGAAAAGAAATAGTAAAAATTGGAAAGAGCCATGGTTTTCAAGGGAAATTGGACACTTGTTTCAAAAAAAGAGAGATATCTACAATAATTATAGGAGGCATGGAGTAAATGAGGTGCTAGAGGAGTATAAAGAATGTAAAAAGAATCTTAAGAAAGAAATTAGGAAGGCTAAAAGAAGATATGAGGTTGCTTTGGCAAGAAAGGTGAAAGTAAACCCAAAGGGTTTCTACAGCTATATTAATAGCAAAAGGATAACGAGGGATAAAATTGGACCATTAGAGAACCAGAATGGACAGCTATCTGCAGAGCCAAAAGAGATGGGGGAGATATTGAACAATTTCTTTTCTTCGGTATTCACCAAGGAGAAGGATATTGAACTCTGTGAGTTAAGGGGAAAAAGTAGAGTAGCTATGGAAACTATGAGATTCAAAGAGGAGGAAGTACTGACACTTTTGAAAAATAAAAAAGTGGATAAGTCTCCAGGTCCTGACAGGATATTCCCTAGGACATTGAGGGAAGTTAGTGTAGAAATAGCAGGAGCTATGACAGAAATATTTCAAATGTCATTAGAAACGGGAATAGTGCCGGAGGATTGGCGTACTGCGCATGTTGTTCCATTGTTTAAAAAGGGTTCAAAGAATAAGCCTAGCAATTATAGACCTATTAGTTTGACGTCAGTGGTGGGCAAATTAATGGAAAGGATACTTAGAGATAATATATATAAGCATCTGGATAAACAGGGTCTGATCAGGAACAGTCAACATGGATTTGTGCCTGGAAGGTCATGTTTGACAAACCTTCTTGAATTTTTTGAAGCGGTAACTAGGGAAATTGATGAGGGTAAAGCAGTGGATGTTGTCTATATGGATTTCACTAAGGCCTTTGACAAGGTTCCCCATGGAAGGTTGGTTAAGAAGGTTCAATCTTTGGGTGTTAATGGCGGAGTAGCAAGATGGATTCAACAGTGGCTGAATGGGAGATGTCAGAGAGTAATGGTGGATGGCTGTTTGTCAGGTTGGAAGCCGGTGACAAGTGGGGTGCCTCAGGGATCTGTGTTGGGTCCACTGTTGTTTGTCATGTACATCAATGATCTGGATGATGGGGTGGAAAATTGGATAAGTAAGTATGCAGATGATACTAAGATAGGTGGTGTTGTGGATAATGAAGTAGATTTTCAAAGTCTACAGAGAGATTTGGGCCATTTGGAAAAGCGGGCTGAAAGATGGCAGATTGAGTTTAATGCTGTTAAGTGTGAAGTGCTACATCTTGGCAGGACAAATCAAAATAGGAAATACATGGTAAATGGTAGGGAATTGAGGAATGCTGTGGAACAGAGGGATCTAGGAACAACTGCATAGTTCCCTGAAGGTGGAATCACATGTAGATAGGGTGGTAAAGAAAGCCTTTGGTGTGCTGGCCTTTATAAATCAGAGCATTGAATATAGGAGTAGGGAAGTCATGTTAAAATTGTACAAGGCATTGGTAAGACCAATTCTGGAGTATGGTGTACAATTTTGGTCGCCTAATTATAGGAAGGATGTCAACAAAATAGAGAGAGTACAGAGGAGATTTACTAGAATGTTGCCAGGGTTCCAGCAACTATGTTACAGAGAAAGGTTGAACAAGTTAGGTCTTTATTCTTTGGAGCGCAGAAGGTTAAGGGGGGAATTGATTGAGGTCTTTAAAATGATGAAAGGGATAGACAGAGTTGACGTGGATACGTTTTTCCCATTGAGGGTAGGGAAGATTCAAACAAGAGGGCATGACATGAGAATTAAGGGACAGAAGTTTCGGGGTAACATGAGGGGGAACTTCTTTACTCAGAGGGTGGTGGCTGTGTGGAATGAGCTTCCAGCAGAAGTGGTGGAGGCAGGATCGATTTTAACATTTAAGAGTAAAGTGGATAGGTATATGGACGTGAAGGGAATGGAGGGGTATGGTCTGAGTGCAGGTAGATGGGACTAGGGGAAAACAAATGGTCGGCACGGACTGGAAGGGCTGAGAGGGCCTGTTTCCGTGCTGTAATTGTTATATGGTTATATGGTTATAATTGACGTTTTTTTTTAGCCTCACCACTGCCAGAAATCTGACATGGGAGCTGTTGCTGAGGAAATATGAACTTCCCAATCCTTGGCCTGAGCTTTGCTGCATCAGTGCTTGATTGAAAAGAGTGGACTTACAGTCCAGCTATTTTAATAACTTAACTGAATGACCAGTCAGTTCTTCTGGAGAATAGGATGGTCTCAATGTGCTGGCTTCAATGGGAACTGAGATTGTACAATAATTCCCACTCAATTAAGCCCCAGTTTGCACTGAGCTGCTTATAGACTGGGGCTTGTTGAGTCTCAGATATCAGGATATCCGCCACTTTGCTCCATGACTGATGAGTCCATCATAGTAGAGTCCAGCAGTGTGTTTCCGCCCAGTAGTTCTGACCAGTGGCTCTGACATCTACCATCGTAAAGTGCTTCAAGAGATTCCTGATGGCGCCATTAACTCCAGTCAGCCTGGATCCACTGCAGTTTGCCCACCATTGCAACACGTCAACAGCAGATGTCAATTCCGTGGCCCTAAAACCATCTCTGGAACACCTAGGCAACAAAAACTCCTACGTTAGACTCCTACTTATCGAATATACCTCTGCCCTCTATAGCAATAATTGCATCCAAATTCTTCTCCAAACTTCATGACCCCCTCTGCCACTGGATCCTCGACTTCCTGACCTACAGACCTCAATCAGTGCTGATAGGTCACACCACTTTCTCCACAATAAGTCTCTACTCTGGTGCCCGCAAGGAAGTTTTCCCAGTTCCCGCCCAAACTTAAGAAGGGTCTTGACCCGAAACGTCACCTATTCCTTATTCCCAGAGATGCTGTCTGACCCAGTGAGTTACTCCAGCATTTTGTGTCTATCCCTGTGCACTCAGGACTCTATGACCAAATTTGGACTCTAATTCCATCTTCAAGTTTGCAGATGACACCACAGTGGTGGGCCACATCATAAACAAGGATGAGATGGATTATAGGGAGGAGATAGAGAACTTGGTAACTTGGTCAATAACCTTTCCCTCAATGTCAGCAAGATGAAGGACCTAGTTATCAAATTCAGGGTGCATGGTGGACGGAGTACATGCCCCTATCAGCAGTACATGCCCCTATCACCGAAAGGTCTGAATGACAATAAAGGAATCTAATCTAATAATTTAATAATGGTGCGGAAGTGGAAATGGTTGAGAGCTTCACGTTTCTTGATGTTAATATTACCAATGATCTGTTGTGGACCAACTGCATTGATGTGACAGCCAAGAAGAGGAGACTGAGGAAATTCTGCACAGCTCCAGTGATTCTGGAACCATGGAAAGCATACTGAATAGGAAGAAACTGCAGATGCTCGTTTAAACCGGATAGACACAAAAGGCTGGTCAGATAGCATCACTGGAGAAAAGGAAAACGTGACGTTTCGGGTCTTCAGACCATTCTGTTGGGTTGCATCACGGTTTGGGAACAACATCAGTGAGTTTTAGATGTAGCCCGGCCCATCACGCCGACCACACATCCCACCATTGACTCCTACACTTCACGCTGCCACGGAAAAGCAGCCAGCAAAATCAAAGATGTATCCCATCCCGGCCATTAATTCTTCTCCCCTGCTCCTGCCCAGCAGAAGGTACAAAAGCTTGTAAGCGTACACCACCAGACTCACGAACAGCTTCTTCCCCTCCATTATCAGCCTTCTGAACGGTTCTTCCATAAACTAGGGTACTGTTCGATTCACCGTTACCCCATTGAGGACATTGGACTTTGCCTGAGGAACTAATGCACTACATTGCGTTATAATGCTGAGAGCTACATTCTGCACTCCCCTTTGCTCTATCTATTTTACTTGATTTTGAACTGATTGAATCTATGTGTGGTACATCTGATCCATTTGGATGGCATACAAAACAAAGCTTTTCACATTTCATTGGTACCGAGACAATAATAAACCAAACCCTAAAACAGTTGACAGATCACCAGAGACCCGGGTTCGATCCTGACCACTGATGCTGCCTGTGTAGAGTTTGTACGTTCTTCACTTGACCTGCGTGGGTTTTCTCTGGGTGCTCCGGTTTCTTCCCAAACTCCAAAGACATGTGGGTTTGTAGGTCAATTGGTTTCGGTAACGATTGTAAATTGTCCCTAGTGTGTATAGGGTAGCGTTAACGTGCGGGGATTGCTGGCCGGCGAGGACTCAGTGGGCCGAAGGGCCTGTTTCCGTGCTGTATCTCTAAAGAGTTTAAAACCTGCCTATCCATTCCAATGTCATTGCGACTGATGTAAGATCAGGGATTCTACTCCAATGAGTGCAGTTTCTGGCGATTTGGAGAACAGCTAGATTTCTTGAAACATTTCTATTTGTGTTTAATGTATTTTTAACTTTTTAAAAATTTATTTTAGTAGTTTTTTTCTGTCACAATTTTAACTTGGAATTTCAGTCAGATACATAGATACATAGACAATAGTTGCAGGAGTAGGCCATTCGGCCGTTCGAGCCAACACCACCATTCAATGAGATCATGGCTGATCATCCGCAACCAGTACCCCGTTACTGCCTTCACCCCATATCCCTTCATTCCGCTAGCCCCAAGAGCTCTATCTAACTCTCTTTTGAATGCATCCTGTGAATCGGCCTCCACTGCCTACTGAGGCAGAGAATCGCACAGATTCACAACTCTCCATGTGAAAAACTTTTTCCTCATCTCAGTGCTAAATGGCCTACCCCTTATTCTTAAACTGTGGCCCATGGTTCTCGACTCCCCCATCATCGGGAACATGTTTCCTGTATCTAACGTGTCAAATCACTTAATAATTGTATGTGTTTCTATAAGCTCCCCTCTCATCCTTCTAAATGAATGCATGCCCAGTCGCTCTATTCTTTCATTATATTACAGTCCCACCATCCCGGGAATTAACCTCGTGAACCTACGCTGTGCTCCCGCAATAGCAAGAATGCCCTTCCACAAATCTACAAACTTTAAAATAGCTCGTAAACTTAGACAGTAGATGAGGTTCTGCACCATCCTTTGCCTCCAATAAAAGGGCATTTGGAGGGAGGACCACAGGAGTCTCCCATCTGAAGCCACCTGACCACGGATAGGCACAAAGTGCTGGAGTAACTCAGCAGGACAGGCAGCATATCTGATCTTTCCCTCCGGGGATGCTGCCTGTCCTGCTGAGTTACTCCAGCATTTTCTGCCTATCTTCAGTGTAAACCAGCATCTGCAATTCCTCCCTACACACCTCCTGGCCACGGCTCACCAGGTGCCCCCTGAATACAAAGGGTCAGCTTCATCGATTCCCTGTATCTGGTGAATGAGTGATTAGAGTGGGTGACTGGCAGGATCTAGTTCAATTCATCTCCTTGTGCTCAGTTGTTGCTGATTCCAGCCCGAGGATTTTTCATCCTCCCTGTTGACGGATGACATTTATGGACCGTCAGGTGTAAATGAGGAAATAATAACCTGCACCCCTGTTCTCTCAGTTTCCACCATACTTACGCTCGCTTCACCTTTACAATTCCCACCCACTGAGGTTCAGCGCTACCTCGTAGGGGACAGTACATTTTAAACAATAAAGCTGCTTCAGGTTTTGTTATGAATTTTCTCTGCTATGACCACATGCGTTATCATCTGTCATTCTGCGGCTTGCCCCTTCATTGCCAGAGCAATCATATTTCATATTGGGAATTTAATTCCTTTCTGCTAAGAAGAAGAAATAGTTCAGAGACAGGCGACACGGTGGTGCAGCGGTAGAGTTGCTGCCTTACAGCACTTACAGCGCCAGAGACCCGGGTTCAATCCTGACGACGGGTGCTTGTCTGCATGGAGTTTGTGCGTTCTCCCCGTGACTGTGTGGGTTTTCTTCAAGATCTTCAGTTTTCTCCCCTACGCCAAAGACGTGCATGTTTGGAGGTTAATTGGCTTGGTATAAATGTAGAGTGGCCCTAGTCTGTGTTGGATCGTGTTAAAGTGCGGGGATCGCTGGTCGGCGTGGTCTCGGTGGGCCAAGGGGCCTGTTTCCACACAGTATCTATAAACTAAACTAAACTAAATCACCTGCCAATGTTCTCCAAACAGAATATTGACTCCCTCTATGTATTCACCAATTGGTGTTTCCATCTCTTCCCGATAGTTTGTGGCAGTTATCATTGGCTTCATGTGCCTCAGAGCACTAAAACCACCCAATAGTGGACATGCAGCTACATTACCTGAACTAAAGAGGGGAATTTCCACATCTGAGTCAGAGAATCACAATGGACATCGTGGGCTTTGGATTAAAACGTACTGGCCTGCTGGTTGGTGCAACTTTCCTTCCACATCATGAAACCAGAGCTCCCAGAGAAAACCCATATCACAGGGAGAACATACAGACACCATATAAACAGCACCCATAGTATCGAACCCGGGTCTCTGGTGTTGTAAGACAGCAATACTACCCCTGCGCCACTGTGCCACCTCAATAATAATTGTAATAATGGAGAATCGAGCCACACCGAAACTCATTAAACCAACAAAGCATAAATAACATGCATTCCAAAAATATTTGCAGAGAGAGCATACTTTAACTCCTGCATTGAGGAGTTCAAGAGATACTTATTTGCTGAACTATGGAAGACATCAAGTAAGTTGTTGTTCAAGAGATTGGTTTTGAAGCATTGAAGAAGAGGACGTTCAGGTGCTGAAGAAAAAGGAACGGAAGGATATCTTGAAACAGTGAGATGTAGTGAGGTAGGAGGAGGTTGAATGTTGGCATGGAATTCCTTGACCATGTGTCCGATTTTGGAGCTGTAAACTGTAGATCAAGGATGAGACACCATCTTTACTCAGAGCACTAAAACCACCCAATAGTGGACATGCAGCCTACACCACCTTATGAGATAATATTGAGATGCGAAAGTAAGAGCATCTTACTGCATGAATGGAGAAGATGACTGCATACCATGTGAATTATTACAAAAGGGACTGAAAGATAAAGTGGTTAAGAAGGAACTGCAGATGCTGGAAAATCGAAGGTAGACAAAAATGCTGGAGAAACTCAATGGGTGATGAGAATGTGGGATAACATAGAACAATTGTAAATGGGTGATGATGGTCGGCATGGACTCAGTGAGCTGAAACGCCTGTTTCCAAGCTGTGTATCCAAACTAAAGGAAATAAAAGGAAAATCAAAAACATTACAGAAAATGCTCAGCAGGTCAGGCAGCACCTGTGGGAAAAGAAACTGATTTTAATGTTTCAGGTCAGGTGTCCTTTTGTCAGAATGGGATTTCATTTGAATGGAGGTAGGGTGGAAAGAAACATAGTCAAGGTATGTGGCTGTGGAAGTTTGTATGCTTGTAATGGACAGCCTATCCCCTAAGGTAGAGATAGAGAGATCCTCGTAAAGGTGAAACTTGAGTGGAAATTGGAAACAAGAGTTTTGACATTTTTGAGTTCTGATGACAAGTCTCTAACATGAAGCATTAAAAACATAGAAACATAGTAAAATAGGCGCAGGAATAGGCCATTCGGCCCTTTGGGCCAGCACCGCCATTAAATATGATCATGGCTGATCATCTAAAATTAGCCTCCACAGCTTTCTGTGGCAGAGAATTTCACAGACTTACAACTCTCTGGGTGAAAAAGGATTTCCTCATCTCAGACCTAAATGGCCTACCCCTTATTCTTAAACTGTGATCCCTGTTTCTGGATTCTCCCACCATCATGAACATTTTTCCTGTCCAATCCTTCAAGAATTTTATTTGTTTTTATGAGATCTCCTCTCATCCTTAGCGGAGTCAAGGGATATGGGGAGAAGGAAAGAACGGGGTACTGGTTGTGGATGATAAGCCATGATCACAGTGAATGGCGGTGCTGGCTCGAAGCGGAAAATGGCCTACTCCTGCACCTATTATCTATTGTCCTAAATTCCAGTGAATACAAGCCCAATCGACCCATTATTTCATCATATGTCAGTCCCGCTATCCCAAGAATTAACTGTGTGAACCTACGCTGCTCTTCCTCAATAGCAATAATGTCCTCCCTCAAATCATGAGTCCAAAATTGCACACAATACTCCAGGTGCAGTCTCACCAGGGCCCTGTACAACTGCAATAGGACCTCCTTGCTCCTAAACTCAAATGGCCTTCAATGCGAGATCTTCAGTTGGCTTTCTTCACTGCCTGCTGTACCTGCATACTTACTTTCAGTAAAAAGCCTTTGACAAGGTCCCACACAAGAGATTAGTGTGCAAAATTAGAGCTCATGATATTGTGGGTAGGGTATTGACATGGATAGAGAAGTGGTTGGCAGACAGGAAGAAAATTGTAGGAATTAACAAGTCCTTTACAGAGTAACGGGCAGTGACTAGTGGGGTTCCGCAAGGCTGGTCTATAATTCCCCGTTTTCTCTCTCCCTCCTTTCTTAAAAAGTGGAGTTACATTGGCTACCCTCCAGTCCACAGGAACTGATCCGGAGTCCATGGAACATTGGAAAATGATCACCAATGCATCCATGATTTCTAGGGCCACTTTCTTGAGTACTCTGGGATGCAGAACATCAGGCCCTGGGGATTTATCTGCCTTCAGTCCCAACAGTTTACCTAAAACCATTTCCTGACTCATGTGGATTCCCTTCAGTTCTTCCCTCGCACTTGATCCTCACCATTTTCCACCATTTTCTGTTTTAATTTTAGGTTATTTATAGATTGTAATTTAGGATAACACACCTCGGAGTGTTTTACAGTCAAGCATTGTGATAGACTGAGCAAGTACCAAAGGAAAGGTGCAACCATTTTGTCTGATCCTCTGGATAGGATGCTGAACAACTATGCGTCATGGTGACAAACCTATGGAGTGTAATCATGATTTTAGGCAAGGTAACACATTCAGGGGCTCCAGAGGAAATGGGAGTGCAGTGCTGGAATGTGAGTTGGAAAGGACTAATGTGTGTAATGCAACTTTGCAAGAAGGAACAGACAGCAATAGTTTGAAAGGCAAAGACACAGAACCTGAGGAAAGGAAACTTTGACATAATCCGAGCATGTATGTTGAATAGTCAGGGCACAGTGTTGAATGCTCAAGACCAGAGTTGGAATCTTTGTGGTAGGAAGTAACTGCAGATGCTGGTTTGAAACGAAGATAGACACAAAAAACTGGAGTAACTCAGGGTGAAAGGCAGCATCTCTGGAGAGAAGGAATGGATGATGTTTTGGGTCGAGACTCTTCTTCAGACGGGTATTTGCATACTGGCATGGACGCAATCTGCTGGGTGACTTCCTGTGTCATAATTTGTCTGAGTCACAAAAGAGATTGAAGGAGCAATAGATGAGTTCAGGTAAATGAGTTTGGGTCAGTACTGGTGTAAGTGACTATTGGGAACAGAGGGAAGGCAGGAAAGGAGATTTAGGAACAGTTGTATGAATGTTTAACTTTAGAGGAGAGGAAATCTTCGAGCATTTCATATTGTGAGTGTATTTGAGAGCAGAAGAGGTGGGGCAATGAATGCATTAATCCACTAATATCCAACAGCATTTAATTTAAAAGTAACTTGCAAAATAGAGAAAACAAAGGACTCATTAACATTGAGTGGTGATGATCCCGTTGCCAGTGGAAATAATAAAATAAAAGACTAATTATTTCCAACCATTCTCAGCTGAAGGACCCATTCAAGTCGATTCATAAAATTATGCTGAATGCTCTTTGACATGATAAATATGAGAACGATTAAAAGGGGCTTTGTTAGTAAATAACAGCAAATAATTCACATGATAATTTGTGCGCTGTTAAAAATATGCTTCTGGTTTACTTTTAAATGTTTGTCATGTAAAAAATGAAATATATCATTTGAGCCGTAATGCAATCACAATAAAGAGCTTAGATGAATTCATGTTGGTAAACAACTTAGTTTGACATTAAATTAGGCAGCTGGTCTTCCCCTCGTGCTCACACCAATCAGATGTGAATCATTGACCATTAATTCTCACAATCTTCCCTGATGTTATTAGAATAAAGATGGGTCACCACAAACTGTATTCGCTATTATTATATAGACACAAAATGCTGCAATACCTCAGCAGAACAGGCAGCATCTCTGGAGAGAAGGAATGGGAAACGTCACCCATTCCTTCTCTCCAGCGATGCTGCCTGTCCCACTGACTTACTCCAGTATTTTGTGTCTTTCTTTGATTTAAACCAGCATCTGCAGTTCTTTCCTTCACTATTATAATGTTTGCATTGAACTATAACTGGAAGAACAGTAAATATAATTATGGAAAGAAAAGTGCTATTTAAAATCTGTACAAGAATGTTAATCTTGATACGGCATTTAGTTACAGTTTAGAAAACAGAAACATAATATGATGTTTATATGTTTAAACCTTGAACTTTGGCTAGACAAGCAGCATGATTTCAATCAGCGTGACGTTTTTAGTTTTGGGACATATCTAATCAATTTGTGTAGCTGTTTGAATCGGCTGCTCAATTACATGCACTGATGTGATCAGCATCACCTGATATATCTAATGCTATTAATTTACTGCATCAGCTGATGATCATTAATTGAGCAATGCTGTTTGGTAAACGGTTAACTATCCTGTTCTTCTTTATTTTTATAATCTGACTTGCTGACTATTTTTCCTCTGGGTTACGGAATTACTCCCATTTTACGCCCAACAGCATTAAAATAGCTCAAAGTTAATTTCTGGTACTGTGTGAATGATTTTCTGATTATTGTAGAATGACGCAACACAGAAGTAAACCAGTGAAGGAATAGGTGACGTTTGTATCGAGACCCTTCTTCGGAATGAGAGGCAGGGGTGAGGGAAACTAGAAGTGTGAAATGGTTCAGAACAAATAGGAGATCCGGGTTCGATCCCGACTCCGGGTGTTGTCTGTACGTTCTCCCCGTGACCTGTGTGGGTTTTCTCCAAGATTCTCGGTTTCCTCCCTCACTCAAAAGACGTACAGGTTTGTAGGTTAATTGACTTGATGTATGTATAAAGTGTCCCTAGTGTGTGTAGGAGAGTGTTAATGTGCGAGGATCGCTTGTCGGTGTGGACTTGGTGGGCCGAAGGGCCTGTTTCTGCGCTGTATCTCTGAACAAAACTAAAATTGGAGCCGGCACTGATGACCAAGGAAAGTTAGAGCCCACAAAGATCCATGGTTGAAACGTCGCCTCTTCCTTTTCTCCCAAGATGCTGCCAGACCCGCCAAATCATTCCAGCATTTTGTGTCTTTCTTCGGAGCAAATCAGCATCTGCAGTTCCTACCTACACAGTTTGGATCAGTAAACAAATTGTCAATTTGCATCACATGGAATGAGATTATGGGGATGGTGCCAGTTCTTCTGCTAGTCTCTACCTTCTATCCTTGTTGCAGTTTGGGATCTGCCATTCAGAGTAATCACTGGATTTTTGTCACATACGTCCTTGGAAGTTTCAGTTTTGACAGATTCATCGTTTGGGGACTCCACTGTTAACACGGTCACTGAGACAGTGATTGATCCCAGGGAGTTTGGCTTTCACACACCATGGATTTCTGACATCTAAAGAACAGTTTAAAAAAAAATCAGATCAGGCTAATTTGCTTGATCGGGACCATGGCTTCCCCTTTTGGAGAAGTGGAATGGGCTTCAAGATCCAATGGTCACCCCTGTGGTGCTAATGGAGGCATGGAGTCCTTCATGTTAACATTGAGGTCACAATTCATTCAATGTGGCATCGGGTTGCCTTCATAACATTTAGGCCTGAGATTAAGAAGCAAACCACTTCCACTGACTGCTGCCATGCTCATTGATATCAAATGATCTGATTGTGGTGGTGAATCATTGCTGGCTTGGGACATCATGACATGAGCTGTTCAAGTGGAGAGGGCCCAACGGTGTTGAACCACTTTATCTAACTCTCTGCAACCACATTGAGATATGGATCTCATTCTGTGAAGTGTGTGGGATGGAACTGCAGGTGCTGGTTTAAACCAAAGATAGACAGGCAACATCGCTGGAGGGAAGGATTGGGTGACGTTTCGGGTAGAGAGGGGTCTTAACTAGTCAGCGGTGACTCCTAGGAATAAAATGGGAGGAGAAGTAATAGTGGTAATACCATTAAACTTTAAGGGAAGGTGCCAAGATTATATTTTGTTGAAGAGGTCACTGGCTGGCAATTTCTTGTGCCACATATGTAACTCAGCACACGCCTGACTGTTGACTGGATCATTTTTGTACGGAAAGCGTATCTTTATTTTCTGAGGAACTGCAATATACCTTCTGAATTTTAATGAACAAACAATAAATTGTAATTGAGTTACTCAGCAGGTTAGGCAGTGCCTATGGAAGGAACGGATAGGTGATGTTTCAGGTCGGGACCCTGCTTCAGACCGAGGGAGTCTGAAGAAAGGTCTCATTCTGAAACATTGCCTATCCATCCCCTCTGCTTGACCCTCTGAGTTATTCCGGACTTTGTGATTTGCTCAAGATTTCAGCATCTGCAGTTACTGTTGTCTAGAGGGAAACATCACCCAAGCAAATTTCCCCTCCAAGTTGCAGCTATCCCCACTCAAGATCGTATCACTCTTTCTTTCTCACCATTGGGAATCATGGAACTATGAAGCATAAAAACAATATTAGAGTACCATCATTACATGGACTGCCTCTGTGACATCCAATGGCTATCTACTGAGGACAGTCGGAGACGGGCATTAAATGCTAATTCTGCCAGGAGGAAGCAATGCAAAAGGGGTGTCAGTTCCAGAAGAAAGACCTAGTGCTCCATTCACAGGGTAAACCAAGCAATTCAGCTAATAGCAAGATGTACCATACATACACAGAGGAAAGAAGACTACATTTGTCACTGCCTTTCATCAATTTGAAGACATCTCTCAGGTTAAAAGAAAATCTTCTGGAATTCTATCACATAGGTGGTAGCAATGTGGATCTTTTGCCTGGTAGGTCTATTTGGCTCTGAATCTATTCCAACCCTCAAGGTTGAATCACATGTTTATGTGGCCTCAATACAAGTTCACAAACATGTGATTCAACCTTGGGAATTGGAATAGATTCAGAGCCGAATGGACCTACCAGGCAAAAGGTCCACTTTGCTGCACCTATGTGATAGAATTCCAGAAGATTTTTTTTTAACCTGAGGGATATCTTCAAATTGATGAAAGGCAGTGACAAATGTAGTCTTCTTTCCCCTGTCTCTCCATGGTACATCTTGCTATTAGCTGAAGGTAGACAAAAATGCTGGAGAAACTCAGCGGGTGAGGCAGCATCTATGGAGCGAAGGAAATAGGCAATGTTTCGGGTCGAAACCCTTCTTCTGCGAAATCTCCTCAAGGTATGCCTACTTTGAAGAAGTTCTCCTCCTCCCCCCGAAGACGGTTCATTTTTGTCTACCTTCGATGTTCCAGCATCTGCAGTTGCTATTAGCTGAATTGCTTGGTTTACCCTGTGAATGGAGCACTAGGTCTTTCTTCTGGAACTGACACCCCTTTTCCATTGTTTCCTCCTGGTCCATGAATTTAGAACTTTTAAAAAAATGTCTACTATAGTTCATAAATTCATAAATCATAGGCGCATAATTAGGTCATTCAGCCCATTGAGACTACTCTGCCATTCAATCATTCCTCTCAACCCCATTCTCTTGTCTTCTCTCCATAACCTTTGACACCCTTACTAATCAGGAACCTGTCAATCACAGCCTTAAAAATAGCCAATGATGGTCTCCACAGCAATTGTGGCAATTAATTCCACTGTTTCACCGCCCTCAGGCTGAAGACATTCCTCCTCATCTGCTTTCTAAAAGTACTTTATTTTATTCTGAGGCTGTGCCCTCTGGTCCTAGACTCTGACACTAATGGAAATATCCTCTACTCATTTACTCTATCGAGGCCTTTCACTATTCGTAAGTTTCAATTAGATCCCTCCTTGTCCCTCTAAACTCTGGCGAGTACAGGCCAAGATTCATGAAACGTTCATTATATATTAACCCAATCATCCTGGGATTATTCTCGTAAACATCCTCAGGGCTCTCTCCAATGCCAGCACATCCCTTCTCAGATCTGGGGCCCAAAACTGCTCACAATACCCCAATTGCAGTCTGACCAGTGCCTTATAAAGCCTCGGCATTACATCACTGCTTTTATATTCTAGTCCGTTCAAAATTATTGCTCTCATTGTACTTGCCTTCCTTACTACTGATTCAGCTTGCGAATTTAACCTTTTGGGAATCCTGCACCTCAGATTTCTAAATCCTCGCCCCATTTTAAAAATAGTCCATCCCTTTATTCCTTCTACCAAAATGCATGACTGCACACTTTGCTACACTGTGTTCCATCTGCCACTTCTTTGCCAACTCTCCCAACCTGTCCAAGTCTTTCTGCAGACTTTCACCTTCCTTTACATTACCTGCCCCTCCACATATCTTCATATTATCTGAAGACTTGGCCACAAAGCCATCAATTCCATAATCCAAATCATTAATATACAATGTGACGATTTGCTGATCCAACACTGACGCCTGCGGAACACCACTAGTCACTGGCAGCCAACCGGAAAAATATCCCTTTATTCCCACTCTTAACCTTCTGCCGTTCAGCCAACCTTCTATCTATGCTGGTATTTTCCCTCTAATGCCATTGGACTCTCATCTTGTTTAGCAGCCTCATGTGCAGCACCTTATCAAAGGCCTTCTGAGACTCCAAATAAATAACATCAAATGATCTATCTTGCTATTTACTTCCTCAAAGAATTCCACAGACTTGTCAGGCAAGATCTCCCTTCACAAACTTTGGCTTACTTTATCATGTGCTTCTATGTACTAGGGTACTAGGAAACCTCATACTTAATAATGGACACGAACATTTCACCAACCACTGAAGTCACTCCAATAGTTTCCCCTCTTTTGTCTCACCTCCTCCTTCAACAGCAGAGCAACATTTGCAATTTTCCAGTCCTCTGGGACCACTCCTGACTCTAGTGATTCTTGAAAGATAATATCTACCAGTAGATAATGAAGCCTTGGAATTTTGCTGTGCATTTAAATCATAAGATCCTCTTGAACTGCCTCCCTGATTTCTCTCATATTCATGCCTTTTGCTTAGTAATAGGTGTGAACACTTGTCAGTCAATGGCACTTCCTTCTTTGTCCTTTTCTCGTGTTTACTTTGTTCCGTGAAATCAATCCTGCTGTGTTGCTGCTTAACTTGATCCGACTTCTCACAGCAAAACGATAGGAAAGATGAATTGAGACATTGCATGAAACATTATCAATCAAACTTGTGAGCATTAGTTATTACTTGCAGTGCATTTTGACATTAGCTTTCTGTAACCTTTGTCGCCTTGTTGATGTTCTATAGAGGTTTTACCCCATATAGCTGATGTATTTATGTTGATGCTGTTTACACAGGTTGTTAGAAAGGTCAGTAAGAGCTTTCTTGAGGCTGAGGCCTGCTTTAACTGTGACATTGCATCTGATATGTCTAAAGCCAGTGTATCATCCTGTACTTACAAAAGATTAATGAGACATTACTCAAAAATACCTTGGTATTTTAAACTGTATGTATTGTCCATTTACTAAAGTACTAACATAAGAATTAAAGAAATATATGTTCTAAATACAAATTGTTTGATTCATCAAGAGACAATGAAACGTCCTTTTGTTATTTATAGAAATATAATATTCACTTCCAATGGAGATTAAATTGTGGTGAACTGGCCAATGACATCTCCACAAAATCATTCTTTAATGTGTATTGTTAGTAAAATTTATGGAGTGGGCATAAAAGAAATTTGGGAGAAATTCCTTCGGTGAAAAGAAATTCTGGTGGTGCATCGGTAGAGTTGCTGCCTTAAGGGTCTGTCCCACTTACACGATTTTTTTCGATGACTTGCCGGCACCCGTCATAGTCGCAGCAGGCTGCCGAAAACATGTTGAAAATTTGCGACTATGACAGGTGCTGGCAAGTTGCCGAAAAAATTGCGTAAGTGGGACAGGCCCCTTACAATGTCAAAGACCCGAGTTCAATTCTGACTATGGGTGTTGTCTGCACGGAGTTTATACGTTCTCGTGACTGCGTCGGTTTTCTCTGGATGCTCCAGTTTCCTCCCACACTCCAAAGACTTCAAAGGTTAATTGGCTTTGGTTAAAAAGTTGTTCCTAGTGTGTAGGATAGCGATAGTGCACGGGGATCGCTGCTGGATGCGGACTCGGTGGGCCATAGGGCCGGTTTACACGTTGTATCTCTAAATCAAACCAAACTAAAAAACTAAATGTGTCCTTCAGAAGAAAGATTGAAATGCATAAAGATATAGAGCATATGGGAAAAGTATTATATCGTCACTCGAAGATGTTCCCAGGGACTCAGCACTCCTTCGTGAGCTGTGCAATTCTGCTATCTTCCCCACACAAATGAAGAAATTCTGTGACTGTAGAGATCAACAGGTATTATCTCACTATAAAATATGCAGAAAATCCTCTGCCACATAGTTTGATGTCTAAGTGAAGTCTAAATGACATCAAGTCCACTTGACATCGTATGAGGCGATTGACTGAAATGACAGGACCATCCAGTGTCTTACAAAAGAAAAGTGGGCATTTTTACAAAATGTGATAACTGCTTAGGAATCTTTTCAACTGCCCACTCACTCCCCAAAACCTCTAATTTCATGTGTATGGATCACAATTCACACAGATGGATACATCAACAAACCAGGGAAGGATGATGGCCGGTTCCATTAGGTATAATTTTAAAGTATTTATTTCTCTAATTCTTTGAAAGTTGATTTGATATTTCAACTTTTGTGTGTGTTCCAATCTTTATTTTGTGTTCTGTAAAGTAAAATCACAAATATAAACTATGATTTGTACTTCCCCACTGTTGTTAGAGAGACTTGATGCCATTGATTTCCCAACATGTTCGTTAACAAAACTGTTGCTGGGTGTCAGAGATTCTCTTGAATTGATGCATTAATGCAACTGACAGTGGAAATTCATGCCATTATAATTGCCAGATATTTGAAGACAGTTATGCTCTTGTAAAGAGATAGATTACGTTAGATTAGATTAGGTTACACTAGCTTATTATCATATGCTCCACAGTGTAATTAAATTCCTTGCTCACCTGAAGCTTATGGAGTTAGCAGCATATAGCATGCAATCAGGATGGATCCAGGCCATGGAGTGGATTCGTACAGCATGGAATCAGGCTCATTATCCCACTGTGCCCATATCAGCCATTAGCTACCTATCTGTACTAATCCCATTTTTCACTAGTTAGCCTTCTTTGTCAGAGCGTTTCAGATGGTTTTCTAAATAGATAAATGTTGTGAGATTTCCTGCCTACGCTATTCCCCAGTCTCTTTATCTGTACCTCCTTCTCACCAAGCCCACAGCTAACAATGGCCTGTTTCCTTTATCATCATTACTTTCTTGCATTTCCTTCCTTCATTTGTTCTATATCTCTTTATATCATCTCTATTTCATCTATATCTCTCTATATCACCGTCTACATCTCTTGTTTCCCTTTCCTCTGACTCTCGGTCTTTAGAAGTCTTGACCCAAAACATTACCTATTCCTTTTCTCCAGAGATGCTGTCTGATCCGCTGAGTTACTCCAGCTTTTTGTGTCTATTCCCCAGCCAGTATGTGTTAACCACCCTCTGAGTGAAAGAGTTCTACAAATCCCCTCCTAAATCTCCTTTCTCTTACGAGACGATCGTTGCGGGGAAAAGTTTCTCACAAACTATCCTAGCTGTGCCCGTCATCATGTTCTCTTCCTTGGTCAGGAAATCGGCCTTCTGTACTCCAAAGAAAACAAATCCAGCCAATCCAGTCTCTGCTCATAGCTGAAGCACTTCATACAGGTTTCATCCTGGTGAATCTCCAGCCTATATGCGGAAACCAAAGTTGCACACAGTAGCTCTTAACTACTCATATAGTCTGTGACCCAGCTAATGAAGGCAAGAATCTGTATGCCTTCGTAACCACTTTATCTTCTTTACAGTGTTGTCTGAGATCTTAGGACATATACTGCAAGGTCTTTGTTTTGAAGTACTTCCTTAAGTCCTACCATTTACTGCACATACTGTGTGTTATTAGCCCCCCCCCCCTCCCAAAAAAAATAGCAACCATTGCTTTGCCCACCGTACCAACTCAACTCAATCATCTGATTTGTAAATTTACATTGTTCCAGGGTGTGTCCAGGATTGTGAAGCAGCAGAAACAACACCGTGTATAAAAATGTCAAATGAAATTGCTTTACTTTACTTCAGATAAAAGTCAATTTTGTTACTGCATTAGGTCTCAACCATGCTTTTAATTAAAGAGGAATCGACACACGGCAACACTGGTGGAAGTGTATACATAAAGCCACACGCTTCCTTTGATGACTATCTTGGAGTAGGTTGTAACTACTTGAAAATGTAATTGTGTGCATGATAGCTTCATGAAGTATTCTATCCTTGCCATTAGCTCTCTAGCCACATCTAGCCACATGATGGAAATGTGAAAAAAACTGAAGGACTTTTGTGTTGACAGTAGAATTATGCTGAAGAGTTGGAGCAGAAAACAGAATGATTCCAGGTAGCAAGGCTTGTTACTGTGAGAGGGGAAGATGTGAGGTTTATGCCACTTGGGTGGACTGGGCTAAAGGGGGAAAATGCAAAATAACCCTTGTGTTGCAGAGATTCCTTTCAGTGCTGATTAAATATGCCCTTCAAGAAGTATAAGTTTAACAGGAGGAGATCAATGCAGAGCAGCTGCATACAAATTTGCAGAAGATTTTAAACTTCTAAGGTAGAATCATTTAAACTTCAGTCAATAATGCTGGAAGAAGTACTCGGAGATAGACTTGGGTGTGGACTGGAAGATGTAATGGTGCAAGGAAGATTGCTTCGAGAAACTGACCCGACCTGTGTGAAACTAAGTGAAGTAAGACGGATTTATTTTGTATGTCAACAGGATAGAATGTACCGTAAGTGCCTTGTATAAAATTAATAATCTTTGTGGGGGACAGAGAAGAGCTGCAAGTGGAGTTTAAGGGAAGGCCATGACCATAAAAGATTTGTACGCATGGAAGGAAAGATGAATTTCACAGCAGAAAACTTTTGCCCTGTTTTGATAAAATGCACAACAAGTGCCAGAAGTCTCAACTTTCTGCCGAGAAAATAATGAACTGCATGGAAAATAGTGAGCGGGAATAATTGTGCAGAACAAGGAACAAGAGCTTGCTTGAAGCATGTTTGGCGTCAATGAGGTCGATACTTACTGTTTGAATGATGGTGAGTATGTTACACTTAAATCAGAGTCAGGCAATATTTCAAACAGTTGCAAAAGCTGAAAATAATGTAATTCTTCTTCACTTCTATGTGGAAGAAACTAAAGATTTTGAACTTGCTAAGATTCATTTAAATCTGCATTATAATTTTTCAGTTGAGGGTGTCTTTCTGTTGAGGGGCACGCACCAGTGTTGCATCAGTGAGGTGATTATGAATAGCAATAGGACTGTCAGTTTGTGATTGTATTACAATAAAGCCCCTTCAGAAAGGAAAGGCGTGTTTGAGCATGAATATTAGCACATATGATGATAATAATTCGATTAACAAAGCAACATTCGCTGGGATCATCAGATATGCATTAGAAGATTACAAGCCAGTAACCACGGAATGCTTAATGCTGAATTATCCTCAGTGATGGAATTGGACAGCTTAAGGACGAGTGCCGATCAAGACTGACTAGGCATTCTCAGATCTTAACAATATTAATAAAATGACTGAAAGATCGCACTACCAACAATGGAAGATGGTATGTGTTGGAAGGAACTGCAGATGCTGGTTTACACCAAAATTAGACACAAACTTCTGGAGTAACTCAGCAGTACAGACAACATCTCTGGAGAGATGGAGATGGAGATGGGACCTATCTTCAATGGCAAATGGTAGATACTTGCCTTGAAAATGCTAAATATTTTATGATTCATGATGGGGCATCTTGGTTGGCATGGATTAGTTGAGCTGAAGGGCCACTTTTTTCGCTGTATGACTCTACGACTAAAGGGCCTGTAACCACTTGGGCATCATTTGCCCGTCACGCAGATGGCGCGCAAAGATTTTGTACATCCCTACGTCACCACGCAACATGCGGCGTAATGCGCACTGTGCGCGCATCGTGCGTCATGACGCGTAAATGATGTCGCGTAAATTAAGCGCAAATGACGCCCAAGTGGGACAGGCCCTTAAGATGTTTGAAATGAACAAGTGAGCTTGTATTGAGGCACGGCCTAACCCGCTGAGTTACTCAGTTACAATTTAATGTTTCTTCCATTAAAATAAAGAAAAGCTTTCTGTACAAAAATGATCCAGACAACAGTCAGGCAAGTGCTGATAAACTCTGAGTTACATACATGGCACAGAAAAGGACCAGCCAGGACCTCTTCAACAAAAGATAATCTTGGCACCTTCCCTTAATGTTTAATGGTGTTACCACTTCGGTTTAAACCAGCACCTGCAGTTCCATCCCACACACTTCACTGAATGAGATCCATATCTCAATGTGGTTGCAGAGAGTTTGAGAAAGTAATTGAACATCGTTGGGCCCTCTCCACTTGAACAGCTCATGTCGTGATGTCCCAAGACTGCAATGATTCACCACCACAATCAGGACCATTGTTATCAGTGAGCATGGAAGCAGTGGAAGGGGTTGCTTCTTAATCTCAGGCCAAATGTTATGAAGGCAACCTGATGCCACATTCAATGTGAAGGACTCCATGCCTCCATTAGCGCTACAGGGGTGACCATTGGATCTTGAAGCCCATTCCACTTCTCCAGAAGGGGAAGCCATGGTCCCAATCAAGCAAATTAACCTGATCTGATTTTTTTTAACTGTTCTTTAGATGTCAGAAATCCATGGAGCGTAAAAGCCAAACTCCCTGGGATCAATCACTGTCTCAGCGACAGCGTTAACAGTGGAGTCCCCAAACGATGATTCTGTCAACATTGAAACTTGCAAGGACGTATGTGACATAAGTCCTGTGAGTACTCTGAATGGCAGATCCCAAACTGCTGCAAGGATAGAAGGTAGAGACTAGCAGAATAATTGGCACCATCCCCATAATCTCATTCCATGTGATGCAAATTGACAATTTGTTTTCTGGTCCGAACTGTGTTGTTTTCTGACTTTCCAACTAGCCTTTCTTTTATAATGACATCTTCCATCCTAATTTCTTCACTTCACGAGGACGTCGACAAGGTGCTAGAAGCAACTGCCAAGGGAGGCGTGGATCGAAGGTCGCGGATAATGACGACAATCATCGTCAGCCTAGCTGTGGAACGTTTTGGAACAGTGGAGAAGAAGCCTGCCAGAACACCTTTCACCATGAACCAACGAGCAACAAAGTTCCACAAGAAGCAGTATAAAGCGGCCAGCGAAGAGCAAATTCCCCCCTTGGCTGAACTGCGAACCATCCTGAGGAAGAAGCTGCTGACCCTCCGTGGAGCTGAGTGGCACCGAAGACGCCAGAAGGAAAGAGCCAGGAAGCGACCACCTTTCATAGCCAACCCCCTCGGCTTCACCAAACAACTGCTAGGGCAGTAGGAGCTTGGCCTGCTCTAAGGATGAGATCAACCGCCACATCCAGACCACCTACAGTGACCCCGTCAGGCAGCAGGAGCTGGGCCAGTGCAACATCCTGATAAAACCACCTCCACCCATCTGAGTTTGATAGTAGAGAGCCACTCTTGAAAAAGGTCCAGGACGTTGTGAAGAGAGCAAGATCTGGCTCAGCCCCTGGTCCGAGCAGAGTCCCCCACAGGGTCTACAAGAACTGCCCCTTGTTACTGAAACAGCTGTGGAAGATCCCGAAAGTCGTCTGGAGGAGAGGGAAAGTGGCGCAGCAGTGGCAATTAGCTGAAGTAGTCTGGATCCCAAAGGAAGAAGATTCCAAGAAGATCGATCAGTTGAAGATCATCTCCTTGTTAAGCATTGAAGGCAAGATCTTCTTCAGCTTAGAGGCGAGGCGGCTGACCAACTTCCTCTCCAGCAATGGCTACATCGACAGCTCAGTGCAAAAGGGATGCTTGTCTGGAGTGCCGGGGTGTCTAGAGCACACGGGAGCGGTGACCCAGCTCATCAGAGACGCCAGGGAGAACAAAGGAAACCTGACAGTGCTCTGGCTCAACCTGGCCAACGCCTATGGCTCCATCCCGTACAAGCTGATCCAGACAGTCATGGCCAAGCATCATGTGCCGGGCCAAGTGGGAGATCTCATCCTGGACTATTACACCCAGTCTCATCAGGGTCAGTAACATCAGAGAAATTCGGCGGGTCTAGCAGCATCTTGGGGGAAAAGGAAGAGGCGACGTTTCGACCATGGATGTTTGTGGGCTCTAACATTCCTTGGTCATCGGTGCCGGCTCCATTTTTAGTTTAGTTTAGAGATACAGCGCGGAAACAGGCCCTTCAGCCCACTGAGTCCATGCCGACCAGCAATCCTCGCACACTAACACTATCCTACACACACGAGGGACAATCTACACGTACACCAAGCCAATTACCCTACATACATGTACGTCTTTGGAGTGTGGGAGGAAACCGAAGATCTTGCAGAAAACCCACACAGGTCATGGGGAGAACGTACAGACAACACTCGGAGTTGGGATTGAATCCGGGTCTCCGATTTGTAGAACCATTTCATACCTCTGGTTTCTCTCACCCCTGCCTCTCATTCCGAAGAACGATCATGACACAAACGTCACCTATTCCTTCACTGGTTTACTTCTGTGTTGTGTCATTCTACAATAATCAGAAAATCATTGACACTATACCAGAAATTAAATTTGAGTTATTTTAATGCTGCTGGGCATAAAATGGGAGTATCTCGGTAACCCAGAGGAAAAATAGTCAGCAAGCCAGATTAGAAAAATAAAGAAGAACAAGATAGTTAACTGTTTGCCAAACAACATTGCTCAATTAATGATCATCAGCTGATGCAGTAAACGAATAGCATTAGATATATCATTTGACAGACTTATCCCCTTTCTAGGTACCTCTTTGTCAGGTATTTTGGAAGCATTTGCAATTTACAATAAATTCCATGTTAGAGGTTTCCCACAGAAAAAATGAAGTAATTGCTGGTGATCTTGTGGCTTGGGCTTCAGAGATGAGCAGGAATAACCAATTCAAGGACATGACAAAAGGTGCAGTAAATATGGTGCTCGGTCAGGAAAGGAGTAACTTTGGAGGCGAGAAGTTATGCCTACTACATATTTGTCTAACCAGCCAATGTTTGAGCAGTCTAGGCGAGACCTGTGATGAAAAATGTGGCAAGGATTCAATGTTTGTTGGGATTTGTTCAGTATCTAGGTTTTGCTCTCATCTATCATATCTGACCGAGTCGCTCGGATATATATCAAATAAAGATGCAGAATGGTTCTGGGAACAATTCCAAGAAGTGGTGCTGAAAAATATTAAATAGCTTCTTAGATAGCAACAATAATGCAAATTGGACAATGGCTACATAGATATCAAGGGCATTAAAAGAAGTAGAGATGAGGTGCACACAAATTGACAAGGAACTCTTGCAATAGTGTTTTAGCCTGTGACAATTTTCAACTATACATCTATGGATGGTAAATGATGAATGCCACAACACGTCATTGACTGATGGAAACATCGTTCTTCCACCACCTTGCACCCAAATCTTCAGAGAAAGCTCCTGCCATTACAACATTTTCCACAAAAGTATTGTGTAAAAATGGATAAGATGGCATTGTTAAATACATTATTATGTATGTTTGTATGCCTGTGATTTTATGCACCAGCTGGATGATATTGACTGTGAAACACCTCCAGTTGGCGATATAAGATGAAAATGTTTGTCCTACGGTGGCAGTTGATTCAACTCAGTTGCAACTGTGAGTTATTATCACCAGGGGTGCTTAAATACACCCAACTTTACAAACACTTTTGAGATGAACTAACTGGAAGCCAAATATTCAGCAGATGATAGCTTGTAGTACCAGGTATATTACCTTAATTACCAATGTTATTCAGTTAGAATAGAATGTTAGCATAGAATTAATTTAGTGTTTATAATATCCAAGATTATCTCCATTAGCTGAAAATCACAATTTGAATTAAAAAATACACTTCGATGTGCAATATTTGACACATTGTCATTTGGCAGACAAGGACACGTCTTTAAGCCACTTCATTGTGGTCTCACTCTGGGTGAAGGTTGGTGCTAATCTCTGAGAGTTACATGGATCTTTGTGTTATAGTAATAGAGTTATACAGCGTGGAAACAGGCCCTTCTGCCCAACTTACCCACACTGGCCAAAATGTCCCAGCTACACTAGTCCCACCTGCCCATATCCCTCCTAACCATGTACTTGTCTAACTGTTTCTTAAATGTTGGGATAGTCCCAGCCTCAACTACCTCATCTGGCAGCTCGTTCCATAGCCCCCACCATCCTTTGTGTGAAAAAATTACCCCTCAGATTCCTATAAAATCCTTTCCCCTTCACCTTGAACCTATACCCTTTGGTTGTTAAATCACCTACTCTGGGCAAGAGGCTCTGTGCATCCACCTGATCTATTCCTCTCATGATTTTATACACCTCTATAAGATTACCACTCATCCTCCTGCACTCCAAGGAATAGAGTCCCAGCCTGCTCAACCTCTGCCTGTAACTCAGACCCTCTAGTACTGGTAACATCCTCATAACTGTTCCAGCTTGACAACATCTATCTTCTAACACGGTGCCCAGAACTTAACACAATGCTGTGGTGTGATTAATACAATTATTTTGTTGAATGGTCGCACTTTTATCAACCACCACTTGCAGATGCTTTGGAAGAACTTCAAATAATCTTTGCTCAAATTAGAATAAGGAAGAAAATAATAACTAATAGTAATTATCATTGAAAACATTAGCGACGCAGTGGTGCTGGTTACCGATAGGCATGGTGACAAACGCACCACACATCTCTGTCCTCCGTACAGCTGGCAAACTCTTCTTTTGTCTCTACACATACATCTTCCATCAACATCTTCGTCTTGATAGGCCGCAGTTTACATCCAGAGAATTTGCAGGATTTGCTAAGACATGGAGTTTTTAACATGAGATCTTTAGATCCACAATCACGTGGTAAATCTGAGAGTGTTGTCAGAGATATTAGGATTTGTCACTAGATGCAAGGAGTCTGGTAAATCTGAACTTTAATTTTGTTAGTCTGGTGCAATGCATGAGGTGAAGAAGTGGAAGCTGGTTCAGCACAGAGTGTAATGGGACTGTAGTTATATGACATTGTATCCTGCTGCAGGTGTCCCACTATATCTTTGACATTCTATGGGGGAGACTAGTACACAAACACGTAAGAATCATGTGAGAGGGGGCGCTGTCCTGTACGACTGCCAGTCCTGCAGCTGTCCGTTTTTTTTCACTTCTTTTTTATTATTTTTAGTACGATAAAGTGTGTAGTTGGGGGTCACATCTTTTTATGTGTGGGGGGAAGGGGAAACTGCTTTTTCAAGTCCATACCTGGTCGAAAAGGCTGCCTTCCTCCGAGCAGCAACTTCGACCCGTCCTCGCAGCCTGCCAGCGGGGCCTGGAGCAGAGTTTCCTGAGGGGACCTGGCCAGAACCTCGGCTTCGGCGGCGGCACAGCGCTGGAGCGCTATCGCGGAGCGGGCGATGCCTTGCCTGGGTCGCCGCGCTGTTACTCCGATATGCTGGGAAACTGCCGATTGAACATCGCGGAGCTGCGGGTCTGTGGAGCTTTACATGGGTAGCCTGGGATATTTCGCCAAGTTCGCCGTGGTGGAGCTCCGTCCAGCGCGGCCTGTTTGCTTGGAAGCCGCAGTCTCCGGTGAGGAAGCTGCCGTTCCAGGCACCCCAAGCCGCTGAGAGGGTTCTCCCAAAGCCGGAACACCATGTTTCGGCGAGAGGGCCTGAAACATCGCGCCTCCGTAGCGGCGAATGTGGAGGCCTCAATAGGCCCGACCATGGGTGGACAAGAGGATGGGGACTGGACTTTGTGCCTTCCCCCATGGTGGGAACCATTGGAGGGGGGATGTTTTTATGTTTTAATGTTAAACTTCTTCTTTAATGCTATGTTGTATTATTATTTGTGTGCTGCAAGGACATCTGAATTTCCCTAGAAAAGGGGATTAATAAAGTATTTATTATTATTATTATTATTATTATTATTATTATTATTATTATTATTATCTCAAGAGTCAAGAGTGTTTAACTGTCCTTTGTGCCAAAAACAGAACAATGACATTCTTACTTGCAGTTGATATTGCGTGACATTGAAAACGCCTGTAAAATGCAGTGCATGTTGTTCACTAGGGTGCCCACAGCCTCCAAAGCAAGACGAGGTAAATAAAGCAACTACAGCCAGAGCTAAAACAACTGCCTAGAGTAGGCAAATCGAGAAGCAGAGGACGTGGGTTTAAAGTGAGTGACTAACTCAGTGGTACAGGCAGCATTTCTGGAGAGATGGAGATGGGACCTATCTTCAAGATTTAATAGGAACCTGAAGGGGAACCTTTTCACACAAAGGGTGGTGGGTCTATGGAAGGGGCTGCTGGAGGAGTTTGTTGACGAGGTACTATTGCACCTTTTAAGAAACATTTGGACAGGGACATGAATAGGACAGGTTAAGAGGCACATGGGCAAACGCAGGCAGGTGGGACTAGTGTAGATGGGACATGTTGGTCGGTGTGGGCAAGTTGGGCTGAAGGGCCTAATATCAGGCATCAGACCACTGATGGTCAGTTTTTACAGAGATTGATTGTTTGTTTCAGTCAACAGTCAAATATTATTTTGGGGAAAAGTTGAGACAAGGTATGTGACCTCAGTGCAAATACTGCTGCAGGGATCTATGAGATTACACGAGGGGTTCATTTATTTACATCATTGCAACGATATCTCGTATATGTCTGTGCGTGAAACAACAAAGGCAAAGCAATCTGTAAAAATGCTTGTCTCCTTCTTTAATGTTGTTCCTCTATTTTACTTAAATAAAAGTCAATTTCTCTTTTGTAAGAAATCTGGGCTACGCCAGTAAATTAAAGAGGAATCAATACAGCTGCAGACCTATGGTGAGCGCCATCATTTTCCAACCACTCACTGTACATAAGAAAAATAAAAACAATGGCTCTCTAATAAACTTATGGCATCTGATCCATCCCATTTCATTCTATTCAGGCACTTCTGAAAATCAATTATGATTTGGCAGAACGTGAAGATCTTAAGCAATGTACACTTCCAGTCAATCTCATTTCCTTTGTTCGTTCATGAAGGCCAGCATTTATTGCCGGTCCCTAATTACCCTTGAACTTGGTGGTTTGCTAAGTCATTTTACTGGATAATTTGGAGTCAAGTACTTTGCTGAGCTTTAGTATTCACATATTGGTTTTGCATTATAAATTTATTTCTCTAGAGTTATTAATGACAGATTTTTGCACAAGTACCCTAGTTTCATAGCCACCATTATTAATGCTTGCTTTTATTTTACTTAATTAAATATATTTAAATGTCCCAGCTGCTTTGATAGGATTTTAACGTGTGCCTTGATGATTAGTTCAGGCCTCAGAACTCCTAAGCAAATACTACAACTGAAGAAAAATATATGTTATCAATACATTTTATCCCACACCCCTGACATCAGTCTGAAGAAGGGCCTCGACCCGAAACATCACCCATTGCATCTCTCCAGAGATGCTGCCTGTGCCGCTGAGTTAAGGGCCTGTCCCACTTTCATGACCTAATTCACACCCTTTTTTACATGTGGACATTTTTCATAATGCTAGAAAAAACGCCCCGACCTGCTTGATGCCATGGGTACCTACGACTAGCATCACGGCCTGTTACGACCTACCTACGACCTCCTACGACCTCCTACGATCTCGTGACGACCATGCTGCGAGTATGAGGCTAGGGCAAACTCAGCAGAGGTCATGAATTAGGTCGTGAAAGTGGGACAGGCCCTTAACCCCAGCATTTTGTACAAGAGTTTGAACAAGACCACAACCATGACTTGCCTTTGTTGTTGGGACTGCACTTGTCCAGGCAAGTGGGGCTCATAATGACAGGCTCATTGCAAGTGGGGAGACCGCTGTGAGGGATGGGGGGGGGGGGGGTGGAGAAAATAAAGGAAAACCCGGCATGGGGGAACAGCCGGGAGGGGGAAGAGGGAGTAGACCTGGAGTGATGGGGTGGGGGGGGGGGGGGAACAAAGCTGAACCTGGCACGGGATACTTTGTAACTTTGTCAGTGCCCTTTATATGGTGACTATTTGCATACCTTGGGTATGCAAGCAAAGCATTTCCCCTTGACTTGTCACATGGGACAATATAATAATCATTCAAGTCAAGAATTTTTGACTTTTTGTGAAGATGAGATGAGCCACTCCCCAAAGGATGTTCAACAAGGAACTGTTGGTATTTCTGAAAGTAAATGATAGTAACTTTTGGAATTTTTGTACAAAGAAAGAAATACCAAGCTCACCGACTAAGTTCCATAGCTCATTTCTCAACTGTGCTCTATCAGTGGTGTCTAGATACAGACTAATGCTCAGCTAAGATATCCCAGTGGCCACAGTGGTGCAGGTTCTGTGAACTATTTGATTTGAATGGGGACTGGAAGAATGAAAGAAAAAAAGAGAAAAATAATGCAAGGATTCCCCATTGTTTTATAACTGCTTCGGTAACCTTTCCCGCGTCTTCTGAAGACATATGCACATATTCTTCCAATTCTCTGTTTCTGTAGTCCTCATAAAATTAAATAATATGACCCACATGAAGGATTGCCGGACAACCAGTACATATTAAGGGATTGCAATTTTCTGATGACCTGACTTGCTACTGATGCTGTTCATTTGGACAGCTGACTAATTCATCTTTATACCATTATTCCACTGGACTAACTAACTACATTTGCATTTGTACAAATGCACAACTGAAACATGGAGGTAATGTTTAAACGTAATATGCATGTGGATCAATTTGCTACCAAGCTCATGAAAACGTTCATGTGATCCTCTGAGCATGAGTTTGTTGTAAAGGAAAATGAATTTGTCATCCAATTGATGGCACTAAATTGCCATTATTGCACAGATTTGTTCTTCAGCGCTTATCGGCGATTGGTAAAGCATCTCAGGCTCTCCTCTTGAATTTGTTTGCTTCTCTAACATGGAGCATGGTGCATGTAAATATTTTGAATTTTGACCTTTAAGTGCTCCAGGATAAACCAGGTGCCCAATGTGCTGCGAATTTCATGGTTAGGCGGACCTGAAATCTGGCAGAATTCTGGAATAATGCACAATATTTTGACAGTACAAAATGAGTCTCCCCTTTTCTTGTCAGTTTTGTGTAAATGTTTGTGTTGAGATATGTTGCAGTTGCATCTTCTTTAAGTGTAGCGAGTGTAGTGTGATTAATTTATTTGCCGAGCTGTTACTTTCCTTCCATCTATTGGAATGAACTGCGTGTGATTACAGTGATTTATAACCAAAGATAAATTATTACCACAGAAATAAATCAAATGCCTTTTTCTTTTCTGGCTCTGTAATTTTCCGCTGCAATTTGATAGTCTTCCACTATGCCCGTGTTATAAATGACGTGTACAATATCTCTGATAGCTACAGATTTTTTTTGGAAAGAGAACAAGCTTGTTTCTACTATTCAGGCTCTGTTGCCACATTGTGACGATTGTACTCTGGTTCATGTGCAATGTAAAATTGACATCTTCATTGTTTTTTTTTATTAATAGTGTAAGTGGTCCAGAAAAGGTTTCATCAGAACACGATGGAGTGTCACTGATTGGTACGTTCCTGTGCTTTTATTTTTAACTATTGCACTAATTTGAAATGTATTTGACGGCAGATTGAGTGCAAATTGGGTCAAGACATGATTTGACACCACGACCTTTGTCAGTCAATCCACTGTCACTTGGTTCCCCATATGTCCTTGAAACTGATTTTGAGATTGATCCACCAGCCTTGGGCCAAATTTTACATGGTATTTCTGTGTTTTTTTTTTAACATTGTAATGTAAGTATTTGGTACACATTGATTCAATTGCACAATTTTCAGTGAGCAAACCCACTAAAGTTTATTTTTCTCTGAATGAATGCATGAAACTTTTTCAAACTGCGCGGCAGCTTTAAAAATCTCCACGCTGCTTTTCTTATGTGAATGAAGCAAAACACTGCAGATACTAAAAAAATGAAGCAGAAATAGAAAAGGCCAGAGCACCCAACAGCTCAGCCGGCATCTGTGGAGAGTGTTTAAAGATGATGTATTGACTTAGACAATAGACAATAGGCAATAGGTGCAGGAGTAGGCCATTTGGCCCTTCGGCTTAAACTATTGATTATATTTCTTTCTTCGCAGATACTGCCTACTCTGCTAAGTGTTTCTGAGATTTTTCCATTTTGCTTTCTTGTGTTAGATTTGATATTACAAGTACTGTGTTCTGTTTTATTACAATGTCCTGTTTTTCCTGCTATTAATATCTAACAGCTAGGCCTTTAGATTCTGTGTTTTTCCTCTCTCTGTCTCTCACACAAACCTGTCCCTCCAGCTGGATAATATTTCCCTCCCTTCAGTTCCACCTGGAACACTGAAGTGGTGCACAGAGATTGGTTGAAAGCCTGGGCCATTCAGCCCACTGAACCTGGAACAATAGCAATAAATCATAACTGTGCGACTGATTTTCCAGGAGAAGTTAGGTGACTACATTGATCCAAAATAACTCCTTCCTTAGCTATTCCTTGTCTACCATTTCCAGATGAACATTTTGGATCATCTTGCCAAGTATAATTGATATATAATTCTGCCATCTATCTACTAACACATGATGCCACAAGTGGAAGAGAATGGTGCTTGAACAGATTAGTGTTCGGTTGTATCATTTTCCCATTTTTCCCTTTTTCTCACCATTTTCCATTTGTCTTCCTCAAACTTCTGTGTTTTGCTTCCCTTACGTGAGTGAAGTTAAATACCTTTTCTTCAGTTTTGCATCACAAATGTTTATCAAATGTAATGCCATTCCAACTCAGAACACACATGCTCATGTCCAACAGAGGCCACTGGTGAGGATTAGGAGTGCAATCAGCTGTTAATGTTGTCTTTTTCTAGACTGGACTAGAAACCTCAGATTCCTATGAATTTAAATTGATGGGAATACATTTTGAGTCTATTATTTAATTCTGGGGACTATTTAACAGATGATTTTAGTTTAGAGATAAACTGCGGAAACAGGCCCTTCGGCCCACCGGGTCCGCACCGACTCGCATATTCACACTATCCTACACAAACTAGGGACAATTTTCACATTTATCAAGGCAAATTACGTACATACCTTTAACTACTTGTGGTGTGATTTGAACGTATGACTGACAGTCTGATACCATGAATGCCTACTCTTCCAAAATGTCCTTCAGTTGTAGATATGATGGTCTGTGTTAACTTTGATGGGAGTTTGATACAGCGCCTACAACCAACATTCAGTTGTTTTTGTCAACTTTTCGTTGGAGGCTGGGATAAATTCTTGGTAATTCAGAGCTGCTAAACCATCAGGAGGGGCGAAGTGGAAAGAAAGGAAAAGTGGCTAAATTATGTTTTTCCTCCCTCACTTATGATGTACACCTACTTTGTTAGCATTTGATTTCAAAAGTTACGTACCTGTACGTCTTTGGAGTGCGAAGATCTTGGAGAAAACCCATGTGGTCACGGGGAGAATGTACAAACTCTGTACAGATAGCACCCGTAGTCGGGATCGAACCTAGGCTCTCTGGCACTGCAAGCACTGTAAGGCAGCAACTCTACCGCTGCGCCAACCTTTACTTTTTAGGTCATTTCTGAAAAATTTATATCAGTTGATCAGGATTAGTAGAAATGCCAATGCATTATGAAATGACTTTTGAATTCAAATGCTAACAAAGTAGGTGTACATCATAAGTGAGGGAGGAAAAACATAATTTAGCCACTTTTCCTTTCTTTCCATTTCGCCCCTCCTGATGGTTTAGCAGCTCTGAATTACCAAGAATTTATCCCAGCCTCCAATTGTAACTCCAACGAAAAGTTGACAAAAACAACTGAATGTTGGTTGTAGGCGCTGTATCAAACTCCCATCAAAGTTAACACAGACCATCATATCTACAACTGAAGGACATTTTGGAAGAGTAGGCATTCATGGTATCAGACTGACAGTCATACGTTCAAATCACACCACAACAAGTAGTTAAAAATAGTGAAAGAATGGTGAAATTGTGGGAATACATCGTAAAAATAAAAGACCTTACGGTTATAATAACCCAACACTTTCATTAACATTTTCCACGGAAGTTTAATCTGCAACCTCTAACAGGTCCATGTACTGTGTGTTTGACTCACAATTGTTGTCAGATGTGGCAAAGCAAGCCACTGTTGACACGCAGAATGTGTATATTGACATTGAGCCTTCAACATCGAACATAGACTCTGAATGTATGGGTGAGCAATCCATTTATGAGAGTGGGGGTGGGGGTTGGAACTATGTTTACTGAAGAAAGCGGACGTCTCGGATGACTTTTCTTTTTCCACTTGGGGGGAGGGAGAGCAAGAGCAGAAGTACAGAATACAGTGATGATGCAGATGAGGGATCCATTTACAGTATGATCCTCCCCAAATATACACACACATCTACATTCCAGCAGAGGCACATTGTTGATACTCTCTCTTTATTTCTCCCACTGCCAGTGCAGTAAAATCAAGGCCATTTATAACCCCCCACCATTAGTTCAATTGAGATCGATTAACTCCATGCAGGTCAGAGGCATGAGACCTTCCAACCTAAATGACCACAAGATATGGTGCATGTACCAAATGGGAATTAATGAGAGCTCTGTGGGTCATTGTCATTGCACATGTTCCCAAGTACGTTACTTAGAATATTGTGTCTCCTTTCCCTGATGCACATGTACCACAAAATGTGATCTGATCATTTCGTTGCCTCTGAGTTAATTTGTGTGAAAATATAATTAATTATGCCTTTGTTTTATCAGTGGCCTGCAACAAACAGCACATTGGATCAATATGTGTGTTATAGAAACGTGATCTGTAGCTATCATTTTTACTGATTTTTTTTAATTAATAGAGAGATCCAAGCACCTCCACTCTTCACCAATTACCTTCAGTATCCAACCTAAGTTTGCATGTTCTCCCTCTGACTATTTTACCGGGTACTCCAGTTTCTTCCCACATCCCAAAGACATGTGGGTTTATTTTAAATTGCCGTAGTGTGCAGTGGGATAACTCGTGGGAACGGGTGATCGATAGTCGACATGGACTCAGTGGGCCGAAGAGTTTCCATGCTACATCTCTCTAAACTCTACACTCTAATATTTGCCTAGTTTGGACTTACTATATAGATCAACTGTGGTCACACTGCAAGTGGAATTAAGGGCATTCTCTCAGCTGATGACTCATGCTTGCCCCTAACGTGTAGGGAGTGAATAAGAAAGTGGGATAGCACAGAACTAGTGTGAACCATGATCGATGGTCAGCGGTCGGCAGGGACCCATTGGACCGATGGGTTGTTCCCATACATATTTTTAAACTAAACAAAATGCCCTTTTCCGATCCATTAAAAATGCTTTTCTTATTTTATATTTTCGTGCAAAACTCTCACCTCAGTTTCCATAAATCTCAGAGCACTTCTGAATGCAGGCTATAAAACACTTAAAATAATGAAGTTCAATTTTACAGATTTTTAATAACACTTAATAAACTAATGTATGAAATGGACATTTTTATGAGTGTGTCATTCTTTTGTGAAACCACTCTCTAAAGCATATACACAAGGGTGCATTATTTAGTTTTCATGGATTAGATGGCAATAACATTCAATACATAAGGTGTGGGCTGACAGGTATAATGAGGTTCCATCTGCAAGGTGATAGATATCAGAGTTTACTTACAATGTATTGTTTAAAAGCAATTCCCCATTAAAAGGACAGCGTGCTTAGTAAGCAAATATGAATATTGTCAGGCAAAATAGCCGAGCGTTATTATCGACTGAGTTTTATTATTTTATTCACCAGCGTAATTAATCCGAGCATCTATAAAGGGCATGATCTGAGAAGCAAAATGTTTTTATAAGGCTCTGGTTATGGCAGTTTGATATGGGAGAGCACAATTTTATAAATTCTGTCATGATCATAAGAGCACTTGCATGATGATTCACTTGTGTGATGGTTATTTTCTTGACAGTGCCTTTGACTTGGTGAACATTCATCTTTTCCATGATGCTTCCAATTTAATTGCTTGGGAAACAAGCCCATCTGTCTACTCAGGCACCCGACAGAAAGCTCTCACTTATGTGCTCGATAGGTAAGCAATATATCTACTTTATATTTTTTGCTACTGCTTTGGAAAATTATTTGGAGACACAAAAGACTGCAAATGATGGAGCCTGGAGCAGAAACAACATGCCGAAGAAACTCAGCATGTCAGGCATCATCTATAGAGGGAATTGAACAGTCAACGATTCGGGGCAACTAGACCTTCTTCTGCACTGAGAGGAATGGAGACCCTTCCTTTGCATAGGAAGAGTCTCGACCGAAACTGCCCACTGGCCATTTCCCCCCCCACAGGTGCTGCCTGACCCACTGAGTTGCTCCAGCATCTAACCCACCAGCAGTTTGTTTTTTCTAAGATAATTTTTTTGAATTTGGTGGTCAGCACTAGAAAATTTTAATTTGACATTGTTGGTTTGCGTTGGTAACAGGTTCAGGTCCAGTCCGAGATATTCACAAGGAGGTATTTAATTCCTAAGATATAGTTGTTGTATGCACCTTGTTGCTAACAAACCCATGACACGGTGATGTAAATTACATTGAAAATGCACTGGTCGGACATATATCCTTCGTTTGAAATTATGCGTCCTATCTTCAAAATAAAAATAAAAGTTTACAACAGTTTATCTTGATGATATTGTCCCTTTGTCTGGATTTGATCCTCAAAATGCAATGAATGTACAATGCACTAATTCCCAACTGAGAGATGACAATGGCTGAATTATTTGGAAGAGAGGCTGGATAATGTTGTGTTTGCTGTCTGGGTTTCCAAGAGATATTCAATGTTTAAGATAATTGTGGTGAAAGGTACACTGAACATCATATCATGGGAAAATTAACGTGCAAATCCCTTCAGATTTATTCTGGAGTCAGTAGACTATAATGTCAGTCAGTGTGCCACATGGACATGAGTTCTATGTTCCACTCAACCTTGTTGCTTAGCCAAACATGTTTGAACATAGTCTGTTTGAAGAAAGACCCTCACCAGCAGTTTTAAAATAATCATCAACTAATTGCAGATTGGTTGCTGATTGTTTTCAACTGTCTTGTGCTTTGTTTGCTGTTTCTTAATTTATTTGATATTGTTAATCTGCAACAAATATAACAGGTGATGACCAGAGCTTCTTGATGACCAGAGTTTAGTTTTGTTTAGAAATACAGTGCAGAAACAAGCCCTTCGGCCCACCAAGTCCACGCCGACCAGTGATCTTCATACACTAGCACTATCCTACACACTAGGGACAATTTATAATTTTTACCAAAGCCAATTAACTTACAAACCTGTACGTCTTGGAATGTGGGTGGAGACTAGAGCACTGGGGGAAATGTCACGGGGAGAATGTATAAACTCTGTACAGACAGCAGCTGAGGTCAGGATCGAACCGGGGGCTGTAAACTGTCAGGCAGCAACTCTACCGCTGCGCCACCTCACCGCCCTTTTTCAAATGAGCAAAAGAGGTTTTACACAACAATCTCTTCTCCCAGGAATTAATCTGTTTCCAGGCGTTCCTGTCAGAATGCAGCAGAGGAAAGAGAAAGTGCAGAGTGCACACTGTTATCTTTGACATAGTCATCTGTGTCAGAGTTGAGTATGACCTCGCCCTATGGGAGCAGGCTTCTACGCCATCAGTGACTCCTGGCATTGCAATGTCTGTGCCCACTCTTGGGCCCCATCCAGTATCACTGCCCTCTCCCTCTCCACAGCCCCTTTCCCAACTATACCTTGTTTCCTGACAGCAGTACAGTAAGATTGGTCCAAACAGCAATAACTACAGTCTTTATATTCATCTGCAATTTGAAGCATTGCTTGAATTCAACTGGGAATTATTGAAGTTTAATGGAAGAATAGTGATTACAATAATAAAGCAATGATGAATTAGGGTCTGATGTGAAATTAACAGAACAGATGTAATCAAACCTGAATGTTTCACCACAGCTGTTTTTGCCATGCTTAACTGAGAACGGGTAAGCTATAAAAATGATATTTTATATCCATTAGGTTATCATCTACTGAAGGTTTTCCGTGCAGATCTTTTTGATTGGTCAAGTTCTGTAAAAGCTTTGATAAAATTGCCTTCCCCACAGCCATATTTTACCATTTCCTAAATTCTATATCCCCTATGTTCTTAATTTAAGGGATTACTGAAAAGGAATTACTATTGTTAATTTTCTAGATATTTAAGGGACTTTAACATTTTCTGCTATTTTAATTGAGGCATTTTTATTGATAAAGTAATAGCTTAATGTATTGAAGTAACATTTAATAATCATTCCTACCATTGTGTTTAGGAAATGCACTAAAATAGATTACTGCTTTTGATTTGATTTGATCTCCTAAGATTGAGAGGCAAGTTGAAACTGTGTGTACGTACTCGATTTGATGCAGTTGCAACGTAAGAGGCCATAAGAGTTTGTCACAGAACTCTCTTTCTATCAGTACCAGTTTCTTTACTCCTGTTGCTACGATTCACTCAAAACTCGTTACATATTCGACCCTACTTTCCTCCTCTGGTCTCGGCATCTAACCCACCAGTGGTTGGTGGTCGGTCGTTGTTGTGGCTGTGGCTGTGGCTGTAGTTTAGCCTCTCAAAAAGCTGGAAAGAGTACAGAGAAGATTTACGAGGATGTTGCCAGGGCTAGAGGGTCTGAGCTATAGGGAGAGGTTGAGGAGCCTAGGACTATTCCTTGGAGCACAGGAGGATGATCTTATAGATGTGTATAAGATCATGAGAGGAATAGATCAGGTGGATGCATAGAGTCTCTGGCCCAGAGTAGGTGAATCGAGGACCAGGGGACATAGGTTTAAAGTGAAGGGGAAAAGATTTAATAGGATTCTGAGGGGGAATTTTTTCACACAAAGGGTGGTGAGTGTATGGAACAAGCTGCCAGAGGAGGTAGTTGAGGCTGGGACTATCCTAACAGTTAAGAAACAGTAAGACAGGTACATGGATAGGACAGGTTTGGAGGGATATGGACCAAATGCAGACTGGTGGGAATAGTGTAGCTGGGACATGTTGGGCCTGTTTCCACACTGTATCACTCTATGACTCTAAAAAGAAACAAGACTTAGCCAGTTGCACATGTGGCTTAGACAATAGACAATAGGTACAGGAGTAGGCCATTTGGCGCTTTGAGCCAGCACCGCCATTCAATGTGATCATGGCTGATCATCCACAATCAGTACTCCGTTCCTGCCTTCTCCCCATATCCCTTGACTCCGCTCTCTTTAAGAGCTCTATCTAACTCTCTCTTGAAAGCATCCAGAGAACTGGCCTGCATCACCCTCTGAGGCAGAGAATTCCACAGACCCACAACACTATGTGTGAAAAAGTCTGACATTTCTTCAATGGTGGCTAATGTGATGCATGTGTCCTGGCATGGAGAGTAATATTGCATATTTCAATGGAGCATCTCTTAGCTAACTCTTGTCCTTGACATAAATTTATCTGCAGCTTCCAAACTGTCCATGAGATGGAGGCTCGTGCTGCTGGCTTGAAGAGATAGATGCTTCCTACAGTGCTCCTGGTTGTCATAAAGATTAACTGTACTGTCAAAGAAAATTTTTCAGTCTCCTAATTGCAGCCACACCTTTGATATAGGTGCTCCATCCACTTGGCCATGGTGTAATACACAGTCGGCATCCTCTTCTGGTTTGCTGGCATGTACAGATAGCTTTCAATTTCCTCCACATATTTTTGTACAGAAAATTAATGCCATATTTGGGGAATGCTGCTATTAGATCCCCCCCCGCCCCAAAAAAAAACTTAGCGCTGAAGTCATTCAAAGGGTCAAGCAGCTTCTCTGGAGCAGATGGATAGATGATGTTTCCTTTTTGGCTGCCAGCTAGCCTTTGAGTGGGAAATGAAATTTCTTCAGACTAGTTTCTCCATTTCCTAGATCTCAGGGCTTTAGAGTCTGAAGAAGGGTCTCGACCTGAAACAACGCCAATTCCTTCCCTCCATAGGTGCTGCCTCACACTTTTTTTTCTCCAACATGTTTTTGTCTACTTCTAGTATCTGTACTTTTAGTATTTGTAGGAGCCTTGATAAGCAGTGGTAAGAGGTTATAGGGCATGGTAGCAAATGTATAGTTGAGGTTACAGTCACATCAGCCGTGATGCTACTAAGTGTGAGAACAGGTTTGATGAACCAAGTGGTTGACTTGTGCTCCTCAATCGCTTGTTCGTAAGTACGGTGTTTCATGCAGTCCGTTCAACAGGTATTTGTTTCTGTGTAGGAAGGAACTGCAGATGCTGGTTTAAACCAAAGATAGACACAAAAAGCTGGAGTAGCTCAGCAGGTGAAAAGGAATAGGTGACATTTCAGGTCAAGACCCATCTTAAGGAGATGTATAGGTGATGTTTCCCATTTGGCTGCCAGCTATCCTTTCAGTGGGAAATGAGACCTCTTCAGACTGGTCTCGACCCTGAAACGTCACCCATTCCTTCTCTCCAGAGATGCTGCCTGTCCCGCTGAGTTACTCCACCTTTTTGTGTCTATCCAGGTGTTTGCTTCTCTTTGGGCAATATCCTGCTGGACCAGTTCTACTCCCCAACCCCTACCTCAACCACACCATCCAGAGCGGAGGTCTCTGCCTACCTGCACTCCCCTGGCCTTGCCGGTCCTCCACACTCTTGTGATGGACCTTGAGGTCAAAGCAATGACTGGGCAACAGGCTGGGCGGTAGCATAATATGGTAATGGCCCTGACAGGAAGCAAAACTGGGGATGAATTTTTTTTTTAATAGAGCAGCCAAAATAAGTTCATCAAAATCAAGCTAATGTCAAACCATCTACTTCCTAGCTTCTGAATCCACAAGCCCAGGATCCTCATTGAATTTCTATATGTTTCTGATCCTGCCGCAGGTCTGACCTGTCCCAGGATCAGAAGGATGGTTTCCCAATGTTATTGTTGGGGAATGTCAGCAGGATCACACTCCACCTCCAGTCTACTGGGCCCCTCAATGTTCTTCCCGCGTTCTCCAACCTTGACTTACTGATTAATGTTCTCCAATGATTAACCTACCACGTCAAAACTCAGACTGGTCAAACACGGTCCTGGGGTTCATTCTTAGATGTTGAGGTTCAGCTCAGTTGAATTACATCCGAACGCTGCTCGCCCCGTGGAACGGGAATTGGAGAGGAGGCGAAGGGAGACGGCGGCAGCGGATGCTGGAAAAAGAGCCTGATGAGAGGAACCGGGGACCTTACCCTCCACTCCCTCGAGGTCAGCTGTAGGAGAAAAAAGGAAGGAGGATTTAGTAGGCAATGATATCTATGTATCTCTGGTGAGCTCCTCTGTGTGTGAGTGCGTGTGCATATATGTGTGCATGCTCAGCACTGTGCCATAAATGTATATGTGCACACATGCATTAATGTTCATGCAGCAGAACCTGCTCTCCGGTCATCTCAGCAACTTGGACATCCGAGGAAGTCACAGATGGTGTAGTAGCTGCTGTATCACAACGCCAGAGACCTGGGTTCGACCTTGGGCGCTGTCTATGTCGTGTTTGCATGTTCTCTCTGCGACCGCGTGGGTTTTGACAGGTGGCTCCAATTTCCTCCCAAATCCCCAAAACATGAGGCTTTTGCAGGTTAGTTGCCATCTGTAAAATTGCCGTGAATGTTTGAGGAGTGAGAAAGTGGAATAACATAGCATTAGGAATGAAGGTGTGATTGAAAATCAGTGTGTACTCGGTGGGCCATAGGACAACTTCCACACTGTATCTCTAAACTAAAAGTAAACTTCCTCACCACTGGTCCAGGACCTTACAGTAGCTGATGCACAACAGTTACCCCACATTAGAATTAATCACAGACAGGCAACTCTCACATCTCTGGATGAAGTTCGGGACCTGGAATGTCAGGATTCTTATGGACAATCCCAGAAATGACAAACCCAAATGTGGGGTCCACTGCCATAGCCCAGGCTTTAATATTGTCATCAACATCGATATCACCACCCTGGGTGAAACTGGACTGGCATGGCATGGCCACCTGAGAAAACAAGTGGAAGGGAAAAATCGGAACTCAGATGTTATCTTCATGGGGTTGACAACTGACTGTGACAACAAATTGTGAATTTCAAAAAATCTATAAGCTATGGATGCGAAGGTCTCATTGGTTAATGAGCGTGGAGTGAAGCGCACTGCACTATATGTTGGACTTGGAATATTTTGCAAAGGTCAAGACAGCTGTTATACAAGACTCTGCATGACAGCACATGTGCAGCTATTGGAGGGGGTTGCGATGGTGATGCCACAGGCTGCCGTGGGATTGAGGGCAACAATTGCTTCCGACCTGGGTATTCTGCTGCGGGGTGGCATCTTCTCAATCACTAAAGTACAAGAGTGTTTAGCATGTGTCCCCTCACAGTGGATGCAATGTACCAAAATACTCTGCTGAGGCTAATCAATGTCTATACCTCACTGGTAATGTCCCTGTCGATCGTTCTGGCTGGGGACTTCAACTGCGACATCGGTGCAGCTGGATAACACTCGGTGCCACGACATGCTGGCCAGCACGTACAATCCGCTGAAGGAAACGGTCAAAGATACAAAATTGTGCAACACCTTCAGAGACCCTGCAGGTGGAGCACAGCAACAGTTCCCTTAATAGAGACCAGATCGCTCAACGCAGTATTTGATAGTCTTCCTCTTTGTGCCTGAAGACCTTCACGCTCATTGTCATTGACATCATGCCAGTGTTCTCCTCTGACCACTGCCTCTTTGGCTGACTGCCACCTGCAGGGAGACAAGAAGGTTAGTTGAATGCAAATCTCTGAACCCCAGAAAGCATCATGGAATTGAAGGGAGACTACTCAGGCTGGAGAACCTTGACTGCCCGATGCACTGGTAGGAAGCAACCAAGGCGAATGTGAGAAGGTTCATGTAGAAATAATAATAATAATAATAATCATCATCATAATACACTTTATTGACATTGTAAATACATTCAACAACATTTCAGGCGCACTGAGCTCCAACGTAACAGGTAAATAACAATGACAATGGAAACAACAAAAACAGCAAGAAAAAAGTTGTCAAGTCAGAATGTGCAATATTTCACAGTATAGTGTTGTGGCAGTATAAAATATTGGCTATGGGGTGTATGTTCAGTGCAGAGTTCAGAATGGTGATGGCCTTGTGGTAGAAACTGTTTGTTAATCTTGTGGTGTGTGATTTGATGGATCTCTAACGCATTCCTGAGAACAAGTGACGTGCGGGATGAGATGAGTCCTTTAGGATGCGTGATGCCTTCCGCAGACAACGAGAGCTATAGATCTCTTCCAGGGCAGGCAGGTGTGCGTTGGTGATCTTCTGGGCTGTATTGATGACTCTCTGCAGAGCCTTCTTGTCAGCCGCAGAACTGTTGCCATACCATGCCAGGATGCCATGTGTCAGGACACTCTCTATGGCGCAACGGTAGAATGACACTAGCAGCTGTGGTGGCAAGTTGACTTTCCTGAGTGATCTTGGGAAGTAAAAAGGAGATGCAAAGTGCTGGAGTAGCTCAGTGGGTGAGGTAGCATCCCTGGAGAACATGGATCGGTGATATTTCTGGTTGGTACCCTGACCTCCCTGTTTCAGATGCAGAAGATGGCAGGTAATAGGTTCAATGGGTCAATGGTTCTTTGTTATCAGATGTACATGGACGGCCATGATGGGGGGGAGAACAAAGGGGGACCTGGAGTGGGGGTACTTTGTAACTTTGTAGGTGCCCTTTATGGGCGACTCTTTGCATACCTTGGGTATGCACAACAAATAATTTCACTGTGACTTGTCACATGTGAGAAGAAAGTATTCAATTCAATTCCTCCTCCCCAGTTCTCTGGGTCTCGGGGGACTAGCAGGGGCCGGCTCGGCGGCTCCCTCTACAGGCCACGGAATGCTGTTCCTTCCTTTGGGCCGAAGGGCCTGCACGTCACACACAGATGGGGGTGATTTGATAGGCTGGTGGTTGGACAAAGGCCAGAGACGAAAAAGAACCGTAGGACTAAAGGATTGAAGAGTTGTAAATTGTGAAGCCAGAGGAAGGAAAGATTCATTGTCCTCAAAAGGGTTCAGAGAGCAAGTTAGTGGGAATTGTGATGAAACCCCCTTTTGTCTTGTTTTCACACCATTCACTTCCTTATCTATGTATCTCCCTCTCATCCATTCCTTCCCTCCAGAGTTGCTCCAGCATTTTGTGTCTATCTTCCATTTAAACCAGCATCTGCAGCTCCATCCCACACATATCCTTTGGGACTTTTGCATCAGGCATGTGAATGATGTGACTGACCTGCCTTATGAAGTTAAGTGTGTGTATGTTGGATGTCCATACTGGGGATGAGGGACTGTGAGAGGTCAAAGACATTTGCTTGCTTATGCTGCCTACAAATTTCAAATAATTTGCAAAGACAGCAAAGGTGCCTACAGTTCATTCAGGTGCCTTCTTTCAGTAGTACAGCTCCCTGTAGCATATAAAAAATAGACACAAAATGCTGGGCAACACATACCAGTGGGACAGGCAGCATCGCTGGAGAGAAGGAATGGGTGATGTTTCGGATCAAAACCCTTCTTCAGCCTGAGAGTCAGAGGAGAGGGAAATTAGAGATAAGGAAGGGCAAGGTGTGAAAACAACATATCAAAGCAGATAGTGTCAAGGAAATATAGAATGGTTCATTGTTTGCTGAGGGGAAGGTGACAATGAGGTATACAAACAGTAAAATTAATCAGGACTGAAATGAGTTGAAGAACTAAGGTGGGGGAGGGGCGGAGAGAGGGAAAGCAAGGGTTACTTGAAGTTAGCAAAATCATAAGTCATACTGCTGGGTTGTAAGTTGCCCAAGCGAAATATGAGGTGCTGTTCCTCCAATTTGAATGTGGCCTCACCGTGACAGTGGAGGAGGCCCAAGACAGAAAGGTCATTGTGGGAATGGGAGGGATAGTTAAAGAGTTTAACAATCAGGAGATCACGTAGGCCCAGGCAGACTGAGCGAAGATGTTCAGGAAGGCCAGTAATATAGGCCTCACTGCTGCCTGTAACACTATATGTTCTATGCCACGTCTAAGGTCTTTATCATTAATTACTCTTTTTCCTCAATCAACTAAAAACTGTGACAGCACATCTAAGACAATGGCGATTTCTTCATCAATGTCTGACTCCACTGAGGGTTGTGGGTTTGCAGTATCAGGATCCATCCTCTCATGTGCTTTGATCAACGAGTTTAGGAAGGATTGCAGATCAGCCTCTGAATGTGTGGAAACATAAGCATCATCTTAATTCTGCAGCACGTGCATTGAAGGTCATTGCACTTTGAGGAATTAATTGTCACAGGAGGCTGTGGAGGCCACGTTAATGGATATTTTAAAGACATAGATAGATTCTCGAGTAGTCAGTAGTTATGGGGAGAAGGCATGAGAATGGGGTTGAGAGGGAGATGGATAGATCAGCCATGATTGAATGGCGGAGTAGACTTGATGGTTTAATTCTGCTCCTATAACTTATGAAGGTCAGGTAGCCTTGCTTCTGGTGTGTAGTTTCGGCAGGTTGAACAGCTTCCCTTAGTTTAAGGATTAGCTCAACTTCTGTGGAAGTTTATTTGAGTTCCAATGCAAAATTGCAACAAGATTTTGTTTTAAACAATTGGGGCGATTATTTGGCACCAATCTTCAAAGTTTTGAATCGGATTTCCATAATTGTTTTACCAGTCTACCAATATTTATTTTAACTTTAAAATGATGTAGTGCAGAAAGCAGCAAGCCCACCTTGGAATAATAATAATTAAATGAATAACAAAACATTTATAAAGTAGATGGATGAGTCATTTGAATTATCAAGACATAGAAGGCTATGGACCAAGTGCTGGTGAACAGGATTAGTACGGATGGGTATTAGATGATTGGGATGGGCCAAAGGTCCTGTTTCGGTACTGCATGACTCTATAGCTCTATAACATTCCAACTGTCCAGAGAATATAATTTCAAATTACTTCCATCCAGTTAGAAGTCGGAGTTAGATAATGGTGTTTGTCAAATCTTTGAGCACAGTTCAAGCTTTTCTTCAGCTAGTCAGGTGCCTGATTAATTTAAAAAATACTGGAAATATTTTGAACTGAACCATGAGCTCTGTTTCTCTTCCAACAAATGCAGTCTGATTACATATTTTACGCATTTTCTGACTTAATTTGAGATTTCCATTCTGTGTGTTTTCAGGTGCTTGATTCGTTTTTGACTTGCAACCTGTTCATGGTATTTGTGTTTGAACTGGATCGAAGTAACTACATGTAAACTAAATGTTGATTCTCCATGTTGCAGTGTAGTCCTCCTGCCCCAGTGTTTTTCTTCACAGATCACACGAGGCCATCAATGTACAAAACAATTACAGGCACAAAATACAACTCAAACATTCATCAATTAATGTGATGCAGAAACGCTCACCGTCTTCATTGATTTATGGATTGAAAATGAACTGAAATGTTAGCACAACATTCTGATCACATGTACATTGCATTTGGTTTAATGCTTCAGTGTTATCAACAAGATTTGACATGCAAATGAAAATTGGGTTTCACAGGGTTTGGTGCAGGTACATAGAAGATAGGTAAAGGGATTTGCAGGGCAAGAACCAAGTGACCCACTTGCATAAGTTTCAGTCTGCTTTACTGCAAGTCCCGACTGTATTTTGCACAAGCAAACAAGAGGGGCTCAGCAACTAGTTGGTGAGATTGAGAGTAACTAGGCACAGTGCAATACAGTGTAGTCTATAATTAGGGGGGAACATGAGAGACTACAAGGCCATATTTTCCTTCCCAACTCTGTTGGAACATAATTAGCTGAAGAGCTTTTCCTGTCAGAAGGCCTGGTATCATTAAGAAGGACATTAGTGACAACTTCAGACCAAGCCTAAACCAGTCTTTCACCAGAATTTACTCATGCCTTTATTTGTTTAATATACTTTTTCCCCACATCAAAACCAGTGGTGTTAAGATGAGTAACTGGCAATGACTGGACTGGACTTTTGACCACTTGCCTGTTCTCCATCTACATGGTCAGAAACATTGAAAATGTCCTCGCCTGTGAAGAATATATTTATAATTAGACTAAGTGGGACCCGTTGGGTCCCAGCATCACGCGGGAGTGCTGGTCCCCCAACGCAATATTCCACCTCTCCACCCATTCCAATATTGGTGGCCAGTGGGGGGGCTTCCTGGAGCGCTAGTATGGGTGTTGTGGGCTGAAGGGACTGGTTTCCAGAGGGCTAGTATGGACATTGTGGCCGAATGGATTCTTGAGCTGGCGGCTCAGTCACTCAAACCTGTTGTGCTGGCAGCTCACTCACGGCTGGTGGGCTGGCAGTTGAGTCACGGCTATTCCTTGAAATTACATTTCGAGCAGGGTGTAAGGCCACCAAATTCAAGTGCAGTTTTTTACCACTTCAAGCAGGGTGCAAGGCCACCAAATTCAAGTGCAGTTTCATACCATTTCAAAAATGGGTGCAAGGCCTCTAAAGACAGCGAGTCGTGACCTTTCCCTCCATCTTGCAGAGTCTGAGCCACGCCCACACTTCTGCTTTTTATAGTCCCTCCCCCTCCCACCAGAAGGGGCGTGGCCTTCATGGCGTGATTGAAAGGAGAGAGAATCTCAACATTTTTTAAACACTAATAACTCTTTTATTTTTCATCGATAAGAAAAATCCTCGGCACCTGATGAGCGGAGGGGGACTGAGTAAGATGGCCAAAAATCATAGCCTTACGTGGTAGAGTTTTTTCTAAAATCAATATAAAGCGCAAACAGGAAGTGGTCAAGATTAGACTTTTAATTATATAGAAGGCAAGGCAACTTTAATTCGGCAAGGCAACTTTAATTCGGCAAGGCAACTTTAATTAGGCAACACAACTTTAGCATTTCCATACCAAAGGCAACATAGCTTTAGCATTTCCAAACCAATGGCAACACAGCTTTAGCATTTCCAAACCAAAGGCAACACAACTTTAGCATTTCCAAACTATATTTTCAAACCACTTCAAGGGCACTGACAGGTCCGTAAAACCACTCACAGTTTAGTAGAGATGTGTTGACTGAGAGACGTGACCCTCTCGCTCCCCCATCTTGCAGGGACTGACTGAGGCACTCAACGCTTCCAGGTTTTATAGTCACTCCGGAAGGGGCGTGGCCTTCAGGAGAGAGAATTGCAACATTTTTTAAATAACTCTTTTATTTTTCATCGATGGGAAAACTCCTCTTCTCCTGCGCAGTGGAGGGGGACTCTGAGTAAGATGGCCAAAAATCACAGCCGTAATTGGCAGCTTTTTTTCTAAAATCAATGTACAGAACAACAGGATGTGATCAAGATCAGACTTTTAGTAATATAGATTATTTGCACAGAAGAATAAAATTCCTGTTAGACTGTTATCTAAATATTTCTCACACTGAGTAACGCTTTCCATTTACAAACCAAGAAATAGAAAACTTTAAGCCAGTCTTTGGAGTGTGGGAAAAAAGGAAGATCTCAGAGAAAACCCATGCGGGTCATGGGGAGAACGTACAAACTCCATACATACAGCACCCATAGTCAGGATCAAACCCGGGTCTCTGTCGCTGTAAAGCAATATCTCTACCGCTGCGCCACAGCAAAAGACTACCGGTGCATGTCACGATGGGCCTGTCGTTGCAGACTTGTACCAGACTCCTGGTAAGATTTGCATTGAAAAACAATAAATGAACTGACCAGACAATCGTCTGTTTTCCATCAATGGGAATCTATAGCCAGTTTGGTATAGAGCCCCGTGTTCACATTCAGCTTTCCAGCTTAATGAGTCAGCCATACAATGTCTCCTCTCGGTGATCAGTTGTGTATTGGTTGTCCTGATCCCAGAGCAAAGCTCTGAAATCACAACATTAGTCTTTGGTGACGGTGCAGACGACAGACGGTTGTAAAATTGTGGTGCATGTTGTATAGAAGCTTCCAGTCATTAAGTAATGTCTGAGGTAGAGGGAACATAGACAATAGTTGCAGGAGTAGGCCATTTGGCCCTTCGAGCCAGCACCGCCATTCAATATGATCATGGCTAATCATCCAAAATCAGTAACCCGTTCCTGCTTTCTCCCCATGTTCCTTGTTTCCGTTAGCCCTAAGAGCTATATCTAACTTTCTTGAAAAAAATCCAGTACGACAATCTCCTTGTTTCCTGAGAGAATGTGTAACAATGTAATGGTATCGGGAAGTATCTCCAAGTAAAATTGTTGAAGCAAATGTAAAAAAAATAATTGACAGATTTAAAACATGATGCTGTCTTTTAACAAATGGCCTCCCAGTTAGGACCTCCCACAATGTACTGGGAAGTTTGTAGTATTTTTCACTTTTGGGCCTGAAGGTTTATAATGTATATCATTAGAATGTGACAGTGCCAGAACTGGCAAATTCATTTGTCTTAGAGGAGAGTAGATTTTATGTTGTGTAACTATTGTGGGCTTCATTTGCACAAATCAATTATTCTGACTGATCATCCAGCCACACATCCGGACCTCCATCATGAACAGTGGCAGGGAGACATAATGGGAAAGCTCTGTAGAGCAGTGAATAATGGGAAACTCCTTTCATCAGTGCAGCTAACCTTTTGGCAGCCACCAGCAAACTCTATTCTGATCCACTGATAGAGGGGACAATACACTAGGCTGAGTTTGAATGAATGCTGCCACCAACAGTGTAGCCATTCAGAAGGTTTTGGGAACCATCTTTGGCCATTGTTCATCACTACTCCTGCCGACAGTAGGAGAGAGAAAGTGAGAGCATCTATGGTGTAAACCTCTTTTTCAACTTTAATCTCTCTGAAAAGCAGTGTAGATCTACATTTCCAGCAGGGCTACAGTAGCTATGTGGTGTCAGATAATCGCACAAGAGCAGTTTCAAGCTGGGCTTTTGAATCGCTTATCTGCATGAACAGGGGGCAGCTTTAACCCCATTCAAAAGGGAGCGATTGTCTTTCCATGTGCCTTTAAACTTGCGTAAGAACAGCATTTTAACACCAAAGTGCTTCACACTGTTAGTGTGTACATAAAGGCAGCATTTTAAGCACCTCTGTCATGCTGCCTTCAATGTAACAGTCTGCTTGAAGGACTGAACACATAAAATGGCAAAAATATATTATAGTCGAATTTATGCATTTTGCTTTTAACTACATTTTTCAAATATTAAAAAAAAAATTTACAACGATAGCAATCTATAAACTTGGAAAATTAATTTAGCAAAGTATTGTGCTGCTTTTCACCTGTGTCTTACTTTGCTCTGTGTGATAATCCTGATCGCAGTCCAATCCAGGATCCCTGTTTCCTTTGCTGTGCCAACCATTGAAACTTCCTGAAATTGTCCTGCGCATTCAGGTCCGTGTAACTGGATTTCTAAAAAGTGACAGTACTCCTCTGTTTGCCTTTTGAATGTTCTCTGGCCTAGTTCAACTGCAACATTTTTACATTACAACTGTGAAATCTTGGCATAAAGCAGCTCTTTGTCCCTGCCATTATTGTCTCACATATATAGTCCATTGTCACATAGCTGAAGTTAATTTGATCAACATTGGGACATTTAACTTTTATGTCCAGTCAAAAGAGCTGTTTCATGCTCATTTTGCGTATTCTAAAGAAATGATTGCCAGAAAAATAATGTTACCATTAACAATTCAAAGCAATTAGTTTCCCAGGGAGAAGCTATGTGATGCACAGGCTACACACAACAATTCTTTGTCATTTTATAGATGCTCATCAGTCAACTGTCACCACATTTCAAAGACCTTCCAATCTAAATGTTTCCCTTTTGGCTTTTCCCAGAACTGGTAGCTGAATAAGGGAAGAAAAGGTACTCAGTTTCTAGGCAAAGACACAGGCAGCCGTAAAGATCTAGCTTCCCACTGCCATATTTTGGATTGGCCACCTAGCCGTGCCACATTCCTCACTATCCCTCCTCCCCCTCAACCCCCCCCCCCCCCCCATCATGCACAACCGAGCCCTAAACCCCACCCCAGACACAACCACCCAGGAACTACAGTCGTTAAGAACAATGAGAATTCCTCGCCCTCAGAAACCAGCAAATGTACGAAAATCCAGAAAATCCAAACCAACGTGACAGGCATTCAACAAGGTAGTAGTAATACGTGGAATTATCATGTTCAATAAGATTGTATTAATTAAATTACAAAACAACAGTGACTGATATATTTCACAATGCAAAGTGATGTGTTACATTTGTCAATATTCTCATTTCATTGATACATATTTTCCATGCAATTGATCCTTGGGTATCAAGGAAGTGTTGTAATACTCATCTTATTAAACTTACTTTAACCTTACTTTAGATTCACAATTCTCATGACTGCGATTAAGTGTGCGTCAATGTTTGGTAAATAATCATGAGAAGTAAACAATTATTTCTTCATCGATAGACACAGATAACTTTGGCCTAAGTAGAGTTTGAGATTGTGGGTGGGAACTGCGAGGATCGGCAGTATAGCCCAAGTCATCAGATTTTCCCTCCTATTTTAGCCTCCAGACTGGAACCGAAAAATTCTGAATTCAAATTTCTTGTCATATTTTTAATGGTATAATAACCACAAAACATCATGTTCTAAATCAAGCAGATTTGCGACAGAAGATTTTTTATACTAAGGGCGGCACAGCGGTGGAGTTGCTGCCTTATAGCGTCAGGTTCATTCCTGACTACGGGTGCTGTCTGTACGGAGTTTGTACTTTCTCCCCATACCCTGCATGGGTTTACTCCAGGAGCTCCAGTTTCTTCTCGTACTCCAAACACATACAAGTTTGCAGGCTGATTGGCTTGGTAGACTGTAATTGTAAATTTTCACTGGTGTGTGTAGGATAGTGTTAGTGTGTAGGGATCACTGGTCAGTGCGGACACAGTAGGCCAAAGGGCCTGTTTCCGTGCTGCATCTTTGATCAAACCTAAATTAAGATAAGTTCTATGATAAAGTGTTTAAATTATTATTTTAGTAACTTCATTGTTTTGCATCATCGGGCCGGGCGATGCTCTTAAAATGCAAATTGGTTAATTGTGGAAGGTCATCAAGCCAATCTTCTTGATAAATTTCTAGGATCATCAAGGGTGCTCTCATTAGGAAATGAAGCATTTCTCTAATCTAGATAAATTGTCTGAGGATCGAGCCCTTCTGATATAATTCCATTAACTTTGTTGACCCAAAGATCTTCCATGGTTCCAACTGCAGAAATGTTTTCCTGTGGGTGGCGCAGTGGTAGAGTTGCTGCCTTACAGCGCCGGAGACCCGGCTTTAATCACGACTGCGGCTGTGTCTGTGTGGAGTTTGTACGTTCTCCCCGCGACCGCGTGGGTTTTCTACGAGATCTTCAGTTTCCTCCCACACTCCAAAGACATACAGGTATGTAGGTTAATTGGCTTGGTGTATGTGCAAAATCGTCCCTAGTGTGTGTAGGAGAGTGTTAGTGCGCGGGGATCACTGGTCGGTGTGGACTCGGTGGGCCTAGGGGCCTGTTTCCGCGCTGTATCTCTAAACTAAACTAAATTAAGATTCGCCCCTGTGAAATAATAATATTTTGTGTCAGTACATCATAGCTGAAGAATGGCCACGACCTGAAATGTCACCCATTCCTTATCTCCAGCGATGTTGCCTGTCCCGCTAAATTACTTCAGCATTTAGTTTCTATCTTCAGCACATCACAGCTTCTTGGAGTAGCATTGTTTGGTTAGCACCAATTACTATGAGCCAATGGACAATTTCCAGATATAACCTCGCATCCAGTAAAAATTGGGATATCATGGCCCAAATCTATTAATTTGGGTCTCTTCCAACGGTTAGGAAAATTGTGTAGAAACGTCACCCATTCCTTCTACCCAGTGATGCTGCCTGTCCTTCTGAGTAGTTATTCCTCCAGCATTATGTGTCTATATTTGGAGAATTTCTTTGTTCCATGCAAAGCTTGGGTATAGACTTGGAAAAAAAAACCTCATGACTTGCAATAATGCTAAGAATATTTTTGCCAAATTGCTGAACTTCACCAAGTTGTTTGCAAATGTTATCTTCTATTTAAACTGCAAACTTGTTACCATCAACATTGTAGATGTCAAGATTTTCTATTACCCTTTGCAACCTGTGACAGAAATCAATGTGTTTCTAAAAAATGAGATTGACACTGGACCAGTCTTACAACTGTAAAAGTGAAAATAAAATCGAATCATTTTATGTGACCCAAAAAGGGTGATTTACTGACTAAATATTTTCTCCTGTTTTACAGCTGTGGTACGCCTATATTTAATTAGAAAGTCTGCATAAGACATTGGTTCACTCTGCAGAGGCGGAAGTTTTTCAGGAGCCAACAGGTTAAATGTTCATATGTAAAGTTGTAACTATTAGCCTTTGCTGAGTTTCCACTTTGCCAAGTAGATTGTTTCAGTTGGCATTAGCTGTTAGATTATGCAGGCCACAGCTGCTTGATGGTCCCATCAACTGGCAGCTATCAACAATTAAGTATTGTCTTTCCGTGCAGTAAACATCACACTTGATTGGCCAGGAGTGACGTGATGTTATTTGATTTCATTTATTTGAAAACCCTCTTAAAACAATCTTTGCCTTCGTTAGTCCCAACGGCCAATTTACAAAGGCCCCTGGCAGTAACACAAACAGCACTGAGAAATCCTTTCTCTGTGAGTGCATTTTCAGTCATTTAAAAGATAACGGCCAATGGCCCATTTTAAAAGACTGAACTGAAGGCAAAGATTATAACGCTAATGAATAGAATTGAAATGTTGAAGATCGAGAAGGAGGGGTGATATTTGCCCAAGTTGTTGCCAGACTTGTATTTTAGCAGCATTATTTTATACTCATTTATAAAAGAAATATAACTTGCTTCTTGGATTGAACACTGGCAAATGTTCATAAAGTTTAAATTCTCTCTTTTAATGGCAATACCATTACTTTGTTGCAGTTTATTAAAATAGTTATTCAAATCTTCTTGGGTAACCTTCACTCATAAGAAACACATGAGAAATTGTGTACTGTTTTCAAACTAAATGGGAAAATAAGTAAATGGAAAATTTATGCATTTTGTTTTGTTTCATATAGCAACGAAGCCGTGGCGGGATGATGTACTATTTTATAGTGTCTGTTTTTATAACATGCCTGAGTGAAGCTCTCAAATGTTACACACAACATCTCAGATGTTCAATGTGAAAAATTATAAATACGATGGAAAGCAAGAGATAAAACATATACATTATCCCACTAATGATTAAATAATTGTTGCAATTTATCACATGAGTCAGCAAACATTACAGCCTTATTTCATTGAAACTAGAATGTGAAACAGGACCCAAAAAAAAATCTATGAATGCATGATAAATCCATTCCATTCTGAGTGAGAGCAGTAAAATATTTGGGTTTGATTTCTCGTGTTCTTCAGATTTTTCTTCTCCGGTCAATGTTTGAAGAACATGATCATTTTGCCTGAGCATTCTGCAAAATGAGAAGCAAAACCGTACCCGCCGCCTTTACCATTTCCGAGCGTTGTTCTTGGCTTTGATACATCTTGTGCCACGCACCAGTTGAAAGGTGTATGGCCATCTCGCTTCCACCTTTGTTGCTGTTCTTGTTTTTGCCAACAGCCAAATTCTACTCCTTAGAGCAAAGTGAGATGATCGTTAGGGCAAATCAGAAAAACGATTGTGATGTCTATGGCACAGTTTTGGTTATACCCCTGCCTTGGTGTTAATGATAATGATACTTGAACCTAGGTACAGTGAAATTATTTATTTGTGCGTGTTCTTGGCATGGGAAAGAAAAGAGGTTCTTAATTTAAGAGTGATACAAAAAATAGCAATTGTGGGATTTAGAGTCTGGGGCTACGATTTGAAAATGTAGTCTCGTCAAAATGCTAGATTTGCTGCTGCCTATTCCTCATGCTGCTGTAAATTAAGCACGATGTGGAAGTGAGCTGAAAGATGTATTAATCATTTAGTCGAATTTGAAATAGCTGTATTAATTGGAAATAAATACCTGCACTCCGATGTTAACACATCACAGAATGCAAAGATAGAATGAAGCCCTTTCTGGATTAACATGTTTCCAGATTATTTCTAATGTCAAATCTATCAGTTTGAGTGGTCGGGAGAAAATGTGTTTTGAATATTTAAACAGTTGGAAACCAGGAGCACACAATTTAATTTAAGTCAACCTTCGGTTGAAGAATTGGATCCTGGCTTGTTTATTGAGATTTGTTCCTCTAATCTCTCTTTACTTACACTAGAATGTCTAAAGCTCCTTTTCAGTGTTAGTTATCTGTGTTTTAATAATCGTTATTCTGTTTGTTACTGGATTTATAAATCTTCTCAATGTTAAACATGCTTTAGTCTGATTTTGATGCACTACAAAAAATGACAAACTGATCCTAATGAATATATTTTATTTCCACCTGTGTTTAGATGAATCTGGTGATTTATGGAATGAAAGCACAGTAAAACTGTACTAGCCTCACTGCATAGTGGATTTATATCCGAACTAATAATTGAAGTCATGGCTTGTTAATATAGTGGCACAAAACCCACTGGCATCAAACACTGTTTTAGTCTAATTTCATATGGCAAATACGATCAGAAGTCCAGGGTTAATAGTTTCATGTTCAATCATAGCTTGTAAGATTCAAGGTGAAAAGTTGAGAATGCTGTAGTGAATCTGGGCTTTGCTTCAGCACCGAGAATGGTAATGAAGCAACAGCCAAGCTGTTCATCGGGTTGCAGTACAAATACTGCATAATCAGGCAACAAATTTGTTGGAAGTAGAAAATATGCACACAACACCAGATAAGACATGCCCCTAATAATACTCCTTCTTGTAAAGGAAATAAATTGTGTTCTGGATGGGGAAATGTAGGAGGAAGATTCAGTGATACTGCTATCTGTTAAAGCTGGTGCAGCTCAATCAATTGAATTTTTTCTGCTGATGGTATTTGCCAAACTGGCACAAAGAACAAAGGATTGATGATTAACTATGTGCTATGTACATTGTGCCTGTCATTCACATATTAACTTGTTCATCATTGAGTGAGACTTAAGCTAAGTACGGGCTATCGACACAAAATGCTGGAGCAACTCTGCGGGTCAGGCAGCATCTCTGGAGAGAAGGAATGGATGACGTTTTGGGTCGAGACCCTTCTTCAGACTGACATCAGGAGAGAGGGAGATACATAGATAAGGAAGTGAAAGGTGTGAAAACAGGACAAAGGGAATGGAGATTAAGGAAAATGTAGAATAGATAATTGTTAGCAGGGAGAAGGTAACAACATAGCAAAATGAGATACAATGTCGTTGGAGACGGTAAGACGAGTCGGAGAACGTACTGGCTTTTGGTCATAGATTTCCATTTTACCTCCCATTGGTCAGCCAGATGGAACTTGAAGAAACATTATTTTTCAAAGATTGCAAAAGTTTCATTTTTTTGCTATTAGTCTCTGTGGAATATCTGGTTGTCCTTTCTTTCTATATTATTTGATGTCAATGTTTCAGACATAAACCGCTGCCCAGCTACAGTCTGTGAAATGAAAATAAAAGATAGACACAAAATGCTGGAGTAACTCAGCGGCTCAGGCAGCATCTCTGGAGAAAAGGAACAGGCGACTTTTCAGGTTGATTTCCTTTTCTTCAGACTCGAACCGAAATATCACCAATTCCTTTTCTCCAGAGATGCTGTCTGACCCGCTGAGTTACTTCAGCGTTTTTGTGTCTATCTTCGGTTTAAACCAGCATCTGCAGTTCCTTCCTACAAAAATGAAAATAAAAACTTAGATATATTCAACTTGTCAGGTAGCTTCTGTAGAGTGGCAAACAGAGTACCTTCCAATGTTTAATCTGTTACTGTCTTCAATAAGCTACCTGCGATTCTGAGGATTTCTATTTATTTTCCTATTTTTAATTTACATTTCCAGAGTCTGCAGTTTTTGATTATATTCGGTTAAAATTCCAGCTTATCTACATGGATAAAATAGCAAGATTTTGGTTCTGATCATGCATTACAAATTAAAAAAAGGCATTCTTAAGTCACAATGAAAAATATTTTGTTTTACATTTATGGAATACATTTATTTGTAGTACATTATCTAACTGCTAGGAGTGTTCAAGTACTTATTTGATATGGAGATAAATATCTAGAAACCATTAGAAATTCCACTAAACCAAGCATTCCAATCCAAGGTTTAATGTGATAAAAAATCGCAACGGTCATTTTATAATCAACCCCCAGAATGAGTTTAAATCTTTGAAATTCATCCAGGATATAAATTCATATTTTTAATGTAGGTGTACAGCTTCCATTAGGATGAATGTTCATGATCCATTGAGATCAATGTTCATATTGTGTCCGTTTCATGTGAGATGCAATTAAACTCTTGATGCTGTTGGCAGATCAATGGGCTACATGTTGTTGAAACATGCTGGTGTTAATAGACACAAAATGCTGGAGTAACTCAGCGGGACAGGCAGCATCTCTGGAGAGAAGGAATGGATGACATTTTGGGTTGAGACCCTTCTTCAGACTAAGATGTAGGGAGAAGGAAACGAGATATGGAAAGGTACAAATAACATGTAAGGTGTGAAAAGATCAAAACAGGTGATGATGAAGGAAATGTACAGTGGTTAAATGTTGGATGAAGGGAAGGTGACCACGAGGCACACAAACAGTATATTTAATCGTGAGGACCATAAAACTAGTAGGAGAACTAGGGTGGGGGAAGGATATATTAATGGAGGTGGATTGTTTGCTCATTTGTTATGGCAAGTAACAAATCAGCAATCAGCTGTGATAGACCCATTACCTCAGGGTTGAAATGCTATAGGTTTAACACTGACTCTCAATCAGATAAGTCGTAGCTGAGATTTTGGTCAATATTTATTCCACAATCAACGTTAATTAAACACAATATCTTATCACTATCACATTGATTGTATGACTTTTCTGCGTGCAAATTGACTGTCTACCTTACATTAGTGACTGTCATTTAAAAGTACTTAATTAACTCTATTGGGTTGACAGGCAAGATACTACAGTACCCTCCATAATGTTTGGGCCAAAGACCCATCATTTATTTATTTGCCTCTGTACTCCACAATTTGAGATTTGTAATAGAAAAAATCATATGTGGTTAAAGTCATATTTTATTAAAGTGTGTTTTTATACATTTTGGTTTCACCATGTGGAATTTACAGCTGTGTTTATACATAATCTCCCCATTTCAGGGCACCATAATGTTTGAGACCTTCTCAGGTGTTTGTACTGGATCAGGTGTGTTCAAATGTCTCAGCACCTAGTCTTTCCTCCAGTCATTCCATCACCTTTGGAAACTTTTATTGCTATTTCTTAACATGAGGACCGAAGTTGTGCCAATGAAAGTCAAAGAAGCCATTATGAGACTGAGAAACAAGAATAAAACTGTTAGAGACATCAGCCAAACCTTCGGCTTACCAAAATCAACTCTTTGGAACATCATTAAGGAGCACTGGTGAGCTTACTAAATGCAAAGGGACTGGCAGGCCAAGAAAGACCTCCACAGCTGATGACAGAAGAATTCTCTCTATAATAAATAAAAATCCCCAAACACCTGTCCTGACAGATCAGAAACACTCTTCAGGAGTCAGGTGTGGATTTGTCAATGACCACTGTCTGCAGAAGACTTCATGAAGAGAAATACAGAGGTTAGCTGCAAAAATAGGATGGCCAGGTTACAGCTTGCCAAGAAGTACTTAAAATAGCAACCACAGTTCTGGAAAAGGGTCTTGTGAACAGATGAGACGAAGATTAACATATCGGAGTAATGGCAAGAGCAATGGAGGAGAGAAGGAACTGCCCAAGATCCAAACCATACCACCTCATCTGTGAAACACGGTGGTGGGGGTGTTATGGCCTGGGCATGTATGGCTGCTGAAGGTACTGACTCACTTATCGTCATTGATGATACAACTGCTGATGGTAGTAGCATAATGAATTCTGAAGGGTATAGACACATCCTAGCTGCTCAAGTTCAAACAAATGCCTCAAAACTCATTGGGCGGCGGTTCATTCTACAGCAAGACAATGATCCCAAACATACTGCTAAAGCAACAAAGGAGTTTTTCAAAGGTTTAAAAAATGTTCAATTCGTGAGTGGCCAAGTCAATCACCTGATCTGAACCCAATTGAGCATGCCTTTTATATGCTGAAGAGAAACCTGAAGGGGACTAGTCCCCAAAACAAGCATAACCTAAAGATGGCTGCAATACAAACCTGGCAGAGCATCACCAGAGAAGATACCCAGCAGCTGGTGATGTCCATGAATCGCAGACTTCAAGCAGTCATTGCATGCAAAGGTTATGCAATAAAATACTAAACATGACTACTTTCATTTACATGACATTGTTGTGTCCCAAACATTATGGTGCCCTGAAATGGGGGGACTATGGTGAAACCAAAATCTATAAAAAATGGCCTTTATCAGACAAGGTGCTCTTTAACCACATGTGTTTTTTTCTATTACAAATCTCAAATTGTGGGGTACAGAGACAAATAAATAAATGATTGGTCTTTGTCCCAAACATTATGGAGGGCACTGCACATAAATACAAGAATACATTTTTTCTTAATCTGGGTTGTTGGGAAACAGTATGCTAATTTGGAAGCGATTTGGCATGGATTACGTATCAGTGATGCCATAATGACTCCTCCAGCTATTTCTAAGGAACCAAGCTCTCAGATATAAAGCTGTTTCTATGCTGTTCTGGACTTCCTTTTTCTGCCCTCACTTGATGTCAAGAATTAATTATAGGGAACCCTGGTATACAATAATGAAGGTGTCATCAAGTTGGCTCTGCAAAGCATTCTCAAAGACATCAAAGTCGAGTGCAAAAAAAATAATTTTTCAACCAAGGTTTTTAAATAATTCGCAGAATTCCCATTTAAAGTATATACACAAGATTATGGTAGAAAGTAAAATATCATAAATATTTTAAAACATTAAAAATACAAAAGATTTATTTTAAAATCCATTTAAAATATTTATCTATGAATTAGATTAAGCAGTTTTCATGGCTCAATATATATTTTGAATCCCACTCAAGCCTCATGCAAAATAACATAAAATGTATAGGGTATTTTACTATGAGAATGATATGTAAATTATGGAGGTTCAGTGCAGGTCAGTTTTAGTTTAGCTTAGTGTCACGTGTACTGAGGTAAAGTGAAAAGCTTTTGTTTGCTAACCAGCCAACGGAAAGATAATACAGGATTACAATCGAGCTAGTCACAGTTACATTGGAGAAGGCTCAAAGCGTTGTATTTCTGCAGTACTTATATATGTAGTCTAAAAGTTGCTGCCAATTGTACAGTGTAATGTTGGCAAACATGTTACCACCATTTGCAAAATCAAAACGTGTAATTAAATATTCATGTTAACGTATTCATACAGAAACATATTAAAAAATCACTGGTTGAATTAAGCATTTTAAAGTACAGCTACATGAGAAACATCATGAGAAAACAAAGTTAGACTGGAGTAACTCAGTAGGCCAGACAGCATCTCTGGAGAAAAGCAATAGGTGACGTTTCGGGTTGAGAACCTTCGTCAGAGAGAGGTTGGTAGATTTTGAGTCTGCTCCATCGTTCATCAAGATCATGGCAGATTCTCTGTCTCAAAGCTCTTTTCCAGCACTAGCACCATATCCTTTGATTCCTTTAATACCCAGAAATGTATCAATGTACCAAGCGACTGAGCCTCCACAATCATCTTGAATAGGGAATTCCTAAGAATCAACTGTGTGAATAATTATTTCAGTCCTATAAGGCCTACACTTTATTCTAGAATTGTGCACCCCAATTTTAAAATGCTCAGTCAGGGAAAATATCTTATCAAGCACTTTAAGAATATGGCAAATGTTAGAGAGAGCTCCCCTCTCACTGAAAATAAAGCAGCAGCCCATCCTATTTCTCTTCATTAGGCAAACCTGTCATTCCTAGGATCAGCATTGAATTTGGCTGAAATCTCTCTGTAGCAAGTAATTTCTTTTTTAAGCAAGCAAAATAAAGTGTGCGCTACACTTCCATGCGGCCTTCCAGGGTCCTAAATAAATGCAAGAAGCCTTTGGCTATCTCACATTATAAAGAGTAACATATCATTTGCCCACCTCAGAATTACCTGCTGACTACTGCACAAGCACAACTTTGAACATCAATATTATCCAATCTTTTACTAGTATTCTGCCTTTTTTATTTTGTTCACCAAAGTGGATAATCTCACATTTTTCCACATTCCGCTTGTTCACGTCTTTCTAAAGCCCCTTTATACCCTCCTCAGAGAGGAACATTTACAGTATGTGTGGAGAAAGAGTTTAGTTTATTTATTTCAGAAATACAGAATGGAAACAGGCTCATCAGCCCATTACATCCACAGCGACCATCAATCGCCACGTCACACTAGTCCCAGGTTATCCACTTTCGGATCCACTTCCTACACACTAGGTGCAATTTTACAGAGGTTCAATGACCTACAAACCCGCATCATCGTAGGGATATGGTAGGAAACCAGAAAACCTGGAGGAAAACCCGTGCGGTCACAGGTACAACATGCAAACTCCACACAGACAGCAGCTAAGATCAGGATCGTCTCTGGTGCGGTGAGGCAGCAGCTCTACCAGTAGCACTACTGTGCCGCCCTTGAGTTGAGGAATGGCACTCTGCAGATTGCTGTTGCGGGAAGCTGAGTGGGCTCGATGTGTCAAATGGCCTCCTCGTGCTGATATCAATTCTACAATATTAAATATGATAAAGATTGTTTGTAAGCGGCTGTTACATGAAATTATGATTGTAGCATACGATGTATGCGCAGTAATTTGTTTCATTCCATTTTCAAATTCTCATTTTCTCAAAATCAACACGGACAATTGTTTTTAGTGCTTTGGGAATCATGCCAGTATTTTTTTTTTGACTGCGAGTCTTCAAAATCTTTGATATAATTGCCTAAGCCGATCTCTGGACCTGATTTAATAAACTAATGGTTGGTTTCAGAAGTGTTATGCATTTAAAAAACGATGTAGTTCTATTACTTTTAAACCATTAAGTGAGTGACTGAGCGTTGCAGCAACCGTCCTCATGTTTTTCCAGGTTGAGCACTGCTGTTTTTTTTGCCGCTAACATTAAATAGCTGCGGGTCAAATAATAATTCCCTGGACTCATACTCATTGCACTTTATGGTAAACATGATGCTAGAGGATTACATGCTAGTCCTCTGATGCAAGGAAAACTAGAGTATCAGGAGCAAAATACTATACATACGTCAACTGAACCACCACTCTCATATCGCAACTTACGAAAGCCCATGCCGTCACAAGGGAGAATGTGGAAACTCTACACAGAGTCGGGATCGAACCCAGATCGCTGGTGCAGTGAGACAGCAGCTCTACCAGCTACACCACTGTGTCGCCTTTAAGTCCAACTTTACTAACAAAATCATCATGATAGCATTTTTAATGGCATATACACACTTCCTGTAAAGGCAAGTTGAGCAACATGTCTATTGAAAGTAAACGTAATAAATATTAATAAATGACGCAGCAGTAGAGTTGTTGCCTTGCAGCGCCACAGACCCTGGTTCGATCCTGACCACAGGTTCTGTCTGTATGGAGTTTGTACGTTCATGATCTGCGTGTGTTTTCTCTGGGTGCTCCGATTCCCTTCCACACATCCCTTCCAAAGGCATGCAGGTTTGTAATAAGCAAGTTCGGTATTCCAACTGAGCATGCCCAGGTCATAGGACACAAGCGATAAACACTCTCAGCAGCCGTGCCAGGATCGATCCCGGGTCTCCGGTGCCGCAATCGTTGCCGAACCGCCACTGGTCCCCTCCCTAGTGCCCCCCCCCCCAGCTCCATCCGGGGGTGGCCAGATGGGAGTGGCACCCCCAGGCCCTCAGCCAGCATGGAGAAGCAGAGCTAAATGCAGCTCAACTCTGCCTGTTTCGCCGGGACTTATGGGAACGATGGCCCAGGCTTACAGCCAGCGCGGAGAAGCAGCGCTAACTCCACGGTTCCAGGCTGGTATCTTTCAACTAAACATTGTTGATGTTTGCTGTTGCTTCTCCAGCAACCTGCCAATGCCATCTTCTAGATTCAGCAAGCCTCCAAACCCTAGCCTGATGTCAGTTCCACCAGAGGACATTAGCCTGACTCTACCGCTAAAAATGAATACCCTCTGAGACCTGAAGGATGACTGGGATGAGCAAGGGATGCCCCCGAGGCCAGTTGATGCTTTGACTCATTGAGTGTGGCACTTAATCAGTCCAGGCAACTAAATTAGAGACCACTGAATCACTCCTCAGACTGAGCAGCAACTTCGCCTCTCCTAACTACCCAGAGACTGGAAAGTATCTGCTTAAAGAGTACTTAGCTCCTTTGACCAGGTGATTGCATGGCACAATTGTGGTGTGAATTTTGATGAAGAAGAATAGAACAGAAGAGTGCCGAATGTTTTGGCTGTCACAGTTTCAGTATTAGTGCTGCCTTTTAGGTATTCAAGTTGATCACCAAAAATTAACTTGCCACCAAAATAAATGGCAGAATCGAAACCACTTTTGACTGTATCTGTCATTCTCTCCACTCTGTTCACTAACCTTCCTGTGACCTTTATTGCTAGTTTGCATTGCTCCTGGTGACTTCTATTCTGGATTCTTTGCTTTGGGAGGTCAAAGAGACTTTCATTTCATATGGAATGTATGCAAATGTCCCTTTTGTTTGAGCATTCAATAATGCGAGTGCTTTATAAAAATTAGTGACACTTCTGACAAAACCCACTCTTTCTTAACAGCTTCATATTGCATTTGAAAAATCTCTAATGGCAAGTACCAATTTGTTTAAAATCATTTCAGAGTAGGAAAAGTTGGAAGAATAAACTCTTCTCATCAGTGATAAATTAGGTGTTGACCCCGAGAACATCTCTTCTCAGCAGGCTTGAAGAATCGTCACCTCATTCAGCCTGTTTGACGGAGCTTATTTTTAAAATCTTTTCACTGATGTCAGCCTGGGATGAATTGGCCAGGAGAAGCATGTTTATAGACTGTGTGAAGAACTTTGTCTTTGTGTGGGAATGTTGGTGACACTGTTATGGTTTGCTTGAATGAACTGTGATGACGCAGCTAATCAGGCATCCTGCTGGGTGTCATGGCAGGCAGCTTTCAGACCTCCCACCTAAACTCATTCAACTCCAGCCACTGTGGATAATTTTCTATTCCCAATTCTTCCTCGACAAAAAGCAAAGTCAACTTTCACAGGGAATGCGAGATAAGTACTTCAGGAAATAATCTTGTAAACAAAATGTTACCTTCTGACCTGCAGCTGATACCTTGCCTTAGAACAATTGAATGATACAGGCTATCGTATTAGGCATGGCAATTAACTGAAAAGGCGACTGATCCTCCTTATAGAACGGCTACAAAATGTTATAGCAAACCAGAGTTTTTTGGCCTCTGCTGTTTTACCGCCGCGATGTTTGACATGGTTACTTCTGTGCTTTGTGGCCTGCTTTTGACTTTTCGAAAACTTATGGTTTACTGGCAGCACTGAATTGGGAGGAAAACGTAAGACTCTAAGCTCTTTCATTATTCCAGTAGCACCGTCTGTCCGTTGACAAATGATTCAGGAAGAAATCTCTCTGAATGGAGTTTGGTTTTATCCCCTTTCAGGAAGGCCAAGCCCAAATTTCAAGCTGCTTTATCTGCAGGAAGTAGTAGAATCCATCTTAAAATTGTTACCTATTTTTGAAATGTTTTAATTTCATTTCAAGGCTTGGATTTCCATTGTTTTCTCCTATATTACAGCAGGTGACCATTGTCATGTCTATATGGGAAACAATGTAGATTTTCAATTGTACTACTTCGCAAAATTACCCAGTAACATCTCTCACATTCGGATCCAAATAAAATCCATAAAGTCAAAATTATATACAATTTTTTTTTGATTTAAGGAATTACAGATTAATTGATCTAAATGAAAGTATTTGGATATTGTATATCCAAAGTATATTGTCCAATTAAAATCAAACAAGAATGTGAGCAATGGATTTATAAACAAGGTCAATGTCAAACTATATACAGCAGTAGTATTGATATGACTAACTTGAAGTTCACAATTATCAGACACATAGGTCAAAGTGTGCTGAGAACAATGGTTATGTTGAAGAGAATTATACTTCTTTTTTATAGCATTGTTTTAGTTTAGAGATGCAGAGCGGAAACAGGCCCTTCGGCCCACTGAGTCTGCACTGACCAGCAATCCCCATACATTAACACTACCCTACACTGGGGGCAATTTTTACATTTATATCAAGCCAATTAACCTACAAACCTGTATGTCTTTGGAGTGTGGGAGGAAACCGTTCTAAAAAAAAAACCCACGTGGTCGGTCACAGGGAAAATGTACAAACTCCGTACCGACAATCACCCATAGCCAGGATCGAACCTGGGTCCCTGGCGCTGTAAGCACAGTAAGGCAACAGCTCTACTGCTGCACCACCGTGCCACCCTATGTATTTATTCTCGATTCCATGAGGTTATTGTCTTTTTGTCAGGTTCCAAAAGTCCCACTGTTCTATCAAGTAATTTTACCATGGTGGTTGTATCCTACAGCTTGGTTAACGAAGCAGTCCCACCATGGCGATGTGACACAAGATCACTTCTGGTCTCTCAATTTAAAATGAAGTCAGTTCCACTGGAAAGGCCACTAGGTGCCAAATATTACAGATTCAAGGGCAACAAATCTTGGGCATCAATTTTGAAATAAAACAAATCTTGGGCATCAATTTTGAAATAAAAATTGGTGCAACCTCTCTGAAGGATTCTGAAGAGACAATGTGCCAGAAATAATTGAAAGTGCAGTAAGCGATGGGGAGAGCAATGGGCATATACGATATAGAGAGCATATTAAAAGTGCTGCTAAAAGTGAGGAACTTAGTTCAAAACAGTATATCTTGTAAATTGTCTTTCTTCATCTCAGCTTTAAATACAATAGAGGAAAATAATAGAAACAGCATTTTGCACACAAAATAATAGAAACGGCATGAGGGAAAATAGAAGAATTTATTGTGAATTTATTTTGACTGATTTGATCACTGTAAATGAATTAATCTGTTAATGAATTCCATGTAGAATATTTATTGCCATACGCACAAGTACAGTGAGGTATAGGCATACTGAAAATATTGCTTGCAGCAGCATTATCACATGTGCATTGACTCAGAAAACACGCAAAAACATAAAAATTATACATAAATTATCCGACAGCAGAGAGAAAAAGACTGCAAAAAAAAAAAAACTGGCATCAATGCAACATAACAATTAGAAAGCTAGTCCGTGGCTGTGCACGAGGTGATCCATAGTGTTCTGTCATCAAGGTGGGATCAGGGTTGTGCAGGTCGGGTCCAGAAAGCGATGTACGAAAATAGCTATTCCTAGACCTTGTGGAGGGGCTTTGGGCTTCTGTACCACCTGCATGATGGAAGCAGCGTAAAGAGGGCCCAGATGGTTGGGATCCTGGATGATAGATGCCACTTTCTTGAGGCAGAGTCTCAATAGATGCTTTTGGAAGGGCTGTTCCCCTGATTCCATCACTCTGCAGCCTCATCAATGTTCCTGTGCATTGAAGTTGCTGCACCAGGCTATGATGCAACTGGTCAGGATACTTTCTATAGTGCTGTCTAAGTTGTTCAAAATATTTGGTGACATGCCGAACCTCTTTACAGTTCTCGGAACGCAGGGGCATCTTCTTTGTGATTACATCCATGTGCTAGGCTCAGGGCAGGTCATCTGAGATGTTCACACATAGGAATTTGATGCCATACACTCTATCATCACTGATGCACCAATGACATCTGGTGCGTGGTCTCCTGACTTCTCCTTTCTGGTCAATAATTAGTTGCTGGGTTTTGCTGACATTGAGCGAGAGTTTGTTATTGTTGTGTTCTATCTTAGACAATAGACAATAGACAATAGGTGCAGGAGTAGGCCATTTGGCCCTTCGAGCCAGCACCGCCATTCAATGTGATCATGGCTGATCATCCCCAATCAGTACCCCGTTCCTGCCTTCTCCCCATATCCCCTGACTCCGCTATTTTTAAGAGTCCTATCCTAGCTCTCTCTTGAAAGCATCCAGAGAACCTGCCTCCACTGCCCTCTGAGGCAGAGAATTCCACAGACTCACCACTTTCTGTGAGAAAAATGTGTTTCCTCGTCTCCGTTCTAAATGGCTTATTCCTTATTCTTAAACTGTGGCCCCTGGTTCTGAACTCCCCCAACATCGGGAACATATTTCCTGCCTCTAGTGTGTCCAAACCCTTAACAATCTTATCTGTTCAATGAGAGCCCCTCTCATCCTTCTACCACTGCATCTTTCACCTGACTCATCACAACCCCCGATTTTGCCAACAGCGGGCTGCAAATGTGTAAATGACGTTGGAGCCGTGCATAAGCCACACTGTCATGGGCGTAGAGAGAGTAGAGCAGGGGGCTCAGCATGCAGCCCCGAGGTGCTCCTGCTTTGATGGTCAGTCAGGAGGAGATGTTGTTACCAGTCCACACTGATTGAACTCTGGCGACGAGGAAGACAAGGATCCGTGTCCAGCCCTGGCACAGGTTTAAGTTGGCCGCGTGGCGTGAATATCCATAGACTTCCCAGCTCCCATGCTGAGAAATCTGCCCACTGAACAGAGACAACAACTCCATTCAAAGGAATGGGAGTGATCTACTGCCGGGAGAAAAGTTTGTGGAATCTTTTATAACTAAATTAGTTCAAAGGTTTTAATTCTTTTTTTACAGTTTTGAGAATTGTAACTTTTAAGAAAAGTATATATTTTAATTCAGTTTTTAACAATAAGCACATTTGATAGCCGGTGACATTGAGAGGCAGGACCTTGCTGGCTGTAAAAGCCTTTGGAGGAGTGCAGCCAGCTGTGCTCACTGAGACAGCTCCTGAATAGCAATAGCCCTTGCTGATGTATTGTGAGCCTGTGCTCAGGCTTATGCTGGAAGGTAGGACAGCAGGCCCAAGTTTAGTTTAGAGATACAGCGCAGAAACAGGCCCTTTGGCCCACCGGGTCCACGCCGACCAGCGATCCCCGCACATTAACACTATCCTACACCCACTAGGGACAATTTTTACATTTACCAAGTCAATTAACCTACAAACCTGTACGTCTTTGTAGTGTGGGAGGAAACCGAAGATCTCGGAGAAAACCCACGCAGGTCACGGGGAGAAAGTACAAACTCCGTACAGACAGCACCCGTAGTCGGGATCGAACCCGGGTCTCTGGCGCTGCATTCGCTGTAAGGCAGCAACTCTACCGCTGCGCCACCGTGACAGCCCAATTGCAAGCTGTTAATTTGGAATTAACATTGTTTTATCCAAAGTTCATATTTAAGAGGAAGCCACCTGCGTCTATTTACGCATTATCAACGTGACGTTTAAATTATTTAAAATAAATATAAGCTGAAAGCATATGGAAAATGCAATGAGAGTTTTTGTGTTTTGCTTTAGGATCACAGACCAACGATACGAGAAGGTGCCGCACTTCCTCTTTGGCGATTTTAACTTCAGGTTGGATTCGAAAGGTGTTATAGAGGTAGGTGTTGCTGTGTGAAAGTTCCTCTGCTCTCTTGTGCTGTTATACTCAGAACATCGTTTTGTTTTCACCTTCTGGTCGCACAGTACTCTCAGGTTTGGAGTGCTTTTAATCCTGCAAAGGTGCTTCAGAAAATCAAGTTATTGTTGTTTCCAAGAGGGCAAACCTGCTGCTTATGTTGATGTCACAATATGATTTTGGTGTTCATAAAAGATGAAATGAGAATAGTGGAGTGGAGGAGGATGATACAATTCTGTTCCTGAATATTTATACTGCATTTACTTACTGTATGCAAGTATCACTGAAATCCTTTCTATCACTGCATGCAGCACTCACATGGATGTAGTTAAATATGTTGTCCACGAGTGGCCCTGGCACTATAATCCCAGTGATTTTTTTAAAAAAAATAGACTTTATTCATTTAATAAATATATACAATACATGAACCTTGCGGAAAATCCATCCGACATTTTCGGAGGCTATACAAATTGATCAATACACTTATACATTTTTTTCCAAATTCCACAAATCTGTCCCCCACCCGTGCCACTCATGTGGCCCACTGGCGTGGGATACCTTCCCTTATTTTGAGGGGCGTCTCCACCATACCGTGCCCCCATGTCCGGCAGCGGAAGGACCCTACCTGTATCACAAGTGATCCCTGTATTTCAGCACCAACTCATCCTCCCATTCCGAATCCGACCTTTTGGTCCTGGGCCTCCTCCACGGCCAGAGTGAGGCCCACTGCATATTGGAGGAACAGCTTGGGTACTTTACACCCCAGCGGTATGAACATTGACTTCTCCAATTTCAGGTCGTCCTTGCTTTCTCCCTCTTTCCCCTCCCCTTCCCAGCTCTCCCACAGCCTACTGTCTCCGCCTCTTCCATGTTTTTCCCCGCCCCCCGAAATCAGTCTGAAGAAGGGTCTCAACCCGAAATGTCGCCTATTCCTTTGCTCCATAGAGCTGCCTCACCCGCTGAGTTTCTCCAGCTTTGTTGTCTACCCTGTATTACGAAGGTGGTTCATCCCTAAAAGACCGTGCATATCACAATTGCAAAGCTGTGATATCCGCACGTGTATCAAGGAACATAAATTTTTCCATGAGATAGAATGTTATTTCATATATTAAATGTTTTGGTTGTGATTTGTGAATTCTGCAATGGGGGGAATTTCTGTAACTCGAATGGCCGTAACACAGGGGCCACCTATTTGTGAAATGTTGTCTTCATTTTTGTCCCATATCAAGTGGAAAATTTGTAGGGTGGCTATTCTAGACCATGAATGTTCTGGTTTGTAAAGTATTGGGTAATGTCACTTGGAGATTTGTACCATTGTTCTGGGCACAGAGCCCAGTAATATCATTGCCGCGGACCATATCATTTACAGATAATCGTGATGAATTTGAAAATAAATTAAAGAAGGATCATTAATGGCAAATGAGGGAGAACTTACAATACAAAATGTGGAAAAAAAAAGGAGAGTAGTAAATTAGTAGTAAATAAAGGAGAAATTTCATGACAAAAGGAGCAAAAAAGAGAATATAATTTCCCTTACTGTCAAATACTGCAGGAGAAATATGTACTATATCCTGCTAGTCTCTGCAAATATGGAAATAACTTAGACTGGAAGTATATTTTTCTCTCTAGAGCTTAGATTAAATTTATCAAATTGTGTAACAATTTACATATTCTGCAATATTCATTATAACTGATCAAATTAATTCCCTTTCTTTTAATATAACTAGTAACTGAAAGACTCAGATTTGTGGGTGAGGAATGGGTTCGATATAGTCCATATGAAAGTGACAAGCAAGGTAACTCACACCAGAAGGAGCTGCAGAAACTAGAATCTGGAGCAAAGCTCGGAGAGGTGCAAGAGAAACTCAAAGAGTTAGGCAGCATCTGTGGAGGGAAAAGAGAGTCAACATTTCAGTTTTAGATCTTTCACCTCCACAGTCCGGATGAAGGGTCTTGACCCAAAACAATGACTGTCCATTTCCCTCTGCGGATGCTGCCTAAACCCGCTGAGTTCCTTGTTTTGCGCAAGTAGTTTAGACAAGTTGGGATGTTGGAAAGGCTTTTGAACTGGGCAGTGTTATTTAAAACAATAGAGATGAACTGCAAACTGAAAATCTCACTATTTTTGTAAGTAAAAATATTTTTTCTTTGATGATAAGAATCTGTAGAATAAAGACAAGAATAATCTTCATACAAACAAGCCCAAGGATTTTAATTTATGTCAGTTATAGGGCAGTTGTTAAAATGTACTTTTTCTGGAAATGTAAATGCAGTGATGGCATTAATGGAACTGAACTTTGGAAACAGAGTGAAACATGCCACTACTATTGATTACATTGCCACAAGCAACTGGAGATGAGTTTCTAAGCATTTCATAATTTGAAGTTAATTAAATCCCACTCATCTGCGTACTTGTCTGCTTTACTCACATTTGATGTCAAGTTGACCAATGGCTCACTTACCCATCGGGGTCCTGTGGCAGTTTAAGGTTGTTTCACATCTTTACCATCTTCAAACCTGCAGCAGCCTTAAATGTGCTTTTCCCGTGATATGCTGCGATGAAGTAGGGATGAGATTACTTCCTTCAAACAATTTCACTCCTTCTCACTGAAATACCAAGAGAAGTATTGATTTTGGAAACTGTGTTTACACCATAGCCACAGATAAATTGCTTCACATGCACACACATGCTACTGTTGTAATGGATTTTTATTTATTTATTTTGTTTGTTTTCAGGATGTGAGCGTTGCCAATGAGGACAGGTTTTACTGTCTCTCCTCATTACCCTTAAGAAGGTGGTTGAGGGGACATTGTTTGAATCACTGTGGTGGTATCTGGTGAAGGTTACACTCATGATGGTGTTGCCAGGGCTTTTCCAGGATTTAACTCAAGCAATGATGAAGGAATAATGATATATTTCCAAACCAGAGGCATATGAACTTGGAAAGAAGCCTGCAGGTGATGTTGTTCCCAGCTACTTGCTCCCTTAGTCCGACCTGCAGTCAGAGGTTGTGGGGTTACAAATGATTGTGGGTTTAGGGCTTAATCTAGGTGAGTCCACTTTGTATATGGTACACAAAACATCCATGGTCATCTAGTAGTAGAAGACATGATTGTGTGAAATTGTCAAGTCAATTGTTTTATCCTAGTTGGTAGCGAGCTTCCTTTATGTTCTTGCAGCTATATTTATCGTGGCAAGTATGGAATATTTCATTATACTCTTGACTTGTGCACTGTAGATGGTGGGAGAACTTTGGGTCCTTTCTGGTCCAAAGACAAAACGTCACCTATCCATTTTCTCCAGAGATGTCTCCTGACCCACAGAGTTACTCCAGCACTTTGTGTCCATCTCCAGTAGCCATAGAGTGTATTTAGTAGCTCTGGTTGTGCATTATAATTAATAGTGGCCCCAGGATGATGATGGTGGGGAAACTGCATTGGTTATGTCACTGAATATCAGAGTCCAGTGTGTAAACATCCTACCTGAAATCTGGAGTGACTCAGTTGCAGCATATTTAAGAAAGATTATCAATATCAGTTTAGATTATAATGTGGCCAAAGTGACTGTCAAGTCAAGTCACATACACATACAAGATGTACAGTGAAATGAAAGTGGCGATGCCTGCGGGATTGTGCAAAAAAAAAAACGAACACCAGGACAGAACAGAAACAGTATTTACATTTAAAAAAAAGACACAACAGTAATTACACCCCAGTGAGATCAGAGTTTACAGTCCTGATGGACTGTGGGCAGAAACTCCGTCTCATCCTCTCTGTTTTCACAGCGTGACAGCGGAGGCGCTTGCCTGACCGTAGCAGCTGGAACAGTCCGTTGCTTGGTTGGTGTGAGATCCTTCATGATCATGATTCATCATCACACTTTATATGTTTAAGAAAGAACTGCAGGTGCTGGAAAAATCGAAGGTAGACAAAAATGCTGAAGAAACTCAGTGGGTGAGGCAGCATCAGAACGGTCTCGACCCGAAATGACACCTATTCTTTCTCTATATAGATGCTGCCACACCCGTTGAGTTTCTCCAGCATTTTTGTCTAACGTCACACTTTATATCTTCATTTCTGAAACACCTCAAAGCAACATGACCACAATAATACTGTTAATAAACACTGCTAATGGTGCTCCCTCCCGAAGGTTAATAATCTTGGAATTTTGGGAAGACTATTTAGTTTCATAGAATATTTCTATCTGTTCCTTATCCATTCAAGGATCTTGGTGCTGAGATGCTTACTTATTTTATCTCAGGGTGAACTGTTTTTGGTATCACTTTATATTGATTTCCAGTGTTAATTATCAGCTAAGTTAATACTCAGGTTGGTCTTATTTAAATTATCTTGATGTATTTTCATTTTTAAGTTGAGCAAATTGGATTATTGTACAGGAGGCAGGACTACAACTCAGAAGACTCATTGCCCTCTGCTCAGTTTTAGCATTTGTTTCTACTCGGTTAGTTTAGTTTAGTTCAGAGATACATTATGGAAACGGGCCCTTCAGCCCACTGAGTCCACGCTGACCATCACTTACCCATTCACACTAGTTCAAGATTCAAGAGAGTTTGTTGTCATGTGTCCCCGACAGGACAACAAAAATCTTGCTTTGCTTCAGCACAACAGAATATAGTAGGCATGACTACAGAACAGATCAGTGTGTCCATACACCATTATATAAATATATACACACATGAATAAATAAACTGATAAAGTGCCAAATAACAGATAATGGGCTATTAATGTTCAAAGTTTTGTCCGATCCAAGTTTAATAGCCTGATGGCTGTGGGGAAGTAGCTATTCCTGAACCTGGTCGTTGCTGTCTTCAGGCTCCTGTGCCTGCTACCTGAAACATAGAAACATAGAAAATAGGTGCAAGAGTAGGCCATTCGGCCCTTCGAGCCTGCACCGCCATTCAATATGATCATGGCTCATCATCCAACTCAGTATCTCGTAGCTGCCTTCTCTCCATATCCTCTGATCCCCTTAGCCACAAGGGCCGCATCCAACCCTCTTAAATATAGCCAATGAACTGGCCTCAACTACCTTCTGTGCCAGTGAATTCCAGAGATTCACCACTTTCTGTGTGAAAAATGTTTTTCTCATCACGGTCCTAAAAGACTTCCCCCTTATCCTTAAATCGTGCCCCTTGTTCTGGACTTCCCCAACATCGGGAACAATCTTCCTGCATCTAGCCTGTTCAACCCCTTAAGAATTTTGTAAGTTTCTATAAGATCCCCCCTCAATCATCTAACTTCTAGCGAGTACATGCCAAGTCTATCCAGTCTTTCTTCATATGAAAGTCCTGACATCCCAGGAATAAGTCTGGTGAACCTTCTCTGTACTCCCTCTATGGCAAGAATGTCTTTCCTCAGATTAGGAGACCAAAACTGTACGCAATACTCCAGGTTTGGTCTCACCAAGACCCTGTACAACTGCAGTAGAACCTCACTGCTCCTATAGTCAAATCCTTTTGCTATGAATGCTAACATACCATTCACTTTCTTCACTGCCTGCTGCACCTGCGTGCCTACTTTCAATGACTGGTGTACCATGACGCCCAGGTCTCGTTGCATCTCCCCTTTTCCTATCTGAAAGTCCAGATATAACACATCCACTGGTTCTCCCTTATCCACTCTACTAGTTACATCTTCGAAAAATTCTATAAGATTCGTCAGACATGATTTACCTTTCATAAATCCATGCTGACTTTGTCCAATGATTTCACCACTTTCCAAATGCGCTGCTATTCCATCTTTATTAATTGACTCTAGCAGTTTCCCCACTACCGATGTTAGATTAACTGGTCTGTAAATCCCCGTTTTCTCTCTCCCTCCCTTTTTAAAAAGTGGGGTTACATTAGCTACCCTCCAATACCCTTCTGGAACTACTCCAGAATCTAAAGAGTTTTGAAAAATTATCACTAATGCATCCACTACTCTTTAGATTCAGGAGTAGTTCCTGAAGGTAGCGGGGAGATGAGTGTGCAGCCAGGATGGAGTGGGTCCTTGATGATACTGCCAGCCTTTTTGAGGCTTTTTGAGGTTCTAATTTATTCCATTTTCTCATCCACTCCCTTTAAACTAGGGTCAATTTTACACCGGACAATTAATCTGCAAACCCACCTCCCATCTTTGGGATGTGGGGGGAAATTGTAGAACTTGGAGGTAACCCACACAGGGAAATGTGCCACACAGACAGTACCCATTGTCCGGATCAAACCTGGGTCCCTGGCACTGTGGGGCGGCAGCTCCATTGGCTGTGCCACTGTGCCGCCTATTAACAATACATAAACTGTCTTGGCTGCATCACGTTCACATCATTCCAGTTAATAAGAAAGATAAATAAAGTGACAAAGTCATTTGGTCTGGCCTGCCAGCTATATCTCTGGTTTTGTGGGCTATATTTAGACATACCTGTGACTGGCAGGATGCAGGGAGATTTCAGGTATTCTTTGGATCCATGTGCAGGAAGGAACTGCAGATGCTGGTTTAAACCAGAGATAGACACAGAAAGCTGGAGTAACTCGGACAGTCAGGCAGCATCTCTGGAGAGAAGGAATAGGTGAAGATCCGTCCCAGATTCCCTTTCTCCGGAGATGCTGCCTGACCTGCTGAGTTACTCCAGCTTTTTGAGTCTTTGATTCCATCTTGCTTTCAATTTATGCATAAAATACTGGTTTTTAAATACCTTGGCTTTTTATGGCAACCAATGATGATAACTGTTATTTGAAATAAATATCTGAATTGTGTAAATAGAAAATACTGGATGTGTTCTGGAGGTCGGGTGCCATCAGCAGAGAGAGAAAAATATGTTGTCACTCTTTGGATTTGGTGTATAAGCAACACATAGGCCTACAATGGTAATTCAGATAATCAAAGAAATGATAATGGACCATAATTATGAGATGCAAAACAATGTCATTGTTTTTATAGTCTATATAGTTTGTATATTACAATATATGTTATATATATTATATATTAATTCTATATTATAATTTATATATTTTTACATATATATTCCCAAATATATATCCAATTCTTCAGAGATTTTCCAAGTTGGTCAAGTTTTGTTTTGACATATTTCCTGCTAATTACCTATCCGAGCTATTAACGATACAGCAACATGCTGTCCTAATTACTGTAATTTTACAATGTCTTTGCAATACGCATTGAGATTGCTCATGTTAAAGTGTATTTTGACATGCTATAACTCAGTGTCCCATTAAATCATTGTTATGGTGTGAAATTTTAGCCCCATTTCAGATTTAGACCACAGTATGACAATATTGGCAGAGAGCATTATCTAAACGTCAGATGAATATTATAACATTTCAGTTAAGATTATTTTAGTGCTAGGATTTCTGATTTGAGCGTAGGAGAGAAAGGCCCAAATATTATATCCTGTACTTTGGTAATGCTTTGGCATTATGCAGTGGAATTTTTATGAAAGGTTTTGTGAAGAAAAGTTGTGAACATATTGATGACATAAAATGCTGGAGTAATTCAGCAGGATAGTGGAGGAAGGAACTGAACATGCTGGTTTACACCGAAGATAGACACAAAAAGCTATATATTTATTGGACGGATTATGAAGTGCACAATATTCCTTCCAATATGCCATATGGCTGGCCATTAATACATGGGTGGTCCAGCCATGCATAGTTATGTTCAGTGAGGCACAATACATGCCTGGATACCACTGCTGTGATTTTATCCATGTACTCATGCCTTACATGCTACAATGGCCATACATGCAGCAGCAGCAGATATTAATAGCACATGCGTGGTCTTCTTCATCATTACTGAAAGGACACCTGTCAAAATATTTTCACAAAGATAGACACAAAATGCTGGGGTAACTCAGCAGGACAGGCAGCATCTCTGGAAAGAAGGAATGTGTGACGTTTCGGTTCGAGACCCTTCTTCAGACTTCATTATCACGTCTGACCCTGGAAAATTAATTTGCGTTGTTCTTTTTTGAGATAAAACAATGCTTACAACCGTCGCATCACAGCCCGCTCCCCTCCTGAGGTATGAGGCCTAGATCCTCTCTTGGGTCTCTCTCCTCCATGACCTCCCCCAAAACCTGGTCCTCAACCTGCTTTGCACAATCTGCCACAATGGCGGAAGAGGCGGTTAGCAGATTGAGCAGGGCCGGCCCCTTATGTAGCACAAGACTTCTTGGGATTGATACTCCATAAAATGCTGCTTGAGCAGTCCCTCAACCTAAGCTATTTTGTCCCACTGATTTACTCTGCCATCTTAGGCTTTGAAGAATTTTGAACTCATTGTCTTTCCACTCAATTCTAACTGTTACAAGAAGTTAGGGTACGGTTTCTGTAACATGTAGGTGAGCAGAGATGGGGAATAGAGTATTTGTGTTGAATTATTGGATCTTCGCTTAATCTAACATTCATCCCTTAGGACCCATGCACTTAGCACTCACGTAACATTCCCAGAAGCTTCATCTTCCTCTTTCCTTACTTTTTCTGTACCTCTGCAAATAATTATCTCTCACACACATACCCAACAACCACTTTGATTTTTTTTTTGTCATTAACCGGCACTCAGGGGTAATTTATGGAGTCAATTAATCTATCAGTTCCCGTGGGAGATACCTGAAACATCCAAGGAAACATTATCCCCTCCACCACGATCCCCCCCCCCCCCAGCTATCCCCCACCTTCATCCTCCCCTATCTATCCACCTGCTACCATCATCCCCATTTATTCCCCCCCCCCCACAGCCATGATGTTCCCCACCCACTATCTTCTGCCCACCACCATCTTCTTCCCACCACCAGCAACATCCATCCCGTTGCTCCTCACCACAACATTCCTTCATCTCCATTCCTTCCCATTTGCCCTCAGTCAGCATCCTCCCCATTGATCCTTCACCAACACTGTCCTCCCCCAACTATCTCCCACCTTCATGTTTGCCATCTGAACCCCACCACCCTCACCACCCTACCATTCTAAACAACTCCAACACTATCTTCCCAGCGGCCCCCCATTGCTATTCTACCCAACTAGCCCTCATCACTTTCATGTTCCCCCCCAACACCTCCATCCTCTCCTGGGTGCTCAACAGATTCACTATCGTACAGATCACATCCTTCCCAATCCATGAAAATAAGGTCATAAGTGATAGGAGTCGAATTAGGCCATTCGGCCCATCAAGTCTACTCCACCATTCAATCATGGCTGATCTATCTAACCCTACTAACCACTTTCTCCTGCCTTCTCCCCATAATCACCGACATCCGTGTGCAAATGTGCAAATTGTGTAAATTCTTCATCATTTGTCTGGATAAACCTTAACCGTCAGCCAGGTGATCGGTCTTTCTATTGCCAAACAAGTTTATGATTTAAAAGGAAGAGAAAACATATTTCATTGTCCTACAATATTATTCCGTGTTGCTGAAGATTATCCTTTAACTCATGACACTGGGAGAATCTTGGAAAATCGGAAAAACTCCTGTAGGCAGGTGTGTGCCGAGACCACATGGACGTCTGGGCTCAGATCAGCAAGTGGTTCTTTTCATCCACCACAAGCTGATTTTATTACATATTATTTATTACTTCTTAGCAAATCTGTTCAAGGCCGAGCTTTGCCTCTATTGTTTCCTTGCTCCATTAAAGAAGTGAAGAGCAAATATCACTTCATTGCCTCGTTGCCCTGAGCACCTAATCAGCTCCAATTGCTGGAGCCACTGCATTTACTTGTAATTGGTGCTTCTTTGTCACCACTGAGAGAATGCAGATTTCAAGCACATTATTCACGTAATCACAGCCATCACAGCTGTGTTTATTCTAAGAGCGCCTTGGTGCCACTGCTGTTTATGCCCATTATAGGGGAGGTTAGAATGGGGATACAATTCATTTACAAAGTCAGAAGGAGAGAATGCTGCCCTGAAAGAAGCCATATCTTATACTGGGAACAAAAGAGGAACACAGAACAATCCTGTCATAAAAAGAGGAAATTTCAGAGTGCTCGTGGGAGGGTCGCTTGAAAGCTGCCGAGAAGAAAATCCTCAAAACTTTTCTGTGTCTCTGTTTCAAATCACATGGAGATTTATCTGAAGGGCACATGTAATGACTGCCTTGGAATAGGAACGTTTGTAAAGCAGGGCATCAAGTTGATACATCTTCCGGATGGATTGCAGAGGAAAAATGCAAGTGGCTCAGATGATGCATGCAACGATGCAACAGGAGTAAATTTAAATTTGACCAATAGTTATGGAGCTTTTAGGGGCCAAACCAGTTTCCGCCTGGGCCATTAGATGAAGCTCTTGTGGTGATACCACTTTAAGCATTTAATTGGCCCCATGTTGTCTGTACAACTATTTAGAATACGCCACTCTCCCACAGTTTCTATGGTGGTGTACCTGATACTTGCTTGACCTTTGTTACTACAGCGTTTTGTAGAGTTTCTGCACTGCTGTGCATTTTTCCAAAGGCAACACCTATTTCAGGTGTTGATTCCTGGCAGAGATTCTGCTTAGTGTAGGAAAGAACTTCAGATGCTGGTTTACACAAAGATAGACACAAAATACTGGAGCAACTCAGCGGGACAGGCAGCACCTCTAGAGAGGGAATGGGTGAGGTTTCTGGTTGAGACCCTCAACCCAAAGCATCACCCATTCATTCTCTCCAGAGTTGCTGCCTGTCCCATGGAGTTACTCCAGCATTTTGTGTCTATCTTCGGAAATTCTGCTTATCTACGTTTCTGAATGACTCCATTGGGTGTCTACATTTCCATTCTTTTCTCTTGTGCTGAATCAAAGACAAGTGATTTGGACAGGAAAGATCCGTCTGTGTGCTCTTTGCCTGTTTCTGCACTCACAAATTCAAATCCAGTCTCTGCCCAACACTGTCAGCTTCTAGGTATAGTTTGCTACAATTATGGGCAGCTTCAACTCCCCATTATCTTCAGCCAGGTTTGACTTCATTTTTTTCCATGTTTGCAAAACTTCTCTGGAATGTGTTGCTTTTATTTAATGGGGCATCCACAGTAATGCCCTCGGTAACCTGCATCATTACTGAGTGATCCGGTACAGTATCTACACAATGTAATGTTCTGACCGTTTACTTTAATGTGGTTATAAGTTTATTGCTATCTTTTGCCATAGTATCATCCATGGCATTCATACCTTTGAACATACATATATTATTGCTATCATCTTTAGTTTCAATGCTGTTATGGACATCTCGCAGAATTTACTGTCTACGCACATTTTCTCTGAGCAAACTATTGACTGGAGTTATCCGGGTCTGAATTTCACATTTCTCAGTTGAAATTGCATTAATTGAGTAAAATATTGCATGTGAAGGAGTTTGTATTCCCTTGTCACCCACACTAATCTGTCCCCCAAACCCATGCCCAACAATATTCTGGGATTACACTCTTGCTGAGTCTTACCGATTGACATCATAATCACTAATTTCCTCCTCTAGCACCTGGCTACAGAGCTTGTAACTCTGAAATATTTCATGTGGTGTTTGGATGAAGAGCACATTAACTTGGCACGGGACATCTATTACACTCATTGTGTTAACAAATGTCCATGTGTACATGTTGGAACCAACCTCTGCTAATAACATTGTTTCTGTTCACCTGGCGATTGCATATTTTGTGCATGAACATTATTGCCCATATTTAAACTCAACAATTCTATTTACTTTGAAGTACGTCTAGGTAAATAATCTCCTCCATTGTCAGAGTGAGGCCAACACAAATTGGAGGAAGAGCACCTCACATTTCGCTTGGGCAGCTTAAAACCCAGTGGTGTGAATATTGATTTCTCTAACTTCAAGTAACCCGTGCATTCCCTTTCTCTCCATCCCTCCACCACACTAATCGTCTTACTAGTTTCATTATCTTCCTGCTTCGTTTCATTGTTTGTATCCACTCATTATCACCTTTTCCACATCTCACAATGGACTATCGTGGTTCCAGCTTTCCTTGATCATTGTTGCTGGCTTTGATTTGTCCTTTTTCATATCTTTCATTCACTTGTTCTTTGTACATTTTCCCTATCTCTGGTTCCCCTCTCCCCTCACTCTCCGTTGGAAGGGTCTCAATCCTAAATGCTACCTTTTCCCTTTCTCCAGAAATGCTTCCTGACCCGTTGAGTTACACCAGCATGTTGTGTCTATCCGGTATATAACAGCACCTGCAGTTCCTTCCCACACTAAAGATCTTTATCATACTTTTCAACATTTTTGCAATTTTTACCACCGATCCTAAGATTGCAGTTTTCCTGAGTGGCTAAAAGATATTTATTTAGTTTAGTTTAGAGATAGAGCATAGAAATAGGTATTTTGTTCCACCGAGTCTATGACGACTAGCAATCATTTGTACACTAGTTCTATCCTACACACTTGAGACAATTTACAGAAGCTAATTGACCTACAAACCTGCATGTCTGGAAGATTGGAGGAAACCGGGGCACCCAGAGAAAACCCACGCTGTGAAAGGGAGAACATGCAAACCCCATACAGACAGCACCAATAGTAACGACCAAACCCGGGTCTCTGGCGCTGTAATGCAGTAACTCTACCTCTGCGCCATTGTGCTAGGTGTGGGAATAAATAGGCAGGCCAGAGTTAACAGCAACATAGCCGGGTGGCACAGTGGTGCGGCTGGTAGAGCTGCTGCCTCATACGACTCCTAAATTCCCCCACTCCCCTGTATACTAGGCACAGTCTACAGTGACCAATTAACTTACCAACTAGCACGTCTTTGGGATGTGGGAGGAAAACAGAGCATTCTGAGGAAATACACATGGTTAGAGGGAGAACATGCAAACACCTTACAGACAGCACCCAAGGTCCGGATAGAATCCAGGTCTCAGGTGCTATGAGGCAGGGATTCTACCAGCTGCACCACCGTCCATTAAATTTGCCTGATAAATTCATGGAGACTCCTGGACAAACATAAATGTTCCCAGGTATAAACATGCGAGCCAGCACTTTGTTGATTCAACTTCCACATCAGAACTTTTAGATTATCATTTGTCTGGAACTGCTCAGAAGTGTTACATTTTCAGCAGTGCTATCTTTATGCAAGAGCTTTTCCTCCCATTTAAGATCGATATATATCTCCAATGACACACATAAAAAAAATGCTGCAAGTTCTCCTCTTCTCTTGGCCCAACATTTATCCCCGAGCCAACACTGTCAAAATTACTTCTCTCATTTGGTATATGTGAGCCTTACTGGGTGCAAATAAGTTGTCATGTTTAAACTGTGACGGGACTAAACTCTGCATCTTCTGATTGAGCTGTGCATGGGGATGGGAATGTGTGCACGTGTTCCATTTGTATGTTCTATTAAACTTTTCAACTTCATTTTCGAAAAGGAAAATTGGACATTTTTTTAACGTGCTTCAAATGCTTTGTCAAGCAGCTGTCAACAGGCCAGTGATTAGGAGGCAGATGAGTCTGTATCAGGATAGTGTGGTCTCACTGCTGGTGGTGAGGTGCCCAGCCTACATTCTAAAGCTTTGCCCCATTGTACAATAGAGATCAGGAGCTCACTCTGTGTTGATGAGCTGCTGTCCTCTTTATCCAATTACTGAAAGCTAGGCCACTCTGTTAGATATTCCAGTCTGATAAACAGTATTAATCTTGCTCTTATTTAAGCAAAGAAAAACATTTTGGTGTTATAGTGCAGGAAAATCCATTTAATGAAGTGCTGCAATTTTTTTGGTAGTTTTATTCCATTGTTTTCATGCATCTGTGTATGTGTTACAGCTGAGGCCAGGTCGTGACCTTTTTTTATAAATTTGAAAGCAACCCACAGATCAGTGTTTGCTTCTTGCTGTCATTTTGTTCTTTTAACATGTAGCAGTGCCCTTTCCCCTGTGCTGTCCGGGCAGATGTTGTTACTTGTTGATTGATTTATTTGGCATGAGAGAGGGGAGCTCTCCTGGGGCGGGGGAGGGGATGTATCCAGCAGCTCCTGTGAATCTGAAGTGGGAAAGACGAGTATCGTTCACAAATCCTAGTAGAGTGAAAACGCTAGCTCCCCGAGGACAGCTTGTAGACTTAATTCATAACCTGATGCCTTCTGAGCTGCTTGCATCTCAAGGACACTTAATATCGAAGCACCAGCTCTTTAATGGACATCCAGTCGAGAATTAAACCTGGAGCAAGGGTACAGATAATTGATCAAAGGGCATCTGAAGTTAAGCAAATCTCAATGCAGCCATGAAAAGTTAGTTTTTTTTTTGGTCTAGAGGGGAAATTATTGCAGTTCTCTGGTTAAAGACATAGGAATGAGAAGGAACCAACATTTACATGTGAGGTGAATATTCCTTTATCACCTGTATCATTCTGATTTTACAATGTGTAAGAAGGAACTGCAGATACTGGTTTACACTGAAGCAAGACACAAAATGCTGGAGTCACTGAGTCTGAAGAAGGGTCTCGACCCGAAACCTCACCCATTCCTTCTCTCCAGAGATGCTGCCTGTCCCGCTGAGTTACTGCAGCATTTTGTGTCTATCTCTGATTTTACAATGTTCAGTACCACATCCATAATGTTGCAGTGAATTATAGGTGCCTTAATAGGTATATAATGCCAGAAATATTATGCCAGGTATATTATGCCAGTTATATTAAAATGCCAGGTATATGAGGAGAATAGCTTACAGAGAAAATTAATGGGGGAATGTGCATGTTCTGCGAACGTGCCTAGATTCAATGGGTCAATTTGTCACCTTCTATGTTGTAAGAAAATATGGAAATGTGGTCCTTGAGTTGTTCTCTTTTGTGGGTTCTGCACTCCCATAACAAATAAGTTAACTCCCATCTTTGTTTCTTCTGCTGGATCCGTACATGACACAGACCAGTGGATGTCTCTGCTCCATTCTGAGTCTGATCAAACTTTTATCCCCATTATTGTCCCTTCCATAGACTGCCGATCTTCAAATTCTTTCACCAACCATGCTTATACTGACATATAAGAAAGAGATGCCAAGGACTCGTCTTGAGGAGAAATAGATCTGATGTACAAATACCATCAGTGCTTGAGGTTTCTGATTGACCATCAACTTTCAAAAATATTTTTCCACAGATCATACACATGTATGCACATACACCATAAACATGTATACACATACACCATACACACGTATCAGGCACGTGCCGTGAGTAATTTATCAAGGTAGGCAGTCAGCCGGCTTTAAAAAAAATCTTAAACCGCGCAAGCGCAGATTGTTCTCTTTGTAAAAAAATAAGTAACAATTCAATTTTCCCAAGGCTTCTCAATCTCCTTCATTTATTAATTACTGAATGAGTAGGAGATAGAGGATGAAGGCAGGTGGGGAGATGGTGGGAAAAACGGGAGCACACCGGGACGTTGAATCAGTAGTCATCTTATTGAATGACAATACTAATTCAAGGGTCCATTTGGAGGGAGAGTTCCTTTCACAGCGTGTGGAGAGTCTGTGCCAGGGGTTAAAGATGCGGGGAGGGCAGGATGTTGAGAAGGAGGGGGTCAGAGATCATATCAGTAACTCACTCACCGCTGCCGCAGCGCTCCGGGCACGGACAGCAGAACTGGCCGCCACTTCCGGGGATAGAAGCAGCTCGGGTGCAAGTGGCCGCCGGGACCCAACAGCAGAACCGGCTGCCACTTCAGCGCCTTCTGCCGGCCCGCTCACCTCTGGCAGTGTTCTTCGTCTGAACATCTCCCACCTGCCGCTCGCCGGCTTTGCTCATGTCAACTGCGTCCCGCAAATCTTTACATTCCCACAGCCAAGTAACCTCAACTGGTCCCGTGAATGCGCTGTCGGAATTTAAAGATTTGCAGGAAGCCAGCCGGCGAGCAGCAGGTGAGAGATGTTCAGACGGAGAGCACTGCCAGAGGTGAGTGGGGACCAGCAGAAGGGGCTGAAGTGGCAGCCGGTTCTGCTGTCGGGTCCCGGCGGCCGCTACAGTCACTCGAGCTGCTTCCTTCCTCGGAAGTGGCGGCCAGTTCTGCTGTCCGTGCCCGGAGCGCTGCGGCAGCCACCCAAGCTAATTCACTCCCGGCCACAATAATAGCAATTACAGCACGGAAACAGGCCATCTCGGCCCTTTTAGTCCATGCCGAACACTTACTCTCACCTAGTCCCATCTACCTGCACTCAGACCGGAGCGTGGCAAATGGGTTACTGACCCCAATCCCCTCCTTCACAACTCCAGACTCCCCAAACACTGTGAACGGAGCTCTCCCCCCACCCTGGGAAATACAGTATTTAAAAACATAAAGCACCAAGAAATGCATTTACCATGTTATTGGTACATTAAGTCCATTCTTCACTCTCTGTTTCCTTAGATACTATTAAAATAATGGCAATACATATTTGAAAATCCCGCCAAGAAACTCGCGCTGCGCATGCGCAGTACTGCAAAGGCAGAATTTCTGCTGCCTTCAGCCCCAGCTTGAAAGTGACGGCTTGAGGCAGCGCTGACGGCCCATGGGCTGCACAGACCTTCCCGTGTTACGGATGAAAGGCACGGAGAATTATGCGGATGAAAGGCACGGAGAATTATGCCGACCTAAGAGATCGATCTCTTAGATAGGCATAATTCTCCCATGCCTTTACTATTTATATTTAATAATTGCCATTTCATAATTTTAGTCAGGGTAGGCAGTGCTGACCTTGCCTACCCTGACGGCACGTGCCTGACACGTATACACATGTATACACTTCTTCTTCCTGCGTATGGCATGCACAGCCTAAAGTTGTAGGACAACTTGTTCTATTTGATCTTATTTGATAGTGCACGCCAAGTTGATTGCATTCGTCGAAACAGGGCGGACCACGTGAAGGTTGCAATCTCCCACCCCATGTATACACATGAAGCATCAGCGGCATGTTTCAAGTTTTCATATCCTGCCTGTAACCATTATAAATAAAGAAAATTGTCCTGTGGACATTTTATTTATAATATCATTCCCTCATTTGTTCATTAATAGAAAGATTAAACGAGAACTTACCGTTTGAAGTTTGATCTTTATTTTATGAGAAGTCGCGATGAGGGATTACGTGAAGAGGCCCGCCAGACCGCATGCGCGTCAATCTTCAAAGTAGCTGTATGAACCCACAAAATAGTTGCTGACCTAAGCAATAGAAAGATTGAAGGCTAGAACTACCGAATAATCTTTATGAGAATAGGGTCGGGAGTGGAGGGCACGTAATCCCTCATCGCGACTTCTCATAAAATAAAGATCAAACTTCAAACGGTAAGTTCTCGTTGAATCTTCTATTTTATTTCAAAGTCACGTGAGTGACTACATGAAGATTTCAAAGCTCTGTGGTTCCATACAGTGTCATAATCTGTGTGTGAAACACTAAAACAGATAAACCATTAATGGCAGGAAAACATGAGTTATTATTATCACAATGCTAACCTGCATACATTGCAATTGCTCTAAACTGGCCTGTAGTCCCAATAGACTGTTGAGTTAGACAATAACCTATGCAACAATGTGCATAATTCTATCTGCAAACATCCCGACATATTCCACCAAATTCTATAATTTATTAAGCTGCATCATGTAAACCTCATGCTGTATGATGAAAGGGAAAACCATTGTATTGGCTGCTAATGAGCCATCGGCAATATCTTGAGAGTATTGAAAGAAAAGAACTATCTTCCATATCATATCAGTAACTGAGTGCACTTGTATGCCTAATGGCATCCCTGATCTCTGCTGTGGTGGGTATGCTGTCAACCTCAAATGCACACAATCCTGCTCATTTGCTTATGAGATTATTTCTATAACAAGCTACCCTAATGTCAGTATGACGTGGAGACTAAGCCAGAGATTGAGCATGGCTGTGTTCTTATGCTGAGATCAGCTGCTGAAAGCATAATCATCTCAAGATACCGGTCCCATTAGGAAAATGTTGAGGAATATTTGCATAACAAATTACTGATACACATCGCACATTACAATGAGTGTAGGCTATTAGAGTGGTCAAACAAAAGACACCCTGCATAACGTTAGAGAAAAGTAGGTGAAGAACCAATCATTTATGTCCCACTTATGGTATTGCAGAAATGATAAAGCAGCATAGGAATTGTCAATTGTGCTATCCCATAAAGTTTCTCTAGGCTCAAACTGGAAGCCACACAACCTTTGTTACTTCCGTATAAAATTGACTCACATATGTTGTTCACAAGCTTCTCATACAACCGTGCAGAGCTAGCTGGCCGAGAAGACAGGCTGTCCCAGCCGTCACACGTGAATGAATAAATGAGAGTTGCTTCAGCCGCCTACCATGGCGTGACTGAATAGGCTAATTGGTATTGTTAAATTCCATGTTGCCTTAAATGTAATATCACCAAAGACATCTACCGACAATCCATAAGATTTATCATTTTCAATTTTGTATAATACTAAAACTCGATGACATAATGCCCTTAATCTGAGAAGGGCAGCATAGGCTTTCACCACTAGCTTTGTTATTAAACAGCAGAAATGGTGCCTTATGTGTATAGATATGACAGAGTATGCAACTACAAGATCGATTCTCTGAGTCAGTTAAATTGCAGACACCCAATCATCCATCTTAAACTGCGTAAGTGAACCCACAATTTGATTAGCCTAATGCTAACCCGATTCGGCCTGCACCATATTTCTGTAATCTTGAGAAATATACCCCTCTAGTCCTTGGTCAGACCACAAATCCTTGGATGAGTTGCCACTGACTGCACATCTCTTCCTCTGTTGATCCTACGGACGGAACATTTCTTGGCTTTCCTACCTGCGAAAGATGCATTATCTAGTTATTCATACATATCGCTGATAATATATAATCAGCAGCTAATGACTAGAGCTGAAACCACAGTCTCCCTTAGATATGGGAATACTAGTTCCCTGTCAACTCTTGACTTAAGAGTCACCATAAATACATAGCATTTTCCTTGAGCGTGGAGATTAGTATAATGCAAGGCTGAATCAGGAATACCTCGCAGTCCTTTGACTGAGACCACATGTCTAAGTCGCCAGAGTGAATAACACAATCTCTTCGACACACCACTCAATCAGGAATAGTGGTATTGAGAACCTATGGGTTACTATGAATACATTGTTGATTCACAACATGAACCTGCAGGTCAGATAAAGTTATAATAAATGCCAGATGAGCTTTTTGTTGGTAACTACCTGTCCCAGAGAGGATGGCAATGATGATTCCAATTAACTAGTAACTCTGCTAACTGAAGAGAAATAAACCATATGTTGAGAAAAATGTCAACTACTTTATTCTATTGACCAGTCTGATAACCTCTCATAGATGATGAAGCAGTGCTTCTCTGGTCAATATGACTCGTATGGCCAGCCAGTTTCATGATGGTCTATCCTGATCCAGGATAACCAAATTGTTCCTACTTGGAACTTACAGAGGTTACTGTGTAAAGCACCTTGCCAATGTCTCCACAGCAACCTGATCTTATCCCAGAGAACGTGAAAAACCGACTAGACTGGCAGTAAACCAAGCTGGGCCGACAGACTGCTCCATTTCGGAGTTTACAGAGGTTAATAACAAGACCTTACTTACCAGCGTCTCTAACCTCAGGTCTATTTCCTTTGTTGAAGCTTCAGCGAAGTTCCATTTGCAGACCCTGTCCATCATGCTTGTCATTTCTGTTAGGTAGGTGATGCCGCTGGTCAACTTCTCTTATGGTGGCTTGCCCATCCCCAAGGGAATAGCAATTTTAGAGGCAAGAGCACACAGCTTTTCCTCGTGTGATTGACGTACATCACGCATTTAAGCATGGGATCCCGGCACAGTCATGTTCGGGCTCATGTATGGAGCTAGTCCGTACTGACATTTGACACTCTCTTAAGAGTGGGAGAAAAATTGCAGCCTGAACCAGGTGTTGCCATATCCGTATGCCTCGAACTGTCTGTGCATGCTTCTATAATATGGAGCATATTTTGTGACACCATCTCCGATAGTCTTTCAGTTGGGAGGAAAATGCGAACCTTGAAACCAGGGCAGCTACAGCCATATGACTTGAACTGCCTGTGTATGCTTGCGTAATATATATGGCTCCATCTTCATACTTCATACATCCGAATGGGAGGACTTATGCAAATCTGAACCAGGAGCTGCCTCAGGCATGTGTGCATATACTTTGGCACCATCGCTATCACTATGTTCAACCGAGTGGGAGGAAATTGCAACCCTGAACCAGGAGCTGCTTCAGGCATATGTACATATACTTTAGCACAATCTCCACCACTCCTTTCATTTGAGTGGGAAGAAAATTTGCAACCCTGAACCAGGAGCTGCTGCCTGACATGCCTTTATAAGACGGAGCATTCCTTGTGTTGTAATTTGACGCGCATGCGGTCTGGCGGGTTTCTTCACGTTGTCACTCACGTGACTGAAATAAAATGCTCATTTGTTTACTAAAGATTATGCAATTTGGTTTGGAGTTAAATAAGGAATGCCACAAAATACTGGCAGCGTTGGGGTACGTGCCCTTGATATAATGACTTTAGTGTTGCACTGTATCTCTATTATTTTGTGTAACATCTGATGAACCAAGCAGCACAGATAATCTGATGCACACATCAAAGCACTGAGTATTTAAGTTGTTCTTTTAGACTTAACTAACTGTGCTTGAGAGGCTTTGCATCTTTACCCAACTGATTGTGGGTTTTTTTCATATGATCTAGCACTCATAGAGCATAAAGTGATGCAGCGTGGAAACAGGCCCTTCGGCCCAACTTGTCCACACCGGCCAATATGTCCCAGCTATGCTAGTCCCACCTGCCCGCGTTTGTCCAGTTCCCTCCAAACCTGTCCTATCCATGTCCCTGTCTAAATGTTTCTTAAACGTTGGGCTTTTCCCAGCCTTAGCTACCTCATCTGGCATCTCGTTCCATACACCCACCAGCCTTTGTGTGCAAAGGTTACCCTTCAGATTCCTATGAAATCTCCCCTTCACCTTAAACATGTCATCTGGTCCTCCATTCATCTACTCTGGGCAAGAGACTCTGTGCATCTACCCGCTCTGTTCCTCTCATGATTTAATACACTCTGTTGGTCCGAGTTTCCTGGAGCACAATACTTATTGACCTCCCTGCAGTTTCCTCCCTACTGTTGTAGACAGTTGGTATCCCAGTGAACATACTAAAGGAAGTGATGCATTGGCAGGAGGAAGAACAATTAAGACAGAAAGAAGAGAGGCAGGTACATTGGTGTGACAGTGTGTGGTACATCCATCATTTTTACAGACCAAGCACACCTTATGGGGCCTCTTGGAGCTCTATGCTTTACTGATTGTCACTTATCAAGGGAACACTCAATGAGCTACATAAGCCTCTGGACCGTGACTTTTAGAAATATCCAGCCCTGCTTGTTTAGGGTAAAGACATTTTTTAATGTTTATCCTACTCATACCTTTCAAACTCTCTCTCCCTGCAATGTCACGGTTGATATTTGCCAGATTAGTCAAGTATTGATTAGGCTGATTATCATGGCAACATTGTCTTTCAAGGGCAATGCTCCTTTTGCCACTTCCACAGTAGAAAGAAAGGAAATTAACTGAGAGCATCCAACATTTTTGAAAATAATCAATGATGCTCTGCACTTCCCAGAATCCATTCATCTGCAAACAAATGAGTGCCTTGAAATTCGATTGCATGGCACTATATTTTTGTGTGTTCATGTTCATAAGTTCTAGGAGCAGAATAAGGCCATTCGGGCTATCAAGTCTACGCCACCATTCAATCTTGGCTGATCTATATTTCTCTCTCAACCCCAATTATCTGCCTTTGCCCCATAACCCCTGACCCATACTAATCAAGAATCTGTCAATCTCCGCCTTAAAAATATCCATTGACTTGGCCTCCACAGCCATCTGTGACAATGAATTCCACAGACTCATCACACTCTGACTAAACAAATTCCTTCTTATCTCCTTTCTAAAGATATGTTCTTTTATTCTGAGGCTGTGCCCCTGGTCCTAGACTCTCCCACTGGTAAAACAGCCTCTCCACATTCTCTTTATCCAGGCCTTTCACTAATCAGTAAGTTTCAATGAGGTCGCCCCCATCCTTCTAATTTCCAGTGAGTACATGCCCAGTCCCTTCAAACACACATCATATGTTCTGTGAAAATAAAATGTAAAGGCAAATCAAAGATTTAATGCAGGTTGGATCTAGTCTATGTGGTTCCTCTAGATGTCTAACTCCCTGATGTACGAGTAAGAATGGATATTAACATATTAACAATGGCATTTATTGGCTTGGAGTGCATATCTAGAATTCACTTGCAGGACTTTTGCCCATTCGTGTATGACCAACATTGAGGGAACTTCAAAGTGACGTATTGAGCAAATCTCAGTTTATATTAATATACATTATATTAATATACAGCTCTACTTCCAAACACATCCCCTCCCCCAATACCAACTAACCATAATCACCTTGGTAATAACCCCAAAATTATACCATTACCCGCTGTCCCCCAATCTGCAGGTTGCCAACTTGAAATACCCTGTTGATTAATCCCCACTACCTATGCTGATATCCAGCATTATAATTATTCCCAATTTCCAATCCCAACTCTTCCAGTCTTGGGTTTGGTTTCTTTCTGACCCCATTGCTTCTGATCCCATCTTGACAAACGCTTCTGATTCCTGATCCTTCACCCTGTTCCTAAGCTCCTCACCTGCCCACCTGCATCTATTCTCCCTTGGCTTACCCTTCCTATCTCCTTTCCCACCTGCTTATCCCCCCCACTACTCAACTGATTCCACTATCACCCTCCAGAACCTGACTCACTCAATGTTATCTCTCATCTCTGTGGCAGTTTGTTTGTGAGCTACAGTTACTTAACATGTACAATCAAATGCCTTTCGATTTCTTTGAACAGGTCTTCCTCCAAGATCATCTTTCCCTTCATCAATGGTATATGGTAATTCTTTCCAATTACCATATACCATGGAATTATTATTTAGCAAGCTCCCAGCAATACGAAAGACAAATCGCTTGGTCACTTCTTCCGCCATGGTCCAGTTACCGTCCTCACCTTGAGGATAGTGGAGAATACATTAGAATAGCAGGAGGTGTGATCCTGCCTCACCAACATAAAGATCATGGCTGATCTGACTGCCGCTTCAGCTCTGCTTTGCTGCCTACCTACAATGACCTTTCACCCCTGTTTTAAACATTGAGTTGTAGTTCTAGATTCTCTCACAAGAAAAAAGCATCTTCTCCTCAACCATCCTGTCAAGCCCACTCAAGATCTTATTTGTTTCAACCCTACCCACTTCTAAATTCCCGAAAATACAAGTCTGTCCAACCTTTGGCCTCAAAACCATTGGCCCACTCCAGATATTTGTCTAGTTTAGACGAATTCAGAATGGTTTCTGATGTATTGACATCACATTTTTAAACAAGGAGACTAACACTGAACACACTGTTCTAGATGTGGTCTTGTAAACACCCAATTTGTTTGTAATAATAATGAACTTCAGATGCTGGTTTATCCCTAAGACAGGCGTTTCAGATCGAAACGTTGCCTATTTCCTTCGCTCCATAGATGCTGCTGCACCCGCTGAGTTTCTCCAGCACCTTTGTCTACCATAGGCACAAAATGCTGGGGTAACTCAGCGGGTGAGGCAGCATTCTGGAGAAAATGGACAGTAATCCGTTTCCCTAGCAATGAATGGTTACATTACTTTAAATTCCCATTAATTGTTATGCCTGCATATAGGCCTCATCTGATTGTTTCACTGGGATACCCAGATTACTCTGCAATCTCAGAAAGTGTAGATTACTGTGCTTCGTTTACTTTTCTTTTTCCTACCAAAATCAACATTTTATATTTTATTTTCCATTCACTGCATCTTTAGCCACTGACTTAACCATTTCTATTCCTTTGTAGCTTCCTTATTCTTCACAAATTACTTTCCTGCCTACGTTTGTGTCTTCAGCAAACATAGTAGTCATATCTTTCCAACTTTGATCTGAGGCATTTATAAGAATCAGAAACAGCTAACCCCCAACACGGATCACTGTGGCAAATCACTGTTACATCTTGCCAACCACAAATAGACCCAATTATGCTTAATCTCTGTAAACAGTTACACAGTTCATTAAAAGCGGCATCACAGGTAGATAGGGTGCTCAAAAAGGCTTTTGGCATACTCATCAGTCAGAGCATTGAGTGCAGAAGTTGGGAGGTCATGTTGCAGTTGTATAAGATGTTGGTGCAGCTGCATTTAGAGTATTGTGTTCAGTTTTGGGCACCATGTTATAGGAAAGACGTTGACGAGCTGGAAAGGGTACAGAGAAGAATTACGAGGATGTTGCCAGGACTCGAGGCCTGAGCTATAGAGAGAGGTTGAGTAGGGTATAACTCTATTCCTTGGAGTGCAGGAAGTTGAGAGGTGATCTTATAGAGGTGTATAAAATCATTAAAAGAATAGATCGGTTAGACACACAGAATCTCTTGCCCAGAGTAGGGGAATCGAGAACGAGAGGAGAGAGGTTTAAGGTAAGGGGGGAAAGATTTAAGGGAATCTGAGGGGTAACATTTTCACGTAAAGGGTGGTAGGTGTATGGAATGAGCTGCCAGAGGAGGTAGTTGAGGCAGGTACTATTGCAATGTTTAAGAAACATTTAGACAGGTACATGGATAGGACAGGTTTAGAGGGTTACGGGCCAAACACAGGCAGGTGAGACTATTGCAGATGGGACATATTTGTCAGTGTGGGCATGTTGGGCCAAAGGGCATGTTTGAATGCTAAAAGACTCTATGACTAAACGAGCCAATCTTCTATGCACCCCAATATGTCACCTCCTCTGATTTATTTTCCACAATAATCTTTGAAGAGTTGCCTTATTAAATGCCTTTTGGAAATCTGTCTAGTATATCCATTCACCTTTATCCAGAGCACATATGGCTGTATTAAAAGAACCCCTCTAAGTTAGCCAAACAAGCTTTTCTTCTTCCATGAGTATATTGACTTTGTCTGATAATCTTGATTTTTGTCTGAAATGCCCTCCTAAAACATCAGAGATCTTAAATGTTTTCCTTCTAGGGTAAATGGCCTACAGTTTACTATTATCTTTTCCTCCATTTTTTAAAATAAAGGAATACAATTTACCATTTTCCAATCTAATGGAACCTTACCTAAGTTCTGGAAAATTACAATAAATGTACTAACTATCTTGTTCACCATTTCTTTCAAGAATCTGGGATAAATCCCATCAGGTTCTGAATACTTGTCTGTTTAAATTTCAATTGAAGGGTCTCTGGTGATAACTTCTACTGAATGTGAAGCTGTCAAGGTAGTCTTGAAGTGATTCCCTGGGACTCTTATAGGTTCAATGCAAATGTACCCTATAAATTAATGCACCCTACGTTATAAGTTAAAGACAATATGTCTTGGCACATGTGCGGCTGCACTACAGTAGGACATTAACAAGGGTAAAAGTAGTTGTCTGCTGATCATAACTTTGAAGTGAATTGTTAGCAAGAAGTCAAAGATGTTGAAGGCCCTCTTGTTGACAGGTCACAAAGCCAACTAATTTCACCTCATCCTTTCCATCACTGAAAACAAACAAAATATTGAAGCATGTTCGATCATCTGGTAGTCTGTCTCATCATCAGTCATTGAGGCAGAGAGAGATAGATACAGCACAAAACAGGTTGTTTGACTCAGCGATAATGCACCAACCATCAACCACTCATTTATACTAATGCTACATTAATCACTCATTTTCATTCATTTTATATTCTCCTCAACTACCCAGCCATACCCCTGGTGTCTACCATTCACCTAGGCACCAGGGGTAGTTTAGAGTGGTCAATTGATCTACCAACCTGTAGATCTTTCACGTGCAGGAGGAAATCAAAGCAACTAGAGGAAACCCATTTTGATCACAATGAGAAAACGCGCAAATTCCACAACGATAGCATCTGATATAGTTCAGTGTGGCCTCCCTGCTCATGGATGTGCTCAAACATTTTTTTCTTACAGGGAACAAAAGTAATTCTTTGAGCTGCAGAAGGTGACGTGAGGGACACATCTTAAATAGGTGGTCTTAAAAGAATGCATCATTTATTTTAACTACATTTATTTATTACCTATGGCTGGGAATAAATGCAGCAAATTGAGATACTTCAGTTCAAAAAACAGGCAGATGACAGCGAAATGTCAAGGGTCATCCTATTGGATTCTAGTTTGTAGCTGCATGGAAACTGCTGGAAATGGGGAAAGTAGGACTTAGAAAAATATTTTGTGATGTCAGGATGACAGGGTAAAGACTAATGGCTTTCCAGCCCGTGCTGTGAATTGAGCAGCCTCCATAACTGGTGATTCTGATAAGTCCAGTACCTACATCGTTTTCTTTATTTCATGAGAAAAAGAGATAACATGAATTTTGTATTATTTAAGACGCAGCACTGCAAATTTTAAATTATGAAGTCATTTGATGAAGGATATAAAGAGTAAAATAATAAACAGTTTGAATCTGATCCAAACAAAGTTATGAAAATTAAGCGTGAGCATAGGAATTTAGATGCTGATTTAAACCGAAGATAGACAAAAAAAGCAGGAGTAACTCGTTTTCACCTTGGCCACAGTGAACAACGGCCTGTCTCCTTCATCATCACTACTTTTTTGCGTATCTTTCATTCACCTCTTATAATTTAGAAAATGTTTATGAAGATTCTATTGCCCACACATCTAGCCATCCAATCACATTTCATAGCAAAATAACTGCACCTGATTTGGTTTGAATAGCTCCTTAGATGCTGCTGCACCCGCTGAGTTTCTCCAGCCTTTTGTGTACCCTTGGTTTGAATATAATTGTATCTTCACAAAATAGTCATAATTTTCTTGTCTATTTCTCTCCGAATGTGGGTTATATTTTTTTTTACGAGTAGATTAGACCTGTGAGCTTCTTTTATGCCTCTTGGATTATGATAAATTCCATATGTTAACTTTCCTGAAAAATAAATCATTGCTTTCAAGGAACTCTCAAAGGTGAGTAATTAGACACGATTTTCCTTCAATTGTCTGCTTACAAGACCTTGACAAATTAGCTTTATAACTGCTTTGTAACACCCATTAATCCCTTTTGGATGGGTTGGAATTAACATGAATTAAAATTCTGTAATTATTTTCTACCACATTTATACTTTTTCCATGGCATTTTAACCCCCAGCAAATAACCAATGGCAGTTCAGACACTGTTATTTAAACTGTCATATTAATTTGGAATTTTTTAACATTTAAGCTATTCCATAAAAATTAGGTCTATTACACATTGCATAAACAAGCACAGAACACTCCGTTTTTCTGTAGAGCAGCCAATAAAAGAATATTAAACTATTTCAAATTTAAGCTCCATCAAAGCGAGATATTCATGTTCATAAGTGATAGGAGCAGAATTAGGCTATTTGGCCCATCAAGTCTACACCTTTCAATCATGGCTGATCTCCCTCTCTCTCTTCCTAACCCCATTCTCCTGCCTTCTCCCCATAACCCCTGACACGCGTACTAATCAAGAATCTATCTATCTCGACCTTAAATATTATAAATACGCTGTAAGAAATCTGACATTGGGTCTTCATGATCTTATGAGTTTTAAGCTCCTTCCTTATAGAAAAAGATTTGCAGGGTGATAACCAGTCAGCTGCACAGAGACCTCTCACGATTTTCAAAAGGAAATAAAACTTCTATTCAGGTTTCAAATAAATAGTGTTATGGTATGTTTCGAGCAAAACCTATTTCAGGAAAGTATTACTTCATTGGCTAAGATAATTGACACTACATGCATCGATAGTGATCACTGTGTAATGATAGGCATCTGCTAGCTTTTTATTAATAACGTGATGGTAACAATTCAGTTTGGATTGTCTGTGGCTAAAACTGATTTCCTGCTCAGTACAGTAAAAAATAAATTGAATTTATTAAAATTATCCTGTTAAACTATCAACATATTAAAGGAATGGCATGGTGGTGCAGTGGGTAGAGTTGCTGCCTTACAGCACTTACAGCGCCAGAGACCGGGGTTCGATCCTGGCAACGGATGCTGTCTGCATGGAGTTTGTACATTCCCCCCGTCACCATGGGGGTTTTCTCTGAGAACTTTAGTTTCCTCCCACAGTCCAAAGACGTACAGGTTTGTAGGTTAATTGGCTTGGTATCAATGTAAAAATTGTCCCTAGTGTAAGACAGTGTTAATGTGCGGAGATCGTTGGTCGGTGCAGGCTCGGTGGGCCGAAGGGCCTGTTTCCGCACTGTAAACTCAACTTTAACAAGGTGTAGCATTCAAAATAGTGTTGACCGCTAACATGGTTTCCACAGCATGATGATATTTTATATCGTCCACCAATTCTAGCATTATTCCTTAAAAAACATCTGGTTTAATTTTTATTCCCATAATTCAAGGGATATAGGCAACATTTTAAAGTGGAAATCTGGTGATTGAGATGAAGAGTAATACAGCATAAAACATTTATTTATTTGATGTCATATAGGAGTTTTTCAACTCCATTATCAAATGGTGAAAAAATTACATACATGGAAAAAAATGATGTGGTGCTGAGATAGAGGGTTAGCTGTTATCATTTTAAATGGTGAGGCAGGCAAGACGGGCCAAATGGTATAAGTCTGCTCCTTTTATCTATGTTTCAATATATATGTATGAAATTGAAAGTGCAAGATGACAATCTGTTTGGAGAGTGGAGGGACACCGGTGGTAAGGGTGTGTGTCAGGTAACATTGGCTTGCAATTCCTTTTCACATGAAGCAGTTCAATTTCTTATCTGTGCAGCAGATGAAATCTAATACTGCACCCCCACCCTGCAGCCCCACCAACCTACCTAGCATTTGAATGAAACAAATTAAAGGAATCACTTTGGAAGAAAACCTTCCTATTTGGAAGGTTCATGTGAGGAGTAATGTATCAGTCAATTGGCATTGTTATGTATATCGATAAACACCATCCTGGGACTTAATTTGAGACATGGTTAGTTTAGACAACACAGCCCGCAGTGATTTGAAGTGTGGGGTAGTTCCTATCAACAGGAATACATTATGCACATCCTCCGCATTAATACTCTGATATGCCCTCAGATTGCATCAAAAACCTGCATGTTTCCGGGAATAGGTTTACTCTGTGAAGGAGATCAGTAACTGAATGCTGCAGCCACCCTTGCATTAACAGAATAATTAATTGGATCAGACATAAAGAATTGACTTCAATTGACCTTTATTCACTGATCTCCTTTGAAAGTGAACAAAAGGCACAGCCACGTGTATACTAATGGTGTCACTATGCTCTCCGGAGGTGGTCCACATTCCCGCCGAAACGGCAAGCTAATAATAGCTGGACGAGACCTCGCGATTGGCCAAACTAATCACAGACATTTACTATGAAGTCAATGCATATAAAATGACTTTCAAACAACTTTTTCCTTCTCGAAAATGGAAAACAATATAACTGATTTGAAAATGTTCTTGCTTTAGATGGCAAAGCAACATAGAATGGAGTCATTTATCACACTCCTCAGCTAATAACTTAACACATTTCTGCAGTGATCTATTTTTGGGGGTCAGAATTCACACCCCTGTTTGTCTTAGAGTTGGAAATGTATGTTATGTATCCGTTTTTATTCATTAAGCAAAAGTACTATTGGGTACATCACCATTTTTTAATCAAAACAAAAAGATAATTCTTGAATTTCAGATAGCTTTGGATAAGACGCCAATCTTTCAGATAGAACAACAAGATCTCCCTTCTTAATAATGTGAACAAATTCCCATTGCACTTCTTCCAAAAAGAGCACCTGATTCCCCTGAGTGTCTTGGCCAATAGTTGTCCTGCAACCAGAGGACATAGGTTTAAGGTGACGGGGAAAAGATTTAATAGGAATCTGAGGGGTCTTTTTTACACAAAGACTGGTCATCATCATTGAAAACATCAACAGGCATGGTGCCTTACAATGCTATGTATGATTGGGCGGGGCGTCCGACGTTACAGCGGCCTCTACAGCCCGTCTGTCTTTTTTTTGTCCCGTTGAGTGTAGTTTAAAGTGGTTTTTTTAAGTGTTTTTGACTGTGTATGTGTGGAGGGCGGGGGAAGCTTTTAAATCTCCACCCTGTACGGGGGACCCGACCTTTTCCCTTTCGGGTCTCCGTTGGCGTTGGGGCCTAGCACCGTGGAGCGGCCTCCAGCCGGAACGACCTGGGGGCTCCAGTCGCGGAGCCTGTGGACCTACCGTCGTGGAGCTGGCCGGCTTCGGAGCGTGGAGAGCTACGTCGGCGCGCGGCTGCGACCCGACTTCGGAGCGCGGATGCTCCAGCCGCAGGCCCGGTGAATGGTAACATCGGGAGCCCGCGGGTTCCTGGTGGGAGACCGCTTTTCGGAGTTCCCGCAACGGTAACTTCTCCCACCCAAATTGCGGGGTTGGAAATTATGTGGAGCAGGGCTTTACATCGCCCGACGCGGCTTTAACGGCCGCGGGACCTGCTAGCGCTCGCCGGGACTCCAACATCAAGACCCGGAGTGGGGCCTTACATCGCCCGGCACGGAACTTGCTAGCGCCAGCCGGGGCTCCAACGTCAAGACCCGGAGCGGGGCCTTACATCGCCAGGCGTGGCCTTAATGGCCGCGGGACTTACCATCGCCCGCCGGGGGCTTTAATTTTGACATCGGGAGAAGAATGGAAAACAGGAGAGAGCCAAGACTTTGCCTTCCATCACAGTGAGGAGGAGATTCACTGTGATGGATGTTTGTGTGAATTGTGTTGGTGTGCGTCTTGGTTCTTCTCCTGTTGTATGACTGCCGAAACTAAATTTTGTTTGAACTTCATTTGAGGTTCAAGCGACAATAAACGGTATTGTATTGTATTTTGTATTGTATGACAGTGATCGCAACTTCTACTGAAGTGTGGATGGCCGTTGGCTCGCTAGGAGCTCATCTGCCCTTTGGCAGGTCTTGTTTTTTGTCCTTCTGGGGGTCCACAGCCCCCTCCTCACCGACTATCCAACCATGGAGCAGGTAGCACGGGATTACATGGATACTCGTTGCGGGGGGAACTCCCCCCGACCTGACCAATCTGGTGATGTATGGAACATGCTGCCAGAGAAGGTAGCTGAGGCAGGGACTATCCCAACATTTAAGGAGCAGTTTAGCAGGTACACGGTTAGGACAGGTTTGGAGGGATATGGACCAAATGCAGGCAGGTGGGACTAGTGTAGCTGGGACATGTTGGTCGGTGTGGGCAAGTTGGGCCGAAGGGCCTGTTTCCGCACTGTATCGCTCTGTGACTGTAACCATTATCACTGAAGCTACCTAAATGGTAGTTTATCCTTTCTGTTAGTTGTGAGACCTTGCTGTGTGCAAATTGGTTGGTTTGGTTCCTCTGTGTGTTGGTAACAGCAATTCAGAATAATTACATTGTCCTTGTAGCTCTCTGGGCTCATAAATTTATGAAAGTTGCGACTCACTTACTAAGTGGATTTCTTCTTTAAGCTAACTACAGAATTTTCTTTTAAAAAAATGGTTCCTTCATTGCATGTCTGATGTTTGGAATGTTAATAAACAATTGTTGCAAATCTCATTCACTGGACTCTATTGAAGGTTCAACATTTCGGTAATCTTTGCTTAGCTTTGTGTCATTTTCATTTCATGATAAGAAGTTTCAACAATGAGACGTGGAATAAAACTGTAACTAAAGGCCAAAGTTAATCTATTTTCAAACCAAACAAACAAAGTTTGGATGTTATTCAAGTTCTGTCAGAATGTTAAAAAGACTGTTACCTTTTTGATGTCACGATGAGTGCAAGATCAATTCGAAAGGCTTACATCCAACAGCATTTTCCAACAGCATATCACTTATTTCTATTCTTTTCTGTGGAATTTTTGACACTTCCAATTCCTCCCTGCCACTAACCTTGCTACTGGAAAGATTCATTGGAGGTTAATTAAATCCATCATCAAAACAACGAGAAGCCAATGAGGCGTATAATCACTGAAATAGTAAATTAAATGATGCAATTGCTTTCCCTTCCATCATTCAACGGGAGGGCAGGGGCTGTGTTATCAATGCAGCTGACTGTATTGTCTCACAACTGGCGATGGGCACTTCTAGCCCCCAGAGAATCTGGATGCATGTGGTCATAAACCAGGTTTTAATTTGCACAAACATAGGAGATTAAACTGTATCAGCTCTTGGGTCCTACAAAGCTTCATTATGTGGAAAGATGACACTGTTAAAGAATAAAAGAGAGGTTATTCCCAGCTGGAATTAACAGCACTGCCTATTTGAGATGTAAATTAATACAAACAGGGTTACTGAGTGGAACAGAAAAGCCAGGACTTTGATCTAATTTGCCAAAGCACAGAGCATAATTAAAACATACACAGAAAGAATGCAGTTATCTTGCATTTTAATAGGCCGTAGCATCATTAATGTAATTAATAATAACATGTTTAAAAGTAGCTGCTGCTGTCAATGTGAGCATGTGTCTGCAGCAGCAACTGGCAGCTGTGGGCTTCAGCTGGCATGGTTTGACATGGAGAGACGGTGGTACCAGTAGCACTCGTCACTGATCGGGGAGCCTGGCGCGAGATGCTGCCACACCTGCCATTCATCACGGAGCCGACACTGATGATGATTGATGGAGGTCTGGAAGCTGGGAGCTTTTCTTACCAAGGACTCGCTGTGACTCTCGCAGAGTCACCAGCTGTGTCTTGTTGCCAAGGTTTTTTGAGGATGAGGCTCATTTCTCTGGAGCTTTATCTTAATCAGGCTGTCATATTCTCAAAATTAATTAAGACTGTAAAAGGAGCCACTGAGCTAGCTCTATTATAAATGCTCACCACCAAAAAGGCAGGAAGACATCTTAAGCATAAAACATGGTATTGTAGTCGACAATGCTGGTTTGGAGAGCCCACCGCAAAGATTATTTTCCTTTATAGACAAAAAAAGCTGGAGTAACTCAGCGGGACAGGCAGCATCTCTGGAGAGAAGAAATGGGTGACGTTTCGGGTCGTGACCCTTCTTCAGACCCCGAGTTACTCCAGCCGTTTGTGTCTATCTTTGGTTCAAACCAGCACCTGCAGTTCCTTCCTACACATTATTTTCCTTTATGATGGGTTACAACTGCCGATTGTGAAAAGCCCATTTTTAAATTAATATTAATATAAACTCTGTCGTGTCCCTGAACTGTAATGGGACCATGTGGACTGGCACTTTAAGTGCATGGAAAAGCTTGTATTTCCCTGTTACCCTGAATAGATCATGTGATTAAGTCAATCGAAACAGGTAACAAAAAGAAGTTGCAGAGATGTTGTAGGATATAATGATTGTTATGGTAATGTTTCCTTTCCACCACTGATTGCAACTGATTGGTACTTTGGGGTTCTTTGATGTTTGTAAAGGTCAAAAGAAGCTTGTTTACTAAAGGACTAAATTGCAAAACAAGTGCGGAGGCATATATTTCCAAATTACTATTTGTGCCCAGAGAAGAACAAGGTGAATTTAGTCAATACCACAACAGTTCAATCTTTGTCCAGTGATCAGCTATTAATTATACTATGATGTCAATCCATTTTTGGTTAAGTGCGGCTTAGTGCTGTGCTAATTGATCCCTTTTAAAGAATAATGGTTATTCAAAAGTCCTATGTTCTGCTAATTGATTCTTCTGACAATAACTGCAGTTCTGTGGAAATACATGACCCTCATTTGGTTTGCTTATTCTTTTCAGATTTATCTCCGACAGGATTTGTTTTACTGTCTCACCCATTGAAAACAATTGCAGGAATCTTATTTCTTCCAGAATCACAAGAATGTGCTCCTTTCAGAGTGTGTGCACATTGGTTTAACTAACATCTGTTTCCAGATGAAATCGGGCAGACTCTGGCTGTATCCATCCTCATAGCCCTCGCCTTATCCCACACCATTGTTCCCAATTTCATGCTATCAGAGAGACCGCATGTTTTCCTCAGCCAAGTTGTCAGATGCATAAAAGCGGAGGAGCAGGGTCACATTTAGAGGGATGGGCATGAAAAATTGGTAAAATGTATCGGAAGCCCACCCACTGGATGGTTGCTTAGAGCAGCTCAGATTTAGATTGACCAATCCCACTTTTAAATTCATTTCCTTGCCCACACAGTTAAACCCAAATTCTCGGCACTTGCTCGCAAATCGGAGCGGACTGAACAACATTTATTTCAAAATGCTGGATCAAAATGTACAACATAAACACTCCATAACACTGGAATGATCTCGTACAATTCACTGCACTCCCTTTTCTTTTCAAATTTCAAATTTTATTGCCGTTTTGACAAATTCACACCCCTTACCAATAGACTAATGACAAGTTTATGAAATTGAATTAACACTGTTGCATATATCAGCAAAACAAAACAAGAAGTGGAGAGGTTTTTTTAATCGGGTTTCCCAAATTTCTATGTTAGCGGGACTTTTTCTTTATGAAGTAAAATTCTTCTGAATTGGAAGTGGTGACGCTCCAAAACAAAGCTCTACAGTCTGACAAATGTTATCGTGCATGTCTAAATCTATCTCACTAATGAACCTCCAGATTCACGCATTGTTGAAAACTAAAGCAAGTGTGTTCGGCATCATTAGAATTTCTCCTTTTGAGGCAAAATTGTAGTAACTGCTCTCTTGAAGAAATGGAGAGCTTTATCCTACACATCATGGACGTGTCATGCATTTTGTATGTTAAACAGTCTCATGGACATCTGTCATGATTGGTTTTAATCTGCTAGCTAAAAGTCTGGATTTAATCTTGCATTACACCTCTTTGTACTGCAGTCAGTAAGTGACAGTAGTGCCATGAAACAATGACTGTACTCATTCCATCCAATATGCCATGTGGTAGACCCTTTTTATGGAGCAGTTCTTTAGAAAAGAATACAAGACAATGAAGCATCTGGTGGGCTTTTCCTGTTTCTAAGTTTTTTTGTTAGTAATTCTACTCACCCAGGCCGCACATTTCTCCCTTGATGCTACTCACCGAGACAGGGTGTGTCAACCTAGTGGTGAGAGGTCAACAGGCCAAAGTGATGAATTTTTATGCTGCTGTTTCTTATGTTTCTGCTCAGTCACAATGTTCTGCTTGCTGTGCTAACGCTGAAAGGAATCACAGTGAGCAATTTGTCCTTCTGAGCAGGGAATTGGATGGCAGATGAGTTAAAATGTGGAAATCACATTGAGTAGAAGAATACACAAATGTCGTCCTGTGGAGAAACAGAATACTGCTGTCAGGGCTTAACACAAGCACTACATTGGAGATTTGTGGCTCTTGGACAGACTGGGTTGACAAATGAATTTAATAACAGTTTTAAATATTGAATAACACCTCAACAGGAGCTGAGAGGTTTACAGATGTGTGCCAGGTGTGCAGCTGGAAAAAAAGACATAATATTACTATAGCAAGATTATAGCAGAGTAATTTATTCATTCACATGCCCACACTACAATGTGCAATGGTGGACGTTTAATAATTAACATTTTTACATTAGCGCTGTTTTACATAACACCCATATTGAGATGGCAGTGAGATTGTTGAGAGATAGCGCAGCCTGCAACGTGTCTGTGCAACCACCCATTTGCCTTGATCGCATGTGGGTTTTTAAGTTTTCAAGTGGTCATTCTTCAAGCTCTCTGCATTTCAATGCCTCCTTGAATGTCCTGGACTCCTTGATTAAACATATTATTCTAGAAATAAATGAAGTCACCAATATGGTTTCACACTCTCTTCATTTTTCGGGTTAATCTGGAGCCCTGATTGAGCTCATTAAGTCTATCGCTCCATCATTAAAACCAAAATGTTGTTATTTTAAAATTACTTCTTCAACAATATCAATTTATCAACTGGTCTCATTACCCTTTTTATTACATTATTATGTTTTAACTTTCTAAAAGTTTTAAATAATAGTTTCACAAAATAGAAATGCACCAACTTGTAACTTGAATCTCTTGAATTTGGGAATATATTAACAGCATAACAATAAAATGTAATATAATGGTAAAGTCGAAAAAACACAGGCTGGCACTTTATCCATTTCTTTTCTACATTTTACTTGTTTACGCAAGTAGCAACGGGGCAACAATTCTCCTGTCACCTCTTCCAAAAATCACTGCAAAATGGAATGTAAACATCCTATGCAGTTACCAACCACAATCGCATGCAGTATGAATGCCATAAAAGCACTTGGTAAAAACGATGATGCAAAAAGGAACCTAGCTGTAATTAAACCAGAGACTGATACTAACATCTTTTGTAGATCTGATTTCTTGTGTATAATCCAGTATTTGATAGGCTGTAGATCAGGAGAAGGAGGACGGCACCAAAATGGAAGTGAAGCTACCCTAATATCATTTTTGAATTTAGTTGCTTCAGAAGGCATGAGAGTAATGGATTATTTATTTTGATCAGCAATATAGGAGATTTTTTTTTTAACTTAGAGAAACATTAAATCGGTTCAATATTAAAGCAGTCCGGGTTCTCAGGAGGTGCTTTAAAATCATGACTTTGTTGAATTGTGCCGACTTGGAGGTTGGTACAATGACTTTTGACAGTGACAGTAACTCTGCCTTGTCCTTTGCAGTCCTTTTTACCCATTCACTTAGGAAAGCAGCTTAGGCGCACTTAAGCGCATTAGCATTTGGATGCTTGGACCATATTGACCCTTGATTGGAAAGTTTAAATGACTGAAAGATGGACCGATTTGTTAGGGCTTTAGAAAGCTGGAGGTTTCTGCTTTGGTTTGTTCTGGTACTTGTTCTGATGTGGTGCAGCATTTAAAGACGACCTGGCTGATTTGTGACATATGAGTCTAAAGGGCTCTTTGGTTTGATGTGATTAACTAATCTGTGCTTTGAATTTAAAACTCTGAGCCAGTTGTGTTCAGTATGGGAACGGGCTCTTGTGTGGATTATGTCATTCAAACACAGATGGTAAACTGTTCCTTGATCAAACGGGGGGGGGGGGGGGGGGGGGGGGAAGGACAGAGAGTAATGGTTTGGTTTGAGTGCTCAGTGGTGTGTGGCTGAGATCATTTTTACATACAAGGATTTTCAAAAACATTTGTGCTGCATTGATTAGATATTGATGTATTTTAATGGCTTCAACGCGTACTGACTATATGGGACTTTTGTTCATATTTTAGTGGTTTATCAAAATGACAGTGCAATGAACAATCTGTCTCGCAGAAATTTAGGTGACAGGCATTTCTCCACTTTTTATCCCTATCGCTTGGTCGTAATTGAACCAGTCTTGGTAATCTTATGAGTTTACAGTATCCTATTATTACCATATGGTCCACCATGGCCTTTGCTATAACTAGATTAACCTACTAACTCAGTTTAAATGAAGCTTCCAATAAGATCTTTTTTTAATGTGTTGAGTCCATCAATCTCAAATGTTCCAGAAGTGCACTATTAGAAGAAACACAGAATGTTGTTGTGTAATGTGCCATTTATGCATATCTGATAGTCATAGAGTGATGCAGTGTGGAAATAGGCCCTTTGACCCAACTTGCCCACACCAGCCAACATGTCCCAGCTACACTAGACCCACCTGCCTGCACTCGGTCCATAACCTCCAAACCAGTCCTATCCATGTACCTGTCCAACTGTTTCTTAAATGTTGGGATAGTCTCAGTCTCAACTTCCTCCTCCGGCAGCTTGTTCCATGCCCCCACCACCATTTGAAAAAGTTACCCCTCAGAGTCCTATGAAATTTGTTCCCCTTCACCTTAAACCTATGTCCTCTGGTCCTCGATTCACTTACTCTGGGAAAGAGATTATGTGCCTCTACCCGATCTATTTCTCTCATGATTTTATACACCTCCATATGATCACTCTTCATCCTCCTGCGCTCTGAAGAGTAGAGTCCCAGCCTACTCAACCTCTCCCTGTGACCAGACCATCTAGTTCTGCCAACATCCTCGTAAGTTTACTCGCTATCCTGTAGTTGTTGCATCTGTTGTTGTTCTGAAAAAACAACATTCAATTTTGTGCAAAAAGCACTGCGTGTATGTAGAATGCTGAACAAACTGCTGCAAGAAGTAACAGGGATCACATAGAATGAACACATTGTCTGTAATTAAGCGATGGATTTTCAATATACTCCAGGTTTTGTCACATTACTGTGGCTAGAGAGAGGAGGTGGGGAAACGTGGCCATTCCAGTTGCTCAGCACTTTGACACAGGCTTGTGGAGGTGTATTTGGGGGCACGGGGAATAGTTTGACCTTTCTATTCAATAAGAGTTCCAAGACCTTGTGGATGTTTAGCTGGATTTGCCCAAGCCTTTTGTTTTCCAACCAGATAATATCTTGATCCTTGAATGGCAATGTTTTTCTACTCATCGTACTCTGTTAAGGCTGTGTTGAATTGTCTTGCTATGCATTACAAGTGCCCTTATAAGGCCGTGTCGTTACAGGCAGAACTTTAAATACCGGCATTCAATTTCCTTGTAGAATTTTAGCACACGTCACAAGGAAAATGATACATTGCAAACAGTGCAGTGAAGGGCAGATCACGGTTAGAAATGCCCCAGCTGGGATTGATGGTACTGTTTGTCTAAGTAATGATACTGCAGTCCTCAGGGAGATTGAGACACTCTGAGCCCAAAATGTTGGCTCCCTAACAGTAGCACAGCGGGGCCAGTCTACTCAGACTTTTGGTATCGCCACATTTTACATTTAACAACATAGAACATGGAAAAGTACAGCACAGGAACATACCTTTGGCCCATAATGTCTGTGCTGATAATGATGCCAAAACTAACTAATCTCATCAGCCTGTACATTATCCATATCCCCCCATCCCCCCCCCCCCCCCCAAAAAAAAAACCCTTCGTATCCACATAACTATCTAAAAGCTTCTCAAATATGACTATCATATGTGCCTCTACACCAGGCAGCACGTTCCAGGCACCCACCACTCTTGCCCCATAAAACTCTTGCCCCACACATCACCTTTAAACTTTGCCCTGTTCACCTTAAAGCAAGTGTTCCCAACCTGGGGTCAATTTACACCCAGGGGGTAAATTTCACCTACTCAGGGGTAAGTGTGTTGATTCTAGATTTGTACATATTGTTCATCATTGACTGACTGTGTTTGGTTCTGGTATACCGGTATATGTTCATCATTAGTTGTTCATAAATAAGTGAAATAACATTGTTATGTGCTATTAAAGTTGCCAGTGGTAAACGGAACGAAAAAGGTTGGGAACCCCTGCCTTATAGTCATGTTTTCTAGTCTTGGACATTTCCACACTGGCAAAAAAGGTTCTGTCTATCTATGTTCTTTGGAAGATAGATGCAGTCCACATCATCCAAGACCTTCTCCCAGAAGCCCAAGTCTTTGAACAATTAACTTCAACAAGGTCAGCTGTAAGATTCAGTACCAGGCAAAATTAGATTTGCTCAATTTTCAGACATTTGGGGAATAAGTCCAACATGTTAAACCCCTTAATTGCATATCTAGATGACTCCCATTTTTAGACATTTGACACAAATTGTCTCAGGATTCTTGTGCATTCAGGTGGAAGGATAATTATTTTTTAAACAACTTGTGAAACACGATCTCCCACGTACAATATATTAAAAAAATAAGGTGTATAAAATCATGAGAAGAATTGATCGGGTAGATGCACAGAGTCTCTTGCCCAGAGCACGGGAATCGAGGACCAGATGACATAGGATTAAGATGAAGGGGAAAAGAGTTCATAGGAATGTGAGGGCTATCTTTTTCACACAAGGGTGGTGGGTGTATGGAACAAGCTGCCAGAGGAGGTAGTTGAGGCTGGGACTATCCCAATATTTAAGAAACAGTTATGGATAGGTACATGAATAGGACTGGTTTGAAGGGATATGCACCAAACGCAGGCAGGAGGGACTAGTTGGCTGGTGTGGGCAAGATGGGCTGTGTGGGCAAGATGGGCTGTGTGGGCAAGATGGGCTGTGGGGCCTGTTTTCACGCTGTATGACTCTATGACACATGAAAATTATTCCTATCCGAGTCATTAGTCACAAGTGCAATAATTCTCCACTTTGTACATTATAGCAGTTGATTACCAGTGCCATCTCCTTTCATCACTGCCCCACTGGCTCAAGTTGCTGTTCTAGTCCTCCACCTAGGACAAACATTCTTGCAGCTGCTGATAATGCAGATGTGCCCAAACTTACTGTCTACAAATGGACAAGTTACCCCATTGTAGGTGTTGGGGATTTTAACTGAAACAATACAAATGGCATCACTAATAACATATTAGTAGACCTCATACCTGCCATTAAGGTTATGTGCAACTTATTAAATTTGGATGTGGAGAGGATGTTTCCACTGGTGGGGCAGTCCAGGACCAGAGGCCATAGTCTCAGAATTAAAGGCCGCTCTTTTAGAAAGGAGGTGAGGAAGAACTTCTTTAATCAGAGGATAGTTAATCTGTGGCTATACCTTCCATTAAGGTTATGTGCTACTTGTGCTATAGTTAATTTAGGTCCAGAAGATGTTTTTCTCCTGTGTCTACAATTATAGCCACATATTTAATCAAACAAATAACAAAAGAGGACATCCTGCAAATCATACATCATTGTGTTGGACTGAATTATGTAATATATTATATAATTCTGAATTCTCTATAACTCAACAATTCATATAAAACATACTCTTAAACATATAAGCTTCACTGCTGAATATAATTGAAGTACTTCATATTGAATAAATATATTTTCACCAACGTCTCAAATAGGAGAAATTCAAATTTAATAATTCCTTTGTTCAAAAACAATCAATCTTCCAGTCTGAAGAAGGTTCCCAACCAAAAACAATACCTGTGCCTGTCTTCCAGAGATGCTTACTGACCTGCGGAGTTAAGGGGCTGTCCCACTGTACGAGCTAATTCAAGAGTTCCCCCGAGTTTTCCCTGATTTGAACTCGGAGAATTACGGTAATAGCCGCTCGTAGGTACTCGAGGCTCTCGTGGACATTTTTCAACATGTTGAAAAATCTTCACGAGTCTTTACAAGCTTACCGCGTTTCCAGAGTACCTGCAGTTAGCGTTACGAGCCGCTAAGAGACTTCCCGATCTCTGACCAGTTTGATTTTTTTTTAAACTCGGGAGAGCTCTTGAATTACCTCGTACAGTGGGACAGCCCCTTGACTCCAGCACTTTGTTCTGCAAAGGATTCCAGCATCCTTGTGTCTCCAATTAATGTATTTTCTGCATTACTTTTGGTCACTCTCTCTTAAAAATTGAAAGTGTTTCAGAGAATGTTTAAATAACCTGCATAATAATTTGTTACATCACCTTTACCTAGACTTATTTTAATTATTTTTCAGACACTCTGTGCATCAGCAACAATGCAAACTATACGAGCGGCAGACACCAACCAAATAAACAAGCTCATTTTCTGTGAATCAATGAACGATCGGAAGGTATGTTTCACATGCAGTCAAATTGTTTAATGACAGTCTTCATATAGAATCTGTATTACAGTACTTTTCCTTTTTGCTATAGGTTATGCTTCAACTAGAAAAGAAGCTTTTTGATTATTTTAACCAAGATGTATTTCGGCAAAACAATGGCGTTGAGGTGAGAATTTAATTTGCTTCTGAAAGGGTGGTTTACAACATTGTTAACTCTGAACTGTCTCCTAACCTGAAGCAGTGGCAGAAGTTGAAATGAGATTAGCTTTTGATACTTGCTCTGATTAGATCCACTGATCTAACGAGTGACGGTTTGTTAATGTTGTTACACACCTTTTAATCACCCATTACAATGTTAGTCAATCAAATTACCTAACACAGCTTGTTTATTGAGTGCATTTGAAGCACAATTAATGTATCCTTCCTGATTTTTATTTCATTTGAGTACACTGTATAAATTGGAAAGCTGAATTGAAATCTGAAAAACGTAGAAATGACCCCCAGTAAGTTTACAGAAACTTGAGCATGGAAATTAAACAGTATTCATAAGAAACAGTTAAAGGCGGCATGGTGGCATAATGGCAGAGCTGCTGCCTTACAACGCCTGCCGTGCCCGAGACCTGAGTTCGATCCTGACAACGTGTGCTGTCCATACAGAGTTTGTACATTCTCCCCCGTGACCTACGTAGGTTTTCTCTGAGATCTTCAGTTTCTTCCCACACTCCAAAGACGTACATGTTTGGAGGTTACTTGGCTTGGTGTAAATGTAAAATTGTCCCTAGTGTGTGTTGGATTGTGTTAATGTGCGGGGATCCCTGGTCGGTGCGGACTCGGTGGGCGAATATATCTGTTTCCGCGCTGTATCTCTAAACTAAACTAAACTAAGTTCTGTACAGGAATGAGTAAAATATTATCCTTGAATAATCTTTCCAAATAGGATGCTGCCCTGAAGTCTTTGATTAACACTGCTTCTCTTTGTCCCTGTGAATCTGTTCACAGAACTACAGGTTCAGGCTTGCACCCATCACTTTAAAATGCTGGGGTACACAAAAGGCTGGAGAAACTCAGAGGGCGCAGCAGCATCTAAGGAGCGAAGGAGATAGGCAACATTTCGGGTCGAGACCCTTCTTCCTTCGACCCTTCGACCCAAAACGTCGCCTATCTCCTTCGCTCCTTAGATGCTGCTGCACCCGCTGAGTTTCTCCAGCCTTTTGTGTGCCCTCGATTCTCCAGCATCTGCAGTTCCTTCTTTAACATTTTAAAATGCTGCTTCCTCAAGTTGCTTGTTCCATGTTTGATTAGATTATAGGCAGGCTGCCAATTCTGTGATAATACAACAAAGGGGGGGGGGGGGGGGAAGGGGATCTCTTCTTCCCAAGGGGGTGGAATTTTGAATTTTGAGAAGGGATGTCCATTGCTGCAAATAATCATTCATCCTTTTTATTTTAGTAGACAGTGGGCTAACTTTGTCAAGGAATTCTCTCCTTTGGTGATCAATTATCTGTGTGCCAGTTATGTGTGAAAGTTTGTTTTCAGTTACATTGGAGATTATTGAACTAATTGCATGACAATAAGAAGCAGTCCCTCAGGTAATTGGTCCTAGTCTCATGTTTCTCTTCATATCCCTTCTTCGCATTTATTCTCCTTCCTTCCCTTCCACCTTGCCTTTGGTCCCACTTCTTCCTGAATGCTGCCACACAAAGCAAAACTGAACAGCTGTGGTTATTATTGGAACATCGAATAATCACATACTTTTGCTGGGGATTTCTGCTCTTACAAGAAACGCTAACTGTGGTACATGGTGGAATGAATCACTTCCATGTGTGCTTGAGCAGTGCTGAGAGGACGGACATTATTTGTGCTGCATTTTGCTTGCCTATGTGAAATGCTACTTGTCAGTTAATGTGCTTTGTAAGGTGCTGCTAAATGATCAGAAGCACCATACCTACCCTCCTACTTTGACAACCCATTGGCTTCTAGTGTCCTTGCTTGTACTGCATTTCTGAGGAGTTCTTAGGCCCCCTTCGGACATGGCTGACCATGGGTGTCTCCGGGGTATTATTCCCTATATGGAGGTCGCCTGTGCATGACTTTGTTTAACCTGGGGCTCAGACGGCCACCTCACGGTCCTTGACAGATCTAGGGTCAGGATCCAGTGGCATGGAGTCCAAGACGACCGGAGACCCTATCCTGCTGCTGCCTTCATCTGCCTTCCTCCGCCTGTTCCACCGTTGAGGTCTTGGTTGGATAGCTCTTTGTCAGAGACCTCCCCATTGACCTTAATGCCATGGGTGGTCCTACCAGGAGCATAGCTCCAGACGGCATCGCTCTCAGGATCTCAGATCCACACAAGCCTTCTCCACCACAACAAGGTGACAATCCACGGAGAAGTAGGTGGTATTGAATAAAGTGAAGGTAGACACAAAATGCTGGAGTAACTCAGCGGGACAGGCGGCATTTCTGGAGAGAAGAAATGTGCGATATTTCGGGTCGAGACCCTTCTTCAGACTGATGTCAGGGGAGTGGGCAGGATAAAGATAGGATGTAGTCGGAGGCAGTAAGACTGGTGGGAGAACTGGGAAGGGGGAGGGGATGGAGAGAGAGGGAAAGTAAGAGCTATTTGAAGTTAGAGACGTCAATATTCATATCTCTGGGGTGTAAGCTGCCCAAGTGAAATTTGAGAAGATGGTTATCAAAAATTACAGGAGGATATTGATCAGCTGGGCACGAAAGCTTGGTAAATGCTAATGGAGATAAGTGTGAGGTGTCACACTTTGGAAAGTCAAAGTGGGACAGGACATTCATAGTGAATGATAGGGCCCCAGGGATTATTGTAGAGCAGAGGGTCTAGGATTACAGGTATACAGTTCCCTAAAAGTGGCATCACAGGTAGATAGGGAGGTAAAGAAGGCTTTTGGTATTTTGGCCTTCACCAGTCAGGGCATAGAGTATAGAAGTTGGGACATTATGTTCCATGAGGCCACATTTGGAGTATTTTGTTAAGTTTTGGTCGTCCTGTTATAGGAAGGATACCATTACGTTGGCAAGCGTGCAGAGAAGATTTATGAGGATGTTGCCAGGACTCGAGGGCCTGAGATATCGGGAATGGTTGGGCAGGCTAGGACTTTATTCTTTGGAATGCAGGAGGCTGAGGGATGATCAGAAGGGTGTATAAAATTATATATAAATAGAAAGAGTGAATGCACAGTCTTTTAGCCAGACTAGGGGAATCAAGAACCACAAGGTATAGGTTTAAGGTGAGAGAGGAATAATTTAATAGGAACCTAAGGAACAAGGATGTTGGGAATGAGCTGTCAGAGTGGGTAGTTAAGGCAAGTAATATAACAGAATTTAAAAGGCATGGACTGGATTAAAGGGATATGGGCCCAAAGTGGGCAAACTGGACTTGCTTAAATGGGGCAGATAAAGTGGCATTGACGAGTTGGGCCAAAGTAGAGTCTGTATGACTCTCATTCTCTTCATGTGGGGTGACCACTGCTGAGTGGAGCCTGAGTCCGTTGAGAATTACGTCCTCGATGATAAGTGACAACACACACACACACACAAACCCTATGTATATCTCCAATACCCCGTGCCACGGATTAGCTAATACCAAACAAGGATAAAGAAAATAACTGAATATCAGACACATTGTGGAATGTTTAGCCACCGTGTTTGCCTAGAACTGCTGACAGGTGATTAATCTTTGGGCCGCTCATATATAATGCTACTGTTTGATTTCTATTGAAATCCCTAAAAGACATATATATATATTTGTATAGCATAATATTCTACTTTGGAACTGTGAACATGTAAGGTTGCTAGCAATATTTCCATGGAAAAGAAAACGGTTAAGTGCCAGGGAGTCTGTTTTACAATGGGCAGAGGAGCATCCATATCAAATCAGAGTTGATCCAAACTGAATGTGATGGTTCAGCATTTACCATCACCTCTGCCCTGAAGCAATTCACATGCCAGAAGATATCAAACATCAGTCCCTAACTCCTGCACTGACGGTATCCTCAGGGGCAGCAAGTCGCCAAGATTCGAAGGTGACTGTTTACTTCAGACTGAATCTAATCAGACGAATCCCAGTCAGCCTTAACCCAGCAGCACGAGGTGCGAGTTTTTATCTGAGCAAAGATCTGAGCAAATACATTTCCCCTCATTTCACTGGAGGTTAGAATGCAAAACATTTTCAAATTGAGTACAAATAAAGAGCGCCCCGTGGTATAAATGGGGTTAGAGTGCATCAATGTCTTCTCTCTTGACCGGTAAGACTTGCTCTGCAGTGATTAAATCGTGGGTACATCAGTGGGGACCACAGCCAACCGGATTAATTCCATGAATGACATAGACCCAAGTTAGTTTTACTTTGAGGAACAAGCAGAGTCCAAAGCTTTCTATTCCTCCAATCATAGATAATGGGATTGATTGTTTCAGATTTTTTCATCCTGAAATAAAACAATTTAAACCAGGGGATTCTTTACATTTTATACATCCCTTAGGAGGGTTCTTTTCTTATTTGTTCAGAATTCAACGAGTATCAGAATTGTTCATGGAGTCACCTCTGCCAGCTCAGTCGCTAAATTCAATGTTGTGCTTTGCACTGAGTCATGAGTGCCTGCAAGATTTCTGTTCCACATCGGGAACATGTTTCCTGGCTCTAGCGTGTCCAAACCTTTAACAATCTTATATGTTTCAATAAGATCCCCTCTCATCCTTCTAAACTCCAGAGTATACAAGCCCAGCCACTCCATTCTCTCAGCATATGACAGTCCTGTCATCCTGGGAATTAACCTTGTCAACCTACATTGCACTCCCTCAATAGCAAGAATGTCCTTCCTCAAATTAGGGGACCAAATCTGCACACAATACTCCAGGTGTGGTCTCACTAGGGCCCTGTACAACTGCAGAAGGACCCATTTGCTCCTATACTCGACTCCTCTTGTTATAAAGGCCAACATGCCAATTGTTTTCTTCACTGCCTGCTGTATCTGCATGCTTACTTTCATAAACTGATGAACAAGGACCCCCAGATCCCGTTGTACTTCCCCTTTTCCCAACTTGATGCCATTTAGATAGTAATCTGCCTTCCTGTTTTTGATACCAAAGTGGATAACCTCACATTTGTTAAGAGTATAGAGTACAACGTTAGCAAATGTACTATTCACATGTATATCAAATCAGACAAATAAGGAACTGCAGATGTTGGTTAATACACAAAAGGACACAAAATGCTGGAGCAACTCAGCAGGTCAGGCAGCATCTCTGGAGAACATGGAGAGATGACATTTCGTGTTGAGAACCTTCATCGGACTGATTGTAGGGGAAAAGAAGAAAGTTGGAGGAGGGGAGAGGCAGGACAAAGAGTGGCAGTCATCGGTGGTCGCAGCCGATAGGGGGTTTTGATAGCCAGATGGTTGGAACAAAGGCCAGATATAAAAGTAGAAGGTGTGAGACAGTAATGAAGAGTTGTGAATTGTAAAGTAAGAGGGAGGAAAGTAGCAAGAGGGGAGGAGTGGAGAAATAGGAGAGACTCTAGGTGGGCACAGGGGAGGAGTAGGGAGGAGGGAGAAAACAGGGGGGGTGGGTGGAGTATGTAGGAGAAATGGGGCGGTATGGGTGGTAGCAGGACATTAACTAAAATTGGAGAATTCAATGTTCATACCATTAAGCTACCCAAGTGGAGTATGAGGTGCTGTTCCTCCAGTTTGTGTGTGGCCTCATTCTTACAATAGAGGAAGCCAGGACAGAAAGGTCAGTGTGGGAATAATTGGAAGGGGAGTTAAATTGGTTAGCAACCGGGAAATCCAGTATGCCATGGCGGACCTAACACAAGCGTTCAGCAGAATAGTCGTCTACGCTCGGTCTCATCAATGTACAGTAGGGCCAGCTCGAGAATGCTGGTTGAAGTAGATGAGGTTAGAGGAGGTGCACACGAAGCTCTGCCAAACCTGGAAAGATGGCAGGGGCCCTTGATGGAGGCGAGGGAACAGGTATAGGGGCCGGTGTTACATCTTCTGTGGTTTGCTGGGGAAAGGGGCTGGGGAGGGTGTGATTTGGTTGGGAAGTGATGAGAAAAACTAAGGCGTTGTGGAGGGAGAGGTCTCTGCGGAAAGGAGTGGAGATGGGAAGATGTGACTGATGGTGGGATCGTTGTATTCTCCAATTTTAGGTAACCTCCTACTAACCTCCCCACACACCCTTCCATTACTCATCCATACCCGCCTCTTTGTCTTCCCCCACTTCCCTCCCCTGAGTCCCAGCTAGACTCCAACCTATTTCTCCCTTGTCCTCACCTTTCCCCTCCAGCTATGTTCCTTTCTCTAGCTTCGCAGTTCACAATTCTCAATCCTGTCTCACATGTTAGAGTGTAGAGACTTTAGACTTTGGAGATACAGTGCAGCAACAGGCCCGTGGGCCCACTGTGTCCACACCGACCAGTGATCACCCCATACACTAGCACTATCCTACACACTCAAGACAACGTTACAATTTTACTGAATTAACCTACAAACCTGTACGTCTTTGGAGGACACGTGGGAGGAAACCGGAGCACCCGGAGAAAACCCACGCGATCACAGGGAGAACGTACAAACTCTGTACAGACAGCACCTGTAATCAGGGTGCAACCCAGGTCTCTGGCGCTGTAAGGCTACCGCTACGCCACCGTGCCACCCAAACACCATCAGTTTTTATCTCTGGCCTTTGCTTCAACCACCTGCCGATCAAACCCCCCCCCTCGCCTGCATCTGCTTATTACCTGTCCTGCCTCTTGCCGCTTCCAGCCTTCTTCTTCCCACCTACAATCAATCTGAAGAAGGGTCTCGACTCGAAATGTCACCCATCCATGTTCACTAGAGATGCTGCCTGACCTGCAGAGCTACAACAGCACTCTTTTGTTTATCAAATTGGAGACTGATAGTCACTCATTGCGTACAGCCTCTCCATCATCCTTGCCATTAAATAACATGGAATTGTTACCAGTGTGACTGCACAAATGCATTTTCCAAAGTTCAGAGTCATTGGATTCCTTCCACATGACATATGTTTGATGTTTAATGGAGTATGGTGGTCATGTTAATGCATTAGTAATCCTGAAGCTAGAATTAATGATTCAGATATACGTTCAAATCCCACCATCACAGTGAGCAATTTAAATCTAATTAGTTAAATAAACCTGAAATACACAGCTAGGATCACTGGCATTAATTGTAAAACTATTAAATATCTGTAAATATATATATCTGGTTCATTAACATCCTACAGGGAAGGAAATCCAATGTCCTTATTGATATGGCCTGTGTAGCCAGGTACACAATAATATGGCTGGCTTTTAATTGCCACCTGAAATGGCTTAGGAATTAAAGGAAAACCACCAGGCCTCATTCTAGATATTGCATCTAGAAGCAGCATAAACATGCCGGGTCTGGTGAACCATGGAAGGTCCTCCACATGAACATATGGGGCTGTGCTTACATTTAGAGAAGTATCGCATCAATGCAGCCACAGAGAAGCCTAACAAAGAAGTACAGGTACTCACAGAAAAATGACTTACTCCATTACTGTCCGACACTTGAAGGACCCAGCTGCCTCAAGCAGGTGGTGAGAGAAGGAGTGAGTGTGAGGGATAAACATACCTTGTCTTTTCCTTTCCTATTACAGATATTCCATGATAGTATTGATAGGAGTGACCACCACACGACCCCAATGGTGATAAATATCCTACCTACAATCTGAGAACATTTTTCATCAGTTTTTGTGGCACTATTACCATGTTGAATATGATCAGTTTGGATTAGAGATACAGCATTGAAATAGGCCCTTTGGCCCACCTTGTCCACGTTGACAATTGATCATCTGTACCCACTAGTTCAATGTAATCCCGCTTTTGCATCCACTCCTTACACATTAGGGGCAGTTTACAGAGCCCAATTAGACTACAAACCTACATGTATTTGGGATGTGGGAGGAAAGCAGAGAGCCCAAGATCAGGATCCAAGTCTTCAGTGATGTGAGGCAGTAGTTCTTCTACAAGCTGCACCAGTGATTCAGAATGGATCTGGTTTCAATCTGGGAATCAACGGTTTGTAATTTCATGACACAGCAAGGTGAACATCACTCTCCTCTAACCACCAATGGTTTGTCAGAGGTCAGTGTGGATTCAGTGGGCCAAAGGGCCTGTTCCTATTCTGTATGCATTGTGCATGGGAAATCGATTGGATGAGTTTTTTGAAGAATTGGCCAAAAAAGATTGATGAGGTCAAGGCAGCAGACGTTGTCTACGTGGATGTCAGCCAGGCCTTTGACAGGGTACTGCATGGCGGGTTGTTCTGCAAGGTTATGTCACATGAAATTCAGGATGAGTTGGCCAATTGGATCAAAATAATGATGTGAAGGTGGGAAAAAGGGTGTTGGCAGAAGGTTGCTTTAAAGACTGGAGGCCAGTAACTAGTGGTATTCTGCAGGGATTGGTTCTGGGTCCATATTTGTTCTTTATTTATATTAATGATTTGGATGTAATCTAGGTGGCATGCTTGGTAAGTTTGCAGGTGATGTTAAAATTGGTGGTACAGTGGAGTGGTAGATGTTTCATTCAGGCAAATGTTACATTTTGATGACACAAACTAGGACAGGACTTGGTAAGTGTTGTAGAACAGAGAGAACTAGGGATGCAGGTACATAATTCCTTGAAGGTGGACAAGATGGTGAAGAAGACATTTGTTTTTCTTGCCTTCATCACTCAGCATATTGAGTACAATAGTAGGGATGTCACATTACAGCTGTAATAGATATTGATCAGACCACACTTGGAGTATTATGCACAATTCTGGTTGCTCTGCCAGGAGAAGTATGTTATTAAACTGGAAAGGGTGCTAAAGGGTCTGAAAGGTTTGAGTTATAAGAATAGTCTGGATAGGCTGGGTAATTTTTCCCTGGACCGTAGAAGGCTCGGGGAGATTTTATAAAGGTATATAGAATCATGAAGGGTCACAGATAAGGTGCATAACAATATTTTCCCCAGGTAGAGGAGAATAAAGCTAGAGGGCACAGGTTTGTAAGAGGGGAATGATTTAATAGGGACATGAGGAGCACCTTTTTTCCACACAAAAGGTGATGGCTATGTAGAACAAGTTGCCAAAGCAAGTGCTAAGGGCACCTTTTAACATTTAAAAGATACTTTGATGGGTACTTCGGTAGGAGTGTTTTGGGGGGAATATGCACAGGCGTAGGCGTCGGAATAGCATGGTTAGACAACTTAGTTGGCATGGACTATGACTCTGTAACTCTATAATTCTATGAGACCTTTCACACAAATACGGTGGCTATTAGGACAAGTCAGAGTACTCTGTGGTTCCAGACACATTATGTCTACCCATCATCAACAAGACCCAGTTATAGGAAATATATTGTCAAGCTTGAAAGGGTTCAAAAAAGATTTATGAGTATGTTGCTAGGACTAGAAGGTGTGAGCTGTAGGGCGAGGCAAGAGCGGAACTCGCTATAAAAATACGGAGGGGACGGGAGACACAATTTTTTGGCGGCCGCGCGCATATGCACGCACTCACCCCCACATGCGCATGCACACACTCACCCACATCATGTCCCGCCCTCATTGCCTGCTGACCGACGTCTCTCTCGTCCAATTGACGCCCTCGATCAGCAGTCCCACCTCCACTGTCTCGCGGAAAGCGGAGATTTTAAAATCCCAATCACAAAAACTTGGGGGGGGGGATGTCCCCCACCTCTCGAAACATGGAGGGGACATGTCCCCTTTGCTCCCCCCCCCCGGGTTTTCCGCCCCTGGGGAGAGGTTAAGTAGGTTAGGTGTCTATTCCATGGAGCGTAGGAGGATGAGGGAAGATCTTATAGTGGTATACAAAATCATGAAAGGAATAGATCGGGTAGATGCACAGAGTCTTTTACCCAGAGTGGGGAAATCGAGGACCACAGGGCATAGGTTTAAGGTGAATGGGAAAAGATTTAATGGTGATAAGAGAAATAACTTTTTCACACATAGGGTGGTGAGTGTATGGAACAAGCTGCCAGCGGAGGTAGTTGAGGCTGGGACTATCCAATTGTTTAAGAAACAGTTGGACAGGTACATGGATAGGACAGGTTTGGAGGGCTATAGATAAAGCACAGGCAAGTGGGACTAGGGTAGCTGGAACATTGTTGGCTGGTGTGGGCGAGTTGGGCCGAAGTATCACTTAGTGTATCACTCTATGACTCTAAGACACAAATCAGGATAATTGTGGAAATCTGTCAACTTGCCTGGATGAGGTAACAATATTTGAGATATTCACATAATTAAAAACAAAGTTACCTGCAAGAATGGCAGCACACTCTATTTAGGAGATCACGGTGGCGCAGCGGTAGAGTTGCTGCCTTACAGCTCCAGAGACCCGGGTTTGATCCTGACTACGGGTGCTGCCTGTGTGGAGTTTGTACGTTCTCCCTGCGATAGTGTGGGTACTGCAATTTTCTTTGGGTGCTCCAGCTTCCTCCCACACCCCAAGGACATTCAGGTTTGTGGGTTAATTGGCTTCTGTAAATTGTAAATTGTCCCTAGTGTGTAGGATAGTGCTAGCGCACGGGGTAATGGCTGGTCGATGCCGACCTGGTGGGCCGTAAATCCTGTTACCACACTGTATCTCAAAAGTCTAAATCTGCTGTAAGCATTCAATCCCTTTGTCACTGGCTACTGTTTTTTTTTAGAGTTTTCCATCTACTAAATGTACTGCAGCAACTAACCAAGGCATCTTCAACAGCCTTGGACTCTCATCAACAGGTATCAGTTCTTCATTCATCATCATTGTATCTAAATATAGGAACTCCCTCTCAAATTGCACACCTTGTGCACCTTCACCATAAAGACTGCTGTGGCCCAAAAATCCTCACATTATCCATTTCACAAGGACAATCTAGAATGACCAGTAATGTTGGTCTTGCCTGCCACACACAAGTCAGAGGGGGGAACGACAATGTTGGGAAGTTTTTGATTATAATTAACTGATAGCCTAAGAGGATCGTTAGTTAATCAGCTGCTTTTGTTTATTTGCCTGAAACAACTGAATATTTCTGCTCCAACTAAAGGAGCTACCAATCTTCACCGTGTAACCTCACCCAGCAAGAAACAAACTTCTGTCAGGACAGGTTGAAGTTGGGGCCAATCATTGTTTGAATGCATGCTACCTGCAATGCTCCATGTATATTAGAATAAAGAAATCTCACAGGTCTTCACACAGTAACCATGAATTATGCTTAAAAAAAAGCAAAGTTCAAATTGTCCCTGGTGTTCCCTATCAATTGGAAAGTTCTTAAAGCCACAGTCACCCTTTCAACCTGTTGGCCATTTTGGGGCAGAATTATACTAGAATGGCGGACATCGCTCATGCCTGGGTACAGGTGGGATAATATTGCTCAGGATCCCCATTGGAAACAGAATAAGAATCTCAGAACCATCTGAGAGGAAAGATACCTGGCAGCTGTTCTGGTTGGGTCAGGTCTCTGAACTGACAAGTAACAAACTTTTAACATCACAGTCCTGGTGAGATATGGACGTGTGGTCCTGGCATCATAGACTGTGGTGGAATATTGTGAGGGTGATATCGGTGTGCGATGCACCTGCGTGGCACCAGTGCATTGCCCAGCTGCCTCTCTGCCTAAACGCAGGCGGTGGGACAGCGGTAGAGTTGCTGCCTCACAGCGCCAGAGACGCAGGTTCGATCTCGACTACGGGTGCTGCCAGTACGGAGTTTGTACGTGACCTACGTGGGTTTTCTCCGAGATCTTCCCTCCAAAGACGCACAGGTTTGTAGGTTAATTGGGTTGGTATAATTGTAAATTGTCCCTGGTGTGTGTAGGGTAGTGTTAATGTGCGGGGATCGCTGGTCGGCGCAGACTCAGTGGGCTAAAGTTCCACACTGTATATCTAAATACTAAACTAAACTAACATTCCACACTGTATCTCTAAACAGTAACCTAAACTAATTAAAAATTCTACACCTCCCATTTTAATGAGTCTGGTACAAAATTATAAAACAATTATTTATGCTTTTACAGATTGCAGTCAGACCTCGACATTTAAGATGCAGTTTCTCCCCTAAAAATGAACAATTTGAGAGGTCTGCCATTGTGGCAATGCATTCCACTTGCTGCTTGCTTTTTTCCGGCTGTGAGCAAACCACTTCATTTTTTCACATTCACCATGTTGCAGCAGAATTCATTATGTTTGATTTCATTGCAATGCAAGAAGGTGAGCAGCTTCTCTAGATCAACTTCAGGGAAAGATAAATGATTTAATGAGCCATTTGAGATAATCTAATCTTCATGGTCTAGTTATACACAGAGCAGTGTGATCACTAAAAACAAACTGCCCTTCTTCAGGATGAATGTTCCAAGACCAAATTCCCCCCAAAAAATCTATTGCATCCTTCATCAACCACTGGGCTTGTACCAGGTTGACAGAAATTTAATTCAAGTCAGCTCTTGAAAATAATTATTGTATTTTGAGAGCAGTAATCATTGGTTTGGACATGATTGAATGTGTCCATGCCTATTGACTTTTTCTATGATTTATAGGTATGTTTAGTCGATATTCCCATCTAAATTGTATAATTAATTATAAGTGTAGCTGTCAAGTCAGAGGATGGAATGCACTGATGAGTATTTGGGAAGATTAAATTTTCCTTTGCCATACAAATGTAGAATTGGGAATTTCACAGGTCTACTGCTGGATAAAGTTGTACATGGTGCCTGCTTATTTAGTCTCTGACTTGCTGCATTCTGAAGTGCCATTGATTTTCAGGCTTTATCTGTGTGATGTGTCTCCAGTAACACTGGAATCTATTTAAATTGAACAATCACCGAAAAACTTTCTTGTCAGTAAACTGCTCTGTCACTGTCCTCTTAGACTCTCCCACACACAGTCCACTAAACCACAATCTTATCCTTGCAGCACTTTATTAAGTGTACAATAAAAAAATCCTTTCGGAAATTGTTTTGTTTATAAAGATGCCTTCTAATTAATTGTATTTGATATTGTTTTTGAATAAGGTTCACTTTCTATCATCTGGTATTTTTTTTGTCACTCGGATGTAAGAATGAGATTTTCCAAAATTACATTTTAAAGAAGGTAACCCCGTAACCTGCTGTTTTAGATTCTCTCGAGTTCTAATTATTTTAGAAACAGAAAGGTTAGAATTAAATTGCTGGAAAATGTGTGTTTTAGTTTGGGAATATTCCAGTCATAATGACATGCTCCTTGAAACTAAGTCATAAGGTCATAAGTGATAGGAGCAGAATTAGGCCATTCGGCCCATTAAGTCTACTCTGCCATTCAATCATGGCTGATCTATCTCTCCCTCCTAACCCCATTCTCCTGCCTTCTGCCCATAACCCCCGACACCCGTACTAATCATCTATCTATCTCTGCCTTAAAAATATCCATTGACGGCCTCCACAGCCTTCAGTGGCAAAGAATCACACAGATCCACCACTGTTTTACAATGCCATAACAAATTGTTACATCATTGCATCACTTTGAGACGATGCAACTCAAAGACCATGCTTAATGTGCAAATCGTAAATGTATTTTAATTTTATCATTGTTTAAAATTCTAGTTTGAGTAGCCTAATCTTATTTCATCAGTAATGTGTTACAGCTGGTTCACAATTAGTACAGCAAGCTTTTGTAATATTCTTAAAGAGCTGATCCATCTTTGTACTGCCACAGAGATAACAACAATCAATGGGGCAGCAGCTATTACTGTTCAGAAAGGAAGGGACTGTGTAAGCGTAAGACAAACTGGAGCCGCATTTTTTCATGAGGCTCTTTCTAGTGTGTCCAGGAACCTGAAATGTGAATTTTCTCATCAGTTTTAAGTCAAAAGCAATGCTAGCGTTTAATAAAATAAGTAATCAGACAAACCTAGTCTTAATGACTTGTGAGAGATTGCAACATACTGCAAAACCTGCAGTTGGGGAGCTCACTGACTCTAAATGTATTGTAACAAAAATACATGTGTCGCCAGTTCACAGAAGCAGGAATTAACACTATAAATGTCAATGCCGATTTCTTAGAATCTGAGTTAACGGCAGACCAATATAAATGAATAAACTGTGTACTGAATAACTTAAAATGATACATAATGTTTCAAGGAATACTTGGCTTCCTTATTAATTGTTATTAGTACTGGTGTATTTAATGCAAAGATTTGGAACAAACCTAAGGGACAATTCAAGATATTGTCAATTGATAAAAACTTTCATTCGCAGACATCTCCGTGAGACTATTTCAAAAATGCTAGTCACATTTTACCCTTCCTTCAAATATCATTTAATGTTTGCATCTGCAGTGCCTCTGGTGAATGCTGCTGATGAGTTTGACAAATGTAAGTAGCATCACCTCTTGATCTGGCTCACTGCAGGCTTGGTCTTTGGATACTGAAGAGTAATAGCTGCTGTTTTGCTGACTGTGGTAATCCAGAATGTGCCAAAGAGCAATTAGCAATTCAGGAACAGCGGGAAAGTTTGTGAAATCCTGTCCAACAACTGCACCGAAGATCGTACTGCATTTCACATCACCGGCATGTCATTTTGTTAATATGTCCTTTCATTATTCTTCAAACTTGGAATGAAGAAAGTCGGTGAATGAATACTGATACTTAAATGTTACTGATAGTATGAAGGTAATTATCCTCCACGTGTCATTTAAGAAAGTGACTCCTCACCATTCATAAGGAACCTCCTACATAGCTATGAGATGAAAATGTTGATGAATGGATGATATTAATATGACCCATAATGACATGGGCGGGCTAGAGAGTCCATGATCTGGCATGCTGCCCAAATTATCTGCCCTTGTTGCCCACCGTGTCATCTTCTAATTGGCCATAGTCCTGGCCAAACTGGCTCTCCGCACCTGAATGTAGACCTTCCAAATGTTGTGCGTACGAGTAGCCTCAGGTGACCTGAACCACTCCGATAGCTTGAACAACAGCTTTTCACTGTACCTCGGCACATGTGACAATAAACTAAACTGATAAACTGTGGTCAGAAGTCTTTAGGAAACAGACACACTTTAAAATAGTTCCTGCAGACATAATTAATTCCCCCAATAAATTATTAAAAAAATAATTAATATTATTTTAAAGTGCTATCAATTAATATATACCATTCAGAATAATAAAAGTTTCAAATAAGTAAAACATTTTTATACACGTTCCTTTTCATTTAGGGTTAACTGGATGCCCTAGGGAGTGTTGTAAAACAGAGAGACCCAGAGTTACATTGTTCCATGAAAGTGGACACAGCGGTGAAGAAGACATTTGACACACTTGCTTCTTCAATGTAGAGGAAAGTCAGTGTAAAGAGCACAGGAGTGCTAAACAAAATGTCCACAAGCCATATTTGGAGTACTGTGTACAGTTCTGCTTGCCCTGCCATTGGAAGGATGTCAATGAACTAGAGATGGTGTAAAACAATTTCCGAGGATGTGGCTGGATCTGTAGGGGTTGAGTTACAGGGAGAAGTTGGATAGGCTGGATCTTTTTCCCCGGTGTAGGAGGCTGAGGGACCACCTTTCACACAGAGGGTGGTCCATAAATGGAACAAGCTGTCAGAGTACAGTAGCCATTCATGGTCACGGCAGCGCAGCGGTAGAGTTGCTGCCTTACAGCGAATGCAGCGCCAGAGACCCGGGTTCGATCCTGACTACGGGTGCTGTCTGTACGGCGTTTGTACGTTCCACCCGTGATTTGCGTGGGTTTTTTTCCGAGATCTTTGGTTTCCTCCCACACTCCAAAGACGTGTAGGTTTGTAGGTTAATTGGCTTGGTAAAGGTAAAAATTGTCCCTAGTGGGTAGTGTTAATGTGGTGGTTGGCGCGGACACAGTGGGCCGAAGGGCCTGTTTCCGCACTGTAACTCTAAACTAAACTAAACTAAAGGTAGTGGTCGGGGCAGGTATAACTACAACATTTAAAAGACATTTGGACAGGTAAGGTTTAGATGAATATGGCCAGGTGCAGGCAAGTGAGACTAGCTCAGTTAGGTACCTTGCTCAACATGGATGAGTTGGGCCTGTTTCTGTGCTATATAGCTATTTGACTGTGATAGTGGATTAAGTTAATGCTGCATAAAATGATTGAAATTACTGATAGGTGATTGCTGAGGAACCTGGGAACAAAACAAGTTAGATATAGAATTTGACTTTTTTTTTTAATTGACTTTGGCCACCTGTGTGAGATTCTTAAAGCTCCCAGTACTGTACTCATGATCTTGAGGCTTGACTCCTCACATTGAGTATGACCAGTGTATCTTGGTGCTTATTTGTACCTTGTCTGGCTGGCAGTCTATATTTTGAAACTTGTAGCAAATGGTTCTGATGCTTTAACATACCAAGGATTGGTCTACAGTAGAGGGTTAATGTTTATGATGAGAAGTTGAAGCAGTGAATAGCCTTTAATCCCATCATGCTTACTTTGCCATTCAATAAGATAAAGGCTGGTCTCTTACATCAATATCACTTTCCTGCACTATCCTCATATCCCCAAAATTGAGGATTTGCTGTAGTGAATACACTCAGTAACTGAGTCTTTGTTGAATTCCAAAGATTCACCACTTCCTTTCCAAAGAAACTCTCATCTAGGTCCTGCAGAGCTGACCCCCTTATTTTGAGTGCAATTTCTAGTTCCAGAGACCCAGCTAGTGTTAACATCAATCCACATTTACCCTGTCAACCCAGGCTGCTCAAATACCATCTGAACTCCAAAGAATGTGCTACAAAATTACTGTAAGTTCTACCTCCAGTAATTATCTGCTGATAATGCCTTTCTGCTGATGCCTCACAGATGATACAGACAACATTCCAAACTGGAGATATTGGTGTAAGAGGTCACAACACATGAATCAGGGACCTTTGAGCAGGAGGTAAAGACATTCTTATCAGTGAAGAACCTACTCTATTAAAATGCACCATTTCCCATTTCTGATCAACATTGTTTGACTTTGGCAGTGTTTAGCTGTCCATCCCAACTATCCCTTTTAAGAAGAAGGGTCTCGACCCAAAAAGTCTGAAGAAGGGTCTCAAACCAAAATGTCACCCATTCCTTCTCTCCAGAGATGCTGCCTGTCTTGCTGAGTTGCTCCAGCATTTTGTGTCTACGATTTAAACCAGCATCTGCAGTTCCTTCCTACACACCCCTTTTAACCAGGGGATTAAGTCCAGCCCGAATGTTTACAATATTGTTTTGATGTTGACCAAAAGTCGACATCAAACATCTGCATTCTTTAACGTAAAGCTCTGAAGCTAGACAGAGGCACTCACTGCCAAACAGCACCACTGTCCCTCCTGCCCACAGAGTGGTAGCTGGGAGCTCACAGTGTGTTCACAAGCACACATTTTTGGAAGACAGTCATCACTGATATATGTGGCATTCTGGAGGAGAATATTTGTCTCTGGTGTTGTGACTGGGCTGCCCTCCACATCAAGGTCAAGGTCCATTCATTCCCAACTTCGTTGCCATAGGGCCACAGCATGTCCCTGCCATGTGTGACAGCTTGCTGCTCTCTGCAACATCACAGAGGTCACTCAGTCGCTACGTTGCACCGTCTCCAACCTCATCTACTGTTGTTCAAGGTGTGGACTCTTATACATCTGTGAGACCAAACGTAGACTAGGCGATCGTTTCGCTGAACACCCGGCAGTGGGAATATTGATTTCTCTAATTTTAAGTAGCCCTTATATCCCCTCTCTCTCCATCCCTCCCTCACCCAAGTTGTTGTACTAGCTTCATAGCCGTCTTGTTTCTCTGCCTCATATGGCGGTGGAGGCGGGTTCTCTGGATGATTTCAAGAGAGAGCTAGATAGGGCTCTTAAAAATAGCGCAGTCAGGGGATATTGGGAGAAGGCAGGAACGGGGTACTGATTGGGGATGATCAGCCTTGATCACATTGAATGGTGGTGCTGCCTCGAGGGGCCAAATGGCCTACTCCTGCACCTATTGTCTGTTGTCTTTTGTTGAGTTTAATTGTCTGTAACTCGTTTTCACCTAGGCCACAGCTAACAATGGCCTGGTTCCTTTATCATTGTTACATTTTGCATATCATTTATTCATTGGTTCTATATCTCTCTATACCACCATCAATATCTCACGTTTCCCTATCCTCTGACTTCAGTTTGAAGAAGGGTCTCCACCCGAAACATCACCTATTCCTTTTCTCCAGAGATGCTGCCTGACCTGCTGAGTTACTCCAGCTTTTTGTGTCCATCTTCGGTTTGAACCAGCATCTGCAGTTCCTTCTTGCTCACTAATTTGCCTGTTTTGATAGTGGGTACACTGCGGCACCTCAGGCATTGGGATTTGAGAGCATCACATGGACCCTCTCCATAATAACCCAGCCCAGCCCTGTCCACCACAGGAAAGGTTTCCGCTCCCACAGGGTGCAGGTGCTGTGCAGTATGAGAAGAAAGTCGTGATGGTACATATAGATTGGGTGAATCAAATGGGCAGGGGTGCTGAGGAAGAGGATTTCTTGGAATGTATGCGGGATAGTTTTCTAAACCAACATGTAGAGGAACCAACGAGAGAGCAGGCTATTCTAGACTGGGTATTGAGTAATGAGGAAGGGTTAGTTAGCAGCCTTGCTGTGCGGGGCCCCTTGGGAAAGAGTGACCATAATATGGTTGAGTTCTTCATTAGGATGGAGAGTGACATAATTAAGTCAGAAACAAGGGTTCTGAACTTAAACAAAGGTAACTTTGAAGGTATGAGACATGAATTGGCCAAGATAGACTGACAAGTGATTCTTAAAGGGTTGACAGTGGATGTGCAGTGGAAGGTATTTAAAGACTGCATGGATGAACTACAACAATTATTCATCCCAGTTTGGCTAAAGAATAAATCAGGGCAGGTAGTGCATCCATGGATAACAAGGGAAATCAGGGATAGTATAAAAACAAAAAATGAAGCATACAAATTAGCCAGAAAAAGCAGCCTACCAGAGGACTGGGAGAAATTCAGAGTTCAGCAGAGGAGGACAAAGGGCTTAATTAGGAAAGGGAAAATAGATTATGAAAGAAAACGGGCAGGGAACATAAAAACTGATTGCAAAAGTTTTTATAGATATGTGAAGAGAAAGAGATTAGTTAAAACAAATGAAGGTCCCTTGCAGTCAGAAACAGGTGAATTGATCATGGGGAACAAGGACATGGCAGACCAATTGAATAGCTACTTTTGTTCTGTCTTCACTAAGGAAGACATAAATAATCTGCCGGAAATAGCAGGGGACTGGGGGTCAAATAAGGTGGAGGAACTGAGTTAAATCCAGGTTAGCCAAGAAGTGGTGTTGGGTAAATTGAATGGATTAAAGGCCGATACATCCCCAGGGCCAGATAGTCTGCATCCCAGAGTACTCAAGGAAGTAGCCACAGAAATAGTGGATGCATTAGTGATCATTTTTCAAAACTCCTTAGATTCTGGAGTAGTTCCTGAGGATTGGAGGGTAGCTAATGTAACCCCACTTTTTAAAAAAGGAGGGAGAGAGAAAACGGGGAATTACAGACCAGTTAGTCTAACATCGGTAGTGGGGAAACTGCTAGAGTCAGTTATTAAAGATGGGATAGCAGTAAATTTGGAAAGTGGTGAAATCATTAGACAAAGTCAGCATGGATTTACAAAAGGTAAATCATGTCTGACGAATCTTATAGAATTTTTCGAGGATGTAACTAGCAGAGTGGATAAGGGAGAATCAATGGATGTGTTATATCTAGACTTTCAGAAGGCCTTCGACAAGGTCCACACAAGAGATTAGTATACAAACTTAAAGCACACGGTATTGGGGGTTCAGTATTGATGTGGATAGAGAACTGGCTGGCAGACAGGAAGCAAAGGGTAGGAGTAAACGGGTCCTTTTCAGAATGGCAGGCAGTGACTAGTGGGGTACCGCAAGGCTCAGTGCTGCGACCCCAGCTATTTACAATATATATTAATGATTTGGACGAGGGAATTGAATGCAACATCTCGAAGTTTGCGGATGACACGAAGCTGGGGGGCAGCGTTAGGTGTGAGGAGGATGCTAGGAGGCTGCAAGATGACTTGGATAGGCTGGGTGAGTGGGCAAATGCATGGCAGATGCAGTATAATGTGGATAAATGTGAGGTTATTGTGTCATGGTGCACCAGTCATTGAAAGTATGCATGCAGGTGCAGCAGGCAGTGAAGAAAGCAAATGGTACGTTAGCATTCATAGCGAAAGGATTTGAGTATAGGAGCAGGGAGGTTCTACTGCAGTTGTACTGCAGTTTTGGTGAGACCACACCTGGAGTATTGCGTACAGTTTTGGTCTCCAAATCTGAGAAAATACATTCTTGCCATAGAGGGGGTACAGAGAAGATTCACCAGACTGATTCCTGGGATGTCAGGACTTTCATATCAAGAAAGACTGGATAGACTTGGCTTGTACTCGCTAGAATTTAGAATACTGAGGGGGGATCTTATAGAAACGTACAAATTTCTTAAGGGATTGGATAGGCTAGGTGCAGGAAGATTGTTCCCCATGTTGGGGAGGTCCAGAACAAGGGGTCACAGTCTAAGGATAAGGGGGAATTCCTTTAGGACCGAGATGAGGAAAACATTTTTCACACAGAGAGTGGTGAGTCTCTGGAATTATCTGCCACAGAAGGTAGTTGAGCCCAGTTCATTGGCTATATTTAAGAGGGAGTTAGATGTGGCCCTTGTGTCTAAAGGGATCAGGGGGTATGGAGAGAAGGCAGGTACAGGATACTGAGTTGGATGATCAGCCATGATCATATTGAATGGCGGTACAGGCTCCAAGGGCCGAATGGCCTACTCCTGCATCTATATTCTATGTTTCTATGTTTCTATGGTCAATGCCACATTTCTAAGCAGTGGGCACGATATCCTCATCCTCAGGGAAATGATTAGTTAGACAATTCCCCTGACCACCATTATCCTTGCGGACAAAAGCCACCTTCTTTTTCCCCCGACTCCTAACACTAGTCTGCAGGCACAGAAATCACATAAAAACCATGGGAGGGACACGATTTCTTGGCGGCCGTGCATGTGCATGAGCACACACGTGAGGCTTCGGCCGTGGGCCCTGTGGTCAGTAACATCAGAAGCTGACCTGGTTGGTGGCCGACTCCGAACTCCACCAGCAGCAGCTTCGTCTGCCCCGAATTGTGGGGCGTCAATCGGCCCGTTCATGTGGCCTTTCCTTGGCCGGCCAGGCCTTCAACATCGGGAACCTCGATCGCCTCAAAGCAGCAGTTTGGTTTTAACCCGTGCCTGGTGCTGAAAGGCCCTGTGAACGGGCCAATTCAGCCCTTAGAAAGTGTCTGATGAAGTCCGGATTACAAAACATGGGGGGGGATTGTCTCCCACTTCTCAAAACATGGGGGGGACGTGTTCCCCCCAGGATTTCCGCCCATGCTAGTCTGGTCTCCGGCCTCACAGCTCATGGCTTTACATGAGTCACATAAGTGTGAGGATTGTAGTGGGGAGTGCCGTTGTCTTAATGAAAGAGAGTCAGCTGTCCATATTACTAAGGGCCTGTAATATAACTCATCTATAACTCATCCATGCAGCACAGATATGGGGTTTCATCATAGTGTGCTGGGAACACATCGGTTTACCCCTTGGGAAGTGCAGCATTTGCACCCTGCATGATGCCGACCAAAGAACAGCAGGAGTTAAAGAAACAGCGTGATTTAGAAGGACACCAGACCGCACCAGCAAGACATTGACAGCCCTATCTCCCAGCAGAGGAGTAAGATAGTGACTGCCCTGGCTACAATGGGCTCTCTGAATGAGGGACACTTTCCATAAGGATATATAACACCCAGCGCAGACAATGACCCCTCTTCAGAGTCCACTCTGTAACATTGATAATCAGCTGAGAGAGCTGAGGTGAGAAATAATAATCTCTCTCGTCCTCCTTTACCGGGCCACTTGCACTGATCATAAAACATTAAAGAATGAATCCTAGATCCAATTACTGAAATGGCTTGCTCCAACTATTTTCAGTGGTTTACAGCTCACCCTGACATATCTTGTGAGGACTTAAAATTTATTTCTATATTGATTGAATGAGCGGGAGGTCTCACATCTGGAGGAGGTAGCTGGAGCCCCCTCCTGGCAATGCTTTTCCCACAGTGGACCTGGCCAGTATCCTTGGATCACAGACCTTTCCTCCTGTTACCTATTGCACCGCAGTCTTTTTTGAGCACTTTCATGTCCCTTTGAGCGCAAGAGCCATTTTATGTTTCAGTCTCCCCCTTCCTTTTGCAAAAACTAGCTACTAAAGAACTTTTTGAGTCAAGCAGCATCTGTCGGGGCTAAGGAACGGATGACGTTTTGGGTCGAGAGAGGACCAAAGAAGGGTCTCGACCCGAAACGTCATCCATTCCCTCTCTCCAGAGATGCTGCCCGAGTTACTCCAGCATTTTGTGTCTATGTTTGGGGTCGAGACCCTGACTCAGGCCAAGCTTCGAGATGCCCAGCCTGATTTTAACCCCTCCTATGCACCGCCTCTTGCTGACTTAAAATTGCAGTCATACTGCACCAGAATTGAAATATGTTTAAAATGCAGATGTGGAAAGCCGTGCTTTTTTTGTCCAAAGTTAATAAGCCATTCAGAATTTTCAAAAGACAGTTGTTCAACAGAATGCTTTGGATGGAGTTCAGAAGTCCATGTTTGATAAAGCAGTGGAAATATTTGAACAATGTTGCCGGTGTTGCAAACTGAAAGGCCGGTGGTTCCTGCCTCTAAATGCAAAGGTGGGAGAGCTGCTCACCCTTGCAGGTGGTTCAGGTGACTGCTTTCCTGCAGATAATTAATGAGTACAAGTAGCTGCTAATTTTGCATTTCAGGGATGATTTATGAGGTGGCATGGGATAGAGGGACATAATCTAATTTAGATCAACACCTCTGCCACCCATACAATGGTATCTGCACAGCTGTGAGATGAGAGATGATTAATGGGCAGTAGTGTAAACATGCTGTAGTCATAAAAGGTGTTATTTTGATGACATACTTGTCAGAATAGGAAATGGCACTTACAAAGAGTGATGGTCAGTAGCAGAACAGATTATTATGAGCTTTCAGTCACTTATTCACTTGCAATCCAGGTTGAGTACAAATATTGATGCAAAGATAATGCTGTTTGTAACAATTTGAATAGCTGTTTGTTTAAAAGCAGCTAATAGCTGCATGATCTAACCTTGGGCTTCAGTAAAAGTTAAAGAGAATGTATCACAACTCTTTTAATGGGAGAATAATGCACAAGGGCTGTATTATCGGTAGAAAATGAATGTCATTAGTTTCAGACTCGTGAGATTGTATTAACTTCAGGCCATCGCAAACGAAATTGAATGTTATCCTCCAACCTAGCTCGACAAATAGTGAGAATGACCCAGTCTTCTTCCTATCTGCACCCACCACCTGCCCACCCTTTCCCAGCAACCACAACCCACTGCAACTTACACACCCCCCCCCCCCCCCCCCCCCCCCCCCCCCACCAACCCACTCGTGTTTTACGAGTCTTGCATTCAATTCTGAATTCCAGGCATAAACGTTCATTTACAGTTTAAAGCTACTGAATATTTTGCCTGCCCCAGCGGATTAGCTGCTACTCAGCAACAAATGGACTTTGAGGAGATTGATCATTTGAGACTCAAATAGGTTTTCGCTAATGTCTAGAAAGGAACTGCAGATGCTGGTTTACACCAGTGATAGACACAAATTGCTGGAGTAACTCAGCGGGACAGGCAGCATCTCGGGTTTTGGGTCGAGACCCTTGTCTTGGCCCAAAATGTCACCCATTCCTCCTCTCCAGAGATGCTGCTTGTCCCGCCGAATTACTCCAGTATTTTGTGTCTATCTTAGGTTTTCGCTAACCCCGTTTTAATATCAAACCCAACATTGGTTTTAGTACTGTTGTAGGTAAGACCATCGGGGGAGATTAAATGAAAATAAAGATGGGAAAAGAATGAAAGCAATATTTGGGAGTGGCTGGAACCACTTTTGTGGTCAAGCAGGAACCTAAAAATAAATATTGTAAAAAGGTCAATTGCACTGAACTGCCAGTGAAATGTTGACGAGCAAATTTCTAGTTTCAGTTACTCCAGCTTTTTGTGTCTATCTTCTGGCAAATAACAAGCTTGTTCAATAAATGGCAAATGCGCACATAGATTAGGAAGTTCCCGGGTTTCATCCACGTCTGAATTATCAGCTGGTCTCGGACAGTGCACGATAATTGCCTTCTGTCTTTGTTGGATGGCAAGGAGTAAATCAGCCAGGATTTTTCCTGGGAAGAATCCTAGATTTGGCCTGGTGTTAATGTTCTCAATGGTCCGAAAACCTGCCAACACTGACAAAGTATCTGTGGTTGGATAACAGGATGCTATCAAGACGAAAAGAGCTTCTGGAGTCATAGAAAAGGGGAGAAATTTAAAAAAGATGAAAACTATATGTGTGTATGGTTTTCATTTAAATATATACCCATTCCATATATATAATATAATATATGTAAATGTAATTCCATAATTATGAACTGCTATGAATTAATTTTTTGTTAATCAATTTCTTTGCAGCTTTTAGAATTTGACAGGGAGTTTTCGGTATTTAAAGACAAGTTGAGTGAACAAGAGATTGCATTTCCACCCAGGTATTACATTTATCTTTTCTCCTGTTACAAACATTTAAACATGCCCTGCATGAAATGGAAAAAAAAACCCTGGATATTTAAAGTGCACAATTTTCTTTACAATTATGTGATAGGTTGGTCTGTCCTTATCATCATCCTTTGCAAATGGTTTATTGGGACCAGAAATGATTAACAGGACCACAGCCTCCCAAAGAAAATGGGGAGAAAGTACTTTTGTGTTGGGACTTGACCTTTGATTGTGCATGTCATTTAAAATCCTGTGCGTTATTAATGCTCTGTTTTTTTTTAAATCTTGCACTCATGTTAAGGGATTATGAAAATATGTCCATGCATGTATTTCTTTAACTATTACTCGTTAACATTGAAGTATAGTGTCATATATTTCAGATGCTGAAATTAATTGGATATAATACTGACGACTTGTATGGTGTATGTGATAAGTATAGATAAGTCTAGTTTCCTGACATACTACAAAAAAACTAAAAATACAAAACTTCAACGCAACACTAATAAATAATGAAAACATTCCATTTAAAATGTATAGGAATCTCCTACAAAGCAAGTCTAGAGCAATGCCTTTTGCCATTTACTGAGCCATTTAGGGTTATGTGTTTCGTGAGGCTAGATTTTGCCTGATACACACCACTACCAATGCTCACTTGCTTGATGCACAAGACTGCCAATGCTCGCTGCCCTCCCAAGGTTTTTCCGTAACTGCATTACCTGTTATGTTTTCATGGTATCGATAAAACTGGAAGTCTCAGTTCCACAGATATTCACCAAGACGTAGAGAAGGCCTCAATTGTTAAATCCTCAACCCTGGTCCTATGGTCTTTCGACAGGGTGCAATTATCAAAAACCTTTCTCACCATTTACAAATCCCTCTCCTTGTGGTACAGATTGATGTATTTTCTACATTAAGTTCCTGGAACATAATTAAGATGGCAAATGAAAAAAGTTCATAACATTTACTGGCACAGATCTTTTTAACCCAGATTGGCATGCTAGCAACGAGTGCCCGGGTGGTTTTAAAGCTGAGAGTCTAGTCACATCAGTGCTTCCCCTCTGCACTCAGTGAGGAGGCAGTGAAGGAGCAGGGAGTTGGTTGTATCATGCAGGTGTCAATGTTCCACATTGCAATGCGCACACCTGGATCTCAAGACAAGCTGGCCCATGTGGAGGGCATAACCACTCGTTCACTATAGAACTCACCACCAGAGGTAGATATGTTTTGGAAAGGATCTGGCACCAAGTAATTTGAACATTAGATATACACAAAATGCTGGAGTAACTCAGTGGGACAGGCAGCATCTCTGGAGAGAAGGAATGGGTGAAGTTTTGGGTCGAGACCCTTCTTTCGACCTGAAACGTCAGCCAATCCTTTTCTCCAGAGATGCTGCCGGTCCTGCTGAATTACTCCAACATTTTGTGTCTATCTTTGGTTTAAACCAGCATCTGCAGTTCCTTCCTGCATAATTTGAACATTAAATCTACTATGTTGCGATGTTGGTATTCATAACACTGACACTGTTGTTTCTTTCTTGACATCTCCCGAAAAATATCTGATAGTATTTTTTTCAACACCCCTCAATCCTTCAGTGAAGCAAAACTTTTAAGGGGTATCACTGATGTGGAATCAATGATTTACAAATTAGTTTATTTTGGGGCAAATTATTTCTGCAATCTCTTATCCCACTCTAATCAGACAAACAGCTGGTTTATTTTCACCTCCTGTCTGTTTGCTTCCATCTCACAATTAATATAGACGGAGTAAAAAGGCCCTGTCATTTCTTTAAACATTTGGATATGATGTTAAGAAAAGCAGAGTGTGCCAAGGAAGGTAGCATTAAAAAGAAGAAAAAGTGCAGAGGATTGGGCAAGAAAATTGGACCATGGCAAGTTTTTAGATTGAACCAGATTAAGAGAGAGTACTCATCTTCAAAATAGTATCGGGGATCTTTTGAGTTTAAAATCTCATCCACTGGCCTAGATATTTATTGTTATTGTGGGAGGCACCTTTCACGTGGCATCTCGATGAAATGCTGAAATGGGTGGATCAGATGCACCTGGGAATAGGACGAGGTTAGTGGCGAATGAAGGGTGAGATGACCTGAGCCTCAGTCACTACATGTATCAGGACCCACCAGCATGTTTCTGGGAGCAATTACAGTCATATTGCATGGAAACAACTCCGCTGCCCAACTCGTCCATGCCATCCAAGTGGCCCCAGCTCACTTGTCCCTCGTTTCCCTTTCCCCTGACTAGTCTGAAGCAGGGTCTCGACCATAAACGCCACCCATTCCTTCTAGAGTCATTGAGGTCATAGAGTGATACAGTGTCGAAACAGACTCTTCAGCCTAACTTGCCCACACCGGCCAACATGTCCCAGCTACACTAGTCCCACCTGCTCGTGTTTGGTCCATATCCCTCCAAACCTGTCCTGTTCATGTAACTGCTTCTTATATGTTGGGATGGTTCGTGCCACAACTACCTCCTGTGTCAGCTTGTTCCATGCATCCACCACCCTTTGTGTGAAAATGTTACCCCTCAGATTCCTATTAAATCTTTTCCCCTTCACCTTAGACCTTTGTCCTCTGGTCCTCGATTCACCTACTCTGGGCAAGAGACTCTCCAGAGAAGCTGCCTGTGCCACTGATTTACTCCAGCATTTTGTGCCCGTATCGCTCCAAATCTTTTCTATCCATGTATCTGTCCAAAAGTCTTCTAAATGTGATTAGTGTACCTTGCTCAACTACTTCATCTGGCAGGTCGTTCCATACACCCATGTGCAAAATAGATTGTCCCTTCGGGTTCCTATTAAATCTTTCCCCTCTTGCCTTAAACCTCTAGATTCCCCCTACCCTCGGAAAAGGATATCTTGCATGGAAAAGATTGGGGACCATAGTCAATCACAGAGTTGGGTTAAAGGTGGAGAGTGATCAGAGTGTTGGGGCCAAAAGACAAGTGCAGCCAGAATATCAGAAAGTTAGATATAGTTGGGTTTAAAGATTTAATATTGTTTTTTGAGTAATAATGCATGCAGATGGATTTATGATAAGTGATAAAAGGAAAATATCTTTAAACTGCCAAATAGCACATTACAAATAATGTGAAACTTCATGCTAAAAAATATTCTGGTTATATATCACTTTTCTGTGTGTGTATTGATGTGTTTATTTGTGTATCTGTGTGTGCACATGCAAACCCAAGTTGAGTTTTTCTTTCAGTTTTTTAAATCTATATTGATTCTCTGTGCATCTCTCATCTCTATATACTACACTGCATATTTTTCCTTTTCAAATATGTATTGATGCCTTTTGAAATTTATATTGAATCTGCTTCCATCATTCACTCAACCCTGTATTTCTGTACATGATGACTTGCTGCATCATTTTTCTCTTGTCAACTCTTTAAATGTATTTTTTTCTTATCAATCATCCCGTCTCTGAAAGAAGTTTCTCCATATATCCTATTTCCAGTCTCCTCTTAATCTTAAGGGCCTGTCCCACTTAGGCGATTTTTTTTAGGCGACTACAGGCGACAAGGCTGTCGCCACACGGTCGCCAGAGTGTCGCTTGTATGGTCGTGAGTGCTCTCCTCAGTCGCCCAAAGAATCGTAGTGTTTTTCTGGTCACCGCTGGATTTTGAAATGTTCAAAACGTTTCGGCGACAGTTGGCTTGACGCCAATGAGCATAGCTTGACCTTCTGATGTAGGTGCTGCCGTAGGTTGTCGCCAGAATGACGTAGGTCGTCGCCAGGTTGACGTTGGTTGTCGCCGGCGCTGACTTCGGTGAATTCCATTGGCGACTACCTACATCAACCTACGTCAACTGGTGACAGGTGCCGGCGACTTGTTGTCGCGGGTGGACGTTGGTTGTCGTAGGTGTGGTCGTACGTGGACGTCCTAATGGGTCGCCGGTTGTCGGTAGCTTGCCGTGGCTTGTCGTCGACTAGGTGGTAGGTTGTTGTAGCTTGTCGTAGACATTGTCATAGGCGGGTCCAGGCGCTGGTTTTTCGGCCACCTGCTACGACTATGACGGTCACCGGCAGTCACCGAATAAATCGGCTAAGTGGGACAGGCCCATTACCTGTTTCAAGGATAAGGTGCCGCACCTGGGGCTGCTGAGGAAGATGAGAGCCCGTGGCATCAAAGGGAAAATACTAGCATGGATAACAGGTTGGTTGGATGGCAGAAGGCAAAGAGTGGCAATAAAGGGGGCTTGTTCTGGTTTGCTGCCAGTGACTCACGGTGTTCCGCAAGAGGCCGTACTGCTGTTGCTACTCTTCATGTTGTATATTAAGGATTTGGATGAGGGGATTGAAGGCTTTGTGGCAAAGATTGTTGATAGAGTCATAGAGTGATACAGTGTGGAAACAGGCCCTTCGGCCCAACTGGCCCACACCGGCCAACAATGTCCCAGCTACACTGGTCCCACTTGCCTGTGCTTTGTCCATATCCCTCCAAACCTGTCCTATCCATATACCTGTCTAACTGTCTCTTAAACGATTGGATAGTCCCAGCTTCAACTACCTCCTCTGGCAGCTTGTTCCATACACCCATCATCTTTTGTGTGAAAAGGTTACCCCTCGAATTCCAATTACATCTTTTCCCCTTCACCTTGAACCTATGTCGTCTGGTTCTCGATTCCACTACTCTGGGCAAGAGACTCTGTGCATCTACCCGATCTATCCCTCTGATGGTTTTGTATACCTCTATAAGATCCCCCCTCATCCACCTGCGCTTCATGGAACAGAGTCCCTGCTCAACGTCTCCCTATAGCTCACACACTCTAGCCCTGGCAACATCCTCGTAAATCTTTTCTGAATGCTTTCAAGCTTGACAATATCTTTCCTATAACATGGTACCCAGAACTGAACACAATATTCTAAATGCGGTCTCACCAACATCTTATACAACTGCAACGTGACCTCCCAACTTCTATACTCAATACTCTGACTGATGAAGGCCAAAATGCCAAAAGCCTTTTTGACCACATTATCTACCTGCGACTCGAACTTCAAGGAACTTCTTCTTCTTCTTGCGTATGGCGTGCACAGCCTAAAGTTGTAGGACAACTTGTTCTATTTGATCTTACTTGATTGTGCACGCCAGGTTGATTGCATTCGTTGAAACAGGGCGGACCACATGAAGGTAGCAATCTCCCACCCCGAACTTCAAGGAACCATGCACCTGCACTCCTAGATCCCTCTGCTCTACAACACTACCCAGAGGCTTACCATTCATTGTGTAGGTCCTGCCCTTGTTAGACGTCCCAAAATACAAAACCTTACACTTCTCTGCATTAAATTCCATCAACCATTCCTCAGCTCACCCGGCCAATCGATCCAGATCCTGCTGCAATCTTTCATAATCATCTTCACTATCTGCAAAACCACCCACTTTTGTATCATCAGCAAACTTGCAAATCTTGCCCTGTATGTTCTCATCTAAATCATAGATGTAGATTACAAACAGTAATGGGCCTAGCACCGAACCCTGAGGCACACCACTAGTCACAGGCCTCCAGTCCGAGAAGCAACCTTCCACCATCACCCTCTGCTTCCTTCCATGGAACCAATTTGCTATCCATTCAGCTATCTCTCCTTGGATCCCATGCGATCTAATCTTCCAGAGCAGCCTACCATGTGGAACCTTGTTGAATGCCTTACTGAAATCCACATACACAACATCTACAGCTCTACCCTCATCGACCTTTTTGGTCGCATCTTCAAAAAACTCAGTTAGATTTGTGAGACACAACTTCCCACGTACAAAACCATGCTGACTATCCCTAATTAACCCTGGCTCATCCAAATGCCTGTATATCCTATCCCTCAGAATACTCTCTAACTATACTTTCCAACTACAGATGTTAAGCTCACCGGCCTATAGTTCCAGCATTTTACCTGCAGCCCTTCTTGAAAAGAGGCACAACATTTGCCACCCTCCAGTCATCTGGCACCTCTCCTGTATTTAAGGACGACTCGTAAATTTCAACCTGGGCTCTGCAATTTCCTCTCTACTTTCCCGCTATGTCCTCATATATATCTGATCACACCCTGGAGACTTGTCTAACTTCATACACGACAGTAACGTCAGTACTTCTTCGATGGTAATAGCCCTGTCCCACAGTATGAGTTCATTCCAAGAGCTCTCCCAAGTTTAAAAAAAATCAAACTCGTGGTAAGCACGGAGAATGAACGTAGCGGGTACATCGGAGCTCGGGGATGTCTCTTAGCGGGGACGTCTCAGGGAAGACTCGCTAACGGCAGGTAAGCACGAGAAGACTCGTGAAGATTTTTCAACATGTTGAAAAATGTCCACAACTTCCATTGACTGCCCCAAGTTCCTCCGCCCTACTGTCTTTCTCCTCGGTAAATACAGAGGAGGAATACTCATTGAGGACCTTGCCCATCTCCTGGGACTCTATACAAAGGTGACCACTTTGATTCCTGATAGGTCCCACTCTCTCTCTAGTTTCCCTTTTCCGCCATATGTATTTATAAAATCTTTTGGGATTGTCCTTAAACTATCAGGATGATATGAAAAAAGGAGGGGCAGATAAAGCATGGACTCTGCAGAAGGACTTGAATAGGTCGGGTGAGTGGGCAGAGAAGTGGCAGATGGAATATAGTGTAGCAAAGTGTGGAGTCATGCATTTTGGTAGTAGGAATAAAGGCGTAGACTCTTTTCTAAATGGGGAGAGAATCTAGAAATCGGAGATGCAAAGGGACTTGGGAGTGCTGGTGCAGGATTCCCAGAAAGTTAATCTGCAAGTCGAATCGGTAGTAAAGAAAGCAAACTCAATGCTGGCATTTATTTCAAGAGGGCGAGAATACAAAAACAGGGATGTAATGCTGATGCTCTATAAGGCGCTGGTCAGGCCACATTTGGAGTATTGTGAGCAATTTTGGGCACCATATCTGAGGAAGGATGTGCTGGCTCTGGAGAGGGTCCAGAGGAGGTTTTCAAGAATGATCCCAGGAATGAGTGGGTTAACATATGATGAGTGTTTGACAGCACTGGGCCAGTACTCGCTGGAGTTTAGAAGAATGAAGGGGGACCTCATTGAAACGTAACGAATAGTAAAATACTTGGATGGAGTGGATGTGGGGAGGATGTTTCCACTAGTGGGATAGTCTGGGACTAGAGTTCATGACCTCAGAATTAAAGAACGTTCCTTTAGGAAGGGGACGAGGAGGAATTTCTTTATTTAGAGGGTGGTGAATCTCTGGAATTCTTTGTCACACAAGGCTGTGGAGTCAGTCAATGGATATTTTTAAGGCAGAGATAGATAGATTCTTGATTAGTGTGGGTATCAGGGATTATGGGGAGAAGGCAGGAGAATGGGGTTGGAGGGAGAGATAGATCAGCCATGATTGAATGGCGGTGTAGACTTGATGGGCCTAATGGCCTAATTCTGCTCCTATCACATGACCTTATGATAAGTGACCCAGTTTCTGTAGTCTCTCCAATTAACTCATGTCAAGCAATTGGATTGGTTAATATCTGCTTTTGTGAAGAAAGCTCATTTAAAGGCAATTTAACAAGCACTAGATTGCTCTAGCAATCATCTGCAGACATAATTGTGCCCATCAGAAATCTGCACTGGCATTTACTCCCAATTTTCACATGAGCTTTCACCATCAGGTACATACTTGAAAATGTTATTGTTCACCCATTCAACACTCACTTCTGTCCTAACTTCCATGAGTAGTCAGGTTTTTGGTGTAACTTGACTTTCTAGACAAACAGGTGCTTATCAATTGGTAAATCCATTCCATATCCCATTCCAGATATATTACCTTATCTACACACCATTCTATAACTTCATGATAGGTACATCAGTAATGAGCTGAGATAACCAAGATGACACCACATAATCTCTCACGTTTTAGACAATAGACAATAGGTGCAGGAGTAGGCCATTTGGCCCTTCGAGCCAGCACCGCCATTCAATGTGATCATGGCTAATCATCTCCAATCAGTACCACGTTCCTGCCTTCTCCCCATATCCCCTGAAACGCTATTTTTAAGAACCCTATCTAGCTCTCTCTTGAGAGCATCCAGAGAACTTGCCTCCACTGCCCTCTGAGGCAGAGAATTCCACAGACTCACCACTCTCTGTGAGAAAACATGGTTCCTCGTCTCCGTTCTAAATGCCTTACTCCTTATTCTTAAACTGTGGCCCCTGGTTCTGGACTCGCCCAACATCGGGAACATGTTTCCCGCTCTAGCGTGCCCAAGCCCTTAACAATCTTACATGTTTCAATGAGATATCCTCTCATCCTTCTAAACTCCAGAGTGTACATGCCCAGCTGCTCCATTCTCTCAGCATATGACAGTCCCGCCGTCCCGGGAAATAACCTTGTAAACCTACGCTGCACTCCCTCAATAGCAAGAATGTCCTTCCTCAAATTAGGGAACCAAAACTGCACACAGTACTCCAGGTGTGGTCTCACTATGGCTCTGTACAACTGCAGAAGGACCTCTTTTCTCCTAGGTTTTCTATTGCAGGATCACCTCTACTGATCACAAACATTAACAAATGAATGTCTGATCATTTAATGAAATGGTTAGCCACTACTGTTTAACAACTTGGGTTCTTTCTAAGGTGGGGTCCAGGTGGGAGGGTCTCTTGCCAGTCCTGTTGTACCTTCTAACATTTATCGCACAGGGTGACCATAATTGTGAGTGTCTGCTTCTCATGGGGATTAGTTTAGTTTTGAGATATAGCGTGGAAACAGGCCCTTTGGCCCACCCAGTCCGCACTGACCAGCGATCCTTACACACCAACACTATCCTATATACACCAGGGACGATTTTACATTTACATCAAGCGAATTAACCCACATACCTATTCGCCTTTGGAATGTGGGAAGAAACTGAACATCTCGGAAAAAAACAACAAACTCCGTACAGACAGTACCCGTAGTCAGGATCGAACCCGGGTCTCTGTGAGGCAGCTCTACAGCACCCTTGTGGCACCCTTGTCTTATTGCAAGTTGTTGAACTGAATATTTTAGCATGTTTCTGAGTGGAAACCATTATAGTGGGGTTTCAAATGGCTTTTTGGCCAGATTCACTCTTATTCTTGGGTGAAACTAAATATGTGATAGCACCATGTGGAGCACTTGTTTAGCTCATCAAACCAAGGGATAATTCATCTTGTGTTCTTAGTACCATTTTAACAAATCCTTTCTTTGCCCTTTAAAGGTCCTGAATTTTCTCATATCTTGTCCGGAATTGTTCTCAATATTTTGACAACTTTAACCATTGCTTTCTTAAGTTTCAACATAATCTTAATTTTGCATTCAATATTTATATTTCTAAGGTCCAAGGATCCCACATGCATTTTAACAGCTTTCTAAATGTGTGCTTGCATTGGCACACACACAACTGCATAAAGCTCCTAGCAAAACACAAAGTGCTGGAGAAACTCAGCTGGTCAGGCAGCAGCTGTGGGGGGAATGGCCAGACAACGTTTTGGGTCGAGGCCCTACTTCAGACTGATTGAGTAGTGGGATAAAAGCTGAAGAAGAGATGTGGGGGTGGGGCTATGCTTGGCAAGTGATAGCTGGATACAAATGAGGGGTTGTAACTCTTTATGTTCTGCATCCACCTCAGTACTGTGTTACTTACAGTAGCTCACTTTGCCTCAACCCTGCATTCTACCAAAATAACGCACGTTTCTGCATAAACTTTAATCTTTCATGTACCTGCCCAATATGACAGCCCCTCTATATCCCCAGGTCAGTTAACCATATTTCCAAGTGTCGTATCATCTGCAAAGTTTGAAATTATGCCTGTGATGAAGTCATTAACTTACAGTATTTAAAAGAGTGCAGTGATGCATGACGATATTCAGACAGGAAATACGACCAGAGTCCCATCCTCACTGAATGAAGTGGAAAGAAATTGCATTGATCTAGTGGCTTCCATTCCCTTGTAACGTCCCAAAGCACTGCACAGCTATCAAATTGCCTTTGAACTGTTGTGACTGTCATCCTAAAGGCAATTGTGGCATTAAGTTCTCAGAGCCAGTAATGAGATAACTGACCAAGCACCCTGGATTTAGTGTTGCCGGTAGAGGATTATTGTTGACAGAGATACTAGAGGATTCATCTGCTGCCTTTGGCCAGTGCCCAGGAATAATTTACATCAGTCGGAAGGGAAGAGAGGCTTTCGGTTTAATGCCTACTCTGAAAGACTATACGTCCGGCAATCTTTTGATATTAAACTGACACAGTATTTGAGACCTTTATTTTTCACCCAGAAAATAAGAATGCAAGCAATGAGCTAAGGCTAAAGCAAATGTCAATTGAGAAATAATCGGCAGTTCATTAATGAGAAAATCTTGGTCCCGCCCATACTGAATTTATTGATTACAGTGATTCACAGTTTTAATGATCTCCTTCCAAAACTCTCGTAAATGACAAATTCATTGCAGATTCACTATGTTTACAAATAACTTAAAGATATTAGGTTGGAAAACCACGCATTTAAGTTTGCTGATGACTAATTTAGACCGCATTTAAATAGTGGAGATTGAAGCATTATCGTAGAATGAAATGAAAGTGACATGAATAGGCAAAACCATGCTAAGTGGATTTCAATATAGGAAAATATGAAGTTATCTACTGTGTATCTAAAGATGGTAGTTGGTGAATAGTAATATAAATGGTGATAAACTAGAAGCAATGGAGATCTAAACAACTTGTTCCTGGATTATTCAAATGTCAGTACAAGTATAGAAAAAAAAGGAGTTTTTACCAGGAGCATTAGAGAAGAAGATATTGCCTGCATTCATGCAGTTTTAGACAAAACCTCTGATCAGGTCACATCTGGAGTACTCTGCACATTGCTGTATGGCATATCTGAGTAGTACAGCAGTGTGGCTTGTCGAGCTGCTGCCTCACAGTGCCAGAGACCCTGGATGAATGCTGACCTTTGGTGATATCTGTTTGGAGTTTGGACATTCTCCATGTGACCCATATAACCATATAACCATATAACCATATAACAATTACAGCACGGAAACAGGCCCTCTCGGCCCTTCCAGTCCGTGCCAACCATTTGTTTTTCCCCTAGTCCCATCTACCTGCACTCAGACCATACCCCTCCATTCCCTTCCTGTCCATATACCTATCCACTTTACTCTTAAATGTTAAAATCGATCCTGCCTCCACCACTTCTGCTGGAAGCTCATTCCACACAGCCACCACCCTCTGAGTAAAGAAGTTCCCCCTCACGTTACCCCGAAACCTCTGGCCCTTAATTCTCATGTCATGCCCTCTTGTTTGAATCTTCCCTACCCTCAATGGGAAAAACGTATCCACGTCAACTCTGTCTATCCCTTTCATCATTTTAAAGACCTCAATCGAGTCCCCCCTTAACCTTCTGCGCTCCAAAGAATAAAGACCTAACTTGTTCAACCTTTCTCTGTAACACAGTTGCTGGAACCCTGGCAACATTCTAGTAAATCCCCTCTGTACTCTCTCTATTTTGTTGACATCCTTCCTATAACTAGGCCACCAAAATTGTACACCATACTCCAGAATTGGTCTTTCCAATGCCTTGTACAATTTTAACATTACTTCCCTACTCCTATATTCAATGCTCTGATTTATAAAGGCCAGCACACCAAAGGCTTTCTTTACCACCCTATCTACATGCGATTCCACCTTCAGGGAACTATGCACAGTTATTCCTAGATCCCTCTGTTCCACAGCATTCCTCAATTCCCTACCATTTACCATGTACGTCCTATTTTGATTTGTCCTGCCAAGATGTAGCACTTCACACTTATCAGCATTAAACTCCATCTGCCATCTTTCAGCCCACTTTTCCAAATGGCCCAAATCTCTCTGTAGACTTTGAAAATCTACTTCATTATCCACAACACCACCTATCTTAGTATCATCTGCATACTTACTTATCCAATTTTCCACCCCATCATCCAGATCATTGATGTACATGACAAACAACAGTGGATCCAACACAGATCCCTGAGGCACCCCACTGGTTACCAGCTTCCAACCTGACAAACAGCCATCCACCATTACTCTCTGACATCTCCCATTCAGCCACTGTTGAATCCATCTTGCTACTCCGCCATTAACACCCAAAGATTGAACATTCTTAACCAAGAACCTTGTCAAAACTGAAATATAGCAAATCCAAAGTATCGATTTCCCTGATCAAGAAGGGTCAAACACCTTCCAGCCATGTTTGTTCCTGATCAGACCCTGTTTTCCAGTGTTGATATAATTGATCTCTAAGCTTGCCCACCGACTGACGTCAAACTAATAGGTCTATAATTGCTAGGTTTATTCTTTGAACCCTTTTTAAACAATAGAGGGAACAACATGCGCAGTACGCCAAGGCACTATTCCCTTTCTAATGACATTTGAAATATTTCTGTCATAGCTCCTGCTATTTCTACACTAACTTCCCTCAATGTCCTAGGGGATATCCTGGGACCTGGAGACTTATCCACTTTTATATTTTTCAAAAGTGTAACAGTACTTCCTCCTCTTTGAATCTCATAGTTTCCATAGCTACTCTACTTTTTCCCCCTTAACTCACAGAGTTCAATATCCTTCTCCTTGGTGAATACCGAAGAAAAGAAATTGTTCAATAATCTCTTTTGGCTCTGCAGATAGCTGTATTCTGGTTCTCTGAATCGTGGTTTCGTTCAGGTACTCCAGTTTCCCCCCACTTCCCAAACATGCAGGCTAATTGGCCTGAAAGTTGCCTCTTTTTAAGAAGGATGCAAAAGTGGGACAACAGAGAACTAGTAAGAAATCGATTGTCGGCGAGGATGTAGTGAGTGGGCCATTGGGGATGCTACATCTTTCAACCAGTCAATATTTTGATAGGTGCACAATAGACTTAACCGAACGGTACCTGAATTCCAAAAGTTAACTTTTAAAGAGATCTTACAGTCGCTGAGATAGACACAAAATGCTGGAGTAATTCAGAGGGACAGGCAGCATCTCTGGATAGAGGAATGGTGACAACTCATTCAGACAAAGTCAGGCAGACACAGAGATAAGGAAGGGTAATGTGTAAAAACGAGACATCAAAAGAGATGAAGCTCAAGGAAAATGTAGAATAGATCAGGTAGGAGAGGATGACAAGAAAGCAAACAGAGATAAAATATAATCGGGAACTCAGTCTGGTTAGAACTGGGAGGGGTGGAGACTTCCAGAGCGAAAGCAAGGTTACTTGAAATTTGGGAAGTCAATATTCATAGAGTAGTAAGCTGCAAAACGAAATGCTCATATATCTATATCTATTATCAGTATTTAGGTCTGTTAGAGAACATAGCAAACATAGAAACATAGAAACTAGGTGCAGGAGTAGGCCATTCAGCCCTTTGAGCCTGCACCGCCATTCAATATGATCATGGCAGATCATCCAACTCAGTATCCCGTACCTGCCTTCTCTCCATACCCCCTGATTCCTCTACCCACAGGGGCCACATCTAAATATAGCCAATGAACTGGCCTCAACTACCTTCTGTGGCAGAGAATTTCAGAGACTCACCACTCTGTGTGAAAAATGTTTTTCTCATCTTGGTCCTAAAAGATTTCCCCCTTATCCTAAACTGACCCCTTGTTCTGGATCCTTAAACTGTGACCCCTTGTTCTGTTGAATAATTGGAGTGAATAAATAAAGATAGGATTAATGTAAGGTTACTGTAACTGGGTAGACGATAGCTCTCGTGGCCTGGGTGGACCAATATGTCTATTGCCAGCTTTGAGAATTTGCAATATTAATATGTGCTTAAATATGAAAAAATGTAGCATCCGATGTGTCAAAAATTAAGCACTTTGGTTGGCAAAATAGAATGTTCAGAAATGGCACTGCACAATGTGAGGATGTCTCTTCTGAGCATGCAAATCCCAATCTATTGCACTTCAACTTTAAGGAATACGTTTGGGGACACCAGAACCAACCGTTGAGTCTTCCCGAGGTATCGTGGGCTGAACTCAACGAAACACCAGTTAAGGGAGGTGCCCACTTGATAGTCCCAATGATGTACTTGCATCTACAGCATTCATTTTTTTTTAAAGAGCTAGGTAATATGTAGGTAGCTGTTTTTTGCATATAGAGTTATTTATTGTAAGTTGGTATATTTAGTTGGATAGTTAGATAATACTTTTGTTTGGCTTTGGTTTTCTTAGTTAAGTGCTTATCCTGGAGTTGTAGCACAAGTACTTTATGTTTTAATTGGCATGAGGAAGCCATTCAACTGTAAAATAATAAATGCGTGACAGTTTTTTAAATGATTTCTGACTGTGTTGAGCTCCAAAAGAAACAGGACATTATTCAATGGATGTGCAGAGAAGGTTCACCAGACTGATTCCTGGGATGTCAGGACTGTCTTATGAAGAAAGACTGGAGACTCAGGTTTATACTCTCAAATGGAATTTAGGATTCGATTATCATGACTGATTCTCCTCTCTCCCCATCATCTCTGACACCTGTACCACTAGAAATCTATCTAAAAAATTCAATTGGCAGCCTCCACAGCCTTCTAGATGCAGGAAGAATTTTCACGATGTTACCACCAGGACAAGAAATTCCTCCTAACAGCCTCATAAAATAAGGGGGTCCTTTAATTTGAGGCTAGACCTCTATTCCCGAGATGAGAAAGACTTTCTTCACACAGAGAGGTGATTCTAAACTCCAGCGAGTACTCCCAGTGCCAACAAACGCTCATCGTAGTTAAGGCCTACTCATTCCTGGCTATATTGTAAGAGTCCGGAGTCAACTGGACTTGTGATCTGCCAAAACTTGTGGCTAAGGGTTCCTCCAGCAGGGGGGGGGGGGGAGTTAGCTGGAGAAACTCAGCGGGGCAGCAGCATCTACGAAGGAGATAGGCGACGTTTCGGGTCGAGATCAGACTGGTCATGATCAGGGAAACGAGAGATATAGAATGGCGGTGAGGCTCGAAGGAACAATGAATGAAAGATATGCTACTCCGATGATAAAGGGAACAACCTAATTTAAGCTATGTTTGTGGTGTGAAAATGAGAACCTGGTCTGGGGTGAGGGAGATGTTTCTATGTGGGTTAACAGAATTGAGAAAATTCAATGTTCAAGCAAAGTTCAAGTTCCTCCAGCAGATCGTTTATTGGTAACAAATTTTAAATACTTAAATTTTGAATATTAGCAAATTAAGTTATTGCATTTGTTTGAAAGAATCATCTTTGATTGAGATGTCTTAACTACAATTGAGCTTTCCATGTTCCGGCCATTCCTAATCAGTCACATGAAGAGTATAATAATTATAAATAATGAGGTTGTTAAATCGAATTAGAGCTAGGACACACACAATTCATTAAGTAATTAACTGTTCCCAGTTCTTCAGAACAAAATACAATAAAATGAAATAAAATAAAGGTTGTCTTTAGTAAATGCTTTTCAGATATTGACATTATTTGGAATGTTTATGTGAGGTCATTATTTAATATGCACTTCTGGTAGAGCAACAAATATCACGTAAAGATTACTGATTTCAGGTCAGGTCGTGGGTAGAATTACATCACCGAACAAAGATTTGAAAATTTTCTTTTTTGAGGGTGTTTTTCTACTATTCTACTTTCTACTTTTTCTTTTCTTATATACACACTTCACGTTTTTCTATTTTCTACTATCTATTTTTCCTCTTTTTCTTCTCTCTATTTCTTGTCTTTTTTTAATTTCCTTTCCAAAAATATAAAACTAGAGGTTGTACATAGAATGTATTACGTTATGACATAGTTGGCACCTAAAATTAGGTGCCACTGTATTGTTTTGTACTGTATTAACTTTTCTTTATATCAGTATTCTGGGAATAAGATGTATAATTAGTTTACTTTACATTCAGTTTGTTCCCAACTATCACAGAAGATAAATATTGCATTTTTTCTCTTTTGATAGTTTCATCCCAAGTTACTTTTTTGACCTGTCCACACAGACCTGCAGAGTTTCTAGCATGTCTGCTAACTTGCCAGGGCAAGCATCAAGCGAGTATCAGATTATTCTTAAACACCAAACGGTGAAGGGACAACTGTATATCATTGCTCCCTTCATCACTGCAGTCTAGACCTGGCAAACACCCTGATGTGGGAAAGGAGCCATTCATTTAATCGCTGCGGCTGTAACTGCAATGTATTCCCCTCTGGGCACATTAGCAGTTTTAAACATAATCAATGCCTAATGGGTTCATAAATAATACAACTGAGACTATTAACAAATTATCATTTAATTTTATGAACTGCATAAGACTAATTATTCATCACCTAATGTTTAATGTCAACCATGGCTCTTTTTCTTCCCCTTAGATTGCTTGCAACCATTGTATAAGATAGGCAAATATTCGAGTAAAATTAAAATATGATCTTTCAAATAAAATGATTTAATTGGGATCTTGATATTGTTTCGATACACACAGACATCTAAGTAGGTATTTTATCATTGAACACAATAGGCAACTTTCTTAGATATTATCACATCTGACAATTTCAGCTTCTGGAAACAGATTGCACACTAGGGCAATATCTCAATTGTTTTAACGTTTAAAAAAGCAAGCTACATTTGATCAGCTAAAAGCAGCACCAAAATAAACTGGTCTTAGATGTCGACTGTACAACATCACTAACATGCCTCTCAATGATAAAAGATAATTGCCAAGAGTAAATTTGGAGGACGTTGCTTTGTGAATATGAGTTTATCATAAGAAGAGAGTTTGAAATATTTAATGGGAGCACAGCACAACATCATTTCCATGTCACGCCTCCCTGGCTCCAGAATGAACGCTAACATGGGAAAGCCAAATTCTGCACAAATGTGTGCAGTGTTCAATCCTGTCACAACTGACCTGATGGATGACTTCTTGAGCGTAAGCAATATGAATTTACAGCTTGTATCACATTCTTTAAATCAAAACACAAGGCACAGGAATGTAACTTTATCAATTTCAACCAAACGAAGTACAAAGCCCCATTAATTATATTACGGAAAAAAGCAATAATCAAGGAGACAGAACCATTGACCAGATCACAAAATACCATCCATTTTTACAGTACTTTATACATCATAGAATATTTAAGGGGCTGTGCAAGTCGAGTTAAGATTAAAACAACATATTTTGAAGAAAATTTTGAGGGTGGGATGAGTTGGGCAAGTCAAAGTGATTTAGGAAAGCACTTTCAGAGTTAAAGCCTCCATCAGTGGTCGATTAGGAAGGCAGTAGTCTACAGTGCAGAGGAGGTCAGAAAAACAACATCAGAGTATATCGTTGTACTTCTGCTGTTGGAATAACTTAAGTCACGCACAGTGTTTAAGATGCAAATACTTTATTAGCATTACAGCATAGGTAACTTCATCTTAGCAGATAACTCAAAGGTGAGTGAGAAAGGGCAGAGAAGCTTTCTGTTAAACTAGTGGGCATAGCTACGAAGTATGACATAACATGAGTGACACTGATCTATAATATGTGTAGAGCTAAATAAATTTGCAGTTGTTGGATAGAATAAGGCCTCCAAATGATATATAAAAAATCAAAAATGAAGCTTTTGAGGGGACTCAAGAAGGGAAAAGGAAATTGATGAAGATTGGGAAAGATGGGAAGCTTTTGAAGAAAGTTTTATGCAGGAAAGAGTATAGCCCATTGGGCAGTTGGTGGAATTAGTTTTTGTGTGACATGGTACAGTGTGAAGAATAATATAGAAATTAAATGAATAGGAAGGAACTGCAGATGCTGGTTTACATCAAAAATAGACAACATTCTGGAGTAACTCAGCCGGTCAGGAAGCATCTCTTGTGGAAAGGAATAGGTGATGTTTCAGAATTCGGAAGAAAGGTCTTGACCCAAACTGTCACCTATTCCTTTCTCCAGAGATGCTGCCGGACCTGCTGAGCTACTCCAGCATTTTGTGGCTATGTTCAATATAGAAATGAACCTTGAGTGATGAAGGCTTGTATGATGATTTGGCACCAACGGATTTGCGTTAGGGGTATATGTCACTGTTGATTCAGAAGTGCAAGAAGATAGGTTTGCTAATGGATGTGCCATGTGAAGAAACTCAAGGAGCACAATTGAATGACACATAGCAATATGTACAGTGTCTCATTGTTGGTATTTTCAGTCACATGTGTGAGTAGTTCATAGTGGACATCTTTCTCCTGGTTTTGATACATTGACTACTCCAGCCAAATTTCAGCATTTGAGTAATTTGAGCTACTGCAGTACAGCATCATGTCTGCAACCAAGGGAATTTTGTTTTTGAAGACCGTGGAAATATCTGTGAATGCTCAGAGGCAGAAAATGGATATTATATGGGCATACTAATCAAAAGGTGTCATAATATTAGCACAAACCTGATGCTGCGACGGTATCCAATTGGTGACAGACATGGCAATCCTGAAGCTGTACTGAACATCAGAACTGAGTTGTAATTGTCTCAGGGATAAATGAAACTTGTGGTGAAGCCATTATAAACATTCAGAATCTCAAGTTAGAGCGTAGACCTTGCATAGTTTGTGCACAGAGAATGCAATAGTAGTTTGTGCACAGACTATAGCAAACAATGGCTTGCAGGCCTTCGTCCAACACATATGGTGGGGTGGGAAATCAGTGGGGCAGGTTGGATACACCGCAGAGGGAGGCCTGGGAAATTGGGATCTTCAGGGCATCGGCATGATTATGATTTTTGACTGGGATTGAGAGTTGCATCTCAGTTATAGGTAGTAGCAATGACTGCATTAGTGTTCAGTTTCTGTCCTTTAACTCTACTTCAGTCCTTGCCAGTGCACTACCCTGATACCACGCACTGTAATTTTGTTTACATTCTTCTGTAGCACCTTTTCAAAGGCTTTGTGAAAGACCAACTGCACCATATCAACTAGTTTAATCTTCCCTATTCTACTGGTTACAACCTCAAAAAAATGCCACAGATTTGTCACACATGATTTCCCTTGCATAAATCCACACTGATTCTGTCCAATACGATCCCCTTGTATTAGTACACAATTGACACTACCATTATGGTCTAGCACTTTCACTGCCACAGGCTGATCGGTGTAAAATTTATTGTATTTTCTCTTCCTCCTTTCTCTCTGGTTTGGAACAGCTCTGACCAAAACCGCTAGAAATTGCAGTGAGTTGCAGATGTAGCCCAGACATCAAACAAAGCTGAATCCCCACCATTGACTCGGTGCACTTCACAATTCATCGGGAAAGCAGCCAACATAATCAACGATTTGTCCCAACCTGATCATTCCTTCTTCTCCCTGCTCCCACCTGCAAGAAGGTTCAGAAGTGCATCACCAGACTCAGAAGTAGGCGTCTGCTATCAGACTTCTGATGTCCCTACATAAGTTAGGGTACTGTTCAATTCAGCTCTACCCCATTGCAGACCTTTGGACTTTGTCTATGGAACTGGTGCACTACAATGCCGAGAACTATATTCTGCACTGTGTATCTTCCCCTTTGCATTATCTATGGTACTTGAGTTTGATTTGATTGTATTTATGTAGAGTTTTATCTGATCTGATTGAATAGTCAAGAGTTAAAGGACAAGAATGTTTTTGTTGTCATATGTCCCAGAGAGAACAATGAAAGTCTTACTTGCTACAGCACAGCAGAATATGTAAACATAGTACACTGTAAACAATATAATAAATCAGAAAAAAAAGTTCAGTGCGTGTATATACATACATGCATACGTACACATAAAAAACAGCCAAACAATAATAGTGCAATAATAACATGCAAAACAAGCTTTTCACTGTACTTGGGTACATGTGACTATCATAGATCTAAACCTAAACCATTCTGTGCAATCTCTCTAAACTGTATGGAGTTTTGTAGATAAAAACTTTTTTTCCATAGCCATCATCTTCAATCTTAGGATGTAGATCTATTGGCCCCAGTGATTTATTGCCTTTCAGTTCCATTAATTTCTCCCAAAGTTTTTTTAACCATTTTTTTTTTCTTTTGATTTCCTTTCATTCACTCTGTGACTGTAATTCACCATTATCTTAAGCAGGTATCCTGTGTTCTTTTCCATGAAGATAGACACAACATACTTTAACAAAAGACATAAAACGCTGGAGTAACTCAGCAGGTCAGACAGTATCTCTGGAGAAAAGGAATAGGGGACGTTTCAGGTTGAGGCCCTTCTTCAGAAGAATTATTTTTCTTCAGAGATTCTGTCTGACCCGCTGAGTTTCTCCAGCTTTTTGTGTCTATCTTTGGTTTAAACCAGCATCTGCAGTTCCTTCCTACATATTTTTTAACATTTTCTACCATTGCCTTATTCACCAATGTAATTTCTTTGAGAAGTTGACACAAGAGAAGTGATGTCATGCCCATTTTCTAATGTAACCCATAATGCAATTTCAGTCTGGTGACCAGGCAGAGAGTCTCACAGCAGATCTTTGTCAGGATGAATCATGTCTGTGATTCATGCCAAAAAGGTGCATGAGGATACGCCTAACTTGGCTTGAGAATTCACTGAGAGCTTTATTTAAAATTGCATTCCCTGAACTGATCACTTTAGTCTGAAAGTAAGTGTTAGTCAAACCTAAACACATCCTTGACAACTTCAACTATTAGCAATAAAGCAGAGGGAGTATCTTTTTAATTTGTGAATATCACTAATGAATAAGACAGATGAGATTGTGAATGAAGACTTCTTCAGGAAGGGCAAACATGCAAGTAATTGTTGCATTATCAAGCAATTCATTAATTACGGTATTGACTCTGGAAGGTTGTAAAGTGACATTGTTTAAAAGTGATTTTTTTTGCCATTGTACACGCCCTTTGGTGAAGTTTGCATTCTGATAAGCAGTCAGGAATACTAATCTTGAGAAATTAATCAGCATGCTAGAGTGACCTGCACATGTTTTTCATTGTATTAGGTTGCCATGTAACCTGCAGGGATATACAAGATGTGCACATGGAGCAGGACATCCCAGGGTAGTTTACATTGGGGTTAATGAAATCTTGTCCAGGACTTCTCATTTGCAATCTTGCCTTTTATTTTGTTGCCTTGTTAGCAAATTTTAAGTGATGTGGTTACTGGTCAGTGAGATCATTGAATGTTGTTAATTATAAGTCAATCTCTATTTAACATTTCTCTCATTACGTAAAAATTCAAGTCACAGTAACAGCATTGGAGCATAAAATCTAGCTTTTGCAGGCTTTTACGAAAGGCATGTTTTCAGCTTATGTCGACAGAAGGGATCCAGAATATACTGTAGTAAACCTACCTTGTAATTTTGATCTGATATGCAGTGTAGTGATTTAAGTAATATTTGCACTACTTGTCCTTTACTCCTGCAGCCTGATTGACCCCATTTTCTTCTAAAACCTTTGACCCTATTGTTAGCTTGGTCACCATGGTGTTATTGTAACATTTGCAAGTAGCAGCTGTTTAACACATTGTATTTTAACTGTAATGTTTGCAGTGCTGTGTTTACCATACTGATTATTTTTTTCAAATGAGTTACACATCTCTTAGTTTATTCTGCAAGAAAGCTGCCGTTGGACATGTTTATATCATAATGCAAGGCTATTAATATAACCACAGAAAAGAATCCCCTTAAAAAAAAAAGAGATCTTATTAACATGAAAGCAATGAATTAGCATTTAAAAAAATACATTATTCCAGCTTTCAATTCAGCCCTTTGTACTTGCAACTAAGCATTATTTATTCAGGTGCAATGTCAATTTTGAAGTGAGCTTCATCTACTTTGGTAGTTTTACAACAAAATTAAGAAGCAGGCTTATAGTTTTAAATAATCTTGTTGGCTTTTACAAAGCATTTCTTATTTTTCTTTAATGTTTAATAGTTTAAACTCAATGTCCCAGTTCACAAGGAGGTGTTGCCTTTGAATGTATTCGCACATTGATTTTAGCATTGTCATTAGCTGTCCCTGATTCATTGCAACGTTAATATTGTGGTGCAGGCAGGGATTCTCTCTGGTGAAACCACTACAGATCACCGTGGGAGATTTGAAATAAAACCGGGAAGCAGATTTTCACTGTCAAACTGCAGATCCTACAGAAAATTCATTCTTGGTTCCTTGCACAAAATGGGTGTGTAGACTAGTGGTCAGGTGTTGCACCCAATTTCCAAATTCAGCTCCATTGAAGTCAATTGAATGGTGCAAGCTGATTATAATATGTCCACTGCCTGCACATGCTCGACTTTCTGGAGTTCTTATGTTCCTCCCAATCCATCACGATTATGATTGGATGGCACGGCGGTGCAGCGGTAAAGTGGCTGCCTTACAACGCCAGAGACCCGGGTTCAATTCTGACTACAGCTGCTGTCTGTACAGAGTTTTTACGTTCTCCCCATGATGTGCATGGGTTTTCTCCGGGTGCTTTGGTTTCCTTCCACATTCCAAAGACGTACAGGTTTGTAGGTTAATTGGCTTTGGTAACAATTGTAAGCCGTCTCTAGTGTGTAGGATAGTGCTAGTGTAAGGGGATTTCTGGTCGGCGTGGGTAAGGTGGGCCGAAGTCTTTGATCCAATTCCCTACCTTTGATCGTGCACAGTAACTGAGAGTTTGGATGCACGAGGATGAATAGAATCCCTCTGAATCCTTAGCCATCGTTACCATCATGGCAGGGAGTGGGCACCTGTTTGTAGCAATAGAATCGTATTCATAAGAATTTCTTCGTACAGTGTTAAGGAAATATGTGCTGTGGAGTTTAAAATAAGCTTAACCTAGTGTAAAGCAATATTGCACCCATTTTGGGGCATATTAATGCCTGACAGGAAAGAATTGTTGACCTTCCAGCAGGAATTTCAAAATGCAAGAATCACATTTCAAACTTCAAATTACCCCAATAACATCGAATAGTTCCACACCTTGTACTCAACTCCAGTATGATTTTCAACCTCAATGCTCTGAAAAAGTATCAGTTCAATTTATTCACAGAATGACCAGCTTTTACTAAAAATCACAAAGCACAAATCAAAGTGCAGGAGGAAACTCTCTCCATTTAAATATTACTCAGCTTTCCTTTTCTTTCCACCAAAATGGGTAACCTCAGATTTCCCACATTAGATATCCATCTGCTAAATCTTTGCCCACTAACTTAACCCATCAATATCTCTTTGCAGGTGCTTCCTCACAATTTGGTTTCCGTGCTATCTTTGTACCTTCATCAACTTTGGCAGCAATTCACTTAGTCCTGACCATTAATATCAATGATAAAAAGCTGACGTCCCAGCACAGATCTGTATCTCCTCCTATTAGTTTAATGGATGGAAGGTGGGTTATAAAGCCTTTACTTTTATCCCACTGCAATATTGAAAACCTTGTCCATGAAAACATGTTATTAGCTGCCTTCCAGCTGTTTAGTTTAGTCTGCTCAGATTAGTTTATTGTCACGTGTACCGAGGTGCAGTGAAAAGATTTGTTGCGTGCTAACCAGCCAGCAGAAAGACCATACATGATTACAGTCGAGCCATTCACAGTGTACAGATACATATTAAGGGAATAACGTTTAGTGCAAGGTAAAACCAGTAAAGTCTGATACAAGATAGTCCGAGGGTCCCTGATGAGATAGATTACTCTCTGGTTGCAGTAGGACTGATCACAAATGAACAATTTGCATAGAATTCTAAAGGACTCAGGTTAGTGTGCATGCTCTAAAAAAGAATCACAAGTTGAACTTACAATCATAAATTAAAATAAGAAACCGTGTAGTTTTAGGATGTTTCGTGATAGGGTTAGAAAAATATCTAATTAGCTGTGCAGTGCATTTATGTAAAAACGCAAAACATGATAAATATGCTTTAATGATATTCTGTGTTTCTGTTATCAAACAATATTCTATTTTTCTTTTCTTTCCACTAAAAATGCATAACCCCACATTTACCAGATCTGCCATTTTTTTTGTAGTATCCTGTAATAGTTGCAGATCAGGTGCTGGAGGCTGCAGAAGTTTCCTTTGTGGTGTATCTGTACACTGCTGATGGCTCCATTGTAATCATGTATAGTCTTTCCGCTGACTGTTTAGCACACAACAAAAGTTTTTCACTGCACCTCATTACACACAACTAAAGGGACTGTCCCACTTGGGGGTCATTTGCGCGACGCGAAGATTTTGTAATCACAAAATCCTGGGGCGTCGCTGCCTAGGTCACCATGCACCGAGCGCGCATAAAGCGTGCCATGCACGCGTAATGCGCACAATGCGCGTATCATGTGTGCGACACGACACGCGTCATGCGTCTTGAAGCGTAAATTACGCGCAAATGACGCCCAAGTTGGATGGCCCTTAAACCATACATAACAATAAACTAAACTCAATTAAGGGGCATATTGGTCATACATACAACAGCAGGGAGGTGAAAGCTGTGTACAGATGTGAGAAGGACTTGTCGTCAACCAATAACAATTTCATTCAGTTATTTGTTGGTATCACATCAGCTACTCTGAACAGCTCATGTTTACTTACTAATGAATCCCTTCACAGCTAGTAAGAAATGTATTTGTGCATCCATTACCTGGTACCAGTGAAGAGAACCTCCATGCATTTGTTGACAAATTCACACAGCACTAACCCAGAGAGCCTTGACCACAATCATTTCATCATTAGCATCATTATGATCAATAGAGAATAGACAATAGGTGCAGGAGTAGGCCATTCGGCCCTTCAAGCCAGCACCGCCATTCACTGTGATCATGGCTGATCATCCCCATTCAGTACCCGGTTCCTGCTTTCTCCCCATATCCCCTGACTCCGCTATCTTTAAGAGCTCTATCTAACTCTCTTTTGAAAGCATCCAGAGAATTGGCCTCCACTGCCTTCTGTGGCAGAGAATTCCACAGATTCACAACTCTCTGGGTGAAAAAGTGCCCCTTATTCTTAAACTGTGGCCCCTGGTTCTGGACTCCCCCAACATCGGGAACATGTTTCCTGCCTCTAACGTGTCTAATCCCTTAATAATCTTATGGTTCAATAAGATCTCCACTCATCCTAAATTCCAGAGTACACAAGCCCAGCCACTCCATTGTATCAACATATGACAGTCCCGCCATTCCGGGAATTAACCTTGTGAACCTACGCTGCACTCCCACAATAGCAAAAATATCCTTCCTCAAATTTGGAGACCAAAACTGCACCAGGTGTGGTCTCACTAGGACCCTGTACAACTACAGAAGGACCTCTATGCTCCTATACTAAATTATTCTTGTTATGAAGGACAACATGCCATTAGCTTTCTTCACTGCCTGCTGTACCTGCATGCTTACTTTCAGTGACTGATGAACAAGGACCCCCAGATCCCGTTATACTTCCCCTTTTCCCAACTTGACACAATTCAGATAATAATCTGCCTTCTTGTTTTTGCCACCAAAGTGGATAACCTCACATTTATCCACATTAAACTGCATCTGCCATGCATCTGCCCATTCACCCAACCTGTCCAAGTCACCCTGCATCCTCATAACATCCTCCTCACAGTTCTCACTGCCACCCAGCTTTGTGTCATCTGCAAATTTGCTAATGTTTTTTTGAATCCCTTCATCTAAATCATTGATGTATATTGTAAATAGCTGAGGTCCCAGCACCGAGCCTTGCGGTACCCCACTAGTCACTGCCTGCTTTTATGAAAGGGACCCGTTAATCCCTACTCTTTGTTTCCTGTCTGCCAACAAATTTTCTATCCATGTCAAATGATTTGGAGAAGAGAATAAATGCATGCTTATTGCGTGCCAACAAATTGGGAACTTCAGATGCTCTTCCAAAATATCAGGCCAATTGGACTTTGCTTTCTATTTGCAACCCCAAACTAACCTAGGTCCACAATATCTGTCCCTTCTCCTACGATTTGTTCTGAGAGTTGTATTCAGCTCAAGGTACACTTCCCATGACATAGATGCGCTTTTCACCTTAATTGAATTGAATTGAATAAGTTTATTGGCCAAGTATTCACATACAATGAATTTGCCTTGGTGCTCCACCTGCAAGTGACAACATGACATAGTGACTTTTAAGAATGATACATAAAACATAAAACATTAATAATAAAACATTATTGATTAAACATGTGAACTAAATAAAATACCAGAGCAAAAGGAGGCTACAGATTTTTGGTTATTGAGTAGAGCTACTACTTGTGGAAAAAAGCTGTTTTTATGTCTGGCTGCAGAAGCTTTGACAGTCCAGAGTCACCTTCCCTAGGGCCTTCCATAAAGAACCATAACAACAATGTAGTATCTTTAAAATAGCAAAACAAGATTTATCACCAAGCCATACAAGGGGATATTACAGCAGATTGCAATACTAATACTCTATAAACAAGGCAATATGCTGGTGAATCTCCCTCTCAACATCCTTCTCATTCTTCCTGTATTGTGGTGACCAGAACTACAAATATTCCAAATATGGTTCTAACTTCCCATCTTTTATTCTCAGTATCCCAATTGATGAATGCCTTATTTATCACCCTATCTGCATGTTGTCACTTTCATAGAGCTATACACTTGTCCCCCAAGATCCCAAGAATCTACCAATTACATTACTGATTAACTCCCAAACTCCCAGTGTCCACACCAGACTCTTGTCCAGATGAATTACCATACCACAATTTTAACCCCCCCAATACTTCCCACTGAATTTAGAATTGTGTATCCAATCTACCAAATGACCATGAAACCCATATGCCGAAATATTCTGGACAAGGGACTTTGTCCAACTTTTACTAAAGTCCAGGTGTGCAACATTCACGGCCTTACCCTCAGCAATCATTTTTGTCATCTCCTCGAAAATCTCAGTAATTTGTAAAATATGACCTCTCCTGCACAAAGATATGCAGACTAACCCAAATAAATCCAAGCTTTTGCAGATCTGAGTAAATTTTATACCTAAGAACTTGTCCGATAACCTCAACTACTGATGTAATGCTCACCAGCCAAAGATTTGCTGGATTATTCTAATTCCCCTTTTTAAACAACGGAGCAACATTGGTTATTCTTTGTGGCAAAATAGAGCAACAGCACCTCATATCCGCTTGGGTAGCTTACAACCCAACAGTATGAACATTTAATTATCCAATTTTAGGTTAGCCTCCCTCCCCCTTTTACCCCCTCTATTCCCTGTGCCACATCTGGGTGTTTTTCACATTATTCCAACTCCCTTTCCCTTTCTCCCTCTGTCCTTCCACATATATCCCTACCTCTGGGTTTACACTTAATTTATCTTCTCTCTTTATCTTACGCAGTTTTGTTTTCTTTTCATCTCTCACCTTGGTCCTCCCAAGTCAACATCCATCCCCCACCACCAACCACCCTCACCTGTATCCACACCTCTCACTTTCCCAGCTCTGTTCCCACCCCCACCACATCTGATCCAGCTTGCTCCCTCCTACTGCCATCAGTCAATCAGTCTGAAGAAGCATCCTGTCCTAAAACTTCATCTATCCATGTCCTCCAGATGTTGTCCGACCCGCTGAGTTACTCTGGTACTTTTTTTTTTAAGAGGACTTTATTCTCTGGAGCGTAGGAGACGAAGTGTGACCTTGCATCGAAATATAAAATCATGAGAGGCATTTGTTGGGTGAATACACTTCCAAGGAAGAGAAATCAAAAAGCTAGATGCTCGAGGCTCAAGTTAAGAGGGGAAAGATTTAAAAGCAATCTGAGTAACAACTTTTTTTACACCGAGAGTGGTGTGTATATGGAACGAGCTATCAGAGAAAGTGGTTGAGGCGGATGCAACAACACCATATAAAAGTCATTTGGACAGGTACATGTATTGGAAAGATTCAGAGGGATGTGGGCCTAATGGGAGCAAATGGGACTCATTTGCAGGGGAATCTTAGTCACCATTGACAAGTTCGCCCAAAAGATCTGTTTCTGTGCTGTATAACTTGAAGTTGAAAGCCAAATAATGGAAATTTAAACCTGGCTGTTTTCCGTGGTCACATAATGTGGCAATGAAATGGCTACAATTTCCAGTCTGTGTGCCTTGAAGCTCTGTACTGCGGCATCAGATTCAACTTTGAACCCTGAGCTTCATCTAACTTCTTTTTCACACCAGACAAAGTCTGAAGAAGGGTCTTGTCTCAAAACATCACCCATTCCTTCAATCCAGAGGTCTTGCTTGTTAACATTGAGGCCCCAGCACAAACGCTGTTACTTACGCTGTGTTACGCTGTGTCTTACTTCAATGCAGAAAAAACATCCTCAGTTCTACTGTTGGTTCAAAAAACCTTGTGCAGCAAACAGATTGATCCATGAGGCTTCAACAGATGTCAACAACTTTCTTAACTCACAGCAGACTACCTCAAATCTTGAGGATACTGTGGCACAGCCAGTAGAGCTGCTGTCTCACTGCATCAGAGACCTGGTTGTAATCCTGACCTTGGGTGTTGTCTGTGTGGAATGTGCACGTTATCCCTGTGACCCCCATGTGTTTCCTCTGGATGCGCAACTTTTGTTCCATATCCAAAAGAAATATGATCTAATGGGCCAGTAAAATGTCCTGATTTTGTACGCAAGTGGTAGCATTTCAGGAAGATTTTTAAGAATGTGGGAACAATTTAAAAAAAAAAGAGATTAATGTCAGATTTGTGTAAATGGGTGGTTAATGTTCAGTGCAGAAACAGTGTGTCATAGGGCCTTTTCCCATGCTGTCTCTGTGTGTGACTGTATGACAAAGGTGGGTGATTGCAAATCCTGTTTAAAAAGGTATTGGAAGAGTTCCTGATGGGGCTTGGCTAGTTGCATAAAACACTCGGGTAATTAACAACAATAGGAGCTTCGTCCGCCCCGGGCCGCAGAGTTTGAACCGGCCCGTTCGCGGAGCTTGGATTCTGCCACGGGACTTACTATCACCTGGCGGGGGGGGCCCAACATTGAAAGCCGGGATCACCTCAACGCAGAGGGAGAACAAGGAGGGAAGAGACAAGAACTGTAAGACTTATGCCTTCCATCACAGTGAGGAGGTGCCTGGTAGACTCACTGTGGTGGATGTTAAACTGTGTTAAGAATGTGTTATGTTATTTTATTCTATGTCATGACTGCAAGGCACGGAATTTCGTTCAGACTGAAATGTCTGAATGACAATAAAGGATACTTTATACTTTATACTTTATAGCTACTTTTCATGTCACAAAAATAAAAAACAACAAACCATGCTTAGCACTTTGCTATATGCTCCAATAATTAATTAAAATATATTGTCATCTTTCTCTTATACCATTCCTTTCTCATTTGGGACATAAATACCTTAGAAAATATTTAACTACAGAGTCTTTCATTTTCTCCTTTATAATTATTTCTTCCCATTAAAAACAGTAAACTATCCTGGTTTCTCTTTTCCAGCTATCCGTACAGTGAGGACTCAAATCAGGGAAAGCAATACATGAATACAAGGTGTCCCTCATGGTGTGATCGGATTCTTTTGTCACATTTGGCATGGGATCTTATTCATAAGGTAAGTAGGTAACCCAAACTTCCATTAATACTGCGTCAATGCAAGAATAAACATTTAGCTGGTTTAACTGCAAGTTTCACATGTCATACTAGTCTGTACATAGAATTATAGTTTTATAGATCTGCATCCTCCTCACTAACCATATTTTGTATGCCATATGGAAAGGTTTCGAGGGTTGTGATAATCGTTTAATGCTATTGTGCTTTGCAGATATCATGTCTTAAGGAATAGGAGTAGAATTAGGCCATTCGACCCATCAAGTCTACTCCGCCATTCAATCATGGCTCCTGACACCACTCTCCTGCCTTCTCCCCATAACCTCTGACACCTGTATTAATCAAGCATCTATCTATCTCTGCCTTAAAAATATCCACTGACTTGGCCTCCGCAGCCTTCTGTGGCAAAGAATTCCACAGATTCACCACCCTCATTTCTCCTCATTTCTCTTCACAAAACATTTCTCCTCATTTCCTTCCTAAAAGAATATCCTTTAATTCTGAGGCTCTGACCTCTCGTCCTAGACTCTCCCACTAGTGGAAACATCCACCCACATCCACTCTATCCAAGTCTTTCACTATTCTTTATGTTTCAGAGGTCTCCCATCATTCTTCTAAACCCCAGCGAGTACAGGCCCACTGCCGACAAATGCTCATGATAGGTTAACCTACTCATTCCTGGGATCATTCTTGTAAATCTCTTCTGGACCCACAGCTAACAATGGCCTGTTTCCTTTACATTGTTAGTTTTTTGTAGATCTTTGATTCATTTGTTCTATATCTCTCTTTATCACCGTCTATATCTCTTGTTTCCCTTTCCTCTGGCTCTCAGCTGAAGAAGGGTCTCGACTCGATACGTCACCTATTCCTGTTCTCCAGAGATGCTGTCTGAGCCGCTAAGTTACTCCAGCTTTTAGTGTCTATCTTTGGTTTAAACTGGCATCTGCAGTTCCTTCCTACACACTTTAATTTTGTTTTCTCTTATCCAGTTCCTCTTACTTTCAATTGCCTGCAGTGTTGTAATTCCCTCAGTGAAATGTCTTATGCCTCCATCATCCTACAAGGAATATAATTCAGAGACATTACACTAACCTCTCGCAAACAACCTGCCTGTAACTGTTTGAAAAGCTACAGCCAAGTGCCAAATGACCATTGCGACTAAGATTCAATTTCAGTGTTTATTAAGACTTTAATTTGCAATTTATGTTAGCTATCCATTCACAAGACATCTCTATGGTTCAGAGAACTGAAGCTCTATTATGCTCCATCATCAAGTGAAGGGAAACCAGGTGAATTGATGCTACTTGGCAGTCCCAACAAATCCCATGAATTTCTGCAAGGCACATAAACTGATTAACTATCTGAATACTATCATTTTGCAGCCAAATGTCAGTTTTTGAGAAGGCGGTAATGTATTAGCAACAGACCTGTTTTGCATTCTGATGAAACTTGGGTTGCCCCACCACCATTTCCCACAAAAATTCAGAATTACTTATTTGAGAGAGGATGAGAAAAGCAGACTGCAGCTGCACATTTTGTCTCCATAGGTCTTTTCTAATGTAAACATATATATGATCTGCATTTTATGTCACCTTATTTCGCTCTGTGATGGAATATTAAAAAAATATATAGATATTTAATTCTATAAATATTATATTATCTTTGCATTCTTGCCTATGGGTAGCAAGGAACATTTTGAGTTGGTAAGCCTGATTGTCAGAGTGATCACAGAAAAAATAGCCCATTTCCTTTATCATCATTACTTTTTTGCATATCTTTCATTCATTGTTCTTTATTTTTCCACATCATTGTTTTCATCTTGCTTTTCCCTAACTAGTCTGAAGAAGGGTCTCAACCCGAAACATCACCCATTCATTTTCTCCTGCCTGTCCTGCTGAGTTACTCCAGCTTTTTGTGTCTATCTTTACTTTAAACCAGCATCTGCAGTTCCTTCCAACACATAGAATATAATAATCTGGGCATGGCAAGGAATGTTTGCCAGACGTAATTCTCCCCATGTCTTTCATATGTTTCTGTTTATCATATGTTTTTCACCCTCTGGCAGGATCATATTTCTGCAGCTTTGATTCGAAAACCTCCGTTGTTAACCAGTATCACCTTTGTCTTGCTATGAACCAAGAATAAACCATCCAGCAGCAGTAAATCTGGTCACTACAACAGGCCTGTGTCCAGTAACATCATCACTGCATCTGATGTCAAGTAAAGATAGCAGATAAACACAAAATGCTGGAGTAACTCAGTGGGACAGTAGGAGCATTTCTGGAGAGAAGGAATGGGTGACGTTTTGGGTCGAGACCCTTCTTCAGACTAGTCAGGGGAAAGGGAAACAATATCGACAATGATGTAGAGAGATAAAGAACAATGAATGAAATAATTGAAAAAAAGTAATAATGATAAAGGAAACAGGCTGTTGTTAGCTGTTAGCATTGTTAGCAAAGATAGCAACTGTTTTCAGACCATAATCCCAGTTTAACTTTCCATTTTCCAAATTTTACTTTTCATCACAATTGCAAACAAAAAAACAATTATTTATTTGATGTACAATGTGAATTTTCATGCTGATTTTGAAATTAATATTGTCACTATTGAGATACCAATAGATTACTTTTGTGGCTTTTCAGTTCTTACTTTGTTAGTGAATTTATCTCAGTTTTCTGTTATAAATGAACCTTTACAGCATATGAGAATATAATAGCTCTTACTCAGTGACCATATCCTCAACACTTTTCCTCAATGTGTGTTAGGAATTAAAATAGAGTTTTTTAATACCTGATAGATTTAATTTAACACACTGAATGACAATTTATTTTGAATGGAATTAATTTATCTCAGTGCATTTCGGTGGCATTCTATAATTGTTTATTGGGGATTATTATAAAATATAGTTTGATGAGGGACACACACCAAACTAAAAGCCCTGTTTTTTCTTCTAAATAATGATGTTTTGTAAAGTGCTAGCCTAGCATTCAGGGTGTCTGCAGGTTTGTCTTGAATACAATATTAATGCCTGAAATATTGTATTATTTAGTTGGCCCTTCACACTGCTGGCAAGAAAACGGACTGCATTGAATCTTAACAGGCAAAAATACCTGGTAATTTAGTGCCCAGGATTAACAGTAATGACTTAATTATTGGCACAGTCAATTATCATTTTTAGTTTATGTACTTTTTAGCTAGTTGAACCTCGTTGCCTTTTGACTGGTTTCTGTGATCATTGCCATCAGTTTGATATCGCTCCTACAATGATCTTTCTCTTCATTGATTTCGCACACTGCATCTTCCTCAATTCGGAATAAAAGATAAATCATCTGATCCGTAAAATTCCTTTTGCATTGTAATTAGATTTTATCACTTTGCACATTTATTTTATTACCTCCATTGATTGCCCAGGTATATAACCGTACATACAGAGAGCTTACTGTGGGATACTTGGGAAAGAGACCTAGCTAATGTGTGAATCATCTCACATTAACGAACGGCATGTTGAACACAATGCACTAGGCGTTACAGATTGTACAGACATGGAGCTGTAAACAGCCACTGTGCAACATCATCTATCATGCCATGGTCCGTTAACTCACCATCATGTTATTTTATGCTTTCTGAGCCCTAACACACCAAAGGTTGGCCACTGCTACAGAGCTGCATAACTGCTTGATAGCATGTGATAATGAATGCTCAGTGAAGTGTAGTTTTGTTTCTGCTTGTGTGCTGCTGTAATTTGTTTATCTGTCTTAAGATTATGCAGCTGAAAATCTACAATTTTATGCTGCTTTTGAAAATTATCATCTTGAATTTGATTAATGCACTTGAACTTCCTGCTGTGACTACATGATGATCCCGGAATATTGAAAGTGTCCATGCATACAAAGAAAAGGTTACATTTTGATTGCAGGCAACAGTGCTTTATAATAACGTGTCTGACCTTAAATCAGCTCATTGCATTTAAAACTAATTAGAAGATTGTTGATTTCTTATGTTTTATGTTGTAGCTTTATTTTATTTTCTATTGAACCCATTTAACTGTGCATCATAAGTATGAAGTAACTCTGCCACTGGAATGGTTTTGACAAATCCTCTTATAAATGAGATTTTTTTTTTAAATAGGTTTCTCATTTGAATTCATTGCTTGAATGGCAGCTGCCTTTTTTTTAAAATACATTTCCTGTTACAAATGAAAGATTAAAAAGATTTTTAGGCTTAGAACCACAGAATTGTTATGACACAGAGGAAGATTCTTCGGCCCATCAATCCCTGGCCAGCTCCCTGCAAAGCAATCCAAATAGCATCATTGCCCCAGCTATTTTTTTCCAGAGCATAATAAATGCCTATCTAATTCCTCTCTGTAGATCCTAATCCCACTACCGTTTCAACAGTGCCTTCCTGACCATATGCAGTGTCTGCTTAAAAAAAGCTTTTGCTTCACATATCCCAACAATATTTTTCCTTTTTTTTTAATCCATCAGCCAATTCCTTGAATCATCCTCCAAGGCAAGCCAGTTCACGAGTTAACCCTTTCTTATTCCATCACGGTCTGGTATACCCTTATCAAATCTCTGTTAGCATTCTTTGCTCCAAAGAGAACAACCAATTTCTCCTAAGATAGACAAGAAAAAACTGGAGGAGTAACTCAACGGGTCAGACGGCATCTCTAGAGAAAAGGAATAGGTAACGTTTCGGGTCAAGACTCTTCTTTTATATTTAAACCAGCATCTGCAGTTCCTTCCAAACCAATTTCTTCTATCTAATCTCGCATCCGAGAGTCTTCATCTCTGGAATGATTCTGCTTCATGTGCAGCCCAATCAAGGCAAATGTGGGTGAAATTCCTCCTAAGACACATTATACAAAATATTTTGCCGTTGTTAGCTGCTAAATTTAAATTAATATTAAAATAATTCCTCATTTCTTATGAAAGTTACAATCAGGAAGGGTAGAGTCTGTAAGGAGAACGGGTAACAATAAAAGTTGGAAGCTGTGTGTTTGCAAGCGATCAGAGAATATTGAAGCTATCTGCTCAACTTGTGGGCATGGATGATGTTTAACTGAAGGTAGACACAAAATGCTGGAATAACTCAGCGGGTCAGGCAGCATCTCTGGAGAAAAGGAAACGAGGAGAACTTCTTCAGCGTAGGCATACCGCAAGGAGATTTCTCACTACAGCAGACAAAATGTGTAGGTAGGAACCGCAGATGCTGGTTTAAACTGAAGATTGACACAAATAGCTGCATCGTCTATATCTCTCGTTTCGCTTTCCGCTGACTCTCAGTCTGAAAAAGGGTCTTGACCCGAAACATCACCTATTCCTATTCTCCAGAGATGCTGGCTGACCCGCTGAGTTACTCCAGAATTTTGTGTCTATCGATATTCCCATTGATCCTGATTTCCCTCTCAACCACATTCTGCTGAATTTTCCCCATAACCCCTGACACCTTGTCTAATCAAGAATCTGTCAATATCTGCCTTAAAGATCTACATTGACTTGGCTTCCACAGCTGCCCTGTGGCAATTAATTCCAACGTGTTACATTTGGTTTTTGGTTAGGAAGAATGGGAAGAGGCAATTTCAATAGGGAACACAACACTAAGGAAGCGACTAGAACAGAAATCTGAGGAGGTGTGCATATTTCATTGATAAGATTGATAGTATAACATCTTGGATGTGTAGGAAGGAACTGCAGATGCTGGTTTAAACCGAAGACAGACAAAAACAGGAGTAACTTTGTGAGTAATTCAACCAAGCCCCCATTCGCTGTGATGGTATTTCAGTCTCACTCACAGAGGCCAACGTCAGGAAATCCTTCAGAGGGGTGAACCTTTGAAAAGTGCCTGGTCCTGGTATACCCAGTCATGTTCTAAAAACCTGTGCGGACCAACTGGCTGGAGTTTTTACGGACATTTTCAACCTGTCACTTCTGAGGTCTGAGGTCCCCACCTGCTTTAAAAGGGCATCAATTATACCAGTGCCCAAGAAGAGTAAGGTGACGTGCCTCAATGACTATCGACCAGTGGCACTAATGCCTGTGGTGATGAAGTGCTTAGAGGCGTTGATCATGAAGCAAATCAACTCCTACCTCGACAAAAACCTGGACCCACTGCAGTTCGATTACCGCCACAACAGATCAACGGTGGATGCGATCTCGCTGGCCCTCCACCCTACTGTGGACCACTTGGACAACAAAAACTCATATGTCAGGCTGTTATTCATTGATTACAGCTCGGCATTTAACACAATCATCCCCTCCAAGCTGGTTACCAAACTCGCAGAACTGGGTCTCTGCGCATCCCTCTGCAATTGGATCCTCGACTTCCTCATTCACAGACCACAGTCTGTTCGTATTGGTGGAAATGTTTCAGCCTCGATAACAATCAGCACGGGAGCACCTCAAGGCTGCGTGCTCAGCGCCCTGCTGTGCTCACTCTATACTCATGACTGCATAGCCGGTCACAGTGCGAACTCCATCAAGTTTGCTGATGACACCACTGTTGTGGGACGTATCACTGATGGGGATGAGTCAGAGTATAGAAGGGAGATCGAGCAACTGTCCATATGGTGCCAGCACAATAACCTGGCCCTCAACACCAGCAAAACCAAGGAACAGATTGTTGCATTTGGAAGGAGTAGGATGGGGACCCACAGTTCCGTTTATAATAACGGGTCGATGGTTGAAAGGGTCAAGAGCTTCAAATTCCTGGGCGTGCACATCTCTGATGATCTTTCCTGGTACGAGAACACTAATGCAATTAACAAGAAAGCACATCAGCGCCTCTACTTCCCGAGAAGATTACGGAGAGTCGATTTGTCAAGGAGGACTCTCTCGAACTTCTAAAGGGGCACAGTAAAGAGCATGCTGACCGGTTGAATCATGGCTTGGTTCGGCAACTTGAGCGCCCTGGAGAGGAAAAGACTACAAAAAGTAGTAAACACTGCCCAGTCCATCATCGGTTCTGACTTTCCTTCCTTCGAGGGGATTTATTGCTGTTGCTGCCTCAAAAAGGCTGGCAGCATCATCAAGGACCCACACCATCCTGGCCACACACTCTTCTCCCTGCTACCTTCAGGTAGAAGGTACAGGAACCGGAAGACTGCAACGACCAGGTTCAGGAATAGCTACTTCCCCACAGCCATCAGGCTATTAAACCTGGCTCGGACGAAACTCTGATCATTAATAGTAAGATTAAATGAGAACTTACCAAGTTTGAAGTTTGATCGTTATTTTATGAGGAGTAACGATGTGGGATTACGTGAAGAAGTCCCCCCTGGCGCATGATCAGCATACTTCAAAGCAGCAGCATGAAAAACACAGAACCAATAGCCGGAGTAAGATAGTAAGGCTCAACATAGACTAGAACTACCAGATTATCATTTATTTCATGATGGTTGGCAGTGGGAGGGCAGGTAATCCCTCATCATTACTCCTCATAAAATAACGATCAAACTTCAAACTTGGTAAGTTCTCGTTTAATCTTACTATTTTACTTTGGAGTCATGTGAGTGACTACGTGAAGATTTTGTAGCTCAGTGTTTTTTATGTCGTAGATTAATTCCATACGACACTCTGGCTCAGTCAACACAGTAGTGAGTAAATAATACATCTTTTAAACATTGCTTCAGTTTATGTAATAAGTATTTTCATTATAAAAGAATGAAAGTAATAACCCTTCTATCGTAGGGGAAGATTTATAACCAAATATAATATAACCATCGATAATATAAAACAAAGCACAATCAAAGAGAACCCAACACTACGTGTCTAACCCTGACACCGTGAGAACTGGTTTCTCGTAAACTTTGAAAAGTTTCTTTTACATCATCCTACGGCCTCTAATTTTTTGATCGAGTGGCCCGTGCTGTGCCTTTACCGTGGATGTACCTACCTCCCTGGTGGAGTGATTTTTAACATCTCAATGTCTACTCCTGCTGAGTCCCAAAACCTGTTTTAGCCATCTAGAATGTAACTATCTAGAACCATCAGTTTGTACTGATACTTTTATGTGGTTTTTGTGTGTAATAAATAGCGCTGTCTCACCACCATGGAGACTCTTGCCTACTTCAACATATTGAGTCAATGCTTAACCACATACAATTTTTGGTCGACAGAATATGCTTTAAAATTTACCTTGTTTCCAGCTCTTCCTGGTCTGCTTTGTTTGGTTAAGTCATAAACATATAAGACAATGTAATCTGTAGCCACATGCATACAGTCTAACATAACATTTGCAACGTTTGCACTCTTTGTGCTGATACTAAAGCCATGAGCATTATTACTTCAAATGTTATCTTCCGAAACAGTGATAGAATTGGAGCCCATTGGCTAAGCAAAGTAAGAACTATGCTGACCTCCCAAACTTCTGTATTTCTACTTTGGGCAGATTTTAATATATATTCCTTTCCCATATCGGGATATTAACGGATGAGACCCATTAATTCATGGTCAGCAATTTGTCCTAAATAGGACAATAAAGCACTATGAGCCCTATTAATGGCCCTATCGCTTAGATGTTGATCAAAAATGCAATCCAGCAAGGAACTCCAATATATCCGATATGTTAGCAGTATGATAAAATATCTTTGACTGTCTACCAAAGACTTCCAATTTCTTTATATAAACAAAATACTGTTCTTAATGTTATTTTCCCAACCTGCAGTTATAACATTCATGGTCCTATCCGACAGTCCAAGCTCTTGTAATGGTCTGGTCAGAACCTGCAGATTAACAAATTCATATGTTCATGCCATGGATGAATTTCTGCAACAATTACTGGAGCTAGGAATCGTCATAAATGGTTCAATTATCATTCTAAACATCAATGAGAACCACGAATGGGCCACCAAACCGCCCATGGTAGAGTCTTGCTATATTTTCATCAGACATTGCCTAATCAGACAGAATGGGGAACATAAAAGAACATATTTCCCCCCCCAATGTAGTGAGAATGCATCCACAGCTACTGCTCCTGGGTTGGGTTCCCGTGAGACGTATTTGGGCAATTAGTGATTTAATCTAGATGCAAACAGATCAATGTCAGGTAATCCATACCACTGACAATGATTTTCAACTTGTGGATTTAATATCCATTCTGTATTGTCTTTAAATTTTCGTGATCTGTTGTCTGCCACAATATTGTCTCTCCCTGAGATAGATAGCTGAAAGCCAAATATTCTTAAAGATACACCAATGCCACATCTGGTTAACCAGATAATCACATGATAATGATCTTACTCGACCCATGTGATTGATATATGCCACAGCTGTGGTATTGTCTACTTGTAATTGGACATGCAAATCTTTCATAGTAGAACAATAAGCTTTTAATCCATAAAAGCTCCTAACAACTCCAAATAATTAATACCAAATGTTTGGAGAAATAAGTTTCTTGGACAATCCATCTGCCACCCCCTGGTGTTATTGTCCGTAGCCCCCTAGATAAGGGATGTATCAGATATTAACCTGATAAGAACAGATATTACACTTATCTAGCCCAAAAAAACCGAGAAGCTATCCACCATCCGAGAATACTTGCTTCAGTTTGCAATGACTGCTGGCTCCTGAGCTAATATGTTTTTATGCAGCTTGTGGAACATTCTCAATCCACCACTGTAATTCTGATAAAGCTTCCTTTGGCAATTGCATAGGCCTGTCAAAATGGCCTGCACACTCTTCTAGTGCTTGTGTTTTTGCCCTTTGGAGCTTTTTTGGTAATGCAGTGGACCAACTCTACTGCAGAAATAGTTACTAATCTACCTAAGCTCCTTCTCGGATGGAGGGATAAGGCTTGTCACAAGGCAACGGCACACATTTGTAATATTGACACTTTGTCTCTTGGTAAATTTACCGAACATGGTACTGAATCACTCACAAACCCCAAATAGTAAATTGTTGGGGATGGCTGAAGCTTAGATTTTGTTGGATGAATCAGGACCCTAGCCTTTCAACAGGCTTGTAGTTGCTGTACTAATTTTTCAGCTGACTCCTGATCAGCATTGCCAATTAAAAATGTCATCAAGATAAACCATGACCATGTGTCCTTATCAGCGCGTGCTGGTTTTAACCATTGTGTGAACAGCCTAGAAGCTGAGCTTAATCATTAGATAATGCCTTTATTGCCATAGCTGACCCATTTAATTAATTTTCAAGTACCTGTGAACATGATGATATATTGGTACTAAATAATACGCATCCTTTAAGTCTATAGTAACCAATTACAACTTGTTGATAACAACTGCCTTGTAGTGTTGAAGCTGTCCATTTTGAAATGTTTTATGCTGGACAAATGTATTAAAGTGTGTGATGTCTAGAATGGCTCTACAACCACCATCTTTCTTCTGCCTGGGGAATTATTTGATACAAATTGTTGTGGATGCTTACTCCGTTTTTTCCCCATTACACTTTCCCTAAATACATTTCTTACCTCTTCTTTACTTGAGATTTTTCAGGTGCAGAAACATAAAATAGGATTAGGTTTATTCTGTACAGGTGGATCAACTCCTTCTGCAAATTTTATTGTAGATCCTTACACAGTATCTAATATAAACCGATCAGCTGTTATGCAATATCATTTATCATAATACACCTGTAATCTACCACCAATCGGAGGTTCAACAAAAGCTTCCTCTGTGATAGAATAAAGTTTTTGCACCTCTCCAAATGCACGTGATGGCCTTCTTCCCCAACAATATGGGTTAATATAAGGCTGTGCTGGATGAAAATACTTCCTCACCATACTCCTGCCTCTGTTTGATCCATATATCAAATCCCCTTCACATTGGACCAGCCAATTTTGCAAAAGTTTTATGAGGCTGATAGTCTTTGCCTCTTTATCAAATGTCTTTGATTTGTTTTTAGGCAGGTTTACTCGGTAATAACCAGGAGTTTGAACATAGCTTGATCTGTATTGACCTGCAAATCTAAAGTGCAAAATGGTCCGAATGGCAATTTTCCCTCGTACCATTCAGCTCAACATATGAGCTATAAAACAATGCCACTTGTCTTTTTTTTAATTTTGGTCATTGCACAATCTTTCACTTGCTTCCCATAAGCAGTGATGCTACCCGCAAACTTGAAATTCTTTGGAATCGTATTCCCTGTGCCTCCACACTATTGAAGACATGGGTGCCTTAATCGGATTCACCGTTGGCACCCTAGTAAAGCACAAGTGTTTTCATATAAATCTGCTGTTTCAACCATAACAGCCTCCTGAAGCCAATCACGTGCCAGGCGGGACTGCTTCACGTAGTCACTCACGTGACTCCAAAGTAAAATAACCCATTATCTGTTATTTGCACTTTATCAGTTTATTTATTCATGTGTGTATGTATTTATATAATGGTACATGGACACACTGATCTGTTTTGTAGTAAATGCCTACTATGTTCTGTGTACTGAAGCAAAGCAAGAATTTCATTGTCCTATCAGGGACACATGACCATAAACTCACTTGAACTTAAACTCTCTTGGGTCAGACAGCATTTCTGGAGAAAAGGAATAGGTGACGTTTCGGGTGGAGACCCTTCTTCAGACTCGGTCTTATAAATCTGGGCTTTATAAATAAATGAGCAGGGTACAAGAGTGGTGCAGTAACATTGAACCACAGATAATTGTGTCCAGTTCTGGATGCTTTAGAAAAGATGTAAAAGCTTTGGAGAGGCTATGGAAGAAATTTACTAGTGACCACAGGGATCAAAGATTTTAGCTACATAGATTGACAGGATAAGAACATGAGTTTCTTAGAGCAGTAGAGCTAGTGAGGAGATAGTTAAAATTATCAAAGGTGTAAACAGATTAGGTCATGGAGGCAGATTCATTTGTAGAATTCAAAAGTGAGTATTTGATACGCAACAGTTTGCAGAACTACCCCGAGATTGGGAGCGTGCGACCAGCTGGATTACGCGCATATAAAACTAGTATAGACATGACAGGGAGAGTGATTTCCATTCCGTGCTTCTGAATTTTACTTCGGAGTCACGTGAGTGACTTCGTGAAGACCCCGCCAGCACGCATGCGCGGCATATCGTCGCGTGCATTTGCATCGGCAGGCTGGGGGGGGGGGAGTGCGCTCTCTCCTCGGGCTCCTTCATAAGGCCGGCAGGTAAGTACTTACCTTCACTCCACAGGATGGACAAGGGTAAGAGGAAGGCGACGCTGTCGAGGAGCCGAGCTTCGACCAGCCAACGGCCCTTGTCCCCGGAGCTGCAAGCAACACCGGCAGCTTCGAGGCATGTGGGGGCAGGAATGCGGAAGTCGGGCGCTCCCGCTACTTTAGGGGCCGACTCACCCGAGTGGTTTACCGCCCCGGAGCTGGGTGCAACGGATCCAGACTTCGAGCCCCCTTCCCCCAAGAACAGAGGGGGGAAACAGGTACGTGGCAAGGGGTCTCGCTTCACAAGCGACCTCTCCCCGAGTTCCAGATGACCCGAAGGGGCTGGGCCGGGGGACAGCTGCACGACAGGGGAGCTCTGCAAAAGTGCAATACGTACCGCTGCCAGGGAGATCTGCCGTAGTGCAGTCTGGCAACTCCACTGCTGCGTCGAGTAGGCCTGCTGGAGCAGATACCGCCGACAACACACCCCGTCAGGCTGCGGTCAAGGGCGGAGGTGGCAGCAGTAGGCGGTCGGTCAGCTCAGCTCTGGGAGCGGCCGACCATGCGCCTCCACGCCAAAAGATGGGCAAGTGTGGAGGTAAGCCTGCACGGACTCCAGGGAGCCAGGTTCCGGGGGCCGGCGCCGATTCAACTCACCTGCCTTCATATCAGACAGGTGGGCCGCCACAGTCTGGGAGAAGACAGACTAGCGGAGAGTCCATGTGGGAGTTGTATGATCCTACTTGGGCTGTAGGTCACGACAACCTGCCATTGGACCCTAGACAGCACCTTACGGAGGTGTGGTCCGATGGTGGAAGCCCCAGTGAGTTCGCAGGGCCTGGGGAAGTCGGCTTGTCCGCTGCACATAGCAGGGACGGTCGCATAGAGCGGTTAGAGCTCTTAGTGGAGCAACTCCACCAGCGGGACCGGGGACGAGAAGAGCGGGACTCGTGGGCATCCACTAACCGTGCGAGGACCCCACTCAGCATCTCATCGTCTCCAGCCAGAAGCGTTAGCGATTGCCCAGCTGCTGTGTTTGAAGACGACCCGGGACAGCCAGTGACCGCTGAGCCAGAGCATGAGGAGGATATGCTGGATGTGGTGGGTAAGTTTGCCGCTACCACACAGACAGGTGAACCTCTGCACCACACATTGGCGGGCACCATTGATTACCTGACTACGCACCAACTTCAGAGTCAGGTTCTCAATGATACCTTGGAGAAAATAAAACCTCCCGAGAACTGCATCAACCTCAGTGTGCCCTTGGTTAATGCCCAGATCTGGGGACACTTGAGTACGGCCACCAGGATGCAGGATGTCCGCCTCCAGTGTATCTTAAAGGTTCTCTCCACGGGCATAACGGCGTTTGCTAGGACCCTGGACGGGGATAATGTGTCCAGTGAACAACAAGATGCACTGGCACTCCTATGCAACGCCCAGTATGAGATAAGCTGCCTGCATAAGAGCTCCATAAAGCCCACACTCAACCCCAAATTCGCGGTGTTGTGCCGACCATCAACCACTCCACCGCCGCATCAGTTGTTTGGTGACCTGTCCAAACAGGTGAAGGAACTGGACGAGGAGGCCAAAAAAGCTGGCCTCATGAAACCTCCGTCAGCCAGACTTCACCCATATCACCGGCAACAGCCAAACACAACCTGGAAACCATGGCTGCCGGACAGGACACAAAGGTCCTACCTACCTCCACTTCAACAAACACAACGACCTTTTTTAGGGCAAGGCCAACAGCGGCCTGCATGGAAGATGCGGCCGCCGCCCCGTCAACCTCCACAATGTCCACCCAAAACACCGTACATATGGAACCGCCGTTAACCATGGAGGTAAGGGGGTCTGGTTCCTCTCACGCCGTAGCGTCCCCTCCTGCACGAATAGGTGGGCGATTGCGGGCTTTCTTGGACATATGGAAAACTGTCACCACAGATGAGTTTATTTTACAAAGTGTTCAAGGGTATGTTATTGAATTTATTGGAGGTATAAATCCCCCTACCCAGCATTCACCTCATAGGAATTTTACTCTATCCCAAAAAGAGGTGGAGGCAGGACATGCTGAAATTATACGGCTAGCAGCAAAAGGGGTAATTGGCAAAACCAAGCATGAACCTGTTGAGTTTGTGTCCAACATCTTCACCAGAATTAAAAAAGGTGGGGGATGTCGGATTATAATAGACTTAACTGAGCTGAACACTTTTTTACAATATACCCATTTCAAAATGGATACTTTTGAAACTGCTAAGCGGATGTTTTACCCAGGGTACTTTATGGCATGCATCGATTTGAAAGATGCATACCATACGGTGCCCATCGCTGAGGCTCACAGGAAATTCCTGAAGTTTATCTGGAAGGGTCAATTATGGGAATACAAAGCATTGCCCAATGGAATCACCACAGCCCCTATGCTGTTTACCAAATTGGTAAAACCCTATATTGGCTCTTCTCCGACAACAACATTATATAGTAATGGCATATTTGGATGATATCCTTATAGTGGGTCAGACCCTCCAATTGGCAATTCAAGGAGTGGCTGCAACTAAGGCTCTGTTCGAGAAGCTGGGGTTTGTAATCCATCCAGACAAATCAAAACTGCACCCGGTACGGGTTATGCATTATTTGGGTTTCACCCTAGACACCAATTTAATGAAGATTACCATCCCAACCAATAAAGCTACTGCTATAATAGAAGAGTGCCACAATCGTGCTTGTGCCAGGGTGCCGACCATTCGGCAAACAGCAAAAGTTATAGGCAAATTGGTAGCTACATTCCCAGCTGCACGATTCGGACCACTACACTACCGAAATTTACAAAGATCAAAAATCACAGCATTAAAAACAAATGCTGGGCACTTTGATCGGCCAATTTGGTTACCACCGGAAGCTAGAAACGAGCTACAATGATGGATTGGCAATATTAGAGAGTGTCATAGACCCATCATAGTGAGCAACCCTGACATTGTGCTGCAAACTGCAAGCGCACAAGGCTGGGGAGCAACTGATACGATGTCCAGTTGTGGTGGCAGATGGAACTCTCATGAGTCTACATTCCTGGAGTCACACGGGATAAACTATATAGAAATGCTGGGGGCATTTCATGGACTGCGGGCTTACTGTATTAATTCACGGGATTTACATGTCCGCCTTCAAATAGATAATACTACAGTGGTGGCTTACATCAATCATATGGGTGGTATCAGGTCGCTATCTTGTGATGAATTGGCTAATACAATTTGGCACTGGTGCATTGAAAGAAATATTTGGATTACTGCAACCTATTTGCCTGGGAAGTTTAATACAGTGGCGGACACCAGGTCACGAGTCTTCAATGACAACATCGAGTGGATGTTGAACCCCCAAATTTTTGGTGATATTATAGCTCACTTTGGGACACCAGATATTGACCTATTTGCGTCCAGGCTGAACCATCAGATACCAACGTATGTGTCGTGGGAACCAGACCCTGGGGCAATAGCAATGGATGCGTTTTCTATCCATTGGGGGAAATGGTTTTGCTACGCTTTTCCCCCATTCTGCCTCATCAGTCGGGTATTGCAGCATATTAAACTAGACTCTGCAACTGGCATATTGATCATTCCCGACTGGCCTACACAACCATGGTACTCGATGGTCGTTAAAATTTTAAAACAACCATGGATGGCGATTGGGAAACATCCCAAATTGATTACTCACCCCATTACGGGGGTTAGTCATCCTTGCCATGGTCATTTAAACTTGTTGGCCTGCAGGTTCTGAAAAGACCACTCATCCGGGCGGGCATCTCATCACGAGCCATAGAACTTATCGCCGCATCATGCCGAGAATCAACTCGGAAACAGTACCTCACCCAAATCAGGAAGTGGGAGGCATTCTGTGCCCGGACCAACAAGTCTTCCAACTCGGCAACGATACCTGATGTCCTGGAGTTTCTAGCTGGCCTCCATTTCGATGCTGGCCTCAGCTACAGTGCCATCAACAGCACCAGGAGTGCGCTGTCCTCATACCTGGATATAGGTATCAGCTCCAACCACATGGTGTCTAAACTAATGAGGGGAGTGTTCAACACCAACCCTCCGCGACCCAGATATACAGTAACGTGGGATGTGGGGATCGTGCTGACCCTACTAAGGAGCTGGGTGCCAATGAATGAGCTACCGCTGAAACAGCTCACCCTCAAGGTGGTGATGCTGATGGCACTGACTACAGCCCAACGAGTCCAGACGTTACAAAAACTGTGACTGGACAGCATGGTGGCCACCCCTGGTCAAATAAATCTCTTTGTCGAAGAATTATTGAAGCAGCACAGGCCAGGGGCGCATGGGCTGCAGTTGGAATTTTGGGCGTACCCTATAGATGCCACTCTCTGCATAGTCACTCATCTCCACCACTACATCCGAGTTACAAAAGTTATCAGGATGAAGGAACAGGGGCTCCTCATCAGCCACAAACCTCCGCATCATCGGGTGACTGTACAGACTATCGCCAGGTGGCTCAGGGTGGTGCTGGATGCAGCAGGAGTTGCTACTGACATTTTTAAGTCTCATTCCACCAGGGCTGCATCCACATAAGCGGCGAGGGCCATCGAGGTGCCCATGGACCACATCCTCGCCACCGCGGGCTGGGCCAGTGAAGAAACCTTTCAACGGTTCTACAACAAGCCACTGGTCGCCCCTGCGACATTCGCAGAAGCTATCCGGGGAACTGCTCAGTGAATGTCTGCCCCCGAATTAGAGGTTATTTGTTGTTTATTTGATTAATAAATTGTGTTGATATTTCAGCCAGTTTCGACTGAACTGCATTAACAGCCTTCCTCCATCAGACTGGCGGCAGTGTGATAAGCATGGACGTTGTTCAGGGCGTGAAATCACAGAGCTTTGAAATCTTCACGAAGTCACTCATGTGACTCCGAAGTAAAATAGTAAGATTAAACGAGAACTTACCAAGTTTGAAGGTTGATCTGTATTTTACGAGGAGTCGCGGTGAGGGATTTCGTGCCCACCGCTCCCACCCTCTATCATAAGGTCAACTAGGTAGTTCTACGTTTTTCATCTTACTATTTTTAGTCTTGATTTGTTTCTGTGATTCCACACCGCTGCTTTGAGGGATGCCGCGCATGCGTGCTGGCGGGGTCTTCACGAAATCCCTCACCGCGACTCATCGTAAAATACAGATCAACCTTCAAATTTGGTAAGTTCTCATTTAATCTTACTATTATTGAAAATGAATAGAAATTCTTATTCTCTCCAATTCCCCTCGTAAAAGTTTTATTTTACCTCTGCAAAAATGTGCATTTTGGTGATATTTTTTCCATTATTAACATTACTTATAATTTTCATTGAAGGAACTGTAATATAAATAAACCATCTTTGCCAGCCTGTGCAAGGTAGTGAGTTGTTTATATATTTTCAGCTCAATGATAACTCTTGAAAAAGATCTTTGTAAAAGCGATATGGGTAAATGTAGATGGAGTACTTAAACCGTTTGCAGACTACATCTAAATTGGTAGAGTTGCAGACAGTAAGGAGAGCTGTCAGAGTATACAGCGGGATATAGATCAGGTACGGAGAAATGTCAGGTGAAGTTTAATCCGAGCAAGTGCCAGGTGTTGCACTTTGGGAGTTCAAAGATGAGGTAAAAATATACAGTTCATGGCAAGACCCTCTCCCTCCATCTACTCTCTCTGTCTTCATCACAGGTGCTAAACTATCGACGGATGTCAACTACAAACCAACCCACCCCCGTTATCTGGAGTGTGCCTCCTCCCACTCTGCCTGTTGCAAAGATACTATCCCCTCATTCTCAATTTCTCAGTCTCCGCTGCATCTGCTCCCAAGATGAGGCTTTCCATGCGAGATGCCCTCTTTCTGAAGTAAATGTGGATACTCCCCTTGCTGTCATCCATGGATCCGTCATCCACGTCTCCAATGGTGTCCCATAGTTCTGCTCTCGCTCCACCTCTCCCCCCCCCCCCCCCCAGACGCAACAAGCATAAAGTTCCCCTGGTCCACAGCCACATTCTTTTCCAACATTCCCATCACTCCAAGTAGGTAGTTTTGCCCCTCTTACAGAGTCTTGACCTGAAAATTCTCCAGAGATGCTGCCTGACCCACTGAGTTATTCAGCACTTTGGTCCCTCTTTTGTGTGAACTAGCATCTACAGTTCCTTCTTACACATACTTCTCTATAAGGAGGATGCTCTCATCTGAATAGAAGTACAAGTGCCCTTTGTTGAAATATTGTACTGTGACGTTGAAGTGTTAATTACAAGATTGAAGCAATGGAAGCTAGCATCTTTGCAATTCTATTGAACACATGAACGGTTATAAATAGTTTTAAACCATTATTATGAGCAATAATACACCTATTTTGCCTTGATTTACTGATTAATACAAAGCTTTTAGCAATCATGTGGTAATGGTTTTTAGTCCTTTGGCAACTGCTTACAATCACCCTTGTTACTTGAGTTCAGCGTATAATAATCAAGCTGTTAAAGCAAACTTTCCTAAGGAAACAAGAATGAAAATGTAATGACAAAATCATTGTTGTCAACAGACTTCCAGCAAGAGGTAATACAAATGGTGTTAGTATTACATCCTGTACAGGCAATTATTGCTTATCTTTATTTACCCTCACACACCCACACTCCATCACACCAGACAAATTCTTTCCCCACCCTTACCTGGCTTCATTTTGTAACTGCTGTTGAAAACGATGTCTAACTTTCGAACATTGGGAAGAGTTTTATTTTTACAAATCCATGCAGGGACAGCCTTCCAACTTTACTTGCTTGTTGAAACTCTTGTAGGTTGCGTTCTTGCCGCGTCTAAATATTTGCCTTTGCAGCTAAGCAATTGTGAAAAAGGTCTTTGCTGTGAATAGCCACTCTGTGTCTAAAGAAAGTGACCTCTGTTTTACAGGCTGAAAATGATGAGAAGTCAGTTATCTATGACAACATTGGACCAAATGTTTGCATGGGGGACCACAAGGTAAAGAGTACTTTGTTGCTAAATTCAACAGTTTTGTTGAATGCAATGAATGCTATTGTCTGCTCTGTTGGTAACATCAGTGTATGGTATGTGGCATGTTAATTATTTTTATTTTCCATTTTATCCCATGCTGTATTCACCATAAGGTATGTACTTAAATTCATGATGCATGAGTAACAATTAAGTTGCAATTGTTAGTTTGAAACAACGTTGGAACACAGACCAAGGAATGCGGCAGAAATAGTGTATCTTCCTATCAAAATAAACACCAGTCCCTAGGTCGATATGGTGTAATGATCTCATCCATTTGCTGTTATTTTCCAATGTATGAAACCTGCTGCTATTCATCCTCTGTCTACTTTGTCTTCAATTCCAAACATGTTGCATAGATACAATTATCAGCTAGAAATCTTTGTGGTTTGGAGTGGGTTATTCCTCAAAACTGCAGAACAAACTTGTTCTTCTTAGGGCTGTGGTGGATGTTTAATCTTAAGCCAGACAGATTATATGATCAACATTTTTTTAAACTGTAGATGCTAGATATCTATATATGACTAAACCTCTCATCTTGTTTGTTTGTGAGTCTGCGTGACTGTGTGTCTGTCTGTGAGTCATGCCGTGAATTACGCCAAAACGGTACTTGATAGCGCTACAATTTTTGGACCACCTTACTCACCATGGACTTGTGGTGTGTTGTATCATTTCATTCAGATTGATGATATATTTTACAAGTTATTCACATTTTTAGCTTTGCAAAATCCAGTTTGAGTAAAATCACTTGAAGTTGCAGTGGCAGTTAGCAGCTGTGACGTCACAATGGGATCTTTGCCGACTTAACTTTTCACTGTGAAAAATCCAATTGCACTTGCTGGTCCTGACGGTTACAATGTTGGAAATCACAGGACGCTGAGTCACGGCAGCAAGTGCAGTTGGATTTTTTAAAGTGAAAAGTCAATTTTTTAAACTTTAAAAAGAGGGAGGCAGAAGCGGACGGGGAGGGAGTGCTGGGGATAAGGGGAAATGAGCTGCCCCATGCACAATTGGGGGCTATGGGTCAGTGGTGGAATATTACATTGGGGGAACGGGTGAGTGGTGGAATATTGCGTTGGGGAACGGGTTGTGTTGGGAGACCAGGCCTCCCATGGGGGCTATGGGCGAGTGGTGGAATATTGCGTTGGGGAACAGGTTGCATGGGAAGACCAGGCCTCCAATGTGATAGGGACTCAATGGGTCCCACTTGGTGTAGTATACTATAAAAACAGATAATGCTGGAAACACTCAGCTGGTTTATACTGAAGATTAACTCAAGGTGCTGGAATAACTCAGCTTGTTAGTCAGCTTCTCTGGAGAAAAAGGATGGGCGACTTCTCAGGTCTGAAACGTCAACCATCTTTTTTCTCCAGAGATGCTGCTTCTCCCTCTGAGTTACTCCAGCACCTTGCGTCTATCTTCTGTGGAAAGATAAATGGTTAACGCCTCAAGACTGGGACCGTGGAATAGAACTGTAAAAGAGAGAAACTGGTTCGTCTAGGTGCCTATGTGGGATAGGAAATGGGTGCAACAATAGGAATGTACCTGATATGGTGAAATAATATGGCAATAAGTGGACATCTCAGATTCAATACTATGGCAGAGGGTCCTAGATGTTTGCATTGTTTTCATATCAAGCACCTGCACTAACTTCTCATGGTAAACTGACCATGCCTAGAGGGAATCTCAGTCCAAATAAATAGATTTGTTTTAAATCAATATTGATTTTACCTTTTGTCCAGGTCTCTTAAAGCTCTAGGAAATGTGTAGGAAGGAACTGAAGTAACTCAGCGGGTCAGACAACATCTCTGAGGAAAAGGATGTTTTGGGTCAAGGTCTCAACCCGAAACGTCACCTATTATTTTTCTCCAGAGATGCTGTCTGACCCGCTCAGTTGCTCCAGCTTTTTGTGTCTATCTTCTCTTAAAGCTCTGTCAGTACCTCAGGTTATAATAAGAAGCCCCCTTTCTATTTAGCTAAATCAATCTTCCCAATAGTTCATTTTAACCTAAAGTACCTGAGATTATATGGAGAAAGGAGCAAAATGATCATCATACTTGAGTATTGACAAGTAAATGCCTATTCTCTAGCTTTCATGGAGTATGTGGGATTCAGAATAAAAATGTTTGAACATGTAAATGGAAATACCTGATAATGATTAGTCAAAGAATTGGAATGAAAATTCCATTATTGCCTCATTATGTAATTGTTCAATATCTGATCCAGTCACATTCCCACAACGGGATCAATCAATCTGAGTGAAAACTGGCAGTCATGTATGCAACTGACAGCTGGCAGCCAAACACAAGAGTCAAGAGTGTTTTATTGTCATATGTCCCGGATTGGACAATGAAATTCTTACTTGCTGCAGCACGACAGAATATGTGAATATGTAAACATTGTATATAATGGGGGAAGAGAAAAAAAATAAAAAGTTCAATAAATAACAAATATAGTGCAATAATAGTATAATCTTTTGCAGTTTAGAGCTCAGAGCTTATTCGTTGTTGTGTTTAATAGCCTGATGGCTGTGGGGAAGAGGCTGTTCCTTAACCTGTACGTTACAGTTTTCAGGCTCATGCCCCTTCTTCCTGATGGCAGTGGTGAGATAAGTGTGTGGCCAGGATGGTGTGGGTCTTTGATGATTTTAGCTGCCTTTATGAGGCAGCGACTACGATAGATCCCTTCAGATCCCCACCTCCAGTTTAAATTCCATTTGGAATATTTTGGAGGACCAAGAAACCAAGACGGTGGGGAGGTCAAAGCCGGTGATGGACTGGGCAGTGGTCACAACTTTTGGTAGTCTTTTTCGCTCCTGGACATTCAAGTTGCCAAACCAAGCCACGATGCAACCAGTCAGAATGCTCTCTACCGTGCACCTGTAGAAGTTTAGGAGAATCCTCTTTGACATGCCGAATCTCCGTAATCTTCTCAGGAAGTAGAGTCGCTGATGTGCCTTCTTTATAATTGAATCGGTGTGCTGGGTCCAGGAAAGATCTTCGGTAATATGCACGCCCAGGAATTTGAAGTTTTTGACCTTCTCCACCATCATCCCATTGATGTGAACAGGATTGTGGGTCCTCATCTTTCCCCTACCAAAGTTCACAATCAGTTCCTTGGTCTTACTGATGTTGAGAGCCAGGTTGTTGTGCTGGCACCATTTGGTCAGTCGGTCGATCTGACTTCTATACTCTGACTTGTCCCCATCTGTGATTCGTCCAACAACAGTGGTGTCGTCGCCGAACTTGAAGATGGAGTTCGCACTATGTCTGGCTACTCGTGGGTATTGAGTGAGTAAAGCAGGGGGCTGAGCACGCAGCCTTGAGGTGCTTCCGTACTAATTGTTACACACACACAGTGTATGTCTTTTCAGATTTCCATGTACGGACTTGTTATCCGTGAAGTGAAGAAGGCTGTGGGCTGACCTAGCGGAGGCATAAGTAGAGTGAATAGTCAAAATCTTATTCCCCACACTGGGAATTATCAAAAACAAGAGTATATGGGTTTAAGGTGAGCAGAAGGAGTTTGAAATTTATCTGAAGGATGAGTGGATGATAATTGGAAGGCGCTGCCAGTGGAAGTGGTGGAATCCGATTCAATCACTGTTTAAGAGTAATTTTGCTATACACTTGAATTGACAAGGCATGGAAGAATACAGACCTAATGCAGACAATGGGATATGTGTAGTTGGGAAAAACGGATGGCATGGATGTGAAGGGCCAAAAGGACTGTTTTACTATGCATAATTATTCGGCTCAGCTAATCGTAGATGTTGAATAAGATCTCGTCAGAGTATCTGACTTCCATTCTGCCACTTGACACACCATTGAGCTCAGTAATCGGGTGTCCCATGCTGACCTTTTTTGAACTCCCCATCCCCCTCTCCACCCACCACCCTACCCCTCCCACTCCAGGTACTTTTCATTTAAAGGGGATCTACATTCATGTGGGAAAAGACAAGTGTAAGTGTTTGAAGTATTATACTTTATATTGTTTTAATTTGTTAGTAATGTTGTATAAGGGGTAGGCCATTTAGAATGGAGATGAGGAAAAACGTTTTCACACAGAGGGTTGTGAATCTGTGGAATTCCCTGCCTCAGAAGGCAGTGGAGGCCAATTCTCTGGATGCTTTCAAGAGAGAGCTGGATAGAGCTCTTAAAGATAGTGGAGTCAGGGGATATGGGGAAAAGGCAGGAATGTGGTACTGAATGTGAATAATCAGCCATGATCACAATAAATGGCAGTGCTGGCTCGAAGGGCCGAATGGCCTACTCTTGCACCCATTGTCTATTGTCTATTGTAGTATGTGAAATAAATATTTATTATTTTTAAAAGGCATATGAAAAGGCATAGAAAGAGTAGAAAGTCAGAACCTTTTTCCCAGGATGGATATATCCAACACTAGAGGGTGTATCTATAAGTGGCGAGGGGGAAAGTTTGATGGAGAAATGTGGGGAAAGTTCTACGCAGAGAATGGTGGGAACCTGGAACGCATTGCCAGGATTGGTGGTAGAGGCAGATGCAAAAGCGGCATTTATGAGGCTTTTAGATAGGCGCATGGAAGTGCAGGGAACAGAGGGATATGGATCATGTAAAGGCAGGTGAGATCAGTTATCTTGCCATCATGTTAGGCACAAACATTGTGGGCTGAACGGCCCGTTTCTGTCCTCTACTGAACTGTGTTCTATGTTCTAATTTACAAATTCCTTTCAATCTTGTAAAGTATGTAAATCCACTTGAATATTTTAAAATATATCTGATTATAAGAACAATTTTTAAATAATTTTAAAATACTTTGCCAAGAAGGTCTGGGGTGTGCCTCAATGGCATGCCATCTGAGACCTTCATACCCTCTCCCCTTCTGGGCCTCTACTGGCAGCAGGGGGTCAGGTCATTTGACCATCTACATCCCAAAGAGATAAATAAGGGTGGTTAGGCAATCCTTAGTTTTCTATAAACTAAGTTTAGTTAGTTCTTAGTTTCTGATCTCTAGTTTTCACACCTTAGCCTTCCATATCTCTCGTTTCCCTCTCCCCTGACTTTCAATCTGAAGAAAGGTCTCGACCCAAAATGTCAACTATCCAGAAATGCTGCCTGTCCCGCTGAGTTACTCCAGCATTTAGTGCCTATTTTCAGCAACATGTACCTTGGGTATGGAGTCTGCGCCCAATTCCAGCGCAAAATCCGTTCATCAGTCACCCAGGCAAATTGTACACATGGTGCTATGAAAATCTGTAACTGAAAACTAGAAACTTTAAAGAGAATACAAAAATCTGCTTTAAGGGCCTGTCCCACTTTCACGACCTAATTCACGACCTCTGCTGAGTTTGCCCTTGACGCATACTTGCAGCATGGTCATCACAAGGGCGTAGGAGGTCGTAGGTAGGTCGTGATGCTAGTCGAAGGTACTCGTGGTATCAAGTAGGTCGGGGCGTCATTTGCACGTCATTTACGCGACATCATTTACGCGTCACGATGCACGATGTGCGCGTCGTGATGCGCGCATGCCGTGCATTACGTGTGCATGGCGCGTGGTGAGTCGTGGTGCATAGGCAGTGACGCGCAGTCGCGCGTGGCGCCCCAGGACTTTGGGATTCACAAAATCTTTGCGCGCCACCTGCGTGACGTGCACATGATGCCTAAGTGGGACAGGCCCTTTACTTGATCCAGATGGAATATATCCTGGGATGCTGAGGAAAACAAGTGGAACATTCAGAAAGGTTTTCATAACCTTCCAATCACTCCAGAAACCAGAAAAGTGGTCAGAGGGGGCTGTGAAAAGGTGAATGTGACACTCGTATTACAAAAGGGCTTTAGGGATGATGGATTTTACCTCGATGGTGGGGATGCTTTCAGATACTGTATGTGCTTGGGAAAATGTGGATTTATGTCCGAGTCTCAGCATAAATTTGTTCAAGGTTAATCATGTTTGACTAACCTGATAAAATATTATAATGGGATAAATAGGGAACACAAATAGGGACAAATTGTAAACCATCAATGTCATTTGCCAAAATGTTCAGAAAACGTTGGACAGAGTCCGTAGAACAAAAACGAGTTAGGAAGACTGAGGCGCATGGAGTAGGGGATTCAGTAAAGGCATGGATTAGAGATTGGCTTGATTTTAAGTACACTAAACAGGTTGTACTGAAAGGTAATTACTCAGGCCAAATTATAGTGGACTAATATTTCTCAGAAGTCAGTGATGGTAAGATCACTCATTGTGTTTATTGTAACTATAATGGGTGCACAAAGTAACATTTCAAAATTTGCAAATGATCACCACTGCTAGATCTTCCAGGCAGCATTGTTCACCAAGAAGTGGGCATCTTAGCAGGTGTAGCATGGATTGTACAGATGTTCCACATTCACATTCTGTGTCTGCCACATCTGCATAGCCTCATTTGCTCATATTGGTCTTGCATCGGCCAATCCCGTTACGAAGCTTATTGAGGGACTTTGCATGCATTGCATGGGAACATTGCATAGAGTTGGCAAAGATTAATATTCAGGTCAACGAGCATTCTGATTCCGATAAAGGCTCATTAAATTAATCTGAAATGTTAACTGTTTCTCTCTCCATAGATACTGCTTGATCTGGGTATTTACCGCATTCCCCATTCATCTCAGATTTACGGCATCAATATTATTTTGCTTTTGGTTGCATTCTGTCAGAGGACATGAATCCAACAATGAACTGAACGTGGACAAACGTGGAGATTCTGAGTCTGAGGGGCAACTGGATAGAAGTATATAACGTTATGAGAAGCATGGTCAGAGCCTTATTCCCAGGGAAGAAATGTCAAATACTAAATGACACAGTTTTATGGTGAGGGTTGAAAAGTTTAAAGGAGATGTGTGAGACAAATTTTTACACTGAGAATGGTGCATGCCTTATATACGCTGCCAGGGAAGGAGGTGAAAGCAGATGCAAAAGCTAAATTTAGGAGGTATTTACTCAGGCACATGAACAGGAAAGGGATGAATGGATATAGACCATGTGCAGGCAGATGTGATTAGTTTGAATTGGCATCTTGGTCAGCATATATGTACATCATGGACTATAGGACCTGTTCCTATGCTGCCCTGTTTTGTGTTCTGCTTGCCACAAGGCAAATGAGCAGAACTCAATATCCATTCTTTCCTGCATGGAAGAGTGAACAAGAAGAGTGTGATGACAATGACACTCCATCTCTACAACTGACACTGGCAGCCAACAACTCAAAGCTTCAAGTAACCCTTGCATTCCCTTTCTCACCCCCCACCTCAGTCCTCCATCTAGTTTCACTGTTGATGTTAGTGCAAACTAGCATCTGCAGTTCCTTCCTACACTGTAGTTTCACTGTTTCATTCATTAGTTTCACTCATTATCACCCTCCACAGACCATTGTGGGCTCCACCTTTCCTTGATCATCGTTGCTGCCTTTGATTTGTCCTTTTGCATACCTTTCATTCGTTTGTTCTTTGAACCTCTTCATATCTTTAGTTTCCTTCTCTCCTGGCACAGCCCGAAGAAGCGTCTCTACTCAGAACATCACCTATTACTTTTCTCCAGACATGCTGCTTAACCCACTGAGTTACTCCAGCATTTTGTGTCTTTCTTTGGTACACACCAGCATCTGCAGTTCCTTCCTGCGCTACCTGCAGCGCTACTCTTCTACTGAATGTTCTTGAACCACGCACAGAAGGGACTTGAGAATAAATCTAATTATATGCCTCATTGTCACCTTCCCCTCAGTCAACAATGAACCATTCTAAATTTCCTTGACCATCGTCTGCTTTGTTCTGTCTTTTTCACACTTTACCCTTCCATATCTCTAATCTCCCTCTCCGCTGACTCTCAGACAGAAGAAGGGTCTCAACCCATTCCTTCTCTCCAGAGATGCTGCCTGCCCCACTGAGTTATCCATAATTTTGTGTCCATCATTTTGTTACTAACTTGCTTTTCATGACCTGGATTTTGGTGAATGTGGCCAGCTGCCCACACTTACTACTCAAATTACCTTATGAGGAAATATCTCTCTGTCCAATGCCATCTGGCCAATTGATTAGCCGTTGAACAGCAACATGGTCCCAGACTCTGTTTCGGGACCCCAACAAAACTCTTGTTGAAAAGCTTTGGCAAAGCAGTCAGTGTGCCAGTAAGTCTCAACTTATGTTGGTTCAGAAACATTAAAATCTAATATAACAGAAACATGGGATTAAAGAATTAGTAGATTAAAAAAAAAACATAAAACACCTTAAAGAGTGTTCGAAGGAACTGCAGATGCTGGTTTAAACCGAAGATAGACGCAAAAAGCTGGAGTAACTCAGCGCAACAGGCAGCATCTCTGGGGGAAAGGAATGGTGACGTTTGAGTCTGAAGAAGGTTCTCGACCCAAAACGTCATGCATTTCTTATCTCCAGAAACACTTTAACGAAATCTGTACGAAGATCTGAGAGCCACATTCCCACTCTCAGTGCTGGGGAATCAGAGCAATCACTTTATTCATTGTTGGGACATTGTACAGAGTCCCACAAAGGAATGCCACCAGGAAATTGCCAGCAGGGCAGTGACAATGGGTCATGCACATGGCAATGTTGAATTCACCAACACTTTTCTATTGTGCAGTGTGAAGATGCTGTCTGAACCCATCCAATATGAACTTGTGTCTTTCAACAAATTGCTTGTGATTTCTGTAGTTGTAGAACACTAATATGCCCTTTTCGCTAGCAAAAGAACATTAAAATTATGTAACGACAATAATTTTTATGAGTGGACATGAGAACGAACTGTTCCATAGCAGTAATAATGAAATTATATATTTAACTGTACCTGCAGATAGCCAATTCAATATAATTGCAGTTTATTAGTGTCATCTTTGATTTAAGGATTAAATTGTCACTTAAGGTTATGGAATATAAAAACATAACATGTGGGTGGCACAGTGGTGTAGCTGATAGAGCTTTGCTTCACAGTGCCAGTGACTTAGGTTCGATCCTGACCTTGGGTGCTCTCTGTGTGGAGTTTGCATGATCTCTCTGCGACAACGTGGGTTTCCTCCTGGTGCTCCAGGTTCCTCCCACATCCCAAAGATGTGTGAGTTTGTAGGTTAGTTGACCTCTGTATTTACAAATTGCCCTTTAATGTGTGGAGAGTGTTTGCAAAAGTGTGATAACATTGATCTAGTGTGAACGGGTGATCGATGTGCTGCGTGTATTCCGTGGGCCGAGGGGCCTGGTTCCATGCTGTATCTCTAAACTAAACATTGCTCCTCTCGGCATTGACAATGATTTTGGATACCTTTTTGTTCATCAGATTTAGAGCTACAAACCTTGAAAATGTGCAAGATTGATCTTCATGCGATATCTAAATTTACCATTTCATCAGAGCTTTCCAATGAGTTAGAAGTTTAAAGAAGATGCCACCAGAAGCAAGATTATTTGCTAAGTGTAGAATGGTTTAAGGTTAGGTGCTTACAGTCTGCCTTGGGTTGATAACTTGCACATGTCCTCTTTCTTTGTCCTTGGGGTCTATGTGGTCGTCTGGAATATAGTAGTGGAAAATAAAAATCACGAACGTTTAAACAAATGCACGTACACCAGAGAGAAAAACAATGAGCATGTAAGTTGTGAGCAGGTTTTAACTATGAGATAGTTTTAGACAATTAAATGAAAAAGTTATTTATTACAAAATATTCATTTAATGGTATAATAATTTATGTAAATGAATTGCAGAATAAGTGATGAAAAGAAAGGACCATTTATTGCGCTAGGCCATAATTAGAACAAATGTGTTTGCTTAGTGGTAGGCTGTTATTGATACAAGGAGCAGGCTTGCTCCACTTTATGAAATAACTCGATCAATTCTCCTTAAGAACAAATTTGAGTTCCTAAGTGAAAATGTGATGAGGGTAGATGTATTCCTGTGGTTTCCTAGGACCACAGCAGAACTTCTGCCAACTCCATGTATGTGGCTCGACCCAGTTTCAAATTGAGTTTCAGGTGGTTGTAGAGTAGCATTGTTACAATATTTTGAGATTTAAAAAATCTTGCAATTTATCCCTTCAGATAAAGCATAAAGAGAAGTTTAATTTGACACCTAATTCACTTTCACATCTTCAGTATTAAAAAGGTTATGGCCATTTTCATACTCGGAAATTAGCATCTTGTTCCCTATTGCTTTTCCATTGACTTAACACAAAAGCTGAGATCGAGGACAGTCAAAAGCCCATAACTTACTTAAAAATTAAGAGAACTGAATGAAATGTTCAGTTGTTATAGATTGAAGCATTCTGAAACAAATATAAAATGTCTTGGATTACCTGAAAGTAAAGCACATAATTAGTTAATTACCTAATTGTAGCTAATTACAAAATTGACAGTTGTGACGGAAATAATAATAAACACTTTGAAAATTCAAAAATGTGATATTCTCAACTTTATTCTCAACAGAACTTTAATATTATTGTATAATATGCTATAAGTCCATAACAGATAGGTAAATAAATTACAATTTCTAGCAATAGACCAGGTCTTTATGGAGAAGATCAGTTGCTAGCTGGTACATTGGCATATCATAATCAGTAGGATCATCATACTCCTCAGCTTGTAACCAATAAACAACTCTGTACACCTTGTTTTTCCTCAACTTTTCAATTTTGGCATTGTAAACTACACGTTTTTGCTCTTCAAACCACGCATGCCATGCCTTTCTGCCCACTACTTTCCCATTAAGAATGTCCTGTAGATTCAATTTCTTAAGAAAAAGATATTTTTTTTAATAGTCTAAGGATCCAAATAACAAGCTAATCCCATTCACACAGGAATTCACAATATAACATAATTTTTAAATCTCACTGTCATGAATTTATATGCTAGGTGGAAGGAATTTAATGTTTAATTCCCATAAATTAATCCAGAAACATCCTCTCAAAATATAATCAAAATTATTGTTTTTTGCACAATACATGTGACTCAAACTGTTGTGAATATTTAGTTTAAAAATAATGATCATGGAGAGAGAATAACACAAAATATAGACCATTTAGATGGCTTATGACATGATTGTCCAAAAAAAAGTGCATTTAAATCATCTTGCTTCTGGAATGCGATCGATTGGAACGTTGCATTTGCGATGAATTTGAACTCCATATCGGCAGGAAAAACACTGCCGGTTCGTGTGGGGCCCAAATAACATTTTTGCAACGTAAAATTAGATTAAAGCCATCCGAAGAAGCAAGATTTTATGTAAAATATACAACTTACCCTTTGTTTTGTCCCGTTCTTGCGACCCGTCACGTTGTAGGCGTTGAGGGCGTTAGAAGTCGCTTTTTATTTTAAGCCAAATATTAAATTGTCCAGCGAATTTTTTTTTTTAAATAGCGCGAAACGAAGGTCCGATCGATTTTTCATCAGCAGACAATTTATACAAAAAACAAACTTGTTTAAAACATAGTAAGTGAGATCTGCAGACAATAGGGGAGAAGATGGGCATATTATTATTTAAGAGGTGTACTATTATACATTTCAAGATTACATTACCTCTCAATTTGAAGTAAATGAAACAAGGCCATTTTAACCTAATGTGTGCTTATTATAGTGGTAAATACAACAAACATGACAATTTAACTTATAATTCATTGCAGAAGTGGCTTCAGTGTTTTTTGTAAGATTTTATAAAATGGCTATGGTTATTCGTTAAATTAGGCGGTATAACTGGTGACTTGGAAGGCAAGTCAGCAGTCCAATTTGTGAGTAACTTTAAACTAAGCATTGAGACCACCACCAGAAATTAGTGGAAAACAAATAGAACTGCAGGAGCTGGAATCTGAAACAAAAAACAGGAAATTTTGGAAGAACTCAACAAATCAAGCAGCATTTGTGGAAAGAGAAATCAGTTAATGTTTCAGGTCAAAAACCCCTCATCAGAACTAAAATGTAACGATTGGTATGCCTGAATACTGTCCGCCACATGTGCCACATTAAAAACGAGCTCCTCAAATCAGTCCTGGTTGTGATAACGATCACAAGATTTTCTGATTCAGTGATCCTCAGACTTTTTTAGGCTGGGCTGCATGTAAGACAAACATATAACTTCTCACACCACCACTGAAATTTTAATTTTCAAAAGACTGTCTTTGGTTACTTTTTCCTTTATGGCACACCTATTGTTTTCAATTTTCTCTTATATTTCCCTATTTCTTTCTCCGCTTCTAGATCTCCACATCTTACTCTTACCTCTCTCACTGCTATCAGATAATCTTCTCCAGACTAGCATGTTGTTTTTCCATCTTTTGTTTTTGTTTCAGATATCTCCACTCAAACACTTTCCTCTGTTCTTCTTTCTTTCATTTCCTCACTCTGTTGTGTCTGTTTATTCACTCTCCTCTCTTTGATACTTCTCATCTTCTCACTTCTCCTATCTTTCCCCTCTTGCCTTATTCTTTCTTGGCTTACAAGCAGACTGTCCTCTCTACTTTCTGCATAATACAGCCGTATCAGGGAAGCATAAGAGGGAAGAGGAGGTTAGCAGTATGTGTACATCAGACAGCTAGGAAGCAGGACTTTAATAAAGCTCGGCTTCAAAAAGATTCGTGTGCATGTTAGTTCATGTTAATTTTGGATAATTATATAAGCCATGTTGGTATAAACCTGGAGAAATCTATATGCAATAAAGCTTTCCAATGTCTTGTCCTATTGTTATCTTTGAAAATAATTGCAACATATTTTAAACAATATGTAACCTTTAACAATCTCAAGTGCTGGCAATGGGTGGGTACCTGGTGTGTTCCTGCACATAAAGTGCCTTAGAACGGGCTTTGCCCTGGGTTGCCCCAAGCCAGTAGCTGATCACTACCTGCACCCTAACAACCAAATCCACAGCTGGATGCCAGTGTTCTACCTGACCCCCTGCCAATGTTTATCAAAAATAAATAAATGGTTGTTCTGAGAGATCTTTGAAATTACCATGACGCGAAGGGCAAGTCGATCATGGGGATACAGGATAGTTTCCATCTCTCCCTAGCAGGGTGAAATCATGGAGGGCAGCACAGTGGCACAGCGGTAGAGTTGCTGCCTTACAGCGCCAGAGACCCGGGTTCGATCCTGACTACGGGAGGCTTGTCTGTACGGAGTTTGTAGGTTCTCCCCGTGACCTGTGTGGGTTTTCTCCAAGATCTTCGGTTTCTTCCCACGCTCCAAAGGCATACCAGTTTGTAGGTTAATTGGCTTGGTGTATGTGTAAATTGTCCCTAGTGTGTATAGGGGAGTCTTAATGTGCGGGGATTGCTGGTCAGTTCGGACTCGGTGGGCCGAAGGGCCTGTTTCCGCGCTGTATCTCTACGCTAAACATTGCACTGATGCCAGTAAAAGCAACAAAGAACCTCCTGCAGAAAATGGGGCATTTGAGTAGTCATCAGAATTGGCAAGAGGATGAAGGGATCGACTCTTATTAAATGCCAGTCAATACTGTTTGGAAAGAGACAATACTGATTGATAAAACTTCATAATGGAGCAAACACACTGACTGAAAAAGGGATATTTGTTTGCTGATATACTTGGGAATTTGGATGCTGCTCCTTTATATTTAGGTACCTGCCTGCAGTTTCTTAATTTTAGATGGCCTGAGATATATCTGCATATTATCCGAGCATCCTGCTGATCAACTACTAAATCCAAGAATGTCCTGCGGTCTGGCATTCCCATTGGAAGATGTGACTGAACGGGTCCAAGATATCTTGAAATGGGAGGGAGAGGAGCCAGAGGTCATGGTACATATAGGTACCAATGACATAGGTAGAAAAAGAGAGGAGGTCCTGAAAGGTTAATTTAGGGAGTTAGGAAGAGTGTTAAGGAGAAGGACAGCAAAGGTAACAATCTCAGGATTACTGCCTGTGCCACGCAACAGTGAGAGTAGGTATGGAGCAAGGTGGAGGATAAATACGTGGCTAAAGGACTGGTGCAGAGCGCAGAGATTCAAGATTCTGGATCATTGGGACCTCTTTTGGGGAAGGTGTGACCTGTACAAAAAGGACGGGTTGCACTTGAACCTGAGGGGAACCAATATCCTGGCGGGGAGATTTGCAAAGGCTACTGGGGAGACTTTAAACTAGATCGGTTGGGGGGAGGGACTCAAATAGAGAAGGCAAGTAGTCCGTTTGTGAGGCAGGAGGCAGAGAAGAGAAGCAGTCAGACGCAACATGTAGGGAGGAAAGAAGAAAAAAATAACAAACGGAGAATAAGAAGTGGAGGGTTTCTTAAATGTGTGAGCAGAGAGATAGAAGGGTGTAAAATGAGGATAGGATCAATAGGCAGCAAGGTGAAAAGTGGCAGGCAGACAAATCCAGGGCAAAAATCTAAAAGGGCCACTTTTCAACATAATTGTAAAAGGGCCAAGAGTGTTGTAAAAACAAGCCGGAAGGATTTGTGTCTCAATGCGAGGAGCATTCATAATAAGGTGGATGAGTTGAATGTGCAGATAGCTATTTATAATTATGATATAGTTGGGATCACGGAGACATGTCTCCAGGGTGACCAAAGCTGGGAGCTGAACATCCAGGGATATTCAATATTCAGGAGAGATAGACAGAGAGGAAAAGGAGGTGGGGTAGCGTTGCTGGTTAGAGAGGAGATTAACGCAATAGAAAGGAATGACATTAGCTTGGAGGATGTGGAATCGATATGGGTGGAGCTGCGAAACACTAAGGGGGAGAAAACGCTACTGGGGGTTGTGTACAGGCCACCTAACAGTAGTAGTGGAGTTGGGGATGGCATCAAACAGGAAATTAGAAATGTGTGCAACGAAGGTAAAATCGTTATAATGGGTGACTTCTATCTACATATAGATTGGGTGAATCAAGTTGGCAGGGGTGCTGAGGAAGAGGATTTCTTGGAATGTATACGGGATAGTTTTCTAAACCAACATTTAGAGGAACCAACGAGAGAGCAGGCTATTCTAGACTCTATATTGAGTAATGAGGAAGGGTTAGTTAGCAGCCTTGTTGTTACGTGGTACGGGGTACGTGGCCCCTTGGGCAAGAGTGTCCGTAATATGGTTGAGTTCTTCATTAGGATGGAGAGTGACATTCTTAATTCAGAAACACGGGTCCTGAACTTAAAGATAGGTAACTTTGAGGGTATGAGACGTGAATTGGCCAAGATGGACTGGCAATTGATTCTTGAAGGGTTGACGGTGGATATGCAATGGAAGGCATTTAAAGACTGCATGGATGAACTACAGGGATAGTATCAAAGCAAAAGATGAAGCGTACAAATTAACCAGAAAAAGCAGCCTACCAGGGGACTGGGAGAAATTCAGAGACCAACAGAGGAGGACAAAGGGCTTAATTAGGAAAGGGAAAATGGAGTATGAAAGAAAACTGGCAGGAAACATAAAAACTGACTGCAAAAGTTTTTATCGATATGTGAAGCGCAAAAGATTAGTTAAAACAAATGTAGGTCCCTTACAGTCAGAAACAGGTGAATTGATCATGGGGAACAAGGACATGGCAGACCAATTGAATAGCTACTTTGGTTCTGTCTTCACTAAGGAAGACATAAATAATTTGCAGGAAATAGCAGGGGATCGCGGGTCAAATGAGATGGAGGAACTGAGTGAAATCCAGGTTAGCCGGAAAGTGGTGTTAGGTAAATTGAATGGATTAAAGGCCGATAAATCTCCAGGGTCAGATAGGCTGCATCCCAGGGTACTTAAGGAAGTAGCCCCAGAAATAGCTGATGCCTTAGTGATAATTTTTCAAAACTCTTTAGATTCTGGAGTAGTTCCTGAGGAGTGGAGGGTAGCTAATGTAACCCCACTTTTTTAAAAGGGAGGGAGAGAGAAATAGGGGAATTACAGACCAGTTAGTCTAACATCGGTAGTGGGGAAACTGCTAGAGTCAGTTATTAAAGATGGGATAGCAGCGCATTTGGAAAGTGGTGAAATCATTGGACAAAGTCAGCATGGATTTACGAAAGGTAAATCATGTCTGACGAATCTTATTGAATTTTTTGAGGATGTAACTAGTAGAGTGGATAAGGGAGAAGCAGTGGATATGTTATATCTGGACTTTCAGAAGGCTATTGGTGGTTCAGTATTGATGTGGATAGAGAACTGGCTGGCGAGGAAGCAAAGTAGGAGTGAACGGGTCCTTTTCAGGGTGGCAGGCAGTGACTAGTGGGGTGCCCCAAGTCTCAGTGCTGGGACCCCAGCTATTTACAATATACATTAATGATTTGGACGAGGGAATTAAAATGCAACATCTCGAAGTTTGCGGATGACACGAAGTGGGGGCAGTGTTAGCTGTGAGGAGGATGCTAGGAGGCTGCAGGATGACTTGGATAGACTGGGTGAGTGGGCAAATGCATGGCAGATGCAGTATAATGTGGATAAATGTGAGGTTATCCACTTTGGTGGCAAAAACAGGAAAGTGGACTATTATTTGAATGGTGACCGATTAGGAAAAGGGGAGATGCAACGAGACCTGAGTGTCATGGTACACCAGTCATTGAAAGTAGGCACGCAGGTGCAGCAGGCTGTGAAGAAAGCGAATGGTATGTTGGCATTCATAGCAAAAGGATTTGAGTACAAGAGCAGGGAGGTTCTACTGCAGTCGTTCAGGGTCTTGGTGAGGCCACACCTGGAGAATTGCGTACAGTTTTGGTCTCCTAATCTGAGGAAAGACATTCTTGCCATAGAGGGAGTACAGAGAAGGTTCACCAGACTGATTCCTGGGATGGCACGACTTCCATATGAAGAAAGACTGGATAGACTCGGCTTGTACTCGCAGGAATTTAGAAGATTGAGGGGTGATCTCATAGAGACTTACAAAATTCTTAAGGGTTTGGACAGGCTAGATGCAGGAAGATTGTTCCCGATGTTGGGGAAGTCCAGGACAAGGGGTCACAGTTTAAGGATAAGGGGGAAGTCTTTTAGGACCGAGATGAGAAAATCGTTTTGCACACAGAGAGTGGTGAATCTGTTGAATTCTGTGCCTCAGAAGGTAGTTGAGGCCAGTTCGTTGGCCATATTTAAGAGGGAGTTGGATGTGGCCCTTGTGGCTGAAGGGATCAGGGGGTATGGAGAGAAGGCAAGTACAGGATACTGAGTTGGATGATCAGCCATGATCATATTGAATGGCAGTGCAGGCTCGAAGGGCCGAATGGCCTGCTCCTGCACCTAATTTCTATGTTTCTATGTTTCTAAGAACATACTGAGAATGTTGTGGTCTCCAAACTTATGCTGAAATAAATGGAGGAATCGTCTGCATCAGCATCAGGAACTTTAAACATTACATTACAAATGCTGGATTTCTAGCCAAGAAATAACAAGGCCACAAAGGAAAAAAGCTAAATGCCAACCGTTGAGGACAATACGGTATTAATAAACAATGATTGATAACCCCCAATAATATCATAAACCAAACTCACTACTAAAATTATCAATTTGAAATCAGCAGTCTGATCTATCAATAGCAAAGTATTAATTCCTTCTCTCCAGAGGTGCTGCCTGTCCCGTTGAGTTACTCCAGCTTTTTGTGTCTATCTTCAGTATTAATTAAGTCTCATTTAGTCAATATATTATATATTATATTACACTATATTATAGACACAATTAGTAGACTATTATTGGTATTATTGCATTATCATTGTTTGTTTTTTGTGTGCGCTCATGTCTGTATATATATGAGCGTGTGTATATCTGTATATATATATATATAATATGTGTGTGTGTGTGTGTGTGTGTTTATATATATGTATATGTGAGGATGTGTAAATATAACTTTTTTCTCATTTATTATATATATTGTATAATATTGTATAATATTATATTGTATAATCTTTACATATTCTGTTGTGCTGCTGAAAGTAAGATTGTCATTGTTCTATCTGGGACATATGACAATAAAACACTCTTGACTCTCGACTCACCTCAACTCACAAATTCCTTGATAATCGAAGATGATGTAATTTTAAATGTGTAGGAAGGAACTGCAGATGCTGATTTAAACCAAGGAGGGACACAAAATGCTGAAGTAACAGCCTCAGTCTGAAGAAGGGTTTCAACCCGAAACGTCACCCATTCCTCTCCAGAGATGCTGCTTGTCCCGCTTGTAATTCTAAATGTCTTATTGACCCAATGGCATGTTTTTTTTTTCTCTCTTCCAGCCTGTCTTCCTGTTCTTTCGAATAGCTGCAGGGGCAGGTAAACCTAATAGAAATATGCCCAACTGTTGTGTGGTGCAGTGATGTGGTGGTAAATATTAATGTTTTATTTTATTTTCACTATTCATCAAATTTCCTTTTGGGCCTTAAATTACCATGCTGTTGCTATTAAATTTTGGCCATTCTTGTCTGCATATATTATTGTGCTGAATTAATTTTGTTCTTTTGCTAACGTTACAGGTAAAAAGTATCAACGAAATGAGAAAATCTTTCGAGAAACTACCCTCTAGTCTGCCTGCAGCAAACAAATGAAAGTGGACAAGCAGGGAAATCAGAACACTCACAGACATCTTTGTAATTCAACCAATGTTGATATTGTATTTCTTGGGCCTTCACCTCAGACTGTTCATCATCCATTCTGCTTTGACACCTGCAGTCTGTTCAAGACGACCACACATACCTCACCATTTCGTACATTCCTGTGACACTTGAATTAAATGTGGGACAATTTTAAAATGTGTCACAGATTTGTTGCCAAACGCTAAAGTAGAATTTACTACACCTTTTAAATATCTCACATTTATAATGTTTAGCAGAAAACATTGTCCGTCTTTTAACAAAAGAAGCGGTTTCCTTATGTATAAAATGTATGAAGTGCAATGCGAAAATTGTATATCTATATTGTACTAGAGAGGTTTTTGTACATTCGATTGTATAGGTAGTGGAATTCCTTTCAGTAATGGTTTTATCGAGATTTCTCTCACCATTTCATGTCTGTGTTAGGCTAGTTAGGTATTTTTTTGTTTTGATGATCCCTTATTCTACATATTGCCATATTATCTTGTTTTGAATCACAGTTTAGCTGCTCTTCAGGTTTACATCCACTTATAAAAGAAAACCAACATAACATCCTTCCAACTGCCCCATGCATAAGTCATTTTGTAAAGATAGGCTGCTTGTCATCTGATACACCAACTATTAGTTATTGATAACAAATCCAATATGTCCATGTCCATTAGCCAATATCAATCCATAAGTTCTCGACCAAATTATACTTTAGATAACAGACTATGCCATTGTTGATAAAGTAATCTGATTTCCTATAACAGCCACACAAAAATAGCAGCCAGTCTGTGTTGTTCTACTATTCTAATTTATTCCAAAATAATGCCAAGTTTTTTGTGAAATTTCGTAGGATGGGAATCATGAGACTTTTTGTAAACTATTTCTGTCTATTTTTGTTACTGCATACGGTGGACTATCTATTGCCAGTGTTTAGATGGGAATCTTTCCTTCTGCTACTAGCTTGCTACATGTGCTTCAATGGATTGTATATAAGCCCCTTGAAACCTAAATTTGCAAAATTCGTAATCTACCGCCAATATTTAATCTCCAGCGCTAATATTGCAAGTTTTACACGCTGCTTTCTTTACAGCATTAAAAGATGATTAGGTCCGGAGATGGGAAACACAGCCAATGGCGAACTGTTCCTTCTATCGATTTAATTTAGTACACTACAAAGTTCACAAGCTACTTGATAGCAGTGGATTGATGCGTGTTTTCGTATAAATCACTACGATTGGAAATGATTTTGTGTCTGCCGGCAAAATTAATGCGCCCGTGACCATGAGATCATTCTCGTTTGTGGACAAAGTGTAAACAAAAAACAGTGTGCAGACAAGCTGTACCAAGGTGCCCATGTATCGATAGCCACCCAACTGTAAACTATTTTATTACATCAAAGATTCAACATGTGACGTTTATGGGCTATAGAAATAAATTTCTTTGTTTCTCAAACAATTCCTCGGCACAACTCGTCTTTTCTGTTTCGGCTCTTCTTTCAAATGAAATGGACCATCTTATCGCGATCCCATTGTTACGTTTCCAAAATGTGTTTTCTCTTTTTTTTGTTGTGGCTCGGCGCTCTTCCCCCTCCCAAAGGCCGAGAGTGGACGGCAAAAAAGTGGATGTCAAATCTAGTAGGCGGCACTCAGTCCATGGATGGGGAGGGGGGGGGAGAGAGACTGAGAGTCTCCATCTTTCCCTCCCTCTCTCTCTCTCTCTCTCACACACACACACACACACACAAAAGTGATGTGCAAACTCCAAGAGACAGACAGAGAGAACGACCCAGTATCAGGCAAAGAATGGGACAGCATTAAATAGCTAGTTATTTTGGAGAATATGACCGAGTTTACGATTATTAAAAATGGATTGTTACCCTCCAGCAATATTTCACAGGAGAATTGTCTTGAACTTCAACGGCTAGTTTGATGTTGCACAGCATACACAGGAATTTGGAGAAATGAAAAGCTCAGACAAGTTACGCATTCCATCATCAAAGGGGCATTGTCAGATATAGATTTAGTTGATATCACATTATTAATGAGACGATCGTTGTGTTAGTGCGCTTGAAGTTGTGCGTTTATTATAGGCGGGCCGTGCCAAATGAGTCTGTGTCATCTGATATGATCCTAATCCGGGGAGTTGCTAACACTTTGTACAGGGCAAAGGAGTCTTAACACGGAAAACTTGATTTCATGAAATTCGGCGTTGAATTCATCCGTTATTGACTATCCAATTAACGTTTTATTTTAAATTTAACATCCAATTTCGAAGTTTTTTTTTAATAAATGGAAACTTAAATTCGGTTTGAATTTTGATATAAAATCACTCAAAAGTCGCAGTTAGATCGATAATTGATTGCGTCTCAATTGAGGAAAACGCAAGATTTTTGGAGCAACTGAAAATATAAGATAATGTAATTATGACAGGCAAAACATTTTTAAATGATGCAGCACCTTATAGCATTGAAAGTTAGGTCCAATAACTGGGTTAAAAGTGGTCGATAGTATTCAAAAATCTCTGATCCCTTGTGTTATTGATTCGTTTCCCTTTAAATATTCACATCCTTCTTACATTCTACAGACGTTCGCGCCAATTATTTTGTATTTTAAGCAATTTGTATAATTTTCATTTTGTTTCTAATCTCGGCGAAAGGCAAATTTCCTGTTCTCAAGTTTAAACTTTGCATAATATCACACCCTTAACAATTGCAACAAAGGTAAAAACTGTTCCTATGTTTCATGTTTCCCGTTTTAGAGAACGTTTTTGTCATTACTGATATGCGGCGAAACGCAAATACACACCTTCCGAGTTCCATTTATTTTTAAACGTTTTTCCCCTCTCATTCCTGTTTCCCCTTCTCTATAATGCGCAACATAAGGATCAATATGACCAATCAATCAGACCTAACTTTTACCATGTCACCTGGCCACCTCACTGGGAAACTGGCCTATTTTCCGATATGACCCACCCCTTCGAGAATCCAAGTGTTTTCGCTGTAGGTTTAATGAACGAGCTATTAAAATATCCAAACTCACAGTAGCAGGTGATGCTTCCATTTGTTCATATACATACACACATATATATATTTAGACAGATGGATCTTAAAAGGAACCTTATCCCTGTGTACAAAGCCACTTTCAGAACTAATTGCTGGTCTCCATTAGAAAAAAAAAATCACTGCCCACAAAACTTCGATCAGATCCACGGCAAATTCTTCAAATGAATACTTTCGAAATAGTTAAACGAAAGGCAACATTTGTGGCTATCAGTCGTTAATTTTAATACATATTCGAAAAGTTGATTTTAGTTGTTTCAATATATTTGAATATTTCGATGATTTTTTTAAAAGAAATTGTTTTGAGCAAATCTATTCCAAAAGGACCTGAGACACAGGTTTGACCGTCAGCGGCCGTGAATGGAATTGTCTGCCTCAGCTTTGATTTGTCAAACTTCCTGAAAGATCCGAATTTCGGATCTTCCGCCATAACTACCGGCGAGTCTCGAAATTAAGCAGACAACTACTGTTGCAAACACAGCGTGGTTTTGGGGTGCGGCGGGCCGATTGTTCCTCTCACCCATTAGCAGACTTTGAGTAGAACAATCAGAAGCCGAGCCCGCTCCCATACACCACACGCTTTACATTCCTTCCATAAATCAATTTTTTTTTTAAGCAAAAAAATAAACTCACAAGTGCTTATTTTCGATCAACTTAATTATGGAATGATCTTGGAGTTTATCAGCTGCGAAGTAACCCATCGGACGTACATAAACAACATGCAGTAGTAATATATATAACATGCCCATTCAAACATAAAAGGCGCAAAAGCAATCAATATCGTGACTCTATTCTTAGAAGTACAACAATATTATAAACTAGAGTTTAGCGTAACTAATAATTAATTTGCAACCTGCCAGCGTCAAGAACATTGTTTTTTTTACTAATCTGACGGGGTTAACTGAAAATGTAGGTGTTTTAGCGGGTACGATATATCCAGGCATAGTGGATCCCATCGCCGTATTGCAAATGACTCCATCCTAAATATTTCCGATGCTTAGACCTGTTGATCACTTTCCTCCGAGTCCGGTTATAGACATAACAATCGCCTTGTTCATCCTTGTGTGCTCAGCGGGGGTTCCATAAAATTAAACTTGTGTTTGAAATTGATTTCAAAGGGGGTCATTTCGTTTAAGTGTATTGCGAAGAAATAATGGATTTGTGACTATGAATTTACACGTGTTCCAAACTTCAATAGTATTTCCGTTATCATTTTACCCTGGACCCGAAATTTAACGGATTTGGTTAGGTTAATCAGCGACTGTAATACGACTGTAATTCACAGATAGCCGACAATAAGTGTTTCTAACCAAATACAATTTGGCCTTTTGCAGAAGGGATCCGTCACGTTCAGTAGACAAAACCAGCCGGATTCTGACGACTAGATTTCATATTGTTAAATAATTTATTGGTAATACAAAGTTTTTTTCCAACTCTCGTGGACGCAATAATATTTCCTTCAATTCGTCTTCAACAGAATATTCAGAGGTTGTTTTAGGATTTAATGGCAAACTCAGCAACGCCTCCGAAGGAATTCGCCATCACTGGCGAAATCAAAATATTAACCTTTGAATGTAAATACACAAAAAACTTTACATTTAATTTTTTTACAACATAAGCGTGCATCATAATATGTACAGCTACAGTTTTAACCTGTAATTCATACAAAACCATGAGTTCTGATAGTTATTCCTTAACACTGAAAATCCTAAGAAAAAAGGATGGGGACAAAGGAGAATGAAGGGGAAGAAAAAATCCAAACTTCTCCTTCCAAACGTTTTGTCGTCTGCGTCAGGTTCAGTCCGTTACTGATATAATCAAGCTGCAAGATAATTCCATAACTTATTCTGTAAAAAATATATACATCTCACATACATTATGCTGTACAACACAGATCACTTATTTCTTGTGGAACATCGATTTATTTTAAACGTGTTTTTATACCCTGGTTAATTCAGCCTTTGAAGCTCTTCAAATAATATTTTCTCTCTTATTTTTGCTTTAAAGTTTGTCACAAAATCTCTGGGCTGTTGCTGTGTGGGTCCAGGATGGCCAGAGAGCTGGCGGTTTTGTGCTTTTTCAGTAACCGTGTGATTTTCTCGTCGTCTGAATTGGGATCCAGGGGTCTATTGTACTCGTCCTCGTCCTCCTCGTTTTCCGACGTTTCTTTCAGTTTTTCAGTCTCTGAATCGTGCTTCTTTTTGGCCGTGGCCATCTCGGCAGCATGTTTCTTCCTCCACTTGGTACGTCTGTTCTGAAACCACACCTGTTGCAAAAACAAAAACGGAACCAAAATAAATGTCGTGCCTGGGGCTGCCATTGTTCGCGTCCTACCATTATGAGAAGTTATTCTTTTTTTTTTAAACCCGCAGAAACAATTGACAATTAAACCTCAAGATAATTTAACTATTTTCTTAAAAATTAGGAATGGATGGTGGGAGGAGCTGAGAGTTTCCCATTTGCCTAATAACTCTCAAAGTCTAGAAACTAAGTTAAACAAGGCAATGGCGTCTAACGATGAAATGTGAACTGTTTGATGTATCAGCCCACACTTCAACAACATAACCATTTACACTGAAACTACTGTTCTTCGTGGGGAGTCCCGCAGAACAACGCCGGCATCAGATTTCAGGTTAATATTTCTGACGCTCAGCATGAAAACAATCGGTTTCGACAACGGCTGAAAACGCGTTCCTGCAACTCCGAGAGGGGTTTGCCGCCAATTAAAAGTTTTAGCGTATGGCCCATATTCTCAATAGTTTTCTACAATATACATTTCTCATGTCTGCATAAGCAAAGCCATGTTATTACAGTATTTAAGTCTTTACAGCGGTTTCCATTCGCCCGAATGTCAAAGAAGTATTTTTTTGTTTACAACCCGGCCTAGTAAAAGTATCTGGGTTATTTTTGTTCAACTCCGGCCACGTAAATTTACAACTCCAATTTGGTCATACGCAACATTTGAACGTCCAGTAAGACTTTTATAACAAACATTTAATAAAGAAAACTGCGGCCTGCTTGTTTTATAACTGGTATGTCCCTTGAATTTATTTACAGTGGTGAAGATGGCAAATATGTTACCTTGACTTGACTCTCCGTCATTCCTAGAGAATAAGCTAATCGGGCTCTTTCTGGGCCAGCTAAATATTTCGTCTGTTCAAACGTTTTTTCCAAGGCAAAAATCTGTTGACCTGAAAATGTTGGCCTAGAATGCTTCTTCTTTCCGTCCTTGTCCAGAATTAAACTACCTTGCGCTGCGGGGACAAAAGATAAAGAAAAACAAAAAACTTAAAACAACGAAATACAGTATAGCACATGCATAAGAAGGCAGAGAGAACACGCGAGTTCACTTAAACTAGTTGGCCTTGTCTTTAAAGTTAACAACACACCCCCGAGGAAACAGAAGCGGGAGCAGACAGCTGATTATCACTCGGTTTTGTTCTATTTTTAAAAAACAAATTTGAGCCATTTGCTTCTTAGTATTATTTGCACTCGCTTTAGACAAGTGACCGTCAGGCCGTATTGATTAACGAGCCAAGTCTCATCAGTTGAATCAATGTTTATCACCGGTTTAAGTGTTTACGACATGGCAGCTTTATTTCGGGCAAAGTTTTGAAATGTTTCGCTGAAAACATTTCTGCAAAAGCGACAACAACAAAAAAATTCAGACCGTGTTTTCGCGAGAGGAATCACACGGCAGTTCAGGAGCGCAAACTCCTGTGTGTAATTATGTTAGTATTTATGTTTTAATTTATTAAAAAAAAGAATAAATGTGCAGTTCGCGGTACGTACTTGGACAGGCCAGCCTGGGGTCTCTCCACGGGGACCCCTGGATCATCCCCGGCCAGAAGATGGGGGGTCTTCCCGGCAATTCAGCAAGGGGCTTGGGGTACCTGGAGACGGCAGCTGCTGTGGGGTTAAAATACATCCCCGCCGTGGTGGCCAGCCCGCTTAGTCGCGGAAGTCCAGAGAGCAGACAGCCAGCTGGGCGGCCTAGAATGTCGCTAATTCCGTGCGGCGTCCCCAGTGGAATCTGTGCACTCAAACTCGCCAGAGTCGGGGCTTTGAAGCTCGAGGGATTCTGCAAAGAGTAGGGAAATATAGACGTCTTCATTTCAGTCATATTATGAAGCGCAGCTAGCGGCGTACTGTTCAGGACGAATGCACTCTGGCGATTATCCATCTGCCCGACGGCTAACATTTGATCAGAACATAGATTTGACAGAACCCACCGGTAAATGCTGCGTGATCTCTCGGATCGTGTTTGCTCTTGATTATTTTGTTAAAATCTGGGTTGGCGATAAGTGTGCCCCTAATGGCAAGTGTTATAATTTTTTTTTTTCGTTCCAGCGGAGTGTATCCAGAGAAATGTCCAAGAAGTCTGGCTGCTCAAACCTCTCTCTTCTCTTGCCTGCGCGCTTTCCCGGGTTTAGGGTGAAATTGACTCGATTCGATCGCTAGGGCGCCGGAGATGCGCTGATAAACCACGGCGGCACCTGCCACTCTGCCGTCCCCATTGGTCAACGGCGCTCACTGTTTCCATGCGATTGGGTGGACGCCCGCGATTCCTACTCCTTCCTGGCTCGCTGGAGGTGCGTCACTTTGGGATTGGGAGCAACCGCTTCCAGTCCAAGACCGAAACACGAATCCAAATCACAGGCAACACTTTGGTTTCAGTTTGAGGTTTATTTCACATTTGCTTAAAGGAACAAAATGATATCTCTCTCAATCTCTCTCTCTCTTTATATGTGTGTGTGTGTATGTGTTTATATATATATATATATATATATATATATATGCGCACACACACACCCTGTGTGTGTATGTGTGTATTTGAAAGAACTGCAGATGCTGGTTTACACCGAAAACACAATTCCTTCTGTCCAGAGAAGACGCCTGACCCGCTGAGTTACCCCAGCATTTTGTGTCTACCTTATATGTATATGTGTATATGTGTATATGTGTATATGTATGTGTGTATATGTATATGTGTATATGTATGTATGTATATAAGTGTATAGATACACACTGAACCTTTTTTCTCGTTAATGATAGTTTACAGTGCACTATGTTTACATATTCTGTTGAGCTGCTGCAAGTTATAATGTCATTGTTCTGTCTGGGACATATGACAATAAAACACTCTTGCCTCTCCCTCTCTCTCAGGAACAACATTTTACCCCTTTCATTTTCTAAAAGTCGGCGTAAATTTGTTTTTTAAAAGAACCGGCCTGGAGTTTCTGGTCTATTCGATTTTGACAAGTATCTACTAAAATCGAACCCATTTAATTGCAGAAAGAGGAGCCTGCCACCCGCGTTATTATTAATTGCCGTGCCATTTAACATATCTTACTCGTCTGTAATCCTAAAGGAAATGATCAACCACAAGAATGAAAGACCCATTGAAACAGATGTAATCGCTGCAATGAACTGTTTCGCTATCTTCCAGCGGCGGGATTTCCATTTCAAATTAGAATTCTCAAGTAATATTTAAGGGATTGTAAGAATGATCCAAAATGTCTCACTTGTTTAATTTTTGCAAGTTTAAAATTAATAGTTAAGCACATGCATTTAATTTTCTATAACAAAACGTGCTATTTAATGTGCGGAAAAAAAGTTAATATCCCAAGAAGGGATCCCGGAAGTGTTTTTTTCCCCCAGTTAAACGTAATCGGCTTCACTTGTATTATTTGAGTGTTTCTGGTGTACAAATATGCCGCGGCATTGTTTGCCATTATCAATTACCCACAACAGCGAAGGATCTGCTTGTTGCTGAAACGGAAATCATAAAGCCTCCTTTATTTCGGAGGGTCTGATATTAAACGAACTAATTTGGAACAGATGTTTCACTCGTTATCAGGGGGGAAAGACTCATTGTACATGACAGCTTACAATGTGAGTGAAATACAATGCAATTCTCTGATGCTCCGTTAAAATGCCTGTCATTCCGCTCACTCGCCTTTCCTTCCATTCACAGCCATATTTATTATTCGGAAATCCATAATTAGTACAGGTTTTAACAAATAATTTACAAGCATTGTAAAAGAAGGTTTAATTTCTACCAACATTGTCGGATTCACTGGGACTTGTTTTCGTTTTTTTAAGGGCTTCAACGGGAGTTCAGAATTTACAAATTACCCCCTGAGCAAATGGATAAATAGTGCACAAAATGGAGCTAAGAAAGCGAAAATATATTTGGAAAATGCGTGGTCCAAATGTGTTCAATATTAAACACGTGTAAATATGAAATATCTTTAAAGATATCTGGATAATTTTCAACGTTTACGGAAAGCTCCAAACAGTACTATTGTTTTTGATATTGATCAGCGTTTTTCTCCGATCATTAATTTTGTATAATGGGTTACGATTGAACATATTCAAAGAGAGCATCAACTCTTTCTATCTGAGACGAGATGTCCCACAACTTTTATTATTACCATCTATTACATTCCATGCAATTTAAAGTTGTAATAATCAGAGGTCCCAATAATTTGTATTCCCACTTGAAAACTATACTTAAGTCATGAGGCTCTTCAATTTAACAACCAACTTTTGAGAAATCAACCATTTATAACTGTACCGTAACTGTATTAGTTGTGATTTGCAAGTTCAAGCGCGTGTTAAAATAGGCGCGAATACCCACATTGGTTCAACGCTTTATGCGAATGTGAAATGGCTTAGCTTAGCTTTATTCCAAAGATTGTAGTTTACGAAATTGAAAAGTTTTCCAATCCTGGACAATGTCTTTTAAGACAAGTGAACGCCTTGAGAATGCGCGGTGAGACATCTAGCGAGCAGAGAGGGTTTAGCAGGTAAAAAATAATAATCTCAGCTCAATGTACCAAGTCAAAGTTTTTTCAGAAATGTCACGTCATTTTAGTTGGTAAACGCGACCTTCGACAACTAAGCATTCTTTTAATACTAAACTATAAACTGCTGACAATGTTCACAAGGGGGTAAATGAGAACCATAAGTGCCGTAATGTTTCACCAGCGTTTGTGAGTTAAGTGCCATCGAGCAGGCGACTTCACCGCATCGAGCATAAAGTATTGAAACCAAAGTGACTTCATATAAAATCGAAAAGAAGGGCACAGATTAGCGTCGCTTAACGTGCACTTGATTAATAGGGACATTTTCATTTCGAGGGAGCGTTTACCCGGCGCTTATCGATTCCCAATGTGTAAGGTATTAAAATTAGGACTTAATGAATTTGCTTAATCTAAGAGACTTGACTAATGCAGAGCAACAGGATTGCACTAATTACCAACTTTATCTCCATATGTTCACGTCAGTGCCTCCTATTTCAATATTTTATTGAGAGGAGCCGTTGGCTGTTCAGTGCTTTTACACTCCACAATGACTTACATCTACTTTTATTTCTGTTTTGTTTGCATCTTCCCATTAAATCATTGCAACATATTTAAAATGACAAATTGACGATGTTTACAGTTTGGCTCCTTTTCAAATGGTGTTATTAATCCTCGGACTTCTTGCCAGATTTGGTCTCACAACAGTTTTGCATCTCCAAATGAGCAGACCCCTGGGTTTTACTAGGAAGATGTTTTTAAATATCATGCACCCCTCGTCTTTTTCAACTGGTTTCATACTCGTGCATTCGCTTCCAGCGTGACAAACGACAGTAAACTTTAATCTTCTCCAAATTATTACAATTTCTAAATCATCCGTTTTGGGATCATCTCGTCTTCTGTTTCAACACGAGCAAAGGGAATCAGAGTAAAGTTGGCATTATTCTGCAGTGGGTGAAGTTATCGTATGTTATTTTCATCATCGAATCTTTTGATCTGGACGAGGAACTCCACAACGACCGGTTTAAGAAAAAAATAGAACACCAATAATAGAGACACTAGACAAATATTGTTATGACATTAACATGTACACCTTTATTAACCTTATTGTTCAAAGCGGTCTATGAGTTTATGAGTTAACGGTGATAAATTAACTCGCCGTTCTCATGGAATTTGAAACATTTATTGTTATTTTGGATTTAATTATTTTCATGGGGAATTGATGGTTGGAGAAAACCAATTAATGTGTGTTTATTACACCGGCTGCCCTCGACAACGCCCACCTCCCAATTAAAACGAACATAGCCAGGATTCAAAGCAGAGAAACCTCTTCGATTCTTGTTGATGTGTTGGGTGAGATTAAACATACCTCGTTTTAATGATTTCGACACGGAAGTAAATGGTTGCTGTCTCTTTTAAGATCAAGTTACATACATTATGGAGGAGGCAGCGCACGCCAGGTCCGTAGATCGATGCCACCCTCATAGGTAAAGAGAGGGACAAGGTTCTCTAAATGGGCTGAGATTGAGATAGCGGCGCAGAGGTTCACTAATGGCACAGGTTGTATTTTATGTAAGGTGGACATATCGCCATCCCCATTCTTAACCAGAATATTTTGAGAACAAAATACCGACCCGAGAAAATCAGCACAGTACATCTCGTTTAAACCTCCAAGCAACGGTGCAAATTGACGGCTCAGGTTAATTATAAGAACATTAAGGCACTTCAATGAAAGACAAGGAAATCCGCAAAACATCGTGAAAGGAGGTTGTAATGGTTAAATTATTTTTTTAACTAATTTTGGCGAGATGATGTTTATTTTGGATTTAGTGACATTCAGAAGAATTATCATTTGCAGTTAGATTAATTAATCAGTTTACATTCACGTTTAAGTTGACAGTTTTGAAGTGATCTGGGTACAAGGATATCTAAGTTCCTAAATAATCATCTTAATATATTCTAAAAGCAAGGTAGAATATCAAAACATATATGAAACTGGCTGCCTGTGGTGCATGGGGTTTTGCGTGGATTTCAACTGTTTCTGTGAATTAAGGTGTAGCAATTAGCTGTACATTTGTAGTGACACGATGGTTGAGATATGAGACTCAAAACAAAGGCAGCGCAAGCAGATAATGATCGCTAATCCCTTTCCTCTTCTCTGAGGGTAAAGAATACAATGTTACGTTAGTTGATACAATTTGGGAGTCCTTCGATCTGTGTCAATGCAACCCACAAACTCATAGACCGCCACCGCCACTACCACACTGGACTGACTGCACAAACATTTCAGTGTTGCTTGTCGTTATCAGTTCTGAGAAAATTGTAAATCGAGGAGTAGCTGTTTGGGTAGTTTCGTGTTTCTGGCGTTTAGACGATTGCTTTTCAGTTTTGTTTCCTAGAACACACGTTGACTTCAGACGACGAATATATCAGTAGGAAGGAACTTAAACCGAAGATAGATTCAAAAAGCTGGAGTAAGTCAGACAGAATCTCTGGAGAAAAGGAATAGGTGACGTTTCGGGTCGAGACCCTTCCGACCGACGATTAAATATACCTGTATCTTATTTGGAAACAAATTGATATTGTCATTTATTTTATGAACAAAAAAAATATTTAAAATAATTTCAAATTGCAATTTCAAAAGAAAGCAGATATCTGCCGAAAATACTTCCTCATGGAGGCTGAACTGAAGGTTTTCGCATCTGGCGGATCATTTGGGCCGATCTAGGGGACTCGCTGCACGGCACTTACACTAATGTTAACACAATGGCCTGACAGCAACGCCAGAAAATACTTAACTCCGGGCTATTGGGGTACTTAGATTGAAAGAAATGAAGAGATGAATATGAGCCAAGCCAAATATTTAACATTGACTTATCTTTTAAAGATTTCGCCCAACGCTATTTAGGATTAACGTGAATAATTACGCAGCCTGTTGGTTCACGAGGCTCCACAATAATTCCATGCCTCCTAAACTATGTGTAAAACTCGATATGATGTTTTATTTTGTAGGAAAACTGTTTACGGTAATAATATTTTTTTGTTCTGAATAACAAATGCAGACATTTTAATTATGTGGTGATTATAGAATTAAATGTTTTTTACAAAAACAAGTGCAGTTTATTTCCCGTTATTGAAACGTGTAGGAAATCAATTGAAACGTGCATACGTTTTGATAATAATAGCAATATCGATGGTGAAATATTTAAGGGGATCAAAATTTATTGGCTTAAATTTAAAAAAAAAAACAATGTTGTCGGATATCTACAGGTGACATTTTAATACTCTGCACAATGAGAAAGTCTTAATTATTCCCAGCCATTGAAACACGCGGTGTAGTAGTAAGAATTTTAAATTACCATATTTAGTAAAGATTTGAAATGTAGGAATACATGTATCTTATTTCCTTTATTTTCTACTACCATTGAAACTGAGATGGAAAGGTTTATAAAATGTTGTAAGAAGCAGTATGTCAATTGAAATATTGCTTAATGCATTTGAGGTTCATAAGTATATACAAAAATATTTTTATTTAATTCACTATTTAATATGTATTACTGCATCAAAATAAAATCAAGTGTTTATATCAAAAACTAATTTAAACTAAAAACCCTCAGATAACTTGATTTACGCAATGTGTCAATGAATATGGGGAGCTCCTAAAACTTACATTTCCTGCAAAAATGTTGCATTTAATCAGTGCATTTGCTGCAAGTCTGCGTGTCAAAATTATATCAAAAAATCTATTATTTTACTCCATTTTCTGACTGGGCAATGTAAGATTGCAACCAGCCGCCATCCCGTATCTACTAAAAACAACCAATATTTAATTGAACCCATGATTATAGCAATTAGTCTTTGTGCCTTACATGGACATATCAACTCAAACTGTGTATCTTTATCAATGTGCTGCATGGGGTAATATGGCCAGCATTAAAAAAAGAACTACAAGGGAGGGTCATAATATCACACTTTGAACCTGGCAGTTTGGAGTCAAGATTGCGTAGTTCCTTTTCACTTTTGATGTTGATGTAGAAAATGTACACATGAAATGTCACGGATAGTGTTATGAAATGTATCAATGAGAAATAGTCTGAAGAAGGGTCTCGACCCGCAAAGTGACCCATTCCTTCTATCCAGAGAAGCTGCCCGTCCCCCTGAGTTACTCCAGCATTTTGTGTCTATCTACGGTTGAAACCAGCATCTGCAATTCCTTCCTGCACAATGAAAAAGGAAAGTTGACATGGAGGAAAATTAAATCCAGTCAATGAGTATGGGGACAGTGCACATTTTACACTTGGGGTTCACAGATACAATAGGAGGATTATAATTTACTCAAATTCAGATCGTTATTTGGGATCCACCAGCAATTCTACCACCTGTCATACCCCTCCTGTGCATTCAGCTATCTCTAATCATGGCAGCAATAATGACGAACAATGAAGTTACTCTAAATCCTGCTTGAATATCGTTTTACCTCTCTGGGTCTTATATTACTTTCAGTTGCCCAAACTGCAAAGAAGGTGTGCAATGTAATAAATACATAATAACGATTTGTTTTGGGTTATTGTTTTTCTGCATTATATATTTTGGTATTTGAATTCTGTCAGATTGAAGATTAGCTTCTCAGCCTTAGCACCTTAGACTGAAAACTTAAGATTTAAACCAACAGATCACATTTCCTAGTATTCAAATGCTCAGCAAAAGTAGTATTCACCCTGAATCTATGGACCTGAGGTTTTAATGTTTATTAGATTACAAAATCTGTGCCGTTTTAAAATAGTACTTCCTCCAAGTCACCAGAAGTATGCAGTTACAGATCTGTTAGTATATTAAAATAAAGGTGCATTTAATCCTTGTGTCAATGATCATAACATAGTTCTCACCTCATATTTAAGGGACCACTGAATGGAACTTTTCAGGAGCACATTGCTTTTATGCCAAATTATTGCAGCAGATTGACTCAAATTTGTAAAACAGAATTAGTATGAGAAAGAGGGTGAAGAATGATTACAAAATAAATGAATTAAATGAAAAGCATGCCAAGGGAAAAGATAAAAGATTAAACTAATCAATTGCTTTTCAGAAATTGCTAGCTGCCATTTTCCTAGATGAAGATTTACAGTGGGTATTTTAATAAAGCATGGAGACTGCACGCAGCAAATATGAATATAATGCTTATTAATGCTCATGAAAGTAGCTGTGTCACATTGTAAACCCCTCTGAAATGTCTTTCCAGAGAGGCCTTCACGTAGATCATACAGTAAGTGTAAGTTTATTCTATTAGCATCAGCCCTCGTCTTCCCTATAAATCTGAAACTAGCATCATAAACTTCCTGATTTGTAGTATTTTATATATTCACCAAATTCTTAATGCTGTTTTACAACTCTAATTACACCCCACTTTATTTTTGAACTGGGTTTTGTAAAATGTAAAGATATAAATAATAATAATTTCTACTTACATAAAGTTTGGAAAATAACAAAACAACATATGGTGCTTTCCTGGAGCATTCGGAATCAACATCTGACACAAACTACATACACAGATACTGAGGCAGATGAATAAAAGGTTAATCAGATGAGAATATCTGAAAGGGGAAATTAGATTTTCAAGCAGATAGTCACAAATTTGGGTGTTTAGCACCAAAATAAAGTCACCTATAGAAGGGCAATGGAACACAGAATAATCAAGGCATCGGAATTTCTTTGGGGTTTATGGAGATACAGGGGTTAGAGGGATGGATAAACCATGGAGTGATTTTTAGCAAGGATGAGAACTACGAAAGATAAAGATACATTTGAAGGGTCATCTTTTTTAATGTAAAAACTAATATCTAGTTTACAATATTTCAATTCCGTACACATGGTGAAATATTATGTCATTATACATTAATGGGAAACCTCAAATAGATAATGTGAACGCTTACTTGAAGCATGTGCTATGCTATTGCACAGTTAGTTTCTAAACTACAAAAGCTGTATATTATATTTGCAGTTAAAATGATGGTGAAATGCTTGTGCTCACTTGTGTGAAAACCCCACCTGTGCATGCATGAGTGCAGAGATCTATGTCATATTCTGATATTCTTTATAATGTTGAAGATAGATACCAAATGCTGGAGTAACTCAGCGGGACAGGCAGCATCTCTGGATAGAAGGAATGTGCGACATACAAGGTCGAGACCATTCTTCAGAGAGCTGAGTTTTTCCGGCATTTTGTGTCCATCTTCAGTGTGAACGAGCAACTGCAGTTCCTTCCTACACATTCTCTATAATGTTGAGTCAAATCTTTTACAGTTCATACAGAATCAGTGACTTCATATGAACTTTGGGTTTTCCCACATTATTTCTACAATAAAAATTATTAGAAACATTAATCTTGGTTGAATGAGGTGAAAGTAAAGTTTTAGTAGCACACTAAGTTATAATTACTACTGTAAAATCTGCCTGGTCCTGTAAATTAATTTTATAATTATGTAGTCACATTTTCTTCACTCTGTTATAATATCGTTAAAGAAAGTATATTAATTTTAACTTGATAATTTTGCAATTTTTCATGATGGTTTAACTTATAGTTTAATCCCATGGGTGCGACCTGATCTTCATATAATTTACATTCTTGACTAGCCTCAAAGAAATATAACCACAGAATTGGAGTGGAAACAAAATATAAAGCCTGAGACAGAAAGGTGAATGTGACCATTTTTCTTCAATGGTTCAAAAGCATACCAATTTTTGAAGGGTGTTTTAGTAGTTGGAATCTATAACATAACTAGAAGGTAAATTACAATATATTTGCTTTTATTACTTCCTGGTTTACTCTCTGAGCAAATTTTTCAACTTGATTAGCTACTCAGCTTACTTAATGATGTTACTGCTGCCAAATATTGCAGATCTACAGATGGCATCAGGGCAGAGTTCCCATTGGAATAGGGAAATGGATGCTAAAGCCACCACTTACTCTGCAGTTAGCTTCCTTCAAGTTCAATAACATGTGGCAGAGCTGACTGCTAAATCTAGGCCAATGTATTATCATTGAAGTGGGGCCATGACCATTGAACTGTCACTGCAAATTAGCACATATTTTGAACCTCACATTTTGGTAAAAAAAAAGACAATACTTTTATATACAATCAACAGATACAGATATCATTTTTAGATAATAAATATTTAAGGTTTGTCATTGTAGTAAAGTAGTAATGTAACAACAAGCACCCACAAACAACACTAAAAGAAATAAGACACAAAATGCTGGAGTAACTCAGTGGGGCGGGCGGCATCTCTGGAGAGAAGGCATGGGTGGCATTTCGGGTCGAGACCCTTCTTCTGACTGAGAGTCAGGGGAGGGGGAGATACAGAGATATAGAGGGGTAAGGCGTGAAAACGAGACATCAAAGGGGATGAGAATCAAGGAAAATAGTAAGATTAAATGAGAACTTACCAGTTTGAAGTTTGATCGTTATTTTATGAGGAGTTACAATGAGGGATTACGTGCCCTCCACTCCCAACCCTCATAATATAAATGATCATCTGGTAGTTCTAGTCTATGTAAGCCTTACTATCTTACTCCGGCTACTGGTTCTGTGTTTTTCACACCGCTGCTTTGAAGTATGCCGAGCATGCGACAGGCGGGGCTTCTTCACGTTATCCCTCATCGTAACTCCTCATAAAATAACGATCAAACTTCAAACTGGTAAGTTCTCGTTTAATCTTACTATTTTACTTCGGAGTCACGTGAGTGACTACGTGAAGATTTTGAAGCTCTGTGATTTTCATGCCATAGATCATTCCATACGACACACTGCTTGAGTTTACACAGTAGTGAGTAAATAATATATATTGCTTGAAATTATGCAATAAATATTTTAATATTTTAATAATAATAATAAAAAGAAAAGTAATAACCCCTCTATCCCTGGGGAAATTACAACAAATGATATGCAACAAAGCAAACAATTTGAACAGAACCCAACACAGCATGTGCAACCCTGGCACTGTGACAACAGGTTTATCATAAAATCTAGAAAAGTTCCTCTTTAGACCATCCTGCGGTCTCCAGAATTTGGCCGAACGGCATGTCCTGAACCTTTGCTGCGGACGTTGATACTACCCTTGTGGAGTGAGATTTAAACACATCAGTGTCTACTTCAGTTAATCCAGAACCTGTTTATCCATCTATAAATAGTTTGTACTGTCACTTTTTTTATATGTTTCTTGTGGGTACTGAACATTGGTGTCTCACAATCTCGGAGACTCTTAATTCAATATATATTAAATCAGATGCTTAACCACACACAATGTTTAGTTGACAGAGTACGTCTTAAAGATTACATTGGTTCCAGCGTTTCGTGGCTTGCTTTGCTTGCTTAGATCATTGACATAAAATGTCATTTTATCTACAGACAACTGCATACAATGTAACCATAACATTTGTAATGTTTGTACTCATTGTGCTGATATAAATGTCATCAGCATAACCACTTTAAATATTAACTTCTGAAAAGACAGTGACATAATTGGAGTCCATTGCTGAAGCAATGTGAGAATTATACTGACATCCCAGATTTCTGTATATCTGGGTTTGGTAGGATTTTATTAAAATTCCTCTCATAAATCGGGATATTAACGGATGAGACCCGATAAATTGTTGTTCTGAAAATTGTCCTAAATAGGAGGACAAAGCACTCCGAGCTCCATTAATGGTACTATAACTCAGGTGAAACATAGCAAGGAACTCTAATACATCCAACATGTTTGCAGTATGATAAAATATATCTGACTGTATACAAAAGATTTCCCATTCCTTATATGAAACAAATATTGTTTCTTAGTGCTATATCTCCAAGCTGCAGTTATGACATCCATGGTCCTATCCGACATTCCATCAGAACCTGCAGATTAACAATTAATACGGTCATGTAATGGATGACTTCTGCTGTTACTGGATGTACCAACAATTACTGCACCTGGGATTTGTCATGAATCATCATTCTGAGCACCAATGGGAACAATGGCTGTGTAGTAATGGTCCCTAGATAAGGGATGTATCAGATATTGAACTGATAAGAAGCAATACCAGTTTGGAACCACCAAACGCCTGTGGCGGAGACTTGCTCTATTTTGGTGACACATTGCTTAATCAGGCAAAATGGCGAAAACATAAAAGACTGTACTTCCCCAATGTAGCGAGAATGCATCCACCGCTAATGCTCCTGGGTCTGGCTCCCATGAGACACATTTAGACCACTGGAGATTTAATCCAGACACAACAGATGAACATTTGGTACTCATACTGTCTGACAATCTTTTTTTTAATTTTTATTTTATTTTATTTATTTTTTAACTTTTTGAATTTTAACATTCATTCTGTATTGTCATTGAACTTTCGTGATCTGTTGTCTTACCACAATATTGTCTTCTCCCACAGCTGTGGTATTGTCTACTCCCAAAAACTCCAAATAATTCATATCATGTGTTTGGAGAATTAAATTGTCTTGGACAGTCCATCGACCACCACAACTGGTGTCGCTGTCCTTGGATCCCCATCCGAGAGCACTTCCATCAGTCTGTAATACCACTGAAGACTACTGAACAAGCACATTTTTACTTCTAGTAACTTGTGCAACATTGAGAATCCATCATTGCAATTCAGCTCACCTCTTTAGTTGGTAACTACATGGACCTAATCAATGACCTGAATGCTTTTTATGCTTATTCTCTGGTCTTTGCAGACTTTGATCACTTTACTTTACCACTATCACTTTACCAGTAACCGTAGCTACTTCTTGGATGGTGGGATAATGGTTTTTACCAAGACAAGTACAGGCATTTGTGACATCCCCAACCTTAATTGTTGGTAAAGTTACTGACATATCAACTGTATTAATGACAAACCCCAAATAATCAATTGTTTGGGATGCTTGTAACTTATATGTTGTTTGGATGTACAGAACCATAGCCTTTCAATAGGCTTATGGTTGCTGAACCCCAGTTCTTCAGCTGTCTCCCATTTACAATTAACATATCCTCTAGATAAGACATTACAATGTGATTCTGAGCCCTCATTAACACCAGTGCTGGTTTCAATAATTGTGTGAGCAATCTGAGGGCTGAATTTAACCCATTAGGTAATTCCTTCAGCTGACCCATCCAATTAATTTAAGTACCTGAATAATAAGGCATCTTTTTTAGGTCTAATAATAGCCATATAGCAGCCTTGTGATAACAACTTTGTTACAGTGTTGAAATACACTTTTTTTTTAATTGCCTATACTGAACTATAAATTTAAGTTTGTGAGTCCCAGAATGACTCTGCAACCACCATACTTGTGTCTAGGATATATTATCTCTATCTGACGAGTTCCTGGTACATTCAAATACCAAGCCGATCAGATTTAATGCAGAATTACAAAACAATTGTAATCTTACAACCGACCAGAGGTTGTTTCCCAGAAATTCCATGTGTGATGGAATGACGTTTCTGTACTTCCGTAAATGAACCAGAAGATCTCCTTCTCTTAATATAGGGGTTCGTATTCAACCTGTTTGTTTTCTCAAAGCAGGGATGAGAAGTTTTATAAGGCAAATATCCTTAATTGTTTGGGCAGTTTTTCATCAATCATAAATCTGGTTATAGCTTGCCCACATAATCCTGCATTGTTTGGCTATAATATTAGCCAAATCGCAATTTTCATCATACAATTGGGTTTGAATATGCATTGCAGAGTAACACAAGCATGTCTTAAAAGTATTGGACATTATCGACCCATGTATGTCTTCCCAAATGCAGTGATGCCAACTGAATATCAGCTAGAGGACATGCTGGAACACATTTCCTGTCCTCGCATCGTTACACTCATGGGTGCTCAATTACTGAGTTACTGTTGGCACCCTGAGCGAGGCACAATAGACGGGTGTTTTATATATTTTTTACTGTTTCAGTCATAACAGTTTCTTGGAGTAGGTGAGAAACCAAATAATGTTGGCCGCCAGGTTCATCCATAGCCTCACCAGTCCATACCGATATAGCAAAACTTGGTGCTACATCGGGAACACCTGGAGTGTTTCTATTGTGCTCTGGTGTATACACATAAGTAGGGACACCAGCTTCAGGCTCAGTTTCATCCTGCCCTGGTACTCCGAGTCTTTGCTCTAGGAGACTTCATCCAGATCTAAACAAGGCACTGGTGAATGAGATTCTCATTTTTCATAGGCACCATACTCAGTGTATGGAAACTCCTTCAGAGCCTGCCTTAGAATCTCATGAGTCTTAAAACCCTTAATTGTTTAGAATTTTGAGCATTTGATCATGCTCTAAATACTTCATCCAGACCTATGTAAGGCACTGGTGAATGAGATTCTCATTCTTTATAGGCACCATACTCAGTGTATGGAAACTCCTTCGGAGCCTGCCTTAGAAGCTCATGGGTCTTTAGAACCCTTGACTGATTAGAATTTGAAGCATTTTATCTTGCTCTAGGGATCTCATCCAGACCTAACCAAGGTACTGGCGAATCAGAATCCAATTTTCATAGGCACCATACTCAGCGTATGGAAACTCCTTTGGAGCCTGCCTTACAGGAAGACATACCTGGGTCAAGAACCCTTGACTAAGTCAAGTGTGGAGCATTTTCTCCATTACAAGCCTCCCCCACATTCTTGTCCTCCCTTGGAGGAGAGTTACTTCTTTAATAGATTGTATTTATGCATAAACCATATATGTTTAAAATTGTAATTCTGACAGGCACATTCTGCTTGCAGAATATTTGTATTTACCTCAGTATCACACAGGGTTATATACATTTCCATAAAGAAACTGCATCTGGTAACATATACTTAGAGCAGACTTTATTTAACAATTACTGGGTATTTGGAGCCGGCATTTAGCGCAGCCGTTGTCTCCAAACCCGATCTAAATAGCGGTAAATAGCGGGAGCCGGCTTTTAAAGCAGCCCTTATCTCCCTATCCGATCTAAATCGGAAACTGCGGTTCCAGCGCGTTCTATTTAATTACTGCAGTTTAAAAATACATTCACTCTAGCTGGCTCCGTATTTCGAGCCAGAGTTACAGAGTTTTAAAAAAAAATTAAAAATATATCAGCACTCTAGCTGGCTCTGCAGACTTATAGAGTTTAAACCCACTAGCAAGAAAGTTCAACAGGACTTACCTGCGGGTTAAACTTACGCTGGTGGGAGCTGCGCTCTCCAACCTGTCGGAGCTTCACATGCGTCGACATCATGTCGAGCATGCGCCAGGCGGGGCTTCTTCACGTAGTCACTCACGTGACTCCGAAGTAAAATGTGGAATAGATCATAGTCTCGTTTCCATATGTTGAAGTGTCTAATGCATGCAAATAAAGCAAAATTCCCTGGAGGTGATACATGACTTGCTGATAGTTGTAACAATTTCTATTTAACTGAACCAACAGTCTGTCTTGTCCCTTTCCTTCTTTGCTGGTTTTTTAGTATGTGTTAAATGTATGTTTTACTGTTCTTTAGCCTTGTTTTATGTTGGGGGTGGGTGGTTGGGGGAAACTTTTTAAAATCTCTTACCTCGACGAAGTTTTGATTTATTTTCCATATCATATCTCCGTCCGCACTGCAGCCTAACATTGAGGAGCTGGCGGCCTCTTGCCGGGGATCGACTTTGGGAGCTCCAACAGCGGGAGCCTGCGGACCTTAACATCGTGGAGCTTGGGGTCCCTTGTTAGGGACCGGTTTCAGGAGCTCCAGGCCACAGGAGCTTCGATCACCCCGATGTGGGGGCTTCGATCGCTGGCTGCGGGAGATTCGATCGCCCCTACTGCAGATAGTTCGACTGCCCCGACCTCGGGAGAATAAAGAGGAAAGAAGATTAGACTTTATTGTCTTCTATCACAGTGAGGAATGTGGGGAATCCGCTGTGGTGGATGTTTATGTTAACTTTTTTGTAGTTGTGTGTCTCGATGCTATTTGTAGTATGGCTGAATGGTAAATCGAGTTTCACTGTACCTTAATTGGTACATGTGACAATAAACTGACCTTTGAATCTTTGAGTTATATTACAGTCGTTCTCAGTTCCTTTCCAGAACTGCCTCTAACAATACGATATGATATGATAAAACTTTATTTATCCCAGGAGGGAAATTGATCTGCCAATAGTCATGAAACATGAAATTAAAACGATGAGTAGAAAGAATGGAGGATGTGTAAAAATTGGGGAGGGAGGGGGGGTGGGTGGGGGTGTGGAGGGGAAACAGTCTACCCCATGACAGAAGGGGGATGTTCTGTCCTGCATCTTGGTGGAATCAGTCTGTTGCTGAAGGTACTCCTCAGGTTGACCATTGTGTCATGGAGGGGGGTGAGCTGTATCGTCCAGGATGCTCCACAGTTTGAGGAGCATCCTCCCCTCCAAGACCACCTCCCATGAATCCAACTCTGCCCCCTGGACGGAGCCAGCCTTCCTGATGAGTTTGTTAATCCTGTTGGGGTCCGCGGCCTTCGCCCTGCTGCCCCAGCACACGGCAGCGAAGAAGATGGCACTGGCTACCCTACTGTAGATGTTGAAGGAGCAGAGCCTTTTCAAAAAGTACAGCCAGCTCTGTCACTTCTTGTACAGGGCCTCAGCGTTCCTGGACCAGTCCAGTTTACAGTCCAGGTACACTCCAAGGTATTTGTACTTCTTAGTAAACTGCACATCCACACCATTGATGGACAGGGGACAGGGGTGTTCCTCTCCTCCTAAAGTCCACTACTAGCTCCTTAGTCTTGTCGGTGTTGAGCTGCAGATGATTCAGGCCACACCACTCAACAAAGTCGTTGACTACACCTCTGCATTCAGCTTCCCTCCCCTCACTGATGTAGCCCACAATTGCAGAGTCATCCAAAATCTTCTGCAAGTGGCAGGAGTCCAAATTATATCTCTCACCTTTTTCCAACATCTAATGTTCATTTGCTTTAAGATGCCTGACATTCAGTCCTTCTGGTTGCTCACTGGCCTTTACATTGTCAGTCTCGTTCCTTCTGCTGACCACTTCTTCCTTTTGCGTTCTTCCCAATTCAAGTTACCTGTCATTTCCCCACCTCTTCCTCAGTCTGATGCATCAGGCAGCTCATAGGTAAGAGGTGAGGGATCTAAGGAAGACCCGAGGAGAACCTTTCCCACAATAGAGTGGTGAGTAGGTGGAACACAATACACAAGAGTGGTGGAAGTGGAGCCACTTACAGCATTAAAGATATGTCTAGAATTGAACTTGAATTTCGCAAGCACACAAGGATTAATACGGATGGGTTCCCACTGGTTAGCATGGACCAGATGGGCCAAAGGGCATGTTGCCCATTCTCTATGCATCTATTGCTTTATAATCTGACTTAAGGGCCTGTCCCACTTTCACGACCTAATTCACGACCTCTGCCGAGTTTGCCTTTGACTCATACTCGTAGCAGGTCATAGGAGGTCGTAGGTAGGTCATAGTAGGCCGTGATGCTAGTCGTAGGTACTCGTGGCATCAAGTAGGTTGGGGCGTTTTTCTAGCATGATGAAAAATGTCCGTGAATAAAAAAGGTTGTGAATTATGTTGTGAAAGTGGGACAGGCCCTTTACAAGCAGCCTGAATAAAGGAACAAAGTGCCGATGTTTGACAGCCTTTACTCCATATTTCCCTGGCATTCATTCTTTGTTAAACATTATTTACACTTCAGTTATCATAAGTGATAGGAGCAAAATGAGGCCATTCGGCCCATCACGTCTACTCCGCCTTTCAATCATGGCTGATCTATCTTTCCCTCCTAACCCCGATCTCCTGCCTTCTCCCCATAACCCCCGACACCAATACATTGTGTTTCAATGGCTGCAAATGTGCTCCTGGGAGCCCTGAGACAGTAAATGAAAATTATAAACAATTATCTTACCAATCAATGTGTTTGTGTCCGATCACCATTTAATCAATGTAAAAATTGTTGGAGGTAAAGCGTGGCATTGTGCTAATGAAGATCAAGAAACGTAGAATAGTACAACTAATGAACGGGCCCTTAATCCATAATGTCTGTGCCAAACACGATGCCAAGTTAAACTGCAGATAGACACAACAAGCTGGAGTAACTCAGCAGGGCAGGCAGCATCTCTGGAGAGAAGGAATGGGTGACGTTTCGGGTCGAGACCCTTCTACAGACCAGTCTCCACCCGAAACATCACCCATCTCTTCTCTCCAGAGATGCGGCCTGTCCCACTGTGTTACTCCAGCAGTTTGTGTCTATCTTCTGTTTAAACCAGCATCTGCATTTCCTTCCTACATGCCAAGGTAAACTAATCTCCTCTGCATGCACGTGATCCATATCTCTTTATTACCTACATATCGACATATCTCTCAAAAAGCTTCTGAAATGCCACTATTGTGTCTGCCTCCATCACCACCCTTGGCAGCACTTTTTAGTCAGCATTCATTCTCTGTGTAATGCTCTTTAATCTTTGGCCCTCTTACCTGAAAGCTGTGCCCTCTAATCTTTGACACTGTCACCATGTGAAAAAAGTGCTGACCAGCAACCCTATGTATGCTGTGTATCCTATCTACACCAAATAAAAAAGTAAAACTTAGATCCTAGGTGCTTGCATGGACATCCTTTAGCATAGCAATATGAATATCTTAAGGGATTTTAGATTATTTATTTTCTTGTGGAGATCTTGTTATCCAGGTGCAATGTTTGTATGCATTTGACTTCGGGAATAACGACTGCAACATCTGTTCTATTTGGTGTACGTAAGCTCACCCCTGTGTAGTAATGGTAATGGAAAAGAAGACACTGGAAGAGTCGGAAATTTGCAATTACAGTCAGGATCGCACCATTCACATCTTGGCGATGTTAAACCCAATCACACTAACCAATTCTGCTGTGTATTGAGTTCCTGCTTTAATAAATAATTGGTACAATGTTTGTTGATGGACTTGGAATCACAACCTGTAGAGTGAGTCTTGAATGCCGATGTTCATGACTATATTTATAGATCAAACCTGTCAGGAAAATTAGCATCAGGGTTGTGCTTGGCAGATTGAAAATATCTTGCTACCAGGTTACATCAGGTGCTTGTTGAGTTCTGGAGTCCTGACAGCTCTAGCTCTGACCCTATGGAGACACGCAACCTAAGATAATAAGAAGGTACCAATTTGTGTCATGGCAAAAATTTTAAAAATTAAAAAAAAATCTCCAATGGATATTTAACATGTGTTTAGACGTGCACAAAAAGGCTACAGTTGCAGTAAGTGGCACATTTACAATAATTTTAGTTATTTTTGATTTAAAACCAAACTCTGCAAGAATGTACCGGGTCCCCTTTCGAGTTTGAGTTCGACGATACAACATGGAGACAGACCATTTGGTCCACTGCGCACTCACTAACCATTGATTAACCATTCTCATTAGTTCTCTGCTATCCCACTTCCTCATCAACTCCCTACATGCTAGGGGCAATTTACAGAAGCCAATTAACCTGCAAACCAGCACATCTTTGGAATGTGGTAGGAAATTGGAGGGCCATCCTATACACAGACATGAATATAACTTTCAAAATAGTGCAGATGATTCTACTTTGCAAAATACATTGCCTTGAAATTGGCTTATCACTTTCTGTAAGCAAATCATCAATACACCTACCGTTTCTGATCTGATCAAGTTATCTTTGGTAATATTAACAGTTGTGCTTGAGGCCAAGATTGAACCCGGGTCTCTGGCACTGTGAGGCAAGAGTTCTACCAGCTGTGCCACTGTATTGCCCTCATGTTCACTCAGTTTGAATCCCCCCTCTTCATGGCTGACCTAATGAGGCTGTATGCCAGCACTGTTACTACTTGAAAATATTATATTTAAATTAAAATCAAACAAATTGCAAGTGCTGGAAATCTGAGATAAAATCATAAAATGCAGCAAGCACTCAGCAGGTAGAATCATAGATTCACAGATTCATAGAGTTCATAGAGTCATACAGTGTGGAAACAGGCCATTCAGCCCAACTTGCCATCGCCGACCAACATGCCCCATCTAGACTAGTCCTACCTGCCTGCTTTTGGCCTATATCTCTTTAACCATACCCTATGCATGTAACCTGTCTAAATGTTTCTTAAAGGTTGTGACAGCACCTGCCTCAACTACCTCCGCTGGCAGCTTGTCCCAAACACCCATCACTTCTTGTGTGAAAAAGTTAACCCTTGAGTTCCCATTAAATCTTTCCCTCCTCATCTTAAACCCATGTCCTCTGGCTCTTGTATCCCCTATTCTAGGCAAATGACTGTGCATTTATCCAATCTATTGTCAGTCGGACAAATGGGTTTGGATCTAAAACACTAACTCTGTTTTTCTTCCCACAGCTGCTGCCTGACCTTCCTTTCTCTTCCTAGGATATTTCAGAATACATCACTAGGGGTGAACTCTTCTCATGTGTCCTTTGAGGTTGAGGCTTCCACTCCATTTCTGTGGATTCTGGCTGACTGATGAGTCCTGTGTAGGATCCAAGGATTCTGTCATAGGTGGAATAGCTGGTGATAAATGTGATGGGTTTAATTTAGTTTATTTAGAGATACAGCATGGAAACAGGTATTTTGGCCCACTGAGTCTGCACCGATTAATGATCCCCGCACATTAACACCATCCTACACACTAGGGACAATTTATCCTTCTACTGAGCCAATTAACCTACAAACCTGTATGTCTTTGGAGTGTGGGAGGAAACCGAAGATCTCGGAGAAAACCCACGCAGTTACGGTGGAAGCTTCTATCTGGGACCAGACAGCACCCGCAGCCGGAATCGAACCCGGGTCTCTGGTGCTGCAAGGGCTGTAAGGCAGCACCTTCCTTCTCCTGTTTCCTTCTCTTGTTTGCTTATAGACTTTCCTTGTTTGTGGTTGTAGAGTTGAAGTTCTCAAAGCTCTGTTAGATGCTCCTTGTCCACTTTGAATCATGAAGTAAGGATTCTCTTGCATCAGAACGGATCTCACACTTTTTCAAGGAGATTAGTTTCCTCTGTTCTTCTGGAAAACTGGTAGAAAACCTACTGGAGAGGATTCTGAAGGATAACATGTTCATGCATTTGGAAGGTTGACGAGGGCAGGCCATAGATGCCATCTACATGGACTTCTGCAAAGTTTTGATGAGGTTCTGCATTATAGGCTGCTCTCGAAGGTTAGATGACATGGGATCCAGGGAGAGCTAACTAACTGAATACAAAATTGGCTTAATGTTAGCAAACTGAGTGTTGTAGTGGAAGATTGCTCAGCTGATTAAGATACCATTGTAATTCCTGATAACCATCTTCACTGTCTATTTTGTTGTCATCTTATGGGCTTTTTCACGTTGTTTCTCAGACTGGGGGCTTGTGACTAATGGTGTGCTTCAGGGATTGGTGTTGGCCTGGGGCTGTATATCATCTATATCAACAATTTGAATGAGAATGAACAATACATGGTTAGTAAGTTTGCAGATGACACGGAAATAGGTGGGATCATGGACAGTCATGATGATGATCAAGAATTACAGCAGGATATTGATCAGCTGAGCAAATAGACCAAAGAAAGGCAAATACAGTTCAATTCAGATTCACATTAACCTATCCCTTTCCACTGTAGTTCTCTGTCCTGCTGAGTACTCCATCGCTTTCTGCTTTGGGTACAAATTTCCGCAGGTTTGGTGGTGTTTTGTTGGGATTTGGATAACACAAATTTTCAAATCTGCATATAATATGTGCAGGAAAGGTAGCAAAAATTAAACGGGACAGAGGAAGAAATCATGATTTTTCACTTGCAGGTGAATAATGCTATGTTAGTGCAGGAATCAGTGTCATTGGCCCAAACACCAAAAACTCTATTCATTCTGACTAACTTCCTCAATGTAACAAGTCTTTTTATTCCAGCACTTTGTGTACTTATTGATTTATATAATTCTTACATATTCTTGTACAGTAATAGACCAAGGGCAATTGAGTTTATACTAAAAATCATAGTTTACTTTAGAGAAATAGTAATTAAAGTGTTCCAAAGTACAACAAAATCCCTGATTATTAACCCTAAGATATTAAAATAATGAGGTGTAACATAATGATCAATATGGTGTCTTAATCGGGAGGACATTATTTACAGATCACAGAGAAAAATACGATTATAGACAGTATAGATTTGGAACTAGACTGCCATGTATTTCTTCATTTAGAGAGAAGACTCCATTTTGAATTGCCAACCATAAGGTGGCACGGTGGCGTAGCGGTAGAGTTGCTGTCTTACAGTGCTTACAGCGGCAGGGACCCGGGCTCGATCCTGGCTACATGTGCTTGCCTGTACGGCGTTTGTACGTTCTCCCCGTGATCTGCGTGGGTTTTCTCCAAGAGCTTTGGTTCCCTCCCAAACTCCAAAGATGTACAGGTTTATAGGTCAATTGGCTTGGTATAAATGTAAAAAATAGGCCCTTGTGTAGGGTAGTGTTAATGCACGGGGATTGCTGGTCGGATCGGACTTGGTGGGCCCGATGGGCCCTGTTTCCGCGCAGTGTCTCTAAACTAAATGAAACAAAACCATCAGTCAATCCAGGAGAAATCCCAAATCATATTTTAGAAATTTGCCTGATCTCAGAAATCTGGTTGCCTCAACTGCTCAAGCAGGCAAGTGATCACATAGATAATTAAATAGACAGTCAGGACTACTCGAGTTAATGAATCGGATAACTTTTTCGCTCAGCAAAGGACCCATCATCATAAGATCTAAATCTAGAACTCAATCTCAGGGACATTGAACCAGAGTACTTGCTTTGGAGAAGAAAGAATTGCAATGTATTCTGGAAACTATAGCGCTGGATTCCTTTTGCCAAATGGTTGTTATGTTGCCCTGATAATAACTTTAGTTTAATTTCAGTGTTATTATTGCAAGTTAACAATCTTCTCTGAAGAGCTCACCATCAGCAAAATTGGGAAATAAATTGGATTTGTTTGGGGACCCAAACGATATGGAATTGTGCTTCAGCAGAAATGAGCTGCTGGAAGAACGATATGAAATTGTTCTTGTTCTGTCTGTCTTCTGATTTTCCATTCTTTTAAAAGTGATGGATCTGAATATTGCACAATGCATAGAACAGCTAGCGGATGTGATACTATTTGTTTTATGTTGTTCATTTTCAACAATTTCAGCTGTTCAGTGAAGTGAAGACATTCACTTTAACCTGTTTGAAATTGGTGTGATGCAAAGCTACTTAAAAATGGTCAATTTGCATTGCTGAAGCATTGAAATTTTGCATTACTGGTTTGCAATATGTTCCAATCTTTCAAAAGAAAATTAAAACACGTGATAGTGGAAAGAAATACAAGAATTTGACTTTATTGTCCTGAATACTAGTGCCCTCTTCTGGAAAGTTATCATAAAGGCAATGGTTGTTGTGATTGAAAAAACTGAGAATTTTTTTAGAGTTTGTACAGTGTGCGACTAAAGCATTCATACAAATATTTGGAATTTTTAATCAATCTTTCCTTAGGCGGCTGAGGAAATAAGGATGATGATGAGGTTATAGTTTTTTTTGCATTTATAAATAGAAAGTAAACTTGCAGCATGAAAAAATGGACACAGTCTGATTGAATATATGTTATTAAGAGGGGATAGTCAGTTAAATTGTAAGTCATGCAAGCAATTAGGTTAAATGTTAGAATCAATGCATTACTGGTTTAATTGAATTAATGGAAGTAAAGCTTTTTTCTGGGACCAGACAGTGTTGAGTAAAGGACAGTTTTTGACTATGAGGGCAACTGGCACAGAGTTTTTGCAGATAGAGGTTGTACAGAAAGTAAGACCATGACAATAAATAATTGTCACCAATAATGAAGGGACACTTTGTTCAATTTCCTTTGATTTGAGAGAAGAACAAATAATTGAAATAAATGTTATTCTCTTTGATTGTGTCTGTGCATTTAATTGGAATGAAGCAGTTTAATGATTTGAATCTGGCATTGTGTTTCCAAGCTATCTCAGATATCTAGACTGAAGCCAATGAACCATTCTAGAGATCTAGCATTAGTTTCATGTGTATGATACAGTTGTAGTCGGCATTTCCTTTTATAGCAACTGGATCCTTTACTTGCTCGGGATCTTGACAGAAGCCTCCTCGTGGCGATCACTGGAAACGACGACACGATGCACTTTGTAGAGCGTCGGGCGACCAATTCTGTCAAGATGTTGAACGGCGATGGAAGCCAACAGCGAGCTATGCGTCATCATCTGACACAGGAGCGAACAAACCTTTACTTGCTTAATCTTAACTTTGAATACCCAATGGGGGGGTACACAAAAGGCTGGAGAAACTCAGCGGGTGCAGCAGCATCTAAGGAGCGAAGGAGATAGGCGACGTTTCGGGTCCCCAAATGTCTTGTGCAGATGTACTTATCAAACTCTGATTAAAGCCATGTTTAGGATTTATCGATTGTTATCTCACAGCATTATTCAGGAGTCCTTGCCTATTTGGTTCTATCTGTTTAGTACAATTCCTTGAGTTCATTTTAAAGATCTACTTGTGTTGTGTTTAATTTTAGTTTTACTTCGGAGTCACGTGAGTGACTACGTGAAGAAGCCCCGCCTAGTGCATGCGCGACATTACGTCCGTGCATGTCGTACTGAACGGGCTGGAGAGCGCCGCTCCACCAGCGGTAAGTAGAAACTTCACAGGCAGGTGGTTTTGAAAACTTTACCTGTGAGTATCTAACTCCGTCAAACTGGCTCGAGCAGTCAGTAGGAGTCCGTGATATGGAGCGTAAGGTAAGAAAGTTCGTAGTAAGTGTGGGATTCACAAATTAGATCGGGTCGGCAGAATAGCGCGGCACCGCCGGTTCCGATACCGGGTGCCGTTTTACCGACAGCCATTAGTCTAGAGAATGAACTTTCTACACCAGCTCCAGAAACTCAGGAGCCTGAGGCCATAGGAGGGCAAAAATAAAGTCTTTCAGACCAGTTTGTCAGAAGAGTCTGAAGAACAAGGAAACTCCCCTCCAGATAATAAAAGAATGTGGGGGAGGATGCAAAATATGGAGAAGATGCTCCAAACTTTGATAAAGCAAGGGTCAAAGACCCCAGTGATTCCCCAGACAGCTGTTCAAGAAGGCCCATATCAAGAAGAATATGTGCAGTATCAGCAAGGGGATTTCCTTCCTGTGCCTTGTTTAGGACTGGAGGATGCCTCCCTACAGTATGACTTGGGAGAAGCAGGGCAGAATGAAGCTGACCCTGATTCTGGTGTCCCTGCTCATGTGCATACACCAGAGCACAAGAGTCACGCTCCAGGTGTCCCTGAAATAGCAATGAGTTTTGCTATTCTGGAGGGGACTGGTGAGGCAATGGAAGAATACCTTGCCAGCAATATCAATTATTTAGTATCTCACCAGCTTCAGCATGCTATGATGCAAGAGACTACAAACAAATATAAGACACCTGTCTAATGTGCATCACTGAAAGTGCCCACGGTGAACCCAGCTATCTGAGCACCCACGAGTCCTTCTATGAGGGGACAGGAGGTTCGGTATCAACACGTCCTCCAACTGGTGGCTGCAGCAATTACTGCATTTGGCACTATGGTCAAAGGGACAATCGTTACTCAAACTCAAAAAAGATATGTTGGCTATTTTATGCAATGCATTTTTGAGGTACATTGGGTGACTAATGTACAAATGCCTGAATTCCTGTTTGGAACGGACCTTGTCAAGAAAATTTGTGAAATTAATGATGAGGCCAAAACAATTGGCTTAATGTAGCCAAGCATTTCAAGGCCACCTATTCGAAAACCTGGGTTAATATACCGAAGGTCGGATCCAGGTGCTGGGCCCAGCAGGGGAAGGGTACAAGGGTACCCACCAAGACAGACTGGCTACAACCCCAATATGGGCAGACAACAGACTTACAGGGCAACTGTAGAGGTACAGGGAATTTTGTTAACGATAAAATTTCTGGTGGACAATCTCCTATTGGAGGTAGATTACAATTGTTTTCTAACGCATGGTGCTGTATAACGTCTGATATGTTTATACTAAATACTGTGTCAGGTCTACAATTGAGTTTATCTCAGGGATAGATCCACCTCAACAGCACAGGCCTAATAAATGTTGGTGTTTACTGCTCCAGAGATTGAACAGGTAAACAATGATGATTGAGAAAGCCATTAATCATCCTCAATAATTTGTGTCTAATACATTCCCCAGACCTAAAAAAGCTGGGGGTAGTAGAGTATTCTGGACCTCACTCACTTAAATTCTTCAGTTCTCTATAGGCATTTTAATATGGATACCTTCGTTACTGCTAAACAGCTGGTATCACAGAGCTCTTATATGGCAACTATTGATTGGCAAGATGCATACTATTCAGTTCCAATTCATGCTCATTATTGCAGGTACTTGAAATTTAATTGGATGGGACAGCTGTGGCAATACAAAGCATTGCCTAATGGATTAAGGTCAGCACCTAGGCTATTTACTAAATTGTTAAAACCTGTGCTGGGGCTATTGAGGGCCCATAATCACATTGTCATGGCCTATTTATATGATATCTTAATTATCAGCAACACTAAAGAGTCAGCTGAAGAGTTGGTTGCAGGAACCAAAAATTTGTTTAAACACTAGGGTTTGGTCCATCCAACTAAGTCCAAGTTACAGCCAACTCAAAATATTGAGTATTTGGGATTTCTTATTGATTCAGTTCATATGACAGTAACATTACCAACAGCCAAGGTTGTGGATATTGCTAATGTCTGTACTTGCCACACACAAAAACTTTATTCCTTCATCCGAGAAGTCGCTAAGGTCATTGGAGAATTGGTAGCAGATTTCCCTGCAGTACAGTTCGGACCTTTGCATTACCAACATTTGCAAAGAGAACAAGCACTAAAAGAGCACGCAGGCCAATTTGATTGGGTTATGCAGTTACCAACCACAGCTCTAGCAGAATTGCAGTGGTGGATTGTTAATGTTAGTCAAGCTACCAATAACATTTTGGTACAAGAACCTTCAGTGATCTTACAGACTGATGTTAGTGCTCTCGGATGTGTGGAGGGGGGGTACGGACACGGAGGCTAGCTGTGGGGGTAGATGGAATGAACAAGAAGGTTTGATTCTTCACACACAAGGGATAAATTATTTGGAATTATTGGGGGCATTTTATGGGTTAAAGGCATATTGCTCCACAATGAATAATTTACACGTTCAACTCCAGATTGATAACACCACAGCAGTGGCATAGGTTAATCATATGGGAGGAACAAGATCAGTATCATGTGAGAACTTGGCTAACTTCATGTGGCAGTGGTGTACTTCAAAGAACATCTGGGTTTCAGCCATCTATCTACCAGGTATAGACAATGTGGTGGCAGACCATAGGTCGCAAAAGTTTAATGACAATATAGAATGGATGTTCAATTCTGACATTTTTTCAAACAATTGTCACTCGATTTGGGTTGCCAGATATTGATATGTTGCATCCAGATTGAATTACCAGTTGCCTAAATATGTTTCATGGGAACCAGATCCAGGAGCAGTAACCATGGATGCATTCTCGTTACATTGGGGGCACTTATTCTTTTATGCATTCCTCCATTTTGTCTGATCACGAAATGCCTCACCAAAATAGAGCGTGACCCGGCGTTTTTTGGTGGTCCCAGATTGGCCAACACAACCATGGTTCCCATTAGTACTCAGAATTATGGCTCAGCCATTCATGATGAATCTCAGCTGCAGTAATTGTTGGTGCATCCGGTTACAGGAGAAAGTCACCCGTTAAATGACCGTATCAAATTGTTGGTCTGCAGGTGCTGACCAGACCATTCCAAGGCCTTGGATTGTCGAACAGGACCATGGAGGTTATCACTGGAGCCTGGAGAAATAGCATTCAAAAACAATATGTGATTCACATAAAGAAATGGGAGATGTTATGTGTACAGTCAAATATATCTTATACTACAAGCATATGTGATGTGTTGGAGTTCCTTGCTAAGTTGCATTTTGATGAGCACTTGAGTTATAGTGCCATTAACAGTTCTCGGAGTGGTTTGTCCTCCTATTTAGGGCAGTCTTCAGAACAACAACCTATCGGGTCTCATCCGTTAGTATCCCGATTTATGAGAGGAATTTTAACAAAAACCCTCCTAAACCTAGATGTACAGAAATCTGGGATATCAGTATAGTTCTCACACTGCTTCGACAATGGGCTCCAATTACGTCATTATCTATGCAGAGATTAACTCTTAAAGTGGTTATGCTAATGGCGCTGGTTTCAGCACAACGTGTACAAACATTATAATTGTTATGAATAGATTGTATGCATTTGTCTGTAGATTACATTACATTTTATGTCTATGATTTAATCAAACAAAGCAGGCCAGGTATGGCAGGACCCAAGGTGATGTTTAAAGCATATCCTGTTGACCAAATGTTATGTGTAGTTAAACACTTAAGCCAATATATTGAGTTAACAAGGAGTCTCAGAGGTTCTGAGACAGCACTGCTCATTAGTCACAAAAAAGCCATATAAAAGAGTGTCAGTGCAAACTATTTCTAGATCATTGAAACAGGTTCTCAATTATGCTGGAGTCGACACTCATGTATTTAAATCTCACTCCACCAGGGCGGCATCAACATCCGTGGCAAAGGCTCAGGACGTGCCGCTAGATCAAATCCTCGCGGCCGCAGGATGGTCTAAAGAATCAACGTTTTCTCAATTCTATGACAAACCTGTACAGACAGTGCCACGGGTTAGGCATGCTGTTTTGCTTTCAACTTAATTCATTTGCTTTGTTTTATATAATTGTTGTAATTTCCCCCTGGGACAGAAGGGTTATTACTGTTTTTGTTATTATTACAAATAGTTATTGAATAATTTGAAGCGATGTTCAATATATTATTTAATACTGTGTCAACCGAAGCAGATTGTCATATGGAGTGCATCTACGGCATGAAAACACAGAGCTTTGAAATCTTCACGTAGTCACTCACGTGACTCCGAAGTAAAATAGTAAGATTAAACGAGAACTTACCAGCTCGAAGTTTGTTCCTTATTTTATGAGGAGTTACGTTGAGGGATTACCTCCACTCCCACCCTCATAATCTAAGAGATCATCTGGTAGTTCTAGTCTTCTTAAAGCCTTACTATGTTACTTCGGCTATTTGTTTTCTGTGTTTTCACGCCGCTGCTTTGAAGTATGACGCGCATGCGCCTGGCGGGGCTTCTTCACGTAATCCCTCAACGTAAATCCTGATAAAATAAGGATCAAACTTCGAACTGGTAAGTTCTTATTTAATCTTACTATTTTGGAGATACAGCATGAAAACAGGCCCTCGGCCCACCGAGTCCAGACCGACCATCATTCACCTATTCATACTAGTTCTATGTTCGCTCATTGTCCGACACACTAGGGGCAATTTACAGAAGCCAATTAACCTACAGTACAAACCTGCACGTCTTTGGGATGAGGAAACCAGAGCACTCGGAGGAAACCAACATAGCCACAGGGAGAACATGCAAACTCCACACAGACAGCACCTGAGGTGAGGGTCTGGGTATCTGGCGCCATGAGACAGTGGCTCTACCAGCTGCACCACTGGGCCACTCTAATGTAATAGTTTAATATAACTATTTTTGTTTATTTTGTGAGATTTGTGGGGGTAATTTTTTTCAAAAGAGTGATATGTTTATAGATGTGACAGCTATTAATTTCCATGAATGTACCGACTGAATTAGGTCGCTTACTGCAAACGTGTACTTTAAACTACTTTGACAGCTATGTAGATGAAAGAGGAATCTCACATTGATAAAAATAATGGAGCTTGTCCGGCAAAGCACTTTGTTGTTTCCACTTTAGATACAGCTACTCCTATACTTCCCTCCGACATAACTGATTGTCCTGCTGAATCACAAGATCATAATCCTGACCAATATCCGTTCTAAAGAAGTATTTGGGGTACTGCAGCAACTGTGACAGTTTTTTGGTTTTCTTTAGTTGATTATTGTCACATGGATCGAAGTACAGTGAAAAGCTTTTTGTCGCCTGCTATCCACTCAGTGAAACGACTCCAATATACATGCTTATAAACAAGCCGCAAGAGTATACAGATACAGAACGATGGGTATAACGTTTAATGCAAGATAAAGTCCAATAAAATCTGATTTATGATAGTTTGAAGGTCTTCAGTGAGGTGGACTGTAGGTCAAGACTGATCTCAAGTTGATGATAGGATTGTTCAATTGCCTGATAACAGCTGGGAAGAAACGGTCTGCATCTGAAGGTTTGCGTTTTCAAACTTGACTGATGGGAGGGGAGACACGTCGTTACCGAGGCAGCGTGAAGTGCCGAAGAAGTCAACGGAAAGAACTACCTCCAGGTACACCCTCCCTCTAATTTCAGTCTGAAGAATGGCTCTGACCTGAACCATTACCTCTTCCTTTTTTCCAGAAATGCTTCCTAAACTGCTGAGTTCCTCCTGTACTTTGTGTCTATCAACGGAAGAAAGGTTAGCTTGTGCGATGGTCTGGGCTACGTCCACAACTCTGCAATTTATTGCAGTCTTGGATGGAGCTGTTTCCAAACCATGCAGTTATGCATTGCAATAACATGCTTTCTTGGGGTTCTTGGGGATGTGCCGTACGTCCTAAGCCTTCTAAGGAAATAGAGGCATACTTCATAATGGTGGATATTACTGCCACTGGACAGTAGTCATTAAGGCATGAGGTCTTGCTGTTCTTTGGCACCGGGATGATAGTGGTCTTCTTGAAATGGGTGGGTACCTCAGAATGGAGTAGGGAGAGATTAAAGATGTCTCAGCACACATGCATTCCAGAGTCTGGTGCTAAGTAAGGACTGGATCCCCTCAGTAAATTTTCATAAAACATAACAATTTACACAATGGAACAGTGGTGCTGTGGTAGAGTTGCTGCCTTACAAACCAGAGATGCTATCTGTATTGAGACTGTACATTCTCCCCGTGACTGTGTGGGTTTTCTCTGAGTGCTCCAGTTGCCTCCCACATTCCAAAGACGTGCAGGTTTGTAGGTTAATTGGCTTCTGTAAGTTGTCCCTTGTAAGTAGGATAGAACTAGTGTATGGGGGTCGGCATGGACCTGGTGGGCCTGTAAATTGCTCGTTCTAAGCTTCCCCCCAGTCTAGTTTCAGTCAAAAATCGCTGAGTCAAGCACTTGAGCATCTAAACTTTATTTTGACAAAGCACAATTGCATCCCCACTACTGTACCTAACCACCGCGGGTTTAAATTGACCAAATAGCCTAGCAGCCCTGAAGCCTTTACTCAATTTTAGGGTCCTGGCCTCCCCAATTTGACCAGGATTAACAGGCCAAAGGCCTTGTTTCCTCGCTAAATCATTAAAATAAACAAAAAAAAGATAAACAGTGAAGCACATTAATTTAGGGTACACAAAAGGCTGGAGAAACTCAGCAGGTGCAGCAGCATCTAAGGAGCGAAGAGATAGGCGACGTTTCGGGTCGAGACCCTTCTTCAGACTGGTCAGGGATCAGGAAACGAGAGATATAGACGGTGATGTGGAGAGATAAAGAACAATGAATGAAAGATATGCAAAAAAGTATCGATGATAAAGGGAACAAGCCATTGTAAGCTGTTTGTGGTGTGAAAATGAGAAGCTGGTGCGACTAGGGTGGGGGAGGGAGATGGAGAGAGAGGGAATTCCAGGGCCCGAGGGCTGAGGGAGAGGTGGGAAGGGGAGGAGACAGCAAGGGTTAACAGAATTGAGAAAATTCAATGTTCAAGCCCAAAGGATGCAGACTCCCCAAGCGGAATATGAGGTGTTGTTCCTCCAACTTGCGGTGTTGCTCACTCTGGCCGTGGAGGAGGCCCAGGACCGAGAGGTCGGATATGGAATTGGAGGGGGAGTTGAAGTGCTGAGCCACCGGGAGGTCGGGTTGGTTAATGCGGACCGAGTGGAGGTGTTCGGCGAAACGATCATTAATTTCTTTATTTCCCCTTCCTCAAATTAAAACTATAAAAAAATGTTCTTCTAACTTATGCCATCCTCTCGTCTTCCGGCACCTCACCTGTGTCTAATGATAATTCATATATATCTCGGGCCAAAGAGGCCCTGCGATTTCTAGCCTCCCACAGTGTCCTCAGATATATCTGATCAGGACTAGGAGATTTATCCACCTTCTTATGCCTTGGGACGGTCAGCACCTCCTCGGCAATAATACAAACTGCCCTCAAGACATCTCCATTAACTGTCCCAAGTTCGCATTTTTCTACACAGTAAAGCACAGAGGGGAAATACTCATTGAAGACCTTGCCCATCTCCTGCATCTCCACACAGAGATTACCACTTTGGTTTCTGAGGGGCCATATTCTCCCTCGTCACCCTTTTTCCCTAATGTACAGAAAATCTCTTTGGATTTCCTTAAGGTGATCTCTTCAGTTCGTGAACCTCCTCCAAGGATACACTTGATCCCAGCTGTCTATACCTATCCCATGCCTCATCCTTTTTCCTGAACAAAGCCTCAATGTCTTTCATCCTCCAAGCTTCCTTACTCCCACCTGCCTTGCCCTTCACTTCAACAGGAACATGCATGCCCCGAACTCTGGTCATCATATTTTTGAAGCATCCCACTTTCCAGGTATGCCTTTGCCTGCAAACATCCTACCAATGTTAGTTCCTGTCTAATACAGACACTCCCCGACGTAGAATGTAATCCTTACAAAAGTCAGATTTTACACTAGTTAGAATCAACTTAAAACTAGATAGAAATAAAGAACTGCAGGTGGAGTCATAGTCATAGAGTGATACAGACTAGAAACAGGCCCTTCGGCCCAACTTGCCCACATGTCCAATTTACACTGGTCCCACCTGCCTATGTTTGGTCCATGTCCCTCCAAACCTGTCCTATGCATGTACCTGTCTAACTGTTTCTTAAACATTGGGATAGTCCCAGCCACAGCTCCCTCCTCTGGCAGCTTGTTCCATACACAAACCACCCACCACCCTTTGTGTGAAAAGATGCTGGTTTATATATAAAATGACACAAAGTGCTGGAGTAACACAACGGGTCAGGCAGCATCTGTGGAGAACATGGATAGGGGACGTTTTGGGTCTGGACCTTTCTTCAGTCTGATTCAGTCTGCTGAGTTAATCCAGCACTTTGTGGTTTTTCACCTTAAAACGTGGTGCTGATGCCGCTGGTCTTCACTATTGAGCCCTTCTTCACCAGCTACCACATGGACCAGTTGACGTGGGTGCTGTTGCGGCTCACGTTGTAGCCCCTGCATTCTTCAGGCCACTGCCACCAACATGACACACACTGCCACGGTAGGGCTCCCTCCACTCACAACAGCTGCCACTTCCTCCGAGGGGGCATGGAAAATATTAATTGATGAACAGAACCAGCATGGATTTATGTAAGGAAAGTCAAAGGCATCAAATCTGCTACAGTGTCTGAGGTTGTAACTGCCAAAATAGCTAAGGGTGATGTGATGTACTTGGACTTTCTCCGCTGAGTTTCCACACAAGAAAAGTTATCACAAAACTATTTTTTTTCACTGTATCTCGGTACACGTGACAATAATAATGAACTAAACTGAAACAAAATTAGCGCTGAGGTGCATTGAGGATTTACTAATAGACTGAAAGCAGAGAGGAGGAAAACATTATTATTTTTGGTTCTTCACTTGTCGTTTTCTTTTCTCCCACCCCTGCAATCAGCCTGTAGATAGGTCCCGACACAAAACATCACCTATCCATGTTCTCCAGGGATGCCGCCTGACATGCCAAGTTACTCCAGCATTTTCCTCAGTAAAACCAGCATCTGCAGTTCCTTGCTTTTACATTCTAGAACTTCGGGGTCACGTGAATGACTACGTGAAGAAGCCCCCCCTGGCGCTAGAACGGCATTACGTCAACGCTGATGGCAGAAGCAAGAGCTGCAGAGCGCAGCTCCTCGCAGCGGCCGGAACGGACCCGCAGGTAAGTGCAAGGAAAATAGGGGACGTTCTAAAAAAGACGTTACGCTGGTAGAACCAGCAAAAGAGAAAGTAAAATTTAAAATCAGAGTCACGCTGGTGTACTGATTTAGCCAGATAATAAAAAAGAAAATGGGGAAGTCTCAAAGAAAAATTTCGCGGGTAAAAAGATCATCCCGGGGTGAAGCTAAAGAGTCGGGACAAGAGTTTAGTGCGGATCCGGTTCCGATACCGGTGGTCGCTGATTCACCCGTTAGTGAGACTATAATTTCTCCAGAAATGCAAACCACGGAGGAAAATGTTCCTAGAAAAAGTAAAAAGAAATCCGTGAGGCCCGTGGTTTCTGATAATCACTCTGAAAGTCCTCCGGATAATAAAGCTATATGGCTAAAAATGGAACATATGGAGAAAGTACTCCAAAATATAATGAGACAAGGGTCACAGTACCCAGAAGTTTCCCAAAATGACCCCGAGGGTTTGAATATATAGAATATGGCTATGTGCCAAATTGGGAATTTGAAACTCCAGACCCAGGATTAAGGGCGGAGGAAGTCTCATTGGATATAATTCCAAGTGTATCAGGGCTGCAAAAGACAGACCCTGCAAGTGGTGATGTGGATTATGAGTGCACACCACGAATAAAAAAGATGAGGCCAGATGTGCCTGATATGGCAAAAGATTTTGCTATACCTGAAGGAAGTGGTGAGGCTATGGAAGAAAACCTAGCTGCCAGTATTAATTATATGGTATCTCACCAACTTCAAGATTCTGTGATGATTGAAACAGCAGAATTATATAAAACACTGGCAAATTGCACCTCATTGAAGGTACTTACGGTTAATCCGTCTATATGGACGCCTATGACTCCAGGCATGAGAGGACAAGAAATAAGATTTCAAAGAATCCTCAAATTGATTTCATCTGCCATTACTGCCTTTGGAAGGCAAATGGAGGCGTCGGAAATGGATAAAATCCAAAAAGATACTTTGGGCTTATTGTGCAATTCCTTCTATGAAATTAATTGTATGAGGAAAATTGCGATTCGGCCCATATTTCATCCAAGGTTTGCAGGTTTGTGTCGATCAAGTGGTGTTCAAGCTCCTGGTTATCTATTTGGAGAGAACCTGCCTAAGCAAATAAGAGAAATGGATGAAGAGGCTAAATCTATTAGCCACATGAGACCTTTCGTTTTTGGACAAAAAAGGTATTTTTCGTCCAGAAGGGGATTTGATTTTGGAAACAGAGGCAGGAATATGATAAGAAAATATTACCATCCGACACAGCCTAATGTTCACCCGTATACGGGGAGAAGGAGACCACCACGTTCATATGGAGAGGTACAAAAAATGTATTCTATTCTTAAAGAAACTGTGGACAAATCTCCAGTTGGAGGGAGATTACAAATGTTTTATGATGAATGGCTTTGCATCACATCTGATCGGTTTATTTTACAAACAGTTTCAGGAGCTACTATTACATTTAAAGAAGGTGTTAACTCTCCGGTACAAAATAAACCTGCTTATGGTTTCATGTTTTCTGCAATTGAAGAGGCAGAAATTAATGTGAAAATTGACAAATTGTTTAAAAAAGGTGTTATTGAAAAAACTGTTGAACATAAACATCAATTTGTGTCAAATACATTTCCAAGAAGTAAAAGAGATGGTGGTTGCAGAATTATTCTGGACCTTACAAACTTTAATAAATTTGTCGAGTATAAACATTTTAAGATGGAAACATTCAACACTCCAAGACATTTGATATCAGCAGGTTGTTATATGGCTACAATTGATTTAAAGGATGCGTACTATTCAGTACCGATACATCAGTTCTTTCGAAGGTATTTAAAATTTAATTGGCTGGGACAGCTGTGGCAATTCAAAGCTTTACCAAATGGGTTAAGTTCAAGCTCCCAGGCTCTTTACAAAGCTGTTGAAACCAGCTTTAGCACAATTAAGAGCACAAAAGCACATCATTATGGCTTATCTGGATGACATTTTAATCATCAATAGTAATCAGGAATCAGCTGAAAAATCAGTTTCAGCAACTAAAACTTTATTTGAGAAGTTAGGTTTCTTGATTCATCCAATTAAGTCCCAGCTGCAGCCAGCACAGTCAATTAACTATTTGGGGTTTGTGATTAACTCAGTTACTATGTTAGTAACTTTGCCAACAGATAAGATTGATGATATTTTAATGACCTGTAGGGGTCTCATTCACAAACCTTATCCCTCCATCCGAAAAGTAGCAAAGATTATTGGTAAATTAGTAGCAGCATTTCCTGCAGTAGAATTTGGTAGTAACAAAAGAAGCTTTATTGGAATTACAATGGTGGATTGAAAATGTCCCACAAGCTGCTAAAAACATTCTGATACAACAGCCTGAAGTAATTTTACAAACAGATGCTAGTGCTCTCGGATGGGGGCGACAGATTAATTTACCAGCTGTGGGGGCAGATGGACTGTCCAAGAGGAAATGTTTCTCCAAACATATGGTATTAACTATTTAGAATTATTGGGAGCATTTTATGGGTTAAAAGCCTATTGTTCTACAAAAAAGAATCTGCGTGTACTGATACAATTAGACAATAAAACAGCTGTTGCATATAATTAATCACATGGGTGGAGTCAGATCAGTATCATGTGATTGTTTGGTCAATCAGATATGGCAGTGGTGTATTAAGCACCAAATTTGGATTTCGGCAAATTACATCCCAGGCAAAGACAATGTGGTGGCAGACAATAGATCAAGGATGTTTAAAGACAACACAGAATGGATGTTGAACCCAGTAATTTTCAGTAAAATTGTGATTCAATATGGGTTTACCAGACATTTGATCTGTTTGCATCAAGATTAAATCATCAATTGCCTAAATATGTGTCTTGGGAACCAGATCCAGATGCAGTAGCAGTAGATGCTTTTTCACTACATTGGGGGAATATGTTCTTTTATGCCTTTCCGCCATTTGCTCTGGTTCAGCAATGTCTGAAGAAAATAGAACAAGATTCTGCCACAGGATTATTGGTGATTCCAAATTGACTGACACAACCATGGTTCCCATTGATGTTAAACATGATTAAAGAACCATATATGTCAATTCCTAGCAGCACTGAAAGAAATTCATCCATTACATGCTTATATGAATTTGTTAATCTGCAGGTTTTGACCAGACCACTACAAGAGCTTGGATTGTCGGATAGAACTATGGATATTATAGTCGCATCATGGCGAGATAGCACTCAGAGACAATATATGACACATATAAAGAAATGGGAATTTTTTTGTAGACAATCAAATATATCCTATCATACTGTGAACATTGCAAACATATTGGAGTTCCTTGCCGAGTTGCATTTTGAACAGCACTTAAGTTATAGTGCCATTAATAGTGCACGTAGTGCCTTATCATCTTATTTAGGACAAATCTCTGACCAGAAATCAATTGGATCACATCCATTAATATCCAGATTTATGAAAGGAATCTTTAACAAAAATCCACCCAAACCAAGATATACAGAAATTTGGGATGTCAGCATTGTACTTACTTTACTTAGGCAATGGACTCCAATCGAAGTTTTGTCATTGGAAAAGTTAACATTTAAATTAGTAATGTTAATGGCATTGGTTTCAGCTCAAAGGGTGCAAACATTACAAATACTACGTTTAGACTGTATGTATGTGGCTGCAGATAACATTGTGTTCTATGTTTACGATCAGATCAAACAAAGCAGACAAGGGAGAACTGGAGCAAAGGTAATGTTTCAAGCTTACCCTATTGATCCAACGTTGTGTGTAGTTAAAACATTTGAATCAATATGTAAAAAGTTACCAAAACTCTTCGAGGTGATGAAAAAACATTAATGATTACGCATAAGAAACCACACACAAAAGCTTCAGTGCAAGCAATTTCAAGGTGGTTAAAACAGGTGTTTACTTTTAGCAGGAGTAGACACTGATGTGTTTCAAATCTCACTCCACCAGGGCAGCAGCTACATCCGCGCGGCGAAGTTACAGGACGTACCACTCGAACACATTTTAGAACTGCAGGGTGGTGTAAAGAAGAAACTTTTTCAAAGTTCTACAATAAACCTGTTCACACAATGACAGGCTTTGGACACGCGGTGTTGGGTTCACTATAATCACCTGCTTTGTTTCACTATCGATTGATATTATCGATTATGTTATCACTTATATCTTTTATCACTTTGTAATTGTTTCCCTCAGATGTAAAAAGGGGGTTATTATATGTTCTTTTATCATTAAAAGATCTATAGAAAGAACTAAAACTGGTCTGGTAAAAGGTTTTTACTCATGTATGTGTTGACCTAGCCGGACTGTCGTATGGAATTGTACGACATGGAAAACACAGAAGCTTCAAAATAGTCAGGTAGTCACTCCCGTGACTCGAAGTAAAATAGTAAGATTAAACGAGAACTTACCAGTTCGAAGTTTGATCGTTATTTTATGAGGATTAACGATGAGGGATTACATGCCCTCCACTCCACACCCTCATAAAATAAATGATCATCTGGTAGTTCTAAATCTATGATGAGCCTTACTATCTTACTCCGGCTATTGTGTTCTGTGTTTTTCATGCCGCTGCTTTGAAGTATGCCGTTCTAGCGCCAGGTGGGCCTTCTTCACGTAATCCCTCATCGTTGCTCCTCATAAAATAACGATCAAACTTCGAACTGGTAAGTTCTCATTTAATCTTACTATTATTCTTTGGTTTGTTTCGTTGTGACTAATGGGATTTGTCAAGAATCAGTGGTGAGCAGCAGCACTTCACAACCTGTATAAATGGTTTGGATGTGTGATCAAGTGTTAGTTTGCCATTGAAGGGTAGTTGGGGGGGCAGTGAGAGGTGTGAGGATTATGCAGAGTTTTCAGGGAAGACAGAGGAGGTAAGAACATAGCAGGTGGAATATAACGTGGAAAAGTAAGAGGTCATCCAATTTTGTGAAGAAAAATGACAAAGAGGAATATTTCTCAAATGGTGTGAGATTGAAAAGTGTTGAAGTTCAGAGAACCTTTTGCTCCACTGATGGACAAAGACCATTGAACGTTTGCTCAGTCCACCTGGGCCCACGCAATCTCCCGGTTGCTAAACATTTTAACTTCCCCTCCCATTCCCACTAAGACCGTTCTGTCCTGGGCCTCCCCCACTGTCATTGTGGTCCAACTAAAATTGGAGGAACAGCACCTCATATTTCGCTTGGGCAGCTTACAACCCAGCGATATGAATATTGATTTAGTTTAGAGATACAGATTTCTCCAACTTCAAGAAGCCCTTGCTTTCCCTTTCTCTCTGTCCCTCTCCCACCCTATTCTCAGACTAGTTTCACTGTCCTCCTGATTAATTTTGCTGTTTATATGCCTCGTTGTCACCTTCCCCTCATCCAACAATGAACTATTGTACATTTCCTTGAGCATTGTCTGCTTTGATTTGTCCTTTTCACACCTTACATGCTCTCTGTCCCCTTCCATATCTCATTTCCCTCTTCCCTGACTCTCAATGTGAAGAAGGGTCTACACCCAAAACATCATCTATTCCTCCTCTCCAGAGGTGCTGCCTGACCTGCTGAGTTACTCCAGCATTTTGTGTCTATCTTCAGTGTAAACCAACATCTGCAGTTCATTCCTACACATTGAATATTGTATACAGATTGGTTTGCCTTGTTAAGGAAGGAAATACTTGCGAAGGAAAAGTGAAGGGAAGATTGATCAGAGTGGTTCCTGCAAAGGCAGATCTGTTACACGAGGTGAGAAGAGGCAGAGTAGGCCCATATTCTCTGATTATCTTTGGGTGGCATGGTGGTGCAGCGGTAGAGTTGCTGCCTTACAACGTCAGAGACCCAGGTTCGATCCTGACTATGGGTGTTTGTCTGTAGGGAGTTTGTGAGTTCTCCCCGTGACCTGCGTGGGTTTTCTCCGAGACCTTCGGTTTCCTCCCACACTCCAAAGATGTACAGGTTTGCAAGTTGCATAGAAACATAGAAACATAGAAAATAGGTGCAGGAGTAGGCCACTCGGCCCTTCGAGCCTGCACCGCCATTCAATATGATCATGGTTGATCATCCAACTCAGTATCCTGTACCTGCATTCTCTCCATACCCACTGATCCCTTTAGCCACAAGGGCCACATCTAACACCCTCTTAAATATAGCCAATGAACTGGCCTCAACTACCTTCTGTGGCAGAGAATTCCACAGATTCACCACTCTGTGTGAAATTTTGTTTTCTCATCTCGGTCCTAAAAGACTTCCCCTTATCCTTAAATTAATTACCAAAGCCAATTAAGTTAATTGGCTTTGGTAAAATTGTAAATTGTCTCTAATGCATGTAGGATAGTGTTAGTGTGTATGTGGATCGCTGGTCGGTGCGGACTCCGTGGGTCGAAAGGCCAATTTCCATGCTATATCTCTAACCTAAATTAAAATCAGAAGATTTGGAGGTGATGTAACTGAAACATCCAAAATTCTGATAGAGCTTGTTACGACAGAAATAGAGATAGTTTCCTGACTGGGATGCTTATTGTCAGAGGTCATTGGCTCGAAGTAAGGAACTGTCCCTGAGTTTGTGAATCTTTGGAACTCTCTGTCCACGAGGGCTGACGATCCACAATCACAGTGCATTTTTGATATTGTTGATATTGAAGGAGTCAAAGGATATAGGATGAGGGATTACATGAAGAACCCCGCCAGTCCGCATGCGCGTCAATCAACAAAGCAACAGTGTGAAATCACAGATAACAGTAATTGAAGTGACACAGTAAGATTATAAACCTAGAACTACCAGATGACCTTTGTGATATGAGGGTTGGGAGCGTAGGGCACGTAATCCCTCATCGTAACTCCTCGTAAAATAAAGATCAAACTTCAAACTGGTAAGTTCTCATTTAATCGTACTATTTTACTTCGGAGTCACGTGAGTGATTCTGTGAAGATTTCAAAGCTCTGTGATTTCATGCCGTGAGAAACGAGTCTACACAACCACAACTGCTTCATTGAACGATGAGGGAAACATTCATAATGAATAAATAATCATAATAGTACCCCCTCTCATCCGGGAGGGACTACAACTGAACGTAAAATAGAGTTGGCAAAAACCCCTGGTCTGACAATGGGTTATTATAAAGTGTTTGAAAGGTTCGTTCATTTGACCGTCCTGTAGCTGGTAGGATGTGCTTCAGCGGAACGTAAATAACCCTTGCTACTGATGTTGTAGCAGACCTGGTGGAGTGATTTAATTTGTATCTACTCCTATATAAACCAAACCCCGTTTCACCGCTTGGGGATGGTCTGAACTGACACCTTCTTATAAGCTGTTTGTAATTAACAAACATTGCTAGTTCAGAGCCTCTAGGCTCTTGGTGACCTTGACATATTGTTGTAAATGCGTGACCTCACATAACCGAAGGTCCCAAAATATGTCATGAAACTAGTTTGGCACCTGACTCCCCTTCTGCTCTGCTTAACTAAAACATAAAATATAATATTATTTGCAGATGTAACCATCCTGTCCAGTCACAATTGTGTGGTGACTGGACCCGTTGCACTGAGACGATCGCCGTGAGGATAACCACCTTATGAGACGGCCAAAGCTAGTATGTAGCTGGAGCCACAAGGTGAAGTAGTGTTAGCACAATGTTAGTATCCCATACTGCCCTGTACTTGTCCTGTGGGAACTTGTGTTAAGGATACTTTATAAAACTCGATATCCAGGGTGAGCCCGACAGAGTGGATCCCGTTCGCAGCAGCAAATACGATGGGAAGGCACATTAATCATAGTTGATGGCCCTATAACTCAATTATTGTCAAAGACTTATTGGAAAATGAACTTCAAGTCGTCGGTATCTGTACCGTATTAAATGTAACATAGCATTAAACAAAGCTCTTCCCATTTCCTGGAGAAGAACTGTACTGTTTTTTTGGGATGCTATCCCTGCCCTCTGCGGTGAGCACATACATGGATCAGTGCGACAACCCGAACCGTAGGAGCAGTCTACTCAGAATCTGCAAAATAATTGATTTTATCATGCAGAGGCTGGTTTTCCGAGCCATAGGCTGACCAGCAAAGCTTTACGTTTAGAATAACCATTTAAGGATGTATTAATATTCCTGACAACCAGGAATCAAGGCTGCATAGTTCAGTCAGCCAGTACGCAAAGCCTCAGCGGGATATTGCTGACTTTATTTCAAGATCCGACTGATGGGCAAAATGGAGGAAGACATAATGAACATTCCTCCTTCTTGTAGCGATAATGTATCTCTCGCCACTGTTATGCCACATAGTTTTACAGCCAAATAAGCATGAAACATCACATCAATATTCGGTGTTCCATGGAACCATAATTTCATAAATACTTTGTGATCCAACACTCATTCTGTGTTGTCATTGATCTATACTTGGTGATACACCAGTGGCAAATGAGATTATGTAAATTGGTACAGGATGCTTTTACTTGATTGCACCCATGTGACTAACATATGCCACCACCGTTGTGTATCAACTTGAAGTTGAGCATGCAGATTATGCATATTTGCTCCATAACCCTTTACCCATATAATGCACCTAGGGTCTATAGATAGTTGATAGCAATAACTGAAGAATTGGCAACTGATATAAATCCACCTCTGAACTAGAGATGACATTCGCAATTTTCCACCTTAGAGCACTTAGCATCAGTTTGTAATATACCTGAGTTTTTACTAACCAAACTAGTGGGGCAATGCTGAATAATGTTCTTCCATCATTATGACTTTATTAGCTTCAGCTGGTAATAGCATAGGTCTGTTAACAATAATCTAGACAACCCTTGAGAGGTTGCTACTTTCACAGCTGAACCACAGCTACTATATTGCCAATTACTCTTGATGAATAGAAGGCTGCTTGTAACAACAAGGTTGTTACAGGTTCCTATTAACTCCAATCTCTTATCCCAGGGTGGAGTCATAGGCTAATTAATAGTTGAAGATAAATCCCAGGGTGGAGTCATAGGCTAATTAATAGTTGAAGATAAATCCCAATGACCAACAAGTCTATTGGTAACTACTTCATTTTAACTGGATAGATGAGGGATCCTACAAAGCTCTACCCATCTTGGAATTTCTCAAATATAGTTTGAGAAAAAATTGATTTTTTCAAAATAGGGTGTTAGACTAGACATAACAAGTTTGAACTCTGAGTAGCCGAAGCACCGATTTTAGTAATTTGGTAAATACCTGGGTAAATAATTTAGCCCATCTTGCAATGTTTTACTGTTATTATTACTTTCTCATTGCCTCATCATTAGCAAATTATCATACTGTTATCATTCTCCTGATAATTTCAAATGTCTCCGGTGATCCCTGCAAATGGGAACTGAATAGGATGTATCTTTGAGATCCTTATGAAAATCAGTTGTTAATCAGTAACGAAGTTTCCTGTTCAGAAAGTTTATACTGTACATATGAGTTACACGACCTTAACAGTGAACGGCCACGTATGCCATCATTCCATGCCTGCCTGGAACGACAACTCTGGCCCGATTTCCGAGCCTGTCTTGGAAGACAATCCTGGCCATAATAATGAGCCTATTTCATAATTCCGAACCTGCCTCTAAAGGCAACTGGCCATAATTCTAAGCCTGCCGTGAAAGACAACTCTGGCCATATTTCGATCCTGTCTCGAAGCGATCCTGGCCATAATACTGAGCCTGCCTTAAAATACAATACTGGCCTTAATTCCAAACCTGTTTGAAATGTTAATATTGTGCAGTTTTACATGGTTAGGTGACAATACCTTAACCATACGTGTGTTGTACAAACAAGTGTAAAATTACCAACTTGTAAGTGGTCCACTTACCCCATGTTTCGGAAGTGCTGGACCCACCTACCTGCCTGGTTATAGAGTAGGACTGGTAGGGTGCGTAGAACCTCTGTCCAGTTTTCACGCTGCCACAGCTTCAGTGAACCGCTTACTGACAATGGAGGCGTGGAGTGTGTTGTCGCCGAACCGATGAAGCTTTGCTCGTCGTTGGTACCTTGATTGGTCCCACAGCTTTTGCTTCCTCATCCAGGTTTTGCCTGTTGAATAGGTCTTACCTGAATAGAAGATTCAGCGGCTAGAGCTCTGTTCATTGCTGGCACTTGTATCGTGAGGGGAACTCTGATCCCTTCCAGGTATTCTGCCAACGGCTGGTAACCAACTCTTGTGGCAGCAACACCTTCGAGTGCGAGGATTGCCTTGAACCCATATACATGTGCTCCAGTATGTTCCACGGACATACTTTAGAATTTTAAGTCAGTTACCTACTGACCATTCGCACTCCACTCCATAAAGGGGGAGATCGTTGGCAGCCCTGAACAGGTGCTGGCTCAGGCCCCTGCGCTGATATGACCTCTCCAACAGACCTATACCAGAATGGAATATACTCGGCAGCAGAATAATTCTGGCCCCGCATGCTCTCCTCCTCCAAGAGGGAGACATTAAGCAGCCCTGAATAGGCGCTGCTGGCGCAGGCTCTCCCATAGGCAGGCACTGACACTACTCGTCCTGCTGGAGTGTGTCTTGGTGGAACATCCTCTCCATTAGGAGCTCCATCCAGTTTAGCCCAAAATGTTAATCATCACCGGAGGGGAAACCTCCCCGCCTGACTCGTCCTGAGTCCATAGGCCTGACCGCTTTATTGTTGGTTATACCCCATGTCCTGGGGACCACAGCGGTGTGGGAGCCGCTCTGGGAGTGCTACCGCCTCCTGGATTTACCCCTCCACGGGAACCACAAGCGGTATGGAAGCCGCTGACTACATTGTCAGCGACTGGAGTGGGGAACCCGATGGCCGACGGCTCCCGCGATTCCGCGGTTCTGACCGGAGTCTCCCCACAGCGCAAGCCTGTGGCTCGCCGGATTTCGTGACAATCCAGCAGGAAACCTCCATAAGGAGAGGTTCCTGCAAGGGAAAACAGAACCTGGTAAGAAATACAAAACTTACCTGTATGTTTAAACTTACCGCTGGCAGGACCGTTGCGCCTGCCAGTCAGTCGCTGAGCCATGCGAAAAGACGTAATGACGCGCATGCGGACTGTCGGGGTTCTTCACGGAATCACTCACGTGACTCCGAAGTAAAATTTACTTTGCTCACTCATTTGATCCTGCTTTTCTTCCCAAGTTCCCAAGTTATAGAAGCAGAATTAGGCCATTCAGCCCATCGGATCTACGCCACCATTCAATCATTGTTGATCTCTGCCTCATAATTCCATGTTCCTGCCTTCTCCCCATAACCCTTGACACCCGTTCTAATCAAGAATTTGTCTATCTCTGCCTTGAAAATGTCCACTGATGACCTCCACAGCCCTCTGTAGGCAATGAGTTCCACAGACTAACTACCCTCTGACTAACAAAGTTCCTCCTCATCCCCTTTCTAAAAGAGTGCCCTTTAATTCTGAGGCTATGACTTCTGGTCCTAGACTCTTCCAACAGTGGAAGCATCCTTTCCACATCCACTCTATCGATGCCTTTCATTATTCTGTAAGTTTCAATGATGATCCCTCAAACTTCTGAATTGTTATTTCAATTAAGCATCTGTTGCGTCTTCTGCAGAGCAATCAAAAGAACATTGTGTTTGGTGGGCGAGTGCAAGATTAGTGTTTTAGTTTAGAGAAACAGCGCGGAAACAGGCCCTTCGGCCCACCAGGTCTACGCCAACCTGCGATCCCTGCACATTAACACTATCCTCACCCACTAGAGACAATATTTTTTAAATTGTTTTTTAACATTTACCAAGCCAATTTTACTTCGGAGTCACGTGAGTGACTACGTGAAGAACCCGCCTCACGCTGGCAACGGCATGACGTCAACGCTGACGGCGCAAGGAGGAGCTGCAGTAAGGAGCAGCTCCTCGGCAGCGGTCGGAACGGCCCCGCAGGTAAGTGCAGCAAAGTTGCGATGTTTTTAGCGGACGCTGGGTAGGTCCAGCAGTAATAGTTATGTAAAATCAAGTCAGAGTCAAGTTAAGTGCTGGATAGCACAGATTATGAAGTAAAGGAAAATTCGCGGGTAAAGTGCTTCCTGGGGTGAAAAATAAATATACGGGAAAGCTAGTGCGGAGCCGGTTCCGATACCGGTGGCCGCAGATATACCCGTTAGCGAATTATTTTTCCAAAAATGATAACCACGGAAAGAAATGCTCCCGAAAATGGAAAAAAAAAAAAAAAAAATCTGAGAGGCCGTGGTTTTGATGACTCTGATATTTGAAAGTCCTCCAGATAATTAAACTATGTGGAACTAATTATGGAGCATATGGAGAAAGTTCTCCAAATAATTATGAGACTAGGGTCACAGTACCCAGATGAATCCCAAAAAATCCCTGAGGGGTTTAATTATTCTGAATATGGCTGTGGGCCTAATTGGGAGTTGGAACTCCGGACCCAGGATTTGGGCCGGAAGAAGTCTCATGGATGAAATCCCAATTGATTTAGGGCTGCAGAAGGCAGACCCTGTTTGATGGTGATTTGCATTTGAAAGCACACCACAAAATAAATAAAAAAGAAAAAGAAAAAAAAAAAAAAAAAAAAAGGCCAAATGTGCCTGGGATAGCAAAAGAACTTGCTATATATGAAGGAAGTGGTTGAGGCTATGGAAGAAAACCTAGCTGCCAACATATATAATGGTATCTCACATACTTCATGTTTCTGTGATGATTGAAATATTAAAATTGCACAGCACAAGAAATTGTGCCTCATTGGAAGTGCCTACGTTTATCCGTTGATATGGGCATCCATGACCCCCAAATATGAGAGCGTCAAGTAGTGAGGTTCAAAAATCCTCACAAATTATTCTGCTGCTATTATGGCTTTTGCGGAGATGGATAAAAAAAAAATGAAAAAAAAAAAAAAAAAAAAAGACGCTATTGTGCAATTCTTTCTATGAAAAATTTGTATGAGGTAAATGGCTATTTGGCCCATTTTTCACCCAAGGTTTGCATACCTGTGTCGAAGCAAGTGTGTTTAAGCTCCTGGTTGTCTGTTTGAGTAATCTGCCTAAATTATTAAAATTGGATGAAAAGTTAAATATTTTAGCTGCATGAAATCTTTGTCTTTGGACAAAAAGGTATTTTTTGCCCAGAAGGGGATTTGTTTTTGGAAATAGAGGCAGAAATATGTCAAGGAAGTCTTATTGTACTGCACAGCCAAATACTTACCCGAATTGGGGGGGAAAAGGAGACCACCACGCTCATATGCGAGGAATTAAAAGATTTGTTCTATGCTTAAAGAACTGCGTATTAATCTCCAGTTAGAGGGAGATTACAAAAGTTTATAAAGACTGGCTTACTATTACTTTTGATCGGTATATATTACAAGCAGTTTCATTAACCACTATTATTTTAAAGAAGGGTTAGTCCTCCGGTACAGAATAAACCTGCTTATGTTTTCGTGTTTCTGCAATTGAAAAAGCAGAGATTAATGTCCAAGTTGCCCAATTATCTGGAAAAGGGGTAATGGAAAAACTATGAACACGAGCATCAATTTGTTTTAATATTTTAGAAGGAATAAAGATGGCGGTTGCAGAAGTATCTGGACCTTACAGATCTAAATAAGTTTGTAGAATAAAACATTTTAAAATGGAGACATTGAATACTGCAAAATATTTAATTCAGCAGTTGTTATATGGCTAAGATTGATGAAAAGACGACTATTATTCTGTACCTATGCATCAGTTTTTCGGTGCTACTTAAAATTTAATTGGTTGGGACAATTATGGCAGTTAAGCTTTGCCAAATGGACTGAGTTCAGCTCTTAGACTCTTTACAAAACTGTTGAAACCAGTTTAGCCCAATTAAGAGCACAAATGCACATTATTATGGCTTATCTCAATGACATTTTATCTGATCATTAGTGATTATCAAGAGTCAGCTGAGAACTCAGTTTCAGTTACTAAAGCTTTGTGGTAAGCTAGGGTTCTTGATTCATCCAATTAAGTCCCAGCTGCAGCACACAAACAATTAACTTTTGGGGTTTGTAATTAACTCAGTGACTATGTTAATAACTTTACCAACAGATAAAGTTGATGAATTTGGTAACTTTGTAATTATCTCATTCAAACCTTATCCTTTCCATCCGAGAAATAGCGTAAAACCATTGGTAAACTGGTAGCAGCGTTTCCTGCAGTAGAATTTGGTCCATTACATTATCAAAATCTTCGAAGGACAAGATACGAGCTCTCAAAGAGAAGGCAGGGCCACTTGACAGCCTATGTAATTAACAAAAGAAGCTGTGTTGGAATTACAATGGTGGGTTAAAAAATGTCCCACAAGCTGCTAATAAATATTATGATTAAACAGCCTGAAATGGTTTTTACAAACAGATGCTAGTGCTCTCGGATGGGGGCAACAGATTCATCCTCCATTGTGGAGGTAGATGGAAAAGCTCAAGAAAAAGGTTTCTTTCAAGCTGATGGTATTAACTATTTGGAGTTATTGGGTGCTTTTATGGGACTAAAAGCATATTGTTGTGCAAAACAAGGTGTACATGTGTTAATACAGTTAGACAATAATACGGCTGTTGCATATATTTATCACATGGGGGGTGTTTAGATCAGTATCATGTGATTGTCCTGGTCAATAAATATGGTAATGGTGTATTGATCGCCAAATATGGATTTCAGCAAGCTACATTCCAGGTAAAGACAATGTGGGAGCAGATAAAAGATCAAGGATATTTAAAGATTATATGGAATGGATGCTTAAGCCAGCAATATTTAAAATATTATACACCAATTTGGTTACCAGAAATTGACTTGTATGCATCAAGGCTTAATCATCAATTACCTAAATATGTGTCTTGGGAACACGATCCAGATGCAGTAGCAATAGATGCTGTTTTCGTTAAACTGGGGGAAATATGTTCTTTTATGCTTTTCCACCATTTGCTTTGATTCAGAGATGTCTGAAGAAGATAGAACAAGATTCTGCCTCTGGATTGTTGGTAGTTCCAAATTGCCAACTCAACTTTGGTTCCCAGTAATGCTGAATATGATTAAAGAGCATATATGTCGATTCCTAACGTAGTGATATTTGATTCGTCCAGTAACTAAAGAAATTTATCCATTATATGCATAATGAGTTTATTAATCTACAGGTTTTGACCAGACCACTGCAGGAGCTGGGATTATCGGACAAAACGATGGAAATTATAGTCGCATCATGGCGAGATAGCACACAAAAAAACAATATATGAAACATACTAAGTAATGGGAAGAATTTTGCACACAGTCAAATATTTCTTATGATATTGTGAATATTGCAAATGTTTGGAATTCCATGCCAATTTGCATTTTGAGCAACATTTAAGTTACAGTGCCATACACTGCACGCAGTGCCTTGTCATCCTATTTAGGACTTTATGACTGATCAGAAATCAATTGGGTCACATCCATTAATATCTAGATTCATGAAAGGAATCTTTAACATTAATCCCACCCAAACCAAGATACACAGAGATTTGGGATGTGAGCATTGTACTTACTCTACTTAGACAATGGACTCCAATTGAAGGATTGACATTGGAAAGATTGACATTGAAATTAATAATGTTAATGTCACTGGTCTCAGCTCAAAGAGTGCAAACTTTACAAATGTTGCGTTTAGACTGTATGCATGTGACTACAGATAATATTGTGTTCTGTTTACGAGCTGATCAACAAAGCAGGACCACGGAGATCTGGAGCAAGGTAACCTTTCAAGCTTATCATATTGATCCTACTTTGTGTGTGGTTAGACATTTGAACCAATATATTAAAGTTACTGAGACTCTTCGAGGAAATGAAAAAACGTTAATGGTTACGCACAAAAAAACCACACACAAGAGCTTCAGTTTAAACTATCTCAAAGTGGTTGAAACAGGTGTTGTTTTTTAGCGGGAGTAGACACTGAGGTGTTCAAATCTCACTCCACCAGGGCGGCAGCTACGTCCGCGCGAAGGGGCGGGACGTACCTCTCGAGCATATTTTAAAAATCGCAGGGTGGAGTAAAGAAGAACTTTTTCAAAGTTCTACAATAAACCTGTTCACACTATGATAAGCTTTGGACACGCGGTGTTGGGAGCACTATAATCACCTGCTTTGTTTACTATTAATTGCTATAATCAGTGGTGTAGTCACTTCTATCTTTTATCGCTTGTTAATCATTTCCCTCAGATATAAGGAGGTTATTATATGGTCTTTTAAAGCATTAACAAAGTTAATGTGAAAAGAACTAACATTAGTCTGGTTTCTCATGTATGTGTTTACTTAGCCGACTTCGTACGGATTAATTCTACGACATAAAAAACACAGAAAGCTTTAAAATCTTCACGTAGTCACTCACGTGACTCCGAAGTAAAATAGTAAGATTAAACAAGAACTTACCAGTTCGAAGTTTGATCGTTATTTTATAGGAGTTACGATGAGGATTACGTGCCCTCCGCTCCCACCCTCATAAAATAAATGATCAAATGGTAGTTCTAAGTCTTTTATGAGCCTTACTATGTTACTCCGGCTTTTGGTGTTCTGTGTTTTTCATGCCGCTGCTTTGAAGTATGCCGTTGCCAGCGTGAGGCGGGTTCTTCACGTAATCCCTCATCGTAACTCCTCATAAAATAACGATCAAACTTCGAACTGGTAAGTTCTTGTTTAATCTTACTATTAACCTACAAACCTGTACATCTTTGGAGTGTGGGATTAAACCGAAGATCTCAAAGAAAACCTCCGCTGATCACGGGGACAACCTACAAACTCCAAACAGACAGCACCCCTAGGCAGGATCGAACCCGTGTCTCCGGCGCTGCATTCGCTGTACCGCTGCGCCAACTCTACCGCTGCATCACCGTGATCGTCTGTTTTGAGCCTACCCTGAAATATGAATGACCATGTAGCCTTTGCTGTGTGCATTGTTTCTGTCAGATGAGAAGAGAGCCATCATGTGCATTCACAGATGCTGCCTTTATAAATCCCTGGGAATCCCTGTCATAATTTTCCTGACCTTAGTTTGATTGCTCAATATTGAATGATGCTTTGATCAATTTGAAATAGGATAGACATTCTTTACTCACCACGTATGCTAAGTATGAATATTGTAGCAATTGTGAAAGATAATCATTATACAGTAGCCCACAGTTTGTATCATAAATGTTATTCAAGCATTTAAGCTTAAGTTGACTCTTGGGTCCATTAAATGAATTTTGCAATCAATGAATTGAACACCCACCACAAATCATCAGAAAATCACTGCTGGTAAATGTCCCTGCATGAGCTACAGCTCTCAGCAATTTTCTGGTCTCTCAAACTCATTTTGTTTTCCCAGTAACTACTGACTTTCCTTCAATAATATGCCGTACAATTTGGGCATTTATTTTGAATTCCTACTTGTGGAGAACCTCTTGTGCAGAAATATGTTATTCTGTTAGGCAGTTTCTATGGAGAGCAGTATATGCCTTTTCACAGGTCATGGAGACCAATGTTTTATCTCTTCATCTTGGTTGGTTTATTACTATGTTTGGATTACTAAATGTTAGCCATGAGAAACATTTCTGTCTAATTAACAATCAAAAGGCATGCATTCTTACAAGACCAATTTGGATGGATATATAAGGGGATGCAATTTCTTCTGATGGAGAATTTTAGAATAACAGAATATAACGTGAAAATTAGAACTGGTCTATTCAGAGGTGATGCTAAATGCCAGATGTAGATAGAAATGCTTAACACCATCTTCTCAAATGTCGCTAAACATTTTAAAAGGGTTTTGACCCAAAACATTGCCTACTTCCTTCGCTCCATAGATGTTGCCTTGCCCGCTGAGTTTTTCCAGCATTTTTGTCTACCTTCAAAACATAATTTGACAGATTAGTGTGACCAGTCTACAAAGGAATATCGAAGCATGCCAGGTAATTGGGGGCAAGATGCATAAATTGAATAATGGAAAAGGATTGTGAATGGGAATAACTTTCTCTCATTCCTACTTTTACCATATGAAGGAAGGAACTGCAAATGCTGACGATTGTGTAAACCAGCATCTGCAGATTTTTCCTACGGATTTTGTCTGCTCTACTGCAAAATCTCCTTGGAGTCTGAAGAAGGGTCTCGACAAGTGAAACATCACCTATTCCTTTTCTCCAGAAATGCTACCTGACCAAGTGAGTTAAACCAACATTTTGTGGCTATTTGTGGCTGGAAATTCATTTAGGTTATACCATCACAACTAAGCTGGATCAATCATTTAAATCTCTTTCTGAACTTTAAGCATCTTGCACCATCCAATACCAAGATTACTTCTGCTATCATTGTACCACTACCACCTGCATCCTCCTATATCAATTTCTTTATCCTCTCCATTGCTTTTCTTGCTTGTTTTTCGAGTTCAGTTTATCATAATTTTCACATTACTCACTATTATGTTGACTATATAGTGTCTTGTATTGTCCTGCTTGCCAATCAGTCCTTTGATCGCTGTCCTGTCCATCACCTCTCTACCTTTGATAAGAAGGCATTCAGTTAACTTAAAACCTGGTATGGTACCACATTGAAACAGGCCAGCCAACCATATCTACACTGTCCATGTTGCCAATCTAACTAATCCAATCTGCTTGCACATGATCCGTATCCCCCTATTCCCTGCTTCTTTGTGTCTGTCTAAATACTACTTGCTGTTGTATCTGTGCTCTTGGTTCTATTCTTCCCAGGATTAATCTGTTTCTAATTGACTGAAAAGAAGACTTAATCCAAGTTTTTGGTCATTTCTAATCTTGTAATTCCACCGGTTGCCGCTTCGATGACAGCCTTGGCAGACTTGGAAGTATGTCCTTTTCATCTTTTTTTTGTTATTTTTTGTGTGTTTAAAATGTTTGTGTTAATGTTCTCTGGTTTGTTTTATGTGGGGGGTGAGCGGGTGGGTTGGGGAAACTTGTTTTCAATCTCTTACCTTGCCGGAGATGCGATTGTTTTCCGGATCGTATCGCCGGTCGCTCTGCGGCCTAACATCGTGGAGCTGGAGGCCTTGCTCAAGACTGACGTTGAGCCCAACCGTGGGGCGTGGACGCCATTGGAGTCGATTCCTTGCCTGGGATCGACACTCCAACCGTTGCCTGCGGACTTTAACATCAAAGAGCTCGCAGTCTCGGGTAAGAGACCGATGGCGGGAAGCTCCAAAAGCCGCACGACGTTTGACTAGCCCCGACCCGGGGTAGATCGCCCGGCACGGGGGAGCTGAGATTCCCCCCGATGCAGGAGCTTGATCGCACCAACGAGGAGGCACGCCGCCGGGGAAGGGAGTAAGATCATCCCGTCAACGGAAGGTTAGAGGCCCCTGACCGCAGGAGCACAAAGAAGGGAGAAATTGAACGTTTTTTCGCCTTCCATCACAGTGAGGAATATGGAGGAGTCACTGTGGTGGATGTTTCTGTTAAAATGTATTTTGGTATGACTGTATGGCAAATCAAATTCCTCGTATGTTGCAAAACATAAATGGCTAATAAAGTATGATAATGATACTGATTATGATTATGTGAAGACTGGAAGTCCAGTTCATTCCTTTTCATTTTGCAAGGCACCTATAATGACTAGAATCAATCTGACCTGCTGGACTTTTCCTCCCACTCTCCATTTCACGGGATTATTTTGACGAGGATCTTTTGTCATGGATCTTACTATCTAACTGCAATCATCCACTCACTAACCAGATATCTTTTCTTACAGCTTATTTCCATGGGTTTCCTCCATCTGCAGTATTTTGTTTTATGCACAAAAAGCTGGAATAACTCTGCAGGACAGGCAGCATCTCTGGAGAGAAGGAATGGGTGACATTTCGGGTCGAGACCCTGCCTCAGACTCAAAATGTCACCCAATCCTTCTCTCCAAAGATGCTGCATGTCCTGCTGAGGTACTCCAGCTTTTTGTGTTAATCTTCGGTTTAAACCAGCATCTGCAGTTCCTTCCGACGTATTTTGGTTTGGGCCTGACACTCCGAGGAAGTAAAAATTCCAAGTGACTTCAAGAAGGATTTTTGTATCAATTCAGCCTGACTCTAACTTTCTTTGGCGAATTTAGATAGTATCTACCATACAATTCCAAGAAGCTGAATGCAACTTAATAGTGGATCAGGCAGCTGGATACAATTTCTACAAATTGAAGAATAGATTGATCCTTAAGGGCCTGTCCCACATTGGCGTCATTTGCGCATCATTTATGCAACACAATTTACACGTCACAACGTGACGCGCCCGCATGGAGTGTGGTGACGTAGGCAGTGACGCTCAGTCCCCCGCGGCGCCCCACGATTTTGGGATTCACAAAATCTTTGCGCACCACCTGCGTGACACACAAATGACCCCCAAGTGGGACAGGCCCTTTATTGACCACTTGCACAAGTTACCACACATCCTGATATCCTTGGCTAAGGTTGCTGAGGCATTTGCATGTGTACAACAACAAGCTCTATAATTTTACTTTTTTTAAACTGTTTTAATTGGTCATTATTTTGCGATTGATTGATAAAAATACTTATTTTATATGTCTGTGCTGGAATTAGAAAGTACTGAGGCATATGAGGAAAAGTAACATGTTATCTACAAAACAGTAATAACCTCGGATAAAGATGAGACATATACCTTGAAATTTGTTATTTCTCTGTAGATGAAAGAATCTGTGGCAGAAAATATTGATTTGTATTCTGTGCATGATCTAACAATTTGAAGTTTTTTTTAAGCCAAGGTTTTAAAAATATTATACAGAAGTATCAATTTTAATGCTGTTTCAAAAGATTCAGATTTTGCTTTAAATATTCAACTGAGCACATAGTACATGCACTTGAAAGCATATCCATAATATATTCCATTAGAGTTAAAGCAAATTTATGTATAAATGTTATGTTATATGTAAATGAAGCAATGGAAATTCATGAACACATCATCTTGGGGGTTTCTCTTCCCTTGTGCCTATCGTATAGGAAAGTTTAAAGAAAGTTGAATCTTGTTTTGTAGCACTGATCTAGTTGCAGCAAGAACAGTTTGTTGAGGAATGATTTATTACAGCTACCATTTCAGTAGTTGTCTGCTGAACCGATCATCATCAGCAGTTTGCATGGATGACCCAAGATGGTCTAAGTTCCACAAACTGGACTGCCCATTGTTTCTGCCTCCTCTTCAGTTTCAGTTCAGTTTAGTTTATTGCCACAGGTACAGTGAAAAGCTTTTGTTGCATGCTATCCAGTCAGCAGAAAGACAATACATGATTACAATCAAGCCACAGTGTAGAGATCAGGGCCGGCCTTAAGCCGATTTGACAGATTTCTCCCAATTGGGCCCCGCGCCTAAGGGGGGCCCCACATTAATTTTCCGCATTTCATACGGAAATACAGATTCGCTTTGTTAAATAAAGATTTTTTTTTAATTCGGCAATCGGATTTTTTTACAAAACGGACATAGATAACAACCGCTGCACGGCCATCAGACACAAACGATTTGTTAACTACTCCTGTACCACTTGTTAATAGTCAGTAGTTAACAAGTAGTTATGCAATGTGTCATCAATGCATCAATCCACATTCCTCAGTAAATGTAATTGTGTTTTGAACAAGTATTAATGGCGCTGCGTTCCTTTGAATACAATTCACGCGGCGTCATTAATACTTGTTCAAACACAATTACATTTACTGAGGAATGTAGATTGATGCATTGATGACTATTTGAGTATTTCTTAAAACTCACCATCATGATTGAGGGCTTCTTCTTGGCGAGCTTCTTGGAGCGCAACAGGTTAGTCATTCAATTTACCTACTAACCCAAGTTGTGTCTCTCTGTCTTTCACCCTCTCTCTCTCTCCCGCTCCCCATCTCGTCTCTCTCTAGCTCTCTCACTCCCTCTCTCTCACCCTGTTGCCTCGGCATTCCCGGAATCATTGATGATTTGCGGTAGACAAAAATGCTGGAGAAACTCAGCGGGTGAGGCAGCATCTATGGAGTGAAGGAATAGGCAACATTTCGGGTCGAAGCTCTTTTTCTGACCCGGCCTGAAACATTGGCTATTTCCTTTGCTCCATAGATGCTGCCTCACCCGCTGCGTTTTTCCAGCATTTTTCGTCTACCTTCAATTTTCCAGCATCTGCAGTTCCTTCTTAGACATTTTGCAGTGACGGTTCCAGCATCTGCGGTTCCTTTCTGTTGGGGGGGTGGGAGGAAAGAGTCCTGGCCCATGGCGGCTCCTGATAAGTGATATGTTCCCTCCGCAGGTGCAGCCTTGCCCGTTGAGTTCCTCCAGCACCAAAATGTTTTTTGTTTGGCTCTGAAGTTGAAGGTGGACGGCCCCTGTGTTTACCTTCAACTCCCTGTCTGTGGTGGCTCAGCGGGATGGGCAGGGGTTCTGTGGAGAGGGTTGCGTTTCTGGTCAAGACCCTTCTTCAGCCAATCACAAGTACTCTCACCGACGAGAGTTCAGTTCAGTCTGAAGAAGGGTCTTCTCTCCAGAGTCGCTGCGCTGCCTGTCCTGCTGAGCTACTCCAGCTATTGTCTATCTTCAATTTCAGAGTTAGATAAAATTTCTCATGGGGGGCTTATAGCGTCCTACCCTCCCCACCCTCGCCCCCCATTCCTTCCCAACCTCAGCCTCAAGGACCTTAGCGTACCCCTAGTTCCTAAAACCCATTTCCATCACTGATTGCAATATATATGTAACACCACATTGCATGTTCTACAGAGGCTCTGGGGAGAGGGTTGTGTTTCTGGTCGAGACCCTTCTTTACACAATCACAAGTACTCTCACTGACGAAAGTTCAGTTCAGTCTGAAGAAGGGTCTTCTCTCCAGAGTCGCTGCCACTGTCCTGCTGAGTTACTCCAGCATTTGTCTATCCTCAATTTCAGAGTTAAATAAAATTTCTCATGGTTGGCTTATAGCGTCTACCCCCCTTCCTGCCCAAACTCAGCCTCACGGACCTTAGCGTACCCCTAGTTCCTAAAACCCATTCCCATCGCTGATTGCAATTTATATGTAACACCACATTGCTAGGTTCTACCAGGAGATTTTGATCATATTGAATGTTTCTAGATTAAATTTATGTGAGACTTTACCATTAAATTACTTCCATCCACCTAAATTCATGACAGTGCGATTTAAAAATCAGTTATATGTGAATTCCTATGTGTGAATGGGAATTAGTTTGTTATTTGGATACTTATAAAAAAAATAATCCTTTCTTAAGAAATGGAACGCGTAGCAGGACCATTCTTAATCAAATCAATCAACAACAAACAACTTTATTGTCATTTAGAAATACATCGATATATGCAATTCCAAACGAAATTCCGTTGCATTTGGCTCCCCATGCAACACGACAGTAAACAGAAGGATAAAATGGATAGAAGGATAAAAGGATAACATGGATAAAAGGATAAAATAGACTATGGTGGCAGCCCATTACATTACATGGCATTCAGGAGTCTGATGGCTCGTGGGAAGAAGCTGTTGCAGAACCTTGATGTTCTGCTCCTTATGCTACGATATCTTTTGCTCGAGGGCAGCAGAGTGAACAGTTCATGATGGAGATGTGTGGGGTCCTTTATAATACTGCTGGCCTTAAACAAGCAACATTTGGTCGCAATGTCCCCGATTGAGGGGAGAGAAGTCCCGATGATTAATGGGAAAGTAGTGGGCAGAAAGGCATGTCATGCGTGGTTTGAAGTGCAAAAACTTGTAGTTTAGAATGCCAAAATTGAAAAGTTGAGGAAAAACAAGGTGTACAGAGTTGTTTATTGGTTACAATCTGAGGAGTATGATGATGCTACTGATTATGATATGCCAATGTACCAGGTAGCAACTGATCTTCTCCATAAAGACCTGGTCTATTGCTAGAAATTGTAATTTATTTACCTATCTGTTACGGACTTACACCATATAATTTAACAATATATTAAAGTTCTGATCTTGAGAAGTATCACATTTTGAATTTTCAAGGCAGTCTGTGAATACTATTTCCGTCACAAACGAGGTCAATTTTGTAATAGTTACAATTAGGTAATTAACAATTATATGCTTTAATTCCATAGAGAGATAGTATTTTCCAAGAAGTATGTTTTATATTTGTTACACAATGCTTCATCTATAATAACTGAAAAATTCATCAGCTCTCTTAACTTTTTAAGGAAGTTATGGGCTTTGACTGTCCCGATCACAGCTTCTGTGTTAAGTCAACCGGAAAAGCAATCTATGGAACAAGATGCTATAATTTCCGAGTATGAATTGAGCCATAACTTTTTTAATACAGGAGAATGAAAGTGATTAGGCGTCCACATTACCGTTCTTTGTTATGCTTTATCTGATGGGATAATTGCAGACGTGATTTTCTAAAATCCAAAATTTTGTATATGGTTCTTAGAAAATGTAACATGCATCCTTGGATGAAAATGTATCAGCAAGTTGTTAGCCAAGAAAGATAGACTTTGTTTCCTCCCCCAGTTACAGCAAACATCAGGAACAATGTTCTGGTACTGAGTGGATAGCCCAATTTTCACTTCATAGAGTCACGTGGGTAGATTCCGAGTGAAGGCCCCTCCTGGCCGCATGCGCACCATGGATGTTCAGCAGCATTTGATACACACGGTGCTCCTCCAGCTGGTAAGGTATGCAATCACTCCAGGTAACGTTTTAGAATCCTTTTTTCCTCTGGAGCATTTGAATAGTGATGGCCAGTACACTCAAAGCCGAGTGCTAGCATGGAAAAAACAGTAGAAGGGAAAGCGACGCTTTTTCAACCGCCCTACGGCATCTTCAAGCTTTGGAAACCCTGCCTTCATACCCCTGTCTATTCCTAAGTACAGAGTACAGCGACTGCAGATTTAGGGCACAGGCAAACAGATAAGTCAGTAGGGCCCACGGAGTCGCGGGGATGATTCCTCACCGGGGCTGGATAGGTGAGTACACGGCTATCCCAGGTGGAGGACTGTTGCATACAGTCCTCCAAAGAACTTCACTCCAAAGAGAGTGTCCATGCGCATAGGAAAGAAGCGCCAGCAGCAAACCAATGCTGCCAGAAAACCCCGTAGCAATTTTGAGGAGAGTCTAATGGGCCAGAATAGTCCAGAGCGATTCGGATGGGAAGTTCAGCCAGTAAGAAACTGAAAGACTACCAAATGTTCACCACTTGGCACTTCATTTGCTGTCTCCATCAGGAGCAGGTGAGGCACTAAGGTGGAAGAGCTGGCTGGCAACCCACAATTTTAATTCCATGGTGTCTCATCAGCTTCAGGAGCTTCACTATGGATGAGACAGCCAAAATAACAACTGAGCCTCCAAGGCAATACTGTGAAGTTTAAAGGTTCCAACTTGAGGTCAGAGGGACTGGGTATTGCGAAGCTAAGATAAAAATACAAAGATTTAAAAATTATTGGGCTGCTTGTAATTACATAGCTGTTCCGCATAAAGAACAAATGATGGTAGTAATAGACGCAGAACACACCACAGCCTCTAGGGTTGTTATGCAACACCCATATTGAGATCAATGGTCCAAGAAACAAGGGCTTTAAGGCCCACCATTAATCCCAGATATAACGCTGTCGCTTTGCAAGCCCATCAGTATTCAACCACCTGATCTGCTGTTTGACGGCAGATCTAACAACAGGTAATTAATAAATGAAGATGCTAAAACATTGAGTTAGATGAGACCAATGAGAGCCCGTCTAGACTGCTGAAGAGAAAGTAATCCCTACAAAACTACGTCAACATCCGGAGCTACTTCCAGGAACAATCCGGCCCGCAGCCAGGGATGTCATCACGAGGTACTATGGAGCTACTTACTAGCCTAGAGGTCTGGAGTCAGCAGGGTTCGTAGAGTTCCACCAGGGAGTATAGTGGACCTGGTTCTCATAAAAACATATTAAAATATCAAGAGAAATTGGTGAGTGTAGATTACTACCGCTTCTTTTTATAACGAATTGGAAGCAGCTTACTTCAGATTCTATTTTATCAGAGTGTATATTCAAGGTTTTGGATTGAATCTATTCTATACATGTTCCTTTACCCTTCCAACAATTGTTCCTGTCAGAACACTTTCTTTTTCACAAACGAGGTAATAGACGTTCAAGATGAACTCACAAAATACAACAAAGGTGCAATTGAAAAGACGGACCATCAAGTCCATCAATTTGTTCATAATAATTGCCCTGTCATAAGAGGGACTGAGCTGTAGAATCATTTTGGATCTGACCAAATTAAATACTTTTAGTACTCTATAGACACTAAAATGGAAACTATGGAAATGGCCAAGCACCTAAATTACTAAGGTTGTAAATGACTCACAATAGATCTGAAGGATCGCTAGATTATGCCTGTGTGCCTGTTCATTACGAGCCATAGAAGGTTATTTTTAAATTCAATTGATGAATCAATTATGGCAGTAAAAGCACTGCCAAATGGATTGACCTCAGCCCCTAGCGTATTCACCGAATTGTTAAAACATTTTGAGGTTGTTTAGAGTCTTAGATGTGATTATGGCCGAATTGGTTGAGATTTTAATAATGGACGAACAAAATAGCTTAAGCCAAAATATAGTGGCAGTTGTCAAATCCACATTTTGAAAAACTGGGATTGTCCATCCATTTGGAAAAACCAAACTTACTCCAATTACCACTATTGATTATTTGGGGTTCTTTATATCTATCAAATGGTAATTACCTTGCCAATTGTAACAAGTACAGAGCTATGAGATTGTGTAACACTGTTAAACAAGTAAAAACGTCAATTAGGCAAGGGCAGAGTACTTCGGGAAAATGGTAGCACCTTCCAGCAGTCCAATTTGGGCTTTGCATTATCAGTCATTACAAATAGCAAAAGAGCAACGCACTTATGGTATCAAATTGGGCATTATGAGGCCCATGCAGTTATCAGCTGAACAATTACTGATATTTTATAGTGGATTCAACATGTCTCCAGTAGTTATTCTAGCAGCAAGAGCTGGAACAACCTTCCGTGGTTTTGCAGACTGATGTAAGTGCACTTGGATGGGGTGCCACAGGCACAAATTCATAGTTGTGGAGGACAGATGGAGTTCAGAGAATCTGCTGGGGCTTCTGCAGACATGGGAATAAACCATTAGACGTTTAGGAGCATTTCATGGGCTCTAAAGCAAAAATTGTTCTACACAAGAGTCATCGTGTTGCATATTCAGCTCCAGATCGATAACACCACGGCAGTGGCATATGTCAATCACATGGTGGTCTACAGTCAGTATCTTGTGCAACTGTTAAACCAAATCTGGATCTGGTGACAATCTGATAACACACATTTGCTCTCAGGCTATTTATCAGCCGGAAACTTTAAAAAAAAAAGACAGTGGAAGACACCAGGTCACGGAAATTCAATGACAACATAGAAATGAACTGCTGAATCACGATTGTGTTCAAAGACATCATTGCCAATATGTAACACCATACGTCGACTTGTTTCGCAATCTTAGACTAAACACCAGTATCTCCTCAAATACTGTGTCATGGGAACCAGATTCTGGCATAGGCAATAGCGATTAAACCGCTTTCTCGTTGAATTGGTGGTTATGTATATATATGCATTTCCACTTTCCTGTCTCATAAATCGATGTCTGCTTAAAATCAAGCAATAATGCTTCAGGGTAGGTAATACACGACTGGACCTAACTCACCATAGTATCCTTGAACCGACAGCTGATGACACTACCTTTGGATGGCTGTTCCTAAAATGATGGAATTAATTGGTGAATCCAGTGACTGGCGAATGGTCATCAGTTGTATGACCATATTGATTTGTATAATTTGCTAGATTCTAAGAAGGCCATATCTGGGACAAAGGATTGTCAGGTCGAACTTGGGATCATGCTTACTGCATCTGGACTGATCGATACTCAAAAGCAATATTTTTGCTATGTAAAGAAAAGGGATTGTTTTTTTTACTGTGTACAAAATGATATTGATTTGTACAGCACTATTTCACATGTTTTGTATTTGTCAACTCTATTACTACAATAAAAAAATTAAAAAAAAAAAAAAAAAAAAAAAAAAAAAAATCAAGATCAAACTCCAAAACTGATAAGTTCTCGTTTAATCCTTACTAGAACGATTCCCTCATTGCTAGCTAGCTGATGGAAGTGCTGTAAAGGGGAAGCGGCTGTAAAAGGACAAGCGCTGCTTGTGTGTAGGGAAGAGTTCCTTTCACCACTAATGTGCGGGTAGTCTCGGCCAGGGTAAAGTTGCGGTTGGGCAAGTGCGTTGAGAAGGAGGGGGTCGGGGATCATGCCAGCATCCACAATCAAGGCTGTCAAGCGGGCGATGGATAAAGGGACAACGGGCGGTGGAGCTTACTCCACATGTCAGTGCAAGTAACTTTCAATTGACCCTTGTTCGCGTGCTGACACAGAGTAAGTTTCCACCCCCGCTGTGGATGTTATCCATCACCCGCTGACATCCATCCTCCGTTCAATGTATCTCTGCTCTTGATCTATCCCTCACTGTCGGTGTCTTTCGGGTCGACGGAGAGCACTACCAGAGGTGAGCGGTGCCGGCATAGAAGGCGCTAGATGGCAAGTTCGGGTTCTGCTTGTCCGGTGAATGCCAGCCGCTTGTAGCCAACGTCAAGCTGCATCCTCCCCGGCAACAATGCGGTGGATACTAGCCCAGAGCGCCGTGACAGCGGTGAGGTGAGTGGGTTCTGGCATAACATAATCCCCTCCATTTCTCAACACTCCTGCCCACTCCAAACTTTACACCTGCTAGACTCCCCAACCCTGTGTGTGAAAGGTACTCTTCCCCAATTTGTCCTTGAAACTAGTATAGTCCATTTCCAATAAGATGACACCTGATTCATGTTTACCGGTGACTGTTTCCCGTTTTTATTCACATCTTTCACCTGCCCATCACCCTCCACCCCCCCCACCTCCACCCAGTAATTCCAAAAGAAGGAGACTAGGAAGCTTTGGGCAAATTGAATTGTTACTTTATTTCTTTTTATTTTTACGGAGAGAACAAACTGCGCATGCAGTTTTTTAAAAGATTTTTTTAAAGCCGACTGACTGTCATATTACTCACGACACGTGACTCATTTATAATTATTTATTTATATTTCTATGAAAATTGTTCCCGATTGGGCCCCACGCCTCCTAAGGCCAGTCCTGGTAGAGATACATGAGAAGGGAATCTTTACAGTGTATAGATACATGATAAGGGAATAACATTTGGTGCAAGGTAAAGCCAGCATAGTCCAATCAAGGATAGTCTAAGTGTCACCAGAGGTTGATAGTAGTTCAGCACTGCTCTCTGGTTGTGGTAGGATGATTCACTTGCCTGATAACAGCTGGGAAGAAACTGTCCCTGAATTTGGATGTGTGCGTTTTCACATTTCTATACCTTCTGCTTGATGGGAGAGGGGAGAAGAGGGAGTGACCAGGATGCAACTTGTCCTTGATTATGCAGCTGCCCTTGCCGAGGCAGCGTGAGGTGTAAATGGATTAATAGAAGGGAGGTTGGTTTTATGTGCTTCTCCACTGAACGTATCTCCTCTTGTCCAGTCGCTTCCTACCTACATTTGGGACACCTCAGATGCTCTCCACCAACTTCTGATTCCTTGGTCCCCACTGCATCATCTTCACTGTAGATGTCCTTTAAATTAAAAGTGAAAAAAAAAGAAAAAGACAAGCGACTGTTGGCTGGCTGCCGTGTGGACAGCTCCTTCACCGGAACATAGAAACATAGAAATTAGGTGCAGGAGCAGGCCATTCGGCCCTTCGAGCCTGCACCGCCATTCAATATGATCATGGCTGATCATCCAACTCAGTATCCTGTACCTGCCTTCTCTCCAAACCCCATACGAATGAACAAACAAACAAACGGATGCAGACTTATCCCTTGGGCAGAGGATTTTAAAACTAGAGTTACCTCCCCCCCCCCCCCCCCCCCCCCCACGCCGGGTCCCCATTGTTCTTCACAGCGGTCCCCCATGACGTGTCCCCATTGCCTCCCTCCTCACGCACCTCGACCGCTAACCATCCACTGAGGTTGAATATAAATCCATGGGCTCCCACAGCTACCTAGACCAAACTCTTCCCACCCTATCTCCCTAAAGGATGCCATGTCTTTCTTATTAAATTAAAATTTGGAGAATTAAATATTGAAAATAAATATTACACCGGGATGAAACTCTTTGAGGAGTTTTCTCTGTCCTCATTGATCTACACTCAGGATAAGACTGTCTATTCCATGGCATTTAAAAAGTCCTTTTCCAGGAAACATGGCTTCCCTTCCAGTGTGGTTGATGGAGCCCATTCCCGTAGTTCTTCTATATCTTGGTCCTGCTCTTATCCCCCCCTCCATCCAAACAGAACAAAGATAGACTTACCCTGGTCCTCATCTTTCATCCCAGTAGCCTCCATCTAGCACTTCATCCGTTGTCATTTCTGCCAGCTGCAACACAATCCCTCCCACTAGCCACATCTTCTTCTCCCCATCCCTCTCTGCCTCCTGTAGGGACCACTCTCTCTTTGACTTTCTGGTCCACCCATCCCATCCTTTCCCACCCACTCCTCCCTAACTTTCCCGTGGCCTTGGCCTTCTCCAGCTCCAGAGTAAGGCCCATTGTAACATTTCATATTCCGCCCAGTTAGGTGTTCCTATAAAACAATGGTGTGGATATTTTCCAATTTCAGATGATCTTTCCCTCCGGTGATCCTCCCACCCTCTCACCTTCTGAACCACATCATATGATCATATTTTTGAACTATTACTCATACCTTTCAACCCCCATTACCCATTTACGTCATCTACCCCTCCTGGTTCCATTCATCTACCACCCACTTATTTTACCTAATGGATCTCCCTTTGGTTCCATCTGCCCTTCACCTCACCCCTAATATTTTTGTTAGCACCTTCCTTGCTTATCAGATTCCAACACTGGTAGCCTTTGTTCATGATTATCACTTATTAAGCTATCTCTAGCTTCGCCCTTCTCTCCCCCACCTATGCCCGACTGCCTTTATTTGTCTGCCATCCCCCTGCCACTGTCTTCCAAATCCATCCCTCCCTCTCCCCTAACTGGCGCAGCGGTAGAGTTGCTGCCTTACAGAGCTTGCAGCACCAAAGTCCCGGGTTCGATCCCTACGACGGGTAATGTCTGTACGGAGTTTGTACGTTGTCCTCGTGACCCTGTGGGTTTTCTCTGAGATTGGTTTCCTCCCATACTCCAGAGACATGCAGGTTTGAAAGTTAATTGGCTTGGTATTAGTTTAAATTGTCACTAGTGTGTGTAGGGTATGTGCGGGGATCTCTTGTCGCTGTGGACTCGGTGGGCCTATTTTCATGCTATATCTCTAAATTAAACTAAACTAAACTAAGACAATTTATACAACGGTTCACGGGATGGTTTCTATCCTGATGAGGATCTTATCAAGACTGAATGCAAACTACCCACCAATTTTAGAAGATTACAAAGAGTTCCACAAAAGTTAATGAACAGAATTACAGTGCTTTCACAGATTTTCAGTGTTTCCCCATTCACTTTTTCCACATTTTGTTATTTTTCAGCTTTATTTTTAATGTGGGTTAATTTTTTTTTAATCATCAATCTACACACAATACCCCAGAAAGAAGAAGTGAAAACAGGTGTTTAGAAACTTTTACAAAGTAATTACAAGGAAATAACTGAAATATCACATTTACCTAAGTATTCAGACCCTTTGCTATGACACTCAAAATTGAGCTTGCGTTCATCCTGTTTCCATTGATTATCCTTGAGATATTTCTACAACTTGATTGGAGTCCACCAGTGCTAAATTAAATTGATTGGACATGATTTGGATAGACACACACCTGTCTATATAAGGTCCCACAGTTGACAGTGCATGTCAGAACAAAAACCAAGCCATGAAGATGAATAAATTGTCCATAGACCTCCGAGACAGGATTGTGTCGAGACACTGATCTGGGGAAGGGTATAAAACAATTTCTTGAGCATTGCAGGTCCCGAAGAGCACAGTGGCCTCCGTCATTCTTAAATGGAAGAACTTTGGAGCTACCAGGACTCTTCACATAGCTGGCTGCCTGGCTAAACTGAGCAATCGGGGGAGAAGGGCCTTGGTCATGGAGGTAACCAAGTACCCAATGGTCACTCTGAGGAGCTCCATAGTTCCTCTGTGAAGATGGGAGAAGGAAAACTATATCTGCAGAACTCCACCAATCAAGTCTTTATGGTAGAGTAGCCAGACGGAAACCACTGCTCAGTAAAAGGCACATGACAGCCCGCTTGGAGCTGGCCAAAAGGCATGAGAAACAAGATTCTCCGGTCTGATGAAAACCAAGATTGAACTCTTTGGCCTGAATGCCAAGCATCACGTCTGGAGGAAACCAGGCACCGCTCAGCACCAGGCCAATACCAAACCTACGGTGAAGCATAGTGATGGCAGCATCATGCTGTGGGGATGTTTTTCAGTGGCAGGAACTGGGAGACTAGTCAGGATCGAGGGAAAGATGAACAGAGCAAAGTACAGAGAGATCCTTGCTGAATCCCTGCTGCAGAGCATTCAGGACCTCAGGCTGGAAGGGAGGTTCACCTTCCAACAAGACCACAACCCTAAGCACACAGCCAAGGCAATGCATGAGTGGCTTTGTGACAAGTCTGTGAATGTTTTTGTGTGGCCCAGCCAGAGCCCGGACTTGAACCCGATCAAACATCTCTGGAGGGACCAGAAAATAGCTGTGCATTGGCACTCCCCATCCAACCTGACAGAGCTTGAAAGGATCTGCAGAGAAAAATGGGAGAAATTACCCAAATACAGGCGTGCCAAGCTTGTAGCGTCATACCCAAGGAGATGAGGCTGTAATCGCTGCCAAAGGTGCCTCAACAAAGTACTGAGTAAAGGGTCTGAATACGTATGTAAATGTGTTATTTCAGTTATTTCTTATTAATTACTTTGCAAAAATTTCTAAACACCTGTTTTCACTTTTTTATTATGGGGTATTGTGTATAGATAGATGATTAAAAAAATAATTTAATCCAATTTAGAATAAGGCTGTAATGTAACAAAATGTGGAAAATATGAAGGGGTCTGAATACTTTCTGAATGTACTGTAAGCACTTGAGATAACTCTCGTAACAAAGATATAATCTTCCTTATGTTAAAGATTTGGATTGGAATAGTTACTAAAAATTAATGCATACATATAATTCATATGCCATCGATGTCAATATAATTTCAGCAATTTGGTTTATGTTCACGTTTGCACAATTGAAGGACGTTTTAAAATCAATTTTATTGAATTATATGCTTTAGAACTGGCATAAGTGGAATAGTAAGGTGAATAACTTGAATTTGGTTTGTCCTATCAACAAAATAATGCGATATCAAATGAATAGCATATTTAATGTATCGATCACTACAGGATGTCATAATTAATTTTAGTCTTAAAATAAATAAATATACATATTTTTATTGTGCCTTTGAAATGTTCAGATTATTTCAAAGCAGTAACATGGTTAATGAGTTATTTTTGAAGCATAGTCATTGTTTAATGGCAAACATGCACAGCTCCTGAAAACAAATAGTTTGGTAGGGGGATGAACATTGTCCAGGACATTAGGGGAAATCTGCGGATTGTGGCTCAATTGTGTCAATAGATCTTTTATTCCCTTTGTACAGGCTAGCTAACCATTTTTTAATGCCTCATCTAAAAGGTGGCATCTCCAGAATTGAACTGCTCTGAAATATAATAGTAATACATCACTGGAGGATTGCTTTAATCCTAAACTTTTAGAATCTTGTTATCATTAAGCCATGCCACCAAACAGAGTTTGTAAAAGGCAAGGGAGCCAGATTATAATGCCTCGTCTAAAAGATGGCACCTCCAGAATATTAATATGGGTAGCATATTGGCAACTGGGCCCGATTCTTGGATTATAAATGTAATATGTGCAGGTGTTGCAAGGAATCTAAAGCTGCTAATGTTTCAGTTTTCTTCAGAATTTGTTTCTGTGTGCAATAAGGCAGGAAATCTGGTCTCTTATGTTCATGATTCTTTTATGATTTTGGCAATTTATAAGACCTATTTCCATTAGCATTATGTTTTCTGCAGAAAGTAGCACTCGCCGAGAAAACTGTTCCCAATCAGGACTGATTCATAGCCTTGTAGATCTGAAAGCAGAAATTAATTCAATGTCAAATTACCTCACAATAAAAGAAGAAAGTTATGGCAAAATGTAATAAGTGAATGTATGTGATGAATCAAGTATTTGTTAGTCAGAACACCTACCTTAGTGTACAATTCCTTTGGAAAATTGGCCAGCTTCAAATATGTTGCAGGAAAACTTCTATTGAAGGGGCTTTGTAACAGTATCAGTGAGAGGCAGAGCTTTGAACTGGGGGACAGTCTGTACATCTTGAAATATGATGAAAGGAACAAATCTTCCATGTTCAACTGTGATAAGAAGTTTGCATTAATTTATCAGCTTTTTTCTTCCTATTATTCTCTACACCATGTTAGTATTTGGTCTGAAAGGTATAGGACTGTATGCACATATGTTTGGCAAGCTAAAGTTGTCTTAATGTTCTTTTTCGTCCCATAAAAGTGATACTTCCAAGGACGTAGTCAAAGGGGAATGAGACATGCACAATGTGTATACAGTACAAAAACAGGATATTTAGATGAACTAATATGTGCAGTGTTCATGGTCAATACAAGTATTTTCTCATCCCACCTCATTCAATTGTTGGTACTCTTCTCAGGTGAAAGAGTGTTTGAAGATCAAGATCGCAGACCTGCCTCAAGGTCTACTAGACAGCAATAAACCCTGCCCTCATACATGCTTCTGGGACCTGAACTACCTTCAGCAGGCACTTAAAATCCTCCTCATTCATTTGAAGGATGAGAGAACCAACATCAGTATCCTCTCCCAAGTTGACTTCCCCACTGCTGAGAATGTAATTAGTACAGATAACCTTCATTATAATGGGGGGTGGGTGGGGGGGGGGAATTATGTTCGTTATTGCTGATAGTCCACTGTAACCAAGTAAGCGATTCGCTCCAACCATCTAGCTAAAAAAATATTTTTGTTACAGCACGCTAAAAATACTAAAGGCTGTTTGTTATTAGTTTAGTTTAGAGATACAACATTGAAATAGGTCCTTTGGCCCACCGAATCTGCGCTGACCAACTATCACCCCATACACTAGCACGTACCCGTAGTCAGGATTGAACCCGGGTCTCTGGCGCTGTAAGGCAGCAACTCTACCGCTGTGCCACACAAAATTGTTATATTGTTCAATAGCATATTCGAAGCATTAGCATGTCAAATTATTTGGCTTCCCACAGTGTAACTAACAGCCTGTGTTCGTAAAGAGACAGTGATGTCTGATTGTTTAAGAAGGAACTGCAGATGCTGGAAAATCGAAGGTAGACAAAAATGCTGGAGAAACTCAGCGGGTGAGGCAGCATCTATGGAGTGAAGGAAATAGGCAACGTTTCGGGCCGAAACCCTGCTTCAGACTGGTGGATTTCTGATTATTGTGGGGGATGGTCTGTCTGCTATAACCAAAGTCCACAATAAAGAGGTCCCTAAATGAGGGTAGATTTTATACTCTGTTCGCTCAATGGGCAGGCCTCATCATTTGCATGTCCAATATCAAATACCCGATACTGACACCCTGCTCCCTGCTGTCATGGAAAGAAAGAAATTATAAAGTGGCAAAGACAAAGCTAGATGATGCTCTCAAAGCCTTCTTGAGAAATGCAACAACCCCACATAATGGCGTTTAGTGGGAATTTGAGATGGGATTGAGAACTGCAAAGTTATGTAGTGGGAGCTCACAGAAGACCAGGATAAATGTCAAAAGGAGAGAACTGCCTTACCAACTAACTACTTTTCAAGAGTTAAGAATATTTTACTGCCATATGCCTCAAAATGGAGCAATTAAATTCTTACTTGTAGCAACAGCATAACAGGTTTGTAAACACAGTATTCAATAGATAATATGATTATCAAACAAGAACATACTGTAAGTTCAATCATTTAAAAAAAAGCAACATAATCCAAAACGAAACAAAGCCCAATAGTGCTTCAAAGGAATGCCAAGAAACAAGATTATAATAATTTCTCATTCATAATAAGAAACTGTGGCCTCAATCTTCTACTAACCATTCAGCTTCTTGAGCTTGCTAATCACCTCATTTGCAGCTTGCTGTTCGATGTAGTACATCTTTAGATGTTGTCCAAGGCTAAGAGACTCCCTTCCTTCTGAATGGCGAGGTAGAATATTTCACAATTTCACACATTCACTGTTGTTAAATAGGCATCTGTTAATCCTTTCAACCTTGGTACCCCATCTCAGCATGGAGACCTACTTGCTCATGTTCAAATCAGAGCTCAGAGAGACCGCATAGAACCAGGACCTTCAGCCAACCAAGTCCACACACCAACCATCGATCACCCGTTCCCACTAGTTCTATGTTATACAACTTTTTCATTCACTCCTTAAACATGAGGTGCAAATTTACAGAGGTCAATTAACCAACAAGCCCGCATGTCTTTGCGATGTGGAAGGAAACCGGAGTATTTGAAGGAAACTCTTGCTGTCACCTGGAGAAAGTGTAAACTCCCCACGTGTACTCATCAATGATAAACTGAGGAGGCAATGTTCACATGGTAGCGTCTCTCCTAATGTAGTCGCTTAATGGTCCTAACCTACAATGTTAGCTGCCCATGTCTCTTCACAGATGCGATTTGACCTACTGGTTTCCATCAACTGTTTGGTTTTACTCAGGGTTCCAGCAACTGCACTGTCGTGTGACACCAGGGTATCACCTTTCATATTTCTCATGGGTAGATGAAGCATCAATTCTGAGGACCATTATTTTCCATCAAGTTAATGATGCTCGGACAATTATTTTTTCACATTTACACCAAGCCAATTAACCTACAAACCTGTACATCTTAGGTGTGTGCAAGGAAAGCGAACACCCCAGAGAAAACCCACGCGGGTAATGCGGAGAAAGCACAAACTCTATACTGATAGCACCCATAGTCAGGATCAAACGGGTCTCGAGCGCTGTAATGACATCAGGTTCGTCCGAGAAGCTGAGTTGTTCCTCGACATATGGCTAATTAATACATTTCAAATATTGCAAATTTAGATTTTAGCATTTTTGAGTTGGTTAAAATGTTTTTATTTTGCAATGATAGAAGAAGATAAAAAACATTTTTGTATAATAACTGGTAACATGCATTTCATTGAGTAAATCTCTGATTTTGTTGAGATAATTTACGCTTAACTTAGGCAAATTAAATATTAATTATGATGTAGTCATATCGCCTATGGAAAAAAAAATATTGTTATACATTAAAGGTATTGCTTTCACAAAATAGTAAAACTATAGCAAAGTTTATTTCTTCCCAAGCTGCTGAACATTGCTAATGCACCTTTCAATATTTTCATTTTTTTTAAATGTAAAGTCAAAAGCTTTCCACCAGCATGTATATCCAGAACTTTATTTGTCATCGCTATTTAGTCATAATTTTGTATTTTGTTTTCTGTTATGATGTCCTATGGACAATCGTGGAAATATTGAAAACTGACAGCTGTAGTTGAAAATCAGGCCACCAGGTGGCAGATCCCACAGTTAAGATACTAAGAATTCCAACACACAAAATAGTCTTAGAGGTTTCAAAAATAATCTGTGGAATACAACAACATGACGACAGTCACCTTATGTCTTTTATTTGCTTCATAAAGTTTATTTATTTGATGAATTCCCAAATGTGTGCAATCTATTTTGCCCTCACCAATGCCTGTAGTCACTGACGACCTGATTATTAAGCAATCTAAATTTTAAGCCAAATCCAGTTCTTGTAATTAGTTGCATCTAATATGATTATCTCATGCATCTTCACAATCAAGGGTAAAACACTTTTCTCTGTTTATAAATCCTCAGCTAGAAAGCAAAAAATGTTTCGCTGCCAAATGCAAGTGATTATCTAATCTGAAAATACAGCAGAATGATCCAATTTGTTTTGAACTAATTACAAAACCTTTAAATTTGTAGATACCCTGATTGCTGGCTATGTAATCATTGGCAGTCGTCCTTGATATTGGTAGCAGTTTACTTACAAGTGCATTCTGTGATATATACTTTATGCAGTGCAATGCAGTTAAGTGCATTCCGTGAGATACTGTGTATTTCTTAGATTGAATTCCTTCTGTTGTTTTGTGGAAGACAATACTAAGTTAGGTCGCAAGTTTTTTTAGTTTTTACATTTTTGCACACATAAACAGGGCAATAGCAAAAGAACATAGCAAAATATTGCGGCTGCTGGAAGTCTGAGATAAAAAAAAATTGAGCGTTGGAAATATCAACAGTTACGACAATAAATATGGAGAGCCACGACAAAAAAAATGGATGACATAGTGCCTTGTTTGTGATCAATGTGATTCAATTGCAATGAAACAAAATGTAAAGGGAAAACCATGGACTGACTCACAACAATCGGCATATTCCCTTCCCATGTCCACTTTTTGTCTGACTTGCCAATGCATGGACATTATCTCAAGGTAGTAGTAACATGACAGGTCCCAGTCCATGAAGTCCAATCAAGGGAATGCCAACCTCACTATTGTTAGCTTTCTCTTGACTGATTTATTCCAATACTTAGGTCATAAGGTCATAAGGAATAGGAATAAAATTAGGCCTTTGGCCCATCAGGTATAATACGCTATTCAATCATGGCTGATCTATCTCTCCCTCCTAACCCCATTATTCTGCCTTTTCCCTGTAACCTCTGACACCTGCACTAATCAAGAATCTATCTATCTCTGCTTTCTGGCCTACACCGCCTTCTGTGGCAAAGAATTCCACAGATTCACCACCTGCGACTAGACATTTCTCCTCATCTCCTTCCTAAAATAACATCCTTTAATTCTGAGGCTATGACATCCAGTTCTAGACTCTCCCACTAATGAAAGCATCCTCTCCATATCCACTCTATCCAAGCCTTTCACTATTCTGTGCGTTTTAATGAGGTCCCCTCTCATTCTTCTAAACTCCAGCGAGCACACGCCCAGTGCCGACAAACGCTCATAGGTTAACCTACTCATTCCTAGGATCATTCTTGTAAACCTCGTCTGGACCCTCTCCAGAGCTAGCACATCCTTCCTCAAATATGGTACTCAAAATTGCTCGCAATATTTCAAATGCGGCCTTACCAGCGCCTTCTAGAGCATCAACATTACGTCCCTGTTTTTGTATACAAGCCCTCTTGAAATAAATACTGATGCTTGATGACTCATTTACTAGAACAGTTTTGCTCTTCAACAAATGAGATTGAGAAATAAAGAGTGGAACGAAGAGGAGAGTGAATTATATTGGGAGAATTCTATGACAAATAAGACATTGCCAGGGTAAGTATGGATTGGGAGGAAATGTTACAAAAACGTTCCCTGTTACTTTAAAATGCACAATTTTTACTCCTAAAACAATTCAAATGCTATAAGAATGAGACCAAGATTTTACTTGTTTATTCTTTACACCAGTGCAGTTGTAGTAACATTAATTTTGTCATTAAAACTGGGTTTGAACTATCTGGCCATCACTGTGGCTTACTGCTATACAAATGGGGAAGCCAAAGGTGAGATACCATTTTGACAAAACTAATGATGGACCTTCACAAATTAGTAAGTGACTTGTAAGTATTCCTAATTTACAGATCAGCTCAATAGTCAAATGTTCCTTAAACACTGATCATGAAGTTATGTGACAGGATCAAAATTAGGCCATTCGGCCCATCCAGTCAACTCTGCCATTCCATCATGGTTGATCTATCTCTCAATCCTAACCCGCATTCTCCTGCCTTCTCCCCATAACCCCTGACACCTGTACTAATCAAGATCCTTTGATCTGACCTACTAAGGTTGTTTGATAGTCTTATGGTTGTTCTGCACTGTCATGGTCTGGTCTGTCTAGAGTAACGATGATTTCTTGTATATTTGTTGTTGTTGTCGATGCTCCTTATGCATCCTATAAAAAGCTGTTGTAAGAATTGTATTGTTCAGTTTCATATTCATGCCTGTGGGGAATAAGCATTCTTGATCAACAATCCTCAGCAGCTGACCCTGTTATACCAAGGTCGATAGGATGGTGAAAAAGGGTTTTGGCATGTTGACCTTCATCAGCCAGGGAATGGGTACAGCTGTTGGGATATTGCACTTGTACACGACAGTGATGAGGCCACAGTTGGAGAATTGCATTTGGTCTTTCTCAGCCTGCTATAGGAAAGATGGTATTAACGGTGGCGCAGCAGTTGAGTTGCTGCCTTACAGTGCCAGAGACCCGGGTTTGACCCTAAATATGGCTGCTGTCTGCAGGGAGTTTGTATGTTCTCCCTGTGACCATGTGGGTTTTCTCCGGGTGCACTGGTTTTATCCCACATTCCAAAGACATGCAGGTTTGTAGCTTAATTGCCTTCAATTGTAAATTGTCCCCAATGTGTAGGATAGTGCTTGTGGTCAGCATGGACTCGGTGGGCCAAAGGGCCTGTTTCCCCCTGTGTCTCTAATTTAAACTAAAGCTGGAAAGAGTGCAGAGAAGATTTACAAGGATGTTGCAAGGACTCAAATACCTGAGTTTAGGGAGAGGTTGGGCCAGGACTTTATTCCTTGGTGAGCAGAATGCTGAGGAATTACTTATAGCGATTTAAAAAATCATGAGGGGATAGATAGGTTGAATGCACAGTCATTTTCTCAGGATAGGCGAATCAAGACTTTGGTATAAGATGAGAGGGGAAAGACAATAGGCTCGAGAGGCACTTTTTATACAGTGATGTGGGTAAATGGAACAAGCTGCCAAAGGAAGTAAATGCAGGTAAAAAAAAAAATCAACAATTGAAAGATATTTGGACAGGTACATGGATAAGGGTTCGGAGAGAAATGGGCAAAACCCAGTAAATTTGACTAGATTAGATGGGGCGTTTTGATCACCATGGCTGAGTTTGCCCAGAGTCTGTACCATGCTGTTTTATTCTGTGATCTTTGCTCTAATTGCTCCCCCAACCTGGTCTGGTTTGGCTTCTCCTCCAACCGATTATTGACAGCCAGCAGCCTACCACTACTCTTGAGCATACACAACCCGATTCTTCCATCACACACTTTGCAAAGGCACGGCACCTTAAAGCCAAAGTATTTCATACAAGATACAAGATGCAAGATACATTTATTTGTCACATGTGCCAGTTGGCACTGTGAAATGTGGTCACCATACAATAAAATAAAGCACACAATAGAGTCCAACATAAAACATCCCCACACAGCAGAATCAAAAGTTTCCCACTGTGAGGGAAGGCACCAAAGTCAGTCTTTTCCTCTGATGTTCCCGGCTCCCGGTCGCCAGGCCGCGCTGGGCGGAGATTCATGCCGGCGGCCCTCGGCAAAGGGCCCCAGGGACGCCTTAATGTTGAGGTCAGCGCCGTCCATGGTGGGAGCTCCGTGAACCACAGCTCTGCGATGTTGTCGCTGCAGGCCTAACACTCCGGAGCTTCAAACGGCGATCCAGGTAGGCATCGCCCGCTCCGCGATGAATCCAGCTCTGCGCCGCCGGTGCCGAAGCTCTGGTCCGGTCTCCGGTAGGAAAGGCCGCTCCGATCCAGTTGGTTGGCCACGAGGAGGGAGGCGAGGCCGCGACTCGGAGAAATAGTCGCATCCTTCGCCAGGAAGTGACTGGGAAACAGTTCCCCCTTTCCCTAACCCCCTCTCCCACATAGAAACACTAAAGAATCCCCGAAACAAACTGTTTAGACCAATGTCTCAGGTCTTGAACTTCCCAGGAGCAAACCCTTGAAGAAAACATATGTTGGCCTTCTGTGAGCACAGTTTAATACACCTGTCCAGATGGCTTTCATTTTCTAGACAAGTTAATGTTACTGGTTTAAAGCTCATCATTGTTAATATTCAACAGAACAGTATGGCTCAAAAACCATATAGAGGATTGTAAAGGAGAATGAATTGGACAAATTTAATTCAATTGAAACAGTGAGAATTAATTAAGTGAACAGATAAAAATAAAAATGGAAATGACTGATCATTTATAGTGTATCATTTTTAAATCTCGTGAAATAATTCATAACCTGAAGTAATGAAACCATGTTTTTAGTGGTTCCCTTTCACACTAGATAGGTTGCTTGGCAGTCATTAACATCTAATATGGTGATAAAAATGGGCTTGCATTTTAATTAATAGTCATAACCGCAGTGAACTTAATTGACAATTTATATGTACATACAACAGCTTTACAACTGGATAGGTTAAAAATGAGATTACCGTTTTTAGAACGGTGGACTTGTACAAACTATTCAGCACCTTGTGGCTATTCACAATCCACAGATCATCTCTTTCTCAGCTGAAGCTGCCAAAGGATTTGCATACTGAGGTGTTAGGTGCTGGTAATTTTCAGCACAATCTGCCCCAATATATGGTGCATCATGAGGGCAGAAATTCTGACTTTAAAATATGAATTTCATTGTATCTGTATGCCACAAAGTAACTGGCCTTGCTTCTTCATCTCTCTTCATCTGCAGGCTACAGTATCATGCTGTGGCTATCAAATCCAGAAGGTGGGGTCAGGTGCATACTTGTGCAGCGAAAGTCTGCAGTTACTAGAATTTATTTTTCTCATGGTGATATGCAGCTGTTTAGTTTGGAATTTCCTTAGGATATATCATCATTTGTGTATTTACTTCCATTGTTTTATTGTGCTGCCTGCAGATTTGATCCTGATTGGTATTTTCTGATGAAGATTTTCCATTTATGTTATAAGACACCTATGGAGTGGAACCATAGAAATGTCCCTTCACCAGCCACCAGGAGCTCTTTTTCATGCCCATGGTCTATATTTTGTATTACTTACATTTGGTTCTTGAAAGGCATACACAATCTTCTGAAAATGAAGTAAGCACTTAATATTTTAACGCCTGCTTTAAAACTGGCATTGCTTTCTTCCCAAAGTGTGTGCTAACCTTGTCTTTCGAAAACTATCTTTTTTAATTGATCAGCCTTCCCTCACTGATTTCTCATTCTCTTTAGTAACCTGGCTGGAAACTCGCACATGTATTGTCAAATACAAATGAAGCTGATTCCAGAAAGTCGGGCTGGAAAGGTTTCTAATTGTCTGAGTAATTATCCTGGCCAACCCATGGGGAAAGAAACCTCACAATTAGAACCATTTAATTAGTTAGATTAGTGTGGAGGAGGATGGGGCTTATGTGACTGATTGCATGTTGCGCGTGGTGAGCCTGCTTTACTTAGTTAGAATTGCTAGCTAATGAATAACAGGTGGTTTTGCCGAACTGCAAAGGGTGTTGTGATTAAAAAGGGAAGAGGCCCGATACCAAGTAGAACTACAGATGAAAACAAGCCTGTCCTAGACACAATAAGAACCAGTGCAGGTGGCTGTGTGGTGAGCTGTGAGATTAGCTGGACCCGTGACTACTCATGTATGAATACACTGCCTGTGCACAATATAATTGAGTGGGACTGCGAGGAGCTGGCAAGTATGTGAACATACTTACAGTGACTTACCCACTCCTGCTAGCGTAATAAGGTCTTGCCTTTACTATGAGCGTCAGCGTCTGCCGGTATTTATTATTCCAGAGCGCGGGCGAGCTTTAACAACGGTAAGGATCTTTGAAACCAGACCCACATTTCAATGCTGAAGTTAATTCATTGGGAAGGCTGCAGCTTGTAAAATTGACAGTTGTGTTTAACAAATTAATCATAAAACCTATCAATGCTGCTTTATTATTCATTTTAGGATGAAGTCCCCCAATGCTGAAACATTGTACCATTAAGATTTTTTTCCAAAATCGGTAGTTGTTGGTTACCTTTGCTCTGCCAGAGACACTGAGCATTGGAGAATAAACCTTTTTCTCTGGGTGGAAATATACAACACTAGAGGGCATAGTTATAAATTGAGAGGAGGAAAGATTAATGGGGATGTGTGAGGCAAGGAGAGTGGTGGGGGCCTGGAACACATTGCCAGTGTTGGTGGTGGAGGCAGATACGATATTGGCATTTAAGAGGCTTCACGATCGGCACATGGAAGTGCAGAGAATACAGGGATATGGATCATGTACTGGCAGATGAGATCAGGTTGGGGTGTAAGATTGCAACCTTCACGTGGTCCGCCCTGTTTCGACTAATGCAATCAACTCGACATGCACAAACGGAAGATCAAATAGAAAGGTTGTCCAACAACTTTAGGCTGTGCACGCCACACGAAAGAAGAAGATCAGGTTAACTCGGCATCATACTGGCCACAAACATCGTGGGCTGAAGGACCTTTAGTTTTAGTTTTAGAGACACAGCACGGGAACATGCCCTTTGGCCCATCAGGTCTGCGCTGACCAGCGGTCCCCGCACACACACACACACACACAATCTTACACACACCAGGGACAATGCACAATTTTACTAAGCCGATTAACCCACTAACCTGTACACCTTTGGAGTGTGGGAGGAAACCGGAGATCCCGGAGAAAACCTACGCAGGTCATGGGGAGAATGTACAAACTCCGTACAGACAGCACCCGTAGTCAGGATCAAACCCAGATCTCTGGCGCTGTAATGCCCCTGTCCCACTTCGGAAACCTGAATGGAAACCTCTGGAGTCTTTGCGCCCCACCCAAGGCTTCTGTGTGGTTCCCGGAGGTTTTTGTCCTCCAGCAACCACCTTCAACTAGCATCGCAACCGGCTTCGACTAAAAAATTACCGATTTTTAAAACGGAAACCACTTTCGACCATTAGGGAGACAGACAAAAACCTCCGGGACCTGCACGGAAACCTTGGGTGGGGCGCAAAGTCTCCAGAGGTTTCCGTTCAGGTTTCCTAAGTGGGACAGGGGCTTAAGGCAGCAACTCTACTGCTGTGCCACCGTGCTGACCTGTTCCTATTCAGTTAAAGGTTTGTGAGATGTCTTTAAGTTCTTTCAATATATTTGAGTATTGCTTAATATTGTTGATTCAGATCAGGCACTGGCAGGTCTCTTCTAATTTTCATTACATTTTACATTCTTGCTCAAAGTCAAGATTACCCCAGGATTTTATAAAGTATCCATTTTCATTTCCAAATCTAGCACTGTGTACCTGCCTGTACCAACTTTCAGGTTTGCTATTAATCAGTTCTTCACACAGTGATGGTTTCACTTTGTAAAAGTTTATCTTCCTTCTGTACCTAAGTTTCCTCTTTCTTTTGTTGATGGCTTAATTATTTTGTACTCACGCAGGTCCCAGGGAGAATGTACAATTTCTGTTCAGACAAGCACATGTAGTCAGGATCAAACCCAGGTCTCTGGAGCTGTAAGGCAGACGCTCTACCACCATACCATGCTGCCACTTAATACGTTTAATACTTTAGTTTAAAAAATATGATATCAATGTCATGACCGAGGGGGGCCGACTTTAACTATAAAATCAGGCTTTAGTTTGTTTTTTGATATACACTGACCTTAGATTGTGAGTTATTCACCTGGTATTGTTCCCTCATATTAGAATGCTTTGCTGTGAATTTTCAGTAAATTATTCATTTTAACAATTTTTTTTTTCCAGAAAATAACACTTTATTTGCAGCAGGAAGGAACTGCAGATAAATAACAAAATGCTGGAGTAATTCAGCGGGACAGGCAGCATCTGTGGAGAAAGGGAATGGGTGATGTTTTGGGTCGAAACTCTTCTTCAGACAGACCGAAGATATGGCCTGACCTGCTCAGTATTTCCAGTATTCTGCTTTATTTCAGATTTTCAACATCGGCAGTTTTGTTGATTTCTGTTTACAGAATGACCCTGATCCGATTTAAGGCTCAAGTTAAAGCTGGGCAGGAGTTATCGTCTGAAGAAGGGTCTCCACCCCGTAATGTCACCCATTCCATCTATCCAGAGATGCTGCCTGTCCCGCTGAGTTACTCCAACATTGTGTCTATCTGTCCAACACTTTATTTGTAACATGATTAAATTCAATCAAACACCCACTATTCAAACATACATTTGACAAGATCAGGGATAATGTATTCTCTAATTTCAAAAGTATATTTTATTCATAATAAAAAAAGAAGAACCCAGTGCAGGGATTATGGGGAGAAAGCAGGAACAGGAAACTGACTTTGGTTGATCAGACTTGGAAAGGTTGGGGGAGTGGGCAGAGGCATGGCAGATGAAGTTTAATGCGGATAAATGTGAGGTTATCCACTTTGGTAGCAAAAACTGGAAGAGAGATCACTATCTAAATGGCGTCAAGTTGGGAAAAGGGGAAGTACAACGGGATCTGGGGGTTCTTGTACATCAGTCTATGAAAGTAAGGCTGTAGGTACAGCAGGCAGTGAAGAAAGTGAATGGCATGTTGGCCTTTATAACAAGAGGAATCGAATATTGGAGAAATAGGTCCTTCTGCAGTTGTACAGAGCCCTAGTGAGACCACACCTGGAGTATTGTGTGCAGTTGTGGTCCCCTAATTTGAGGAAGGACATTCTTGCTATTGAGGGAGTACAGCCTAGGTTTACAAGGTTAATTCTGGGGATGGCGGGACTGTCAAAAGCTGAGAGAATGGAGCAGCTGGGATTGTACACTCTGGAGTTTAGAAGGATGAGAGGGGATCTCATTGAAACATATAAGATTGTTAATGGCTTGGACACACTAGAGGCAGGAAACATGTTCCCAATGTTGGGGGAGTCCATACCCAGGGGCCACCGTTTAAGAATAAGGAGTAAGCCATTTAGAACGGAGATGAGAAAACACTTTTTCTCACAGCGAGTGGTGAGTCTGTGGAATTCTCTGCCTCAGAGGGCGGTGGAGGCAGGTTCTCTGGATGCTTTCAAGAGAAAACTAGATAGGGCTCTTAAAAATAGGGGATATGGGGAGAAGGCAGGAATGGGGTACTGATTGGGGATGATCAGCCATGATCACCTTGAATGTCAGTGCTGGCTCGAAGGGCCAAATGGCCTACTCCTGCACCTGTTGTCTATTGTCTATTGTCGATTGTTTCTATTTTTCAATGTTTGCCATGCTGGAAATCCAATGAGTTTCAGGCAAACCATTACGTTTGTCTTGGTGTTTGTCCCCGAGAACAGCCCTTAGTTCAGAGAATCCTCTGTTACTCATCTATTCGAGAATAACCATGCCAAGGCACCTTGCATCCTTTGTCAGACCCTCTTAGTATGTCCACAGTCTGCAGAGGGATGGGTGACTGTTTCCTTCCAACTGCTGATGGCAGCATGCCTGGGAAGTGATATTCCGACCATACAGGAAAAATCTAACCATGATGGCTTCTCCCACTGCCAGCTAAGCATTTAGATGTTGTTAGCTCTCCAATGATATCAAGGACACGCGTTCTTTTGCATGCCTGCATTTCCAAGTCCACATCTTTTGAGAGAATATTTTGCGATTCTGGTTGTATAGCAACGTGGATGAACTCACATTTTCTGCATTATATTCTATATGCTATACATTTGCCTTTTCATGCAGCTGGTCGATTTTCCCTTGGAATATCATTACATCATTCTGCTCATCAACATGCTTGAAAATGGAGCATTTGGCCACTTGGTCACCAAATCTTATGAATAGCTGGGGCAATGCCCCAATTGAGGCAGGGTTTAATTTAGTTTAGTTTAGTTTAGTTTATTATTGTCACCTGCACTACAGTACAGTGGCAAGCTTTTGTTTAGGTGTTATCCAATCAAAGGAAAGACGACACAATCATACAACCAAGCACTGATAGAAGGTACAGCATTTAGCGAAATAAACTCCAATTAAAGATAGTTCAAAGGTCTTCAAGTAGGTGGATGAGGGGTCAGGACCACAATCAAGCTGATGAGCCAACCGTCCATTTACCTGCTAAAAGCTGAGAAGAAACTGCCCCTGAATTGCGAGATAAGTTTGTTCTTAGTTTTCTGTCGTTAAGCAATCTTCAATCCATGCTAGTATCTTATTCCCAATTCCATGCATGTCAGCTTTGTTGACCAATCCCCATTATCAATAGTCTTCTTAAAGTCTAAATACACACGGACTTTCCCTCGTCCATTCCTGTACTCACATCCTTAATGTACATCAATGGTTCAGTCAAATTTCCCTGAGGGGATCAATAAAATATGGCCGGCTGAAAACAACTGGCTGAAAACAACCAAATTCCTCACTCTTAGCACATCACGATAGAAGGCAAGTCCCTTGGGGCAGGTCGACTGATGCCCACAACCGGGAGCCATGAAACCCCCCTTAGGCAACGACCCCGACATAGATGAATCAGGTCCCTAACCAGGTGGATGTTATCCTGAATGGACTGGCCAGGGACTGTATAGGACTGGTCAGGATGAATCAGTTGAGACAGCATGGAGCCCAGGCGATTTGCCATCGCCCGTGCGTAAACTTTATACTCTGTACAGAGAGAGACCGGGCGCCAATTCTTCAACAGGCAGAGTTCGCCCTTCTTGGGCAGCAAGACGACAACTGCCCTACGCCACGAGAGGGGCATCTCCCCGGTCGCCAGGCTCTCCCCCAGAACCAACATGTAATCACCCCCCAGGATATCCCAGAAGGCTCTAACAAATTCTACCTTCAATCCATCCAGCCCAGGGGACTCTCTCTCTCTCCTTGTCTCTCTCCCCCTCTCCCCCCATATCTCTCTCTCTCTCTCCTTGTCTCTCTCCCCCCTCTCCCCCCATATCTCTCTCTCTCTCTCTCTCTCTCTCTCTCTCTCTCTCTCTCGCTCTCTCGCTCTCTCGCTCTCTCGCTCTCTCGCTCTCTCGCTCACTCTCTCTCTCTCTCTCGCTCTCTCTCGCTCTCGCTCTCTCTCTCTCTCTCTCTCGCTCTCGCTCTCGCTCTCGCTCTCGCTCTCGCTCTCGCTCTCGCTCTCGCTCTCGCTCTCGCTCTCGCTCTCGCTCTCGCTCTCGCTCTCTCTCTCGCTCTCTCGCTCTTTCTTTCTTTCTTATGAATATTAGGGCCACATTTACCACCCACAACTCCAGAAACCTTTGAAATGGGAAACCAATCCATCCTCTATCGTAGCAGCAACTCTTTCAGTAAGGTGGAATATTATTCATTGAGCCCTTGGGCTTTATCAATTTTGAGTTCCAACAAAATTCTTGGTCCTGTCAATATTTCTGGCAGTCTCAAGGGCCTGTTGCACTTACGCAACTTTTTCACCGACTGCCGGCACCCGTCATTCGTCGTTACAGGTTGCCGAAAATTTTCAACATGTTGAAAATCCAGCGGCAACCAGGACAAGGTACGACTCTTTGGGTGACTACTCACGACCATACAGGCTTTACCCCGCGACATGTCACCAGGTGTTGCCTGTATGGTCATGAGTAGTCTCCTAGTCATGCAAAGAGTCGTAGTGTTTTTCTACAAAAGAGCCTGTCCCACCTGGGCGTTATTTGCACGTCATTTACGCGACACCATTTACGCATCGTGGCGCGCGCGTGGTGAGACGTGGTGGCGTAGGCAGTGACGTGCGGTAGCGCGCGGCACCCCAGGATTTTGGGATTCTCAAAATCCTCATGCACAACCTGCGTGACGTGCAAATAACGCCCAGGTGGGACAGGCTCGTAACACTATCCTACACACACTAGGGAAAATTTACATTTATAGAAGCCAATTAACCTACAAAAGAAAACGGCACATCTGTGGAGTATAGGAGGAAATCAAAGATCTCGGAGAAAACCCACGCAGTTAAATGTACAAACTCCATACAGACAGCACCCGTAGTCAGGATTGAACTTGTGTCTCTGGTGCTGTTAGCGAGCGGGAACCAACGAACCAGAGCCTGAGTGTTTCAGAAAGAACCTGAAAATCAGCACCCGATGAGCCAGAAGGGCATCCATCGACTATCTGGATAGTCAGATAGTAGATGTTTGAAGTTGGATTATATATGTTGTCCACAAAACATGTATGCAATGATATCCAGACAAATAGTATTGCTACCTCTATTGTTTAGTTTAGTTTAGTTTAGTGTTTTGTTTAGTTTAGAGATACAGCGGCCCACCGTGTCCGCACCGACCAGTGATCAGGTTTTGGCCCGAAATGTTGCCTAGCTCCTTCGCTCCTTAGATGCTGCTGCACCCGCTGAGCTTCTCCAGCTTTTTGTGTACCCTCGATTCTCCAGCATCTGCAGTTCCTTCTTTAAAGTAAACAATCATTGCCTCCCAATTCTTTGGAGTATATGTGATCACAATTCAGTAAGTTATTTTCTTCTCATATATTCAGCCTCTTTAGAAAAATTAGGACAGCCGATGAAAAGATTGTAGAGATTGCAGGAAAGAATCTGCTGGATAAGCAGCACCTCTGGAGAGAGAACCAAAGTATTTCCTGTCATCAGAACACCTATTGCCAGGCAAGTGCAACATAATAGTAAGATTAAATGAGAACTTACCAGTTTGAAGTTTGATCTTTATTTTATGAGGAGTTACGATGAGGGATTACGTGAAGAACCCTGTCCAGCCGCAGGTGCGTCAATCTTCAAAGCAGCGGAGTGAAATCACAGGTAATAATGACTGAAGTATAATAGTAAGATAACAGAGACTAGAACTACCAGATGATATTTATGAGGGTTGGGAGCGGAAGGCACGTAATCCCTCTTCGTAACTCCTCATAAAATAAAGATCAAACTTCAAACTGTTAAGTTCTCGTTTAATCTTACTATTTTACTTCGGAGTCACGTGAGTGACTACGTGAAGATTTCAAAGTTCTGTGATTTCATGCTGCAGACCCAAATCCGGCGTTCACACTGCATAAATTGGCTCAAATCGTTACATAATCAATAATGCATCAATCATAACATTGTTAAATGAATTAACGGTTTATTTACAAAAGAAACAATAGCAACCCCTCTATCTCAGGGGGAAGCTATAACAGAACTCAAAACAGATGCAGCAAACACCCCCAGCCTTGTAATCGGCTTATGATTGAATTTCTGGAAGGTCAGCTCACTGGATCATCCTGCGGCCGCGAGGATATGGTCTATAGGCACGTCCATCGCCCTTGCCGTGGAAGTAGATGCCGCCCTGGTGGAATTAGATTTGAATTTATCAGTATCAATCCCAGCACTTCCCAGAACCTGCTTTAGCCACCTCGAAATTGTTTGCACCGACACCTTATTGTGTGTTTTTTGTGTCTAATAAATAATGCAGACTCTGTTCCTCGTAGGACTCTGGTAGCCTCAATGTAATGAGACAAGTATGACACAACACACAGGCGAGCATCTGTTGGGTATACGGAAAAAACAATCTTACATCCTGTCATGCTTATTCTACTATGTTTGAGCAGATCATAAACATAAAAAGTAATGGCATCTGCCGATACCTGCATTCTGTCAAGCCGTAGCTTTTGCAATGTTTGCACATGTTGGGCTGATACCAACGCCATAAGCATAACCACCTTCATGGTTAGTTTGGCTAGAGATAGGCTTGCAACAGGAGTCCACTGGCGAAGAAGCATAAGGACTTCGCTCACATTCCAAATACCAGAATACCTGGGTTTAGGAGGATTAGAATTAAAAACTCCCTTCATAAACCGAGAGACTAACGGGTGTGTCCCTACTGAATGCAACCTTGAACTCATGGGTAAATAAGAAGGCAGAGCTGTATTAATCGCACTATAGCTTAATTTTTGATCAAAGTAAAGAGTGGACAAGAACTCCAGTACGTCTGGGATGCATGCAGTCTGATATGAGATATTCTGCTGTAGACAGAATACCTCCCACTTCCTTATCGAGGTGATGTACTGCTTGTGAGTACTATCCCTGCAGGCCGACGTGAGAACATCCACGGTACGATCAGACAGTCCTCTCCCCAGGTATGGCCTCCTTAAAATCTTCAAATTAACAGATCAATATGATCATGTAAAGGATGTTGATCGCCAGTTACTGGGTTCACCAGTAGATTTTTTATGTTTGGGAATAATCATATGAGGCTGACTAGCCATTTGCAATACGAGAAGGAACCATGGTTGTGTAGGCCAATCCGGCACTGCCAATACTCCTGAAGTGGAGTCCTGCATGATCTTTTGCAAGCATCTACTGATGAGACAGAATGTGGGAAAAGCATATACAAACATTGCACCCCAATGCAGCAAAAATGCATCCACCGCTGCTGCACCAGGATCTGGTTCCCATGAAACATATCTGGGCAACTGATGGTTTAGTCTCGATGCAAACAAGTCAATATCTGGCATTCCATACTGAGTAACCACTTGATTAAATATGTCCTGATCTAACATCCACTCCATGTTATAATTGAATTGGCGTGACCTAGTGTCAGCTACTGTGTTGAATCTACCTGGTACATATATTGCTGAAAGCCAGATGTTTTTGTCAATGCACCAGCCCCAGATCTGATTAGCAAGTCTATCACAAGACTGTGACTTGACTCCACCCTTGTGGTTTACATATGCCACTGCTGTAGTGTTGTCAATCTGAACCTGCACATGCAAGTCACTCCTGGCAGAGCAATAAGCTTTAAGCCCATACGTTGTTCCCAAAAGCTCTAAAAAATTGATCCCTCTTAAGTGAAGAAGGGATGTCTCATCAGTATTCCATCTACCTCCACAACTGGAAGACATATCTGTAGCACCCCAACCCAGTGCACTAACATCCGTCTGTAATATTATGGAAGGTGGTTCAACCAAAACTTCCCAAGAACTTTTTGAGACATTTATGATCGCCATTGAATTTCTGAAATTGCCTCTGCTGACAATTGCATAGGCCTATCAAAATGACCCGCATGCGTCCTCAGTGCCTGTTCTTTTGCTCGTTGTAATTGTTGATAATGCAGAGGTCCAAACTACACCGCTGGAAAACCAGCCACCAATTTACCAATTAAACTGGCTACTTGTCTATTTAAAGATCGTTGCTCACTAAGGAGATTAACACAATCCTCAATTAACTGCTGCCGTTTGTCCCTGGGCAAAGTTACTAACATGTGATCCGAATTAATGGTAAAGCCCAACTAATCAATGATTTGAACTGGTGATAATTTGGATTTATCTGGATGAATGACGAACCCTAAATATTTAAAAGCGAGTTTAACAATTGAAACGATTCAGCTGCAGTCCGAGTATTCCCGACAATTAAAATATCGTCTAAATAGGCCATTACAACATGCCCCTGCGCTCGGAGTAATCCTAGAACAGATTTCAACAATTTTGTAAATAATCTAGGAGCTGAAGTTAACCCATTAGGCAATGCTTTGAATTGCCACAACTGACTCACCCAGGTAAATTTGAAATACCTCCTATCATCACAATGAATAGACACTGAGTAATATGCATCCTTTAAATCAATGCTGGCCATATAACACCCCTTGGAAACCAGTTGTTTAGCAGTAGAAAAGGTTTCAATTTTGAAATGCCTATAGCGTACAAAGGAGTTCAAGCTCGTCAGGTCAGAATGATTCTACATCTCCCAGTCTTTTTAGACCTAGGAAAAATACTTGACACAAACTGATGGTTTTGACAAACTGACTTCTCAATAACCCCTTTTTTGTGTAATGTGTTAAATTCTGCTTGTATGTGCACATTCTCTTCTTCTGAAAATATAAGTTTCCAATTTGGAACATGCTGATTAGGTGGACAGTAGAGTAAAATTCAATTTTAACCCCCTCTATACTGCTCAGTATAAATGAATCTGATGTTATCTCCTGCCATTGTTTGAGAAACAAGTGTAATCTACCCCCAATTTGAACATCTATTTCACTTGATTTATATTCCTTAGGAGGAAAGTTTCTCACCTGCATATGTCCTGGCTGCCCTTGTTGCCCCCGGCCCTTTGTAGGGAAATTAATCCTTCCCCTCATGCCTGTGGCAGGCTGCCAGCTCCAAGTTTGCGAAGCTGAGTGGCTGGTCCCTTCCCCAGCATCCGTAATGATACCCCGCCGGTAAGGAAAACCTATTTTTCCCAGTTTGCCACTTGGCTTGATGAGGCCCATAGTTCTTGCATCCTCATTCTTTAACTCGCTTTGCGAGATCCCCGCCAAACAAAAGATTGGGCGGTTGTACGCTGGTCGGCTTACACAATGATGCCAGGTTAGGATTTATGATTGGGCGTATAGCACTTCTTATGTTGTTAATTTCAAAATATGCACTACACAGAAGTCCCAGTGCATCCTGGTGGGCTTCTGTCATATGCACCTTCTCTACAGTAGTAGCAAATGCCGTACGCCCTACTGAAAGCAATTTCAATACTTTTTGAAACTTTAGTTCTTGGGATCTTACTGAAACCCCCAACTGTGTCCATATGAAATGGTTCATCATTGGTACTTTTAGCAAACCACAATTAATAGGGTCTTCATACTTTTTAGCCACCTTGCCCATAGCCAATTCTTGCAGCTGATGTGAGAGCATATATTGAATGGCTGCTGCCAATTCTTCCCCTAATGGCTCCCCTGCCTCTCTGTGGACTGCAAATTTCTCTACTGTATTCGGAATGACTTCAAGTTCCACTCCCTTGTGGCTCTCCCCAGTCACTGATTCGGTGTCAGTGAACTGCTGAGTCGGTATATCCTCCTCTTCAAAAGTTGGGTATTCTTGCAGCCCTATTGCAGGCGCTGCTGGCACAGGCTCTCCACTAGCCTGGCATGGGCACCACTCCTCCTCACGGAGTGCATCCCTGTCGAGCATCTTCTGAAATAAGACCTCGACCTGGGAGAGCCATGAGCAAACAAGGAAGGTTTTACCCTCCTTGTGAGGGTAAAACCTCCAGGCCCGACTCTGGGTCAATGGGCCTATTTGATTTTGACGTTGCCTTGCGCCCTACCGGCATGGCTATGCTGCTCACAGGCAGCGGGTCCGGTGTCGCTAGCTCCATTGCTGGCAACGGACTTGGTGACCTAGGTGGGCATCCGCTAACCACACTATCACGGTCCTCGAACCTTTTCCCTGTGGATCGCCTCACCGACACCTTCTTCGCTTTCTGCATCATTTTAACGGTCTACACCCTACCGCTAAAACAGAAAGTGAGTGCAAGAAAAAGTTTGAAACTTACCTTGTGCTTTAAACTTACCACTTGGAGGAGCTCTGCTGCTCCAACTGGCCGACTGCACCAATGCGTCTGACGTAATGATGCACATGCGGCTGGACGGGGTTCTTCACCTAGTCACTCACGTGACTCCGAAGTAAAATCATGCACCAAGAATCAAAACAATTTTATGTATTAATTAACTTGCTAAAATGTTCATAATTGAAATAAATGTTTCCAGGTTGGTTGACTTCATGATAATTATGCCTTTTAATGATTCACAGATTGTGATGTGAAAATTGCTGACCCAGAATAAATCTAATTTATATTTCCATAGCAAGTCTTAATACAGTTGAGCTGTGGATCCAAGAATAGACCAAAATTAAATATAGATAGCATGCATGAGATTAACCAAAATGGGATTAATCTTTGCATGTGGTCCGGGAATGGTTCAAAATCATAATCTTCCAAGGAAGTTAATCTTGCAACCTAAATCATGAGCTGTTTCCTGCTGCTTCTTATGATGTAGTATTAAATACATTTAATTAAACCTGTGAGGTTTTTTTTCAAAATACCATCCCCCCCGGGTAATAGTGTGAAGATCACAATATGGTTATATTTTTACAACGTGCTTTCCATAGGTAAATCATTCCACGTCATACATCACCCATTGCCACATAACCACCTGGACCTTTGATATGCAAATAGAAACCCCATTCGCTATATTAGGGGGGATTTGTATTTGGTAATTAGAAGAAATATGTGTGGTATGAGAAGTGTGAGTATATTGCTTATTTTAGGAATATACTACATACACTCCCAATTATACAAAATAAATAACCAGGAAATGTATAATGGATAACATTACAATTAACACAAACAGTATCAATTGATAATCAATATTATATAATTTTGTATATTATATAATTTTCAATGCCGTATAAGAGTGTACTCGGTATATATTGTTTCTATAATTAAAAAAATTAAAAAAAAAAAAAAAAAAAAAAAGAAACCCCATTCGCCAGGACAGATATTTATAAGAACTCATTCTTTGTAAGAACCTAAGGGAATGGAATAAACTAGACAACAATATAGTCAAATCACCTTCACTAGACAGTTTTAAGGGGGCACTAACAGTAGTATGTTAGTGTGTACAGCACATCTAAGTTGGCGATATGCAGAGTACTGCCCTGCCGATTACAAATTCAGAAGGTTGATATCAGCTGTGATTGGTGATTGGTGGTGGCTCAGTGTGATGTTTGGTGAACATGTTTTGTCTTTCCGCTTACAGGTTAGCACACAGCAAAGGCTTTTCACAGTACCTCGGTACACGTGACAATAAACTAAAGATAGACTCAAATCACTGGAGTAACTCAGCGGGACAGGCAGCATCTCTGGAGAGAAGGAATAGGTGACGTTTCGGGTCGGGACCCTTCTTCAGACTGGTTAGTGATAAGGGAAATGAGATAAATCGACGGTGGAGAGATAAAGAACAATGAATAAACGATAAGCAAAAAGTAACGATGATAAAAGAAACAGGCCATTGTTAGCTGTTTGTAGGGTGGAAATTAGAAGCTGGTGCGACTTGGGTTAGGGAGGGATAGAACGAGAAGGAATGCCGGGGAGGGTGTGTATGTGGGCGGGTGGGGTTTGTGAGGGGGGAAGGAGGGATGTGGGGGGGAGAGGGGGTGTGTTGGGGAAAGGGTGTGCGGAGGGGAGCGGTGTGGGATGGGGGGAGGGAGGGAGGGAGGGAATGGGTGGGTTTGGGGGGAGGGAGGGAAAGGGTGGAGTTTGGGGGGAGGGAGGGAGGGGGAGGGGTATGTATGGGCGGGAGTGTGTGGAGGGGAACAGTGTGCATGGGTGGGGGGTATGTGTGGGCAGGGTGGGTTATGAGCAGGTGGTGCTAGTCGGGGGGGGGGGGGGGGGGTTTGAAAAAACATACACAAGATTACCAAACTCTGATTCCAGATCTATTAGATAAAGCTATGCACAGAAAGGCAGATTCAACTAATTTAATATCATACTTGTATAATATCATTCTAAATATAGAAATACCATCATCTGACACAATTAGAAGAGATTGGGAACAAGAACTATCTATAAAAATCTCAAACGAGAGATGGGATAAATATTTGCTATATGTGCATAAATGCTCGATCAATGTAAGACATATCTTAATTCAATTCAAAATTTTATATAGATTACATTACTCGAAAACTAAACTGAATAAAATGTTTCCAAATGTCTCTCCCATCTGTGATAAATGTTTATCTCAAGATGCAACCATAGCACACTCCTTTGTCTTTTGCATAAAACTCCAAAAAGTTTGGAATTAAATTTTTGAAATTTTCACAAAATTATTTAAAATAAAACTGAAACCCAACGCAGAACTGATTATCTTTGGAACAATGGAAGTCGGCTTTGAGCTGACTTTGTTCCAAAAGAGTTTCCTTAACTATGGCTTAATAACGGCAAAAAAACTTATACTAAAATTCTGGAAAAATGCATCCACACCAACGCTTAAAATGTGGATTTCAAATATGTCTGAATTGTTACACCTCGAAGACATGAGATTTGTCCTAGCAGGCAAATCTGACCAATTCCTAAAGATTTGGTCTCCCTTTATCGACTTATTACAAACATATGGTGCAACATAACTCTGGAAATAAACTGTTTCAGAACCGGGTGAGGGGTGTGTAAAGATATGAAGCAGGTATATCCCTTTTATTTTATTTTATTTTTCTTTTATTTTTTTTTCTTTTAATATTTCTCGTGCTTTACATCTTTATGGGCTCTTTCTTTCTACTTTTTCACAAACTATTAATATCACTACCTTACCTAACTTTCTCTCTCTTTTTTTTTTACTTCTGTTACTTTTCTATTATTGAAGTTAAAAACAAGAAGTTGTACATGAAATGTATTATGTTATTCCTGGGTTATACTACTGTACATTACTTCTAATAAAAATATTTTTTTAAAAAAAAATGCAATGGCGCAGGAAGGGGCGGAACGTCCCATGGAGTGACAGTAGAAGGGACCAATCCGCGTGACACTGAATGGCAGAAGAGGCAATCGATCTGCATGCATGGTTTTTAAGATTTTTTAACCTCGATAACGCTTACCAGATTCCACTGATCAGAACGAAACTTGGTGCAATCGCAGTACCGGTGAACGGTGAGTAACCTGGCAAAAAATTGTAACGCTATCGCGTACTGTTTTTGCGCAAATAGAATGACCCCTAAACCGGAAGATAACAAGATCAGATAGGTAGATAGTAGGTAGATGGATGGATGGATGGATGGATGCCAGAATGTAAACACCACTACAACATCAGGGCTAAAGGCATGCAAAGAACACAAATGATTGTCCTTCATTAATTCCCTCCACCTTATTAACATTATTATTTGCTCTGATATAGAATATTTAAAAATGTGCAGATGAGAAAGATTTCCCTTTTGCAATTGTGAAGTATTCTGATTATGTATAAACACATTAACAGCTCATCAATTTATTGGTCATAAAAATAAAATGATATGGAACAAATACTGAAGAAGTTCTTAAAGAACCTCCACCCCGTCCCCCCCCCTACACTTTCAATAAAATTGATTATTCTAGAAATGTTCAAACCAAATCCCCATGTCCCGAGATTCTCTTAATATCCAAAAGAATATTAATTTCAGCGATTGATGATCCAGAGCTCTCCTCATTGGATATTGTTGCAAAATAATAGGAATTCTCAGAGTAAAATAAGTTATTCTCCGATTAGTTGATCTTGGTCTGCTCCTTATCGTATGCCCATATCCTCAAGAGGACCTAGAACATACAGCCTGAGGAAACAGTTTATCACTATCCATTCTGCCAGTCGCTCACACAGTCTAAAATGTTTTAATAGGGCCACTGCTTACTCTTCTAAACTCTAGCAGGTATAAATTAATCTTACTCACCATCATTTGATGCTTTCCCTACTCATCATCTTTACTTACTGTATATGAAGCATTCAAGTGACTGAATCAGGCTCTCTCCCTGTATGCTCATTCCCTGCTTTTTCCCGCACCTCATGCTGTTACAAGGTTAATTCTCGGGGGTGGCGGGACTGTCATATGTTGAGAGAATGGAGCAGCTGAGCTTGTACACGTTGGAGTTTAGAAGGATGAGAGGGGATCTCATTGAAACATATAAGATTGTTAAGAGTTTGGACGTGCTAGAGGCAGGAAACATGTTCCCGATGTTGGGGGAGTCCAGAACCAGGGGCCACAGTTTAAGAGTAAGGAGTAAGCCATTTAGAATGGAGACGAAGAAACACTTTTTCTCACAGAGAGTGGTGAGTCTGTGGAATTCTCTGCCTCAGAGGGTGGTGGAGGCAGGTTCTCTGGATGTATTCAAGAGAGAGCTAGATAGGGCTCTTAAAAATAGTGGAGTCAGGGGATATGGGGAGAAGGCAGGAACGGGGTACTGATTGTGGATGATCAGCCATGATCACATTGAATAGCAGTGCTGGCTCGAAGGGTCGAATGGCCTACTACTGCACCTATTGTCTATTGTCTATAGTTTGTGTGGAAGATTAATTGGCTACAGCAAATTGAAGACGACAACATTGAATGGCAGGAAAATCAGCTGAGGCAGGGATGATGAAGGTATTGATTCTCATGTGACATAGAATAGGTCTCGGAAAGAAATGATTTGGAAATGAGTTTGGTCTGAGAGCTAGCATAGGCTTCATGGGGCAAATAACCTCCTTCTATGCCATGAGACCTGTTGTGCCTAACAGTCTACAGGTCCATCCCAAAGATGCTCCCAACTAACCTAACATTATGTCTTTCTATTATTTCCTACCTCAGATATGCAGCTAATTTCTCCTTAGGTGCATTTATGTTGGATACTATACATTCCTTTCGTTGTAAGAGCTTCTACACATTGGGATCGACTGGCAGCTAGAGTGTACTACGATAAGCACATCTGACTTTAACAAAATAGACTTTTCAGCCTCTAAAAATTTGGATGCAAAGACCGGTCCTTTCACATCTAGTATAAATGCAAGAAGATTGCATTTCATTCTGCTTTGTACCTTTGTTCTGGCAAATCCGCATTGTAGACTGTTACAAAGGTCTGTTCTTTATCTCCACAAAAATGAATGAAACAATTATTCTTTAAAATCGGGCCCTCTCACGAACAAAGGATTCCCTTAGTAATGACATAATTTTGACATTTTGTGAGGTCGGTCAGCAGCCATTTGCATTCATATAAAATAAACCTGTTATTTTCAAATGCAATTATAGTAATTATAGGTGTCATTAGACCATTTGTAATAATTTCAATCCAAGGTAATTACGCTGCATTACGATTCACTCTATCAGAGTGAGGCTAAACACAAATTGGAGGAACAGTATCTTATATGTCGCTTGGGTATTTTAGAGCCCAGTGATATGAATATTGATTTCTCTCACTTCAGGTGGCCCTGGCATTCCCTCTCTCTCTATCCCACCCCACCCAAATTGCACCAGCTTCTCATTTTCACCCAAACAATGATCTTTTTTCCTTTATCATTGTTACTTTTTTGCATATCTTTCATTCATTGTTCTTTATCTCTCCACATCATCGTCTATATCTCTCGTTTTCCTTATCCCTAACAAGTCTGAAGAAGGATCTCGACCCAAAACGTCACCCATTCCGTCTCTCCAGAGATGCTGCCTATCCCACTGAGTTACTCCAGCTTTTTGTGTCAATCTTCGGTTTAACAGCATCTGCAGTTCCTTCTTACACTTTTTTTATGAGTTATTTCAGTTCAGTTTAGTTTATTGTCTTGTGTGCAACAAGATCTACCCAGGAGAACTCTGGATGCTCAATTGCTGATATTAATATACTTTTGGAAGTTATGAGAATCTCAGGACATGGGGATTTGCTTTGAAAATTGACAGAATATCGATTTTGTTGAAGGGGGGAGACAGGCTGGAGGTTCTTTAAGATCTTCTGTATTGTTCCATATAATTTTACATTTGTAAGCAATACATTGATGAACTCTGAATGTTTATACATAATTAGAACATTTCACAATTTAAAAGGGGAAAACTTCCTCATCTGCACATTTTTTAATATTCTATATGAGCAAATAATAGTTTAATTGTTTTAAATTCAACATTCGTAATTTATCAGGTACAGTGAAAAGCTTTGTTGCGTGCTAACCGGTCAGTGGAAAGCCAGTAAAGTCCGATCAAGGACAGTCCGATGGTCACCAATGTGGTAGATAATAGTTCAGGACTGCTCCCTGGTTGTGGTAGGCTGATTCAGTTGCCAGATGCAAGTCATATTAAGATATTCTTAAGTTATTGTTTCTTACATGAGTTAAAAGCTTGTAAAGCAATTTAAAAGGTATGGTTGAAATGAACTTTTCATAGATTAGAAAAAAATATATACAAATAATTTGCTGATTAGTGTTCCCTATCACCTGTTCATAAATAACATGAGTCACATTTGAATTATGTTTTTTTTATTAGATTTTGTTGTTCATTTAATTTCATTTCATAAGACAGAGGAAGATCTCTAGGTATATACAGATCAGAACTGACGTGTATTGGATTGAGCCAGATTTTGTCGTATCTGGTATATAGGGCAGGGCAAGATCTTGGTAAATCTGGTGTATAATGAAGAGGGCCAGATCATGCTGTATCTGGTGTGTATCCATCAATGCACTTCATAGTTCAGAGTTTAGTTGGAGTTTGTAATGTTCAATACCTTCACGGTTGTTGGGAAGATGTTGTTCCTGAACCTGGACTTTCTAGTTTTCAAGCTCCTATATCTTCTTCCCAATGAAAAGAGTGAAGTGAGAGCAGCACCTCCTATAGATCCCTTCGATGATGGGGAGGTCAGCACCCATGTTGGACCGGGCAATGTTTACCATAGATCTGAAAGATGTGTATCTCAGTACCTGTTCAGATTCAGATTCAGATTCAGATTCAGATTCCTTTATTGTCATTCAGACCTTTCGGTCTGAACGAAATTTGTTACCTTGCAGTCATAACATGTAATAAATTAAAACAAAACACACATAAACACATATTTAACATCCACCACAGTGATTCACCAGGCACCTCCTCACTGTGGTGGAAGGCAAAAGTCTTAAAGTCTTTGTCTTTTTCCCCTACTTGTTCCCTCTCTGTACTGAGGCAATCCAGGCCTTCGATGTCATCGTCCACTAGGCCCGCGGCCGAGCCTCCGAAGCCAGGCCGTCACCGCCGCCGTTGCCGGAATGCCGGAACACCACCACAGCTCCCAATCAGGATCGACCATGGGAACGCTGGAGCCGCCGGAGCTCTGAAGCCGGGCCGCCGCTGGAGAGCCGCTGGAGAGCCGCTGGAGCGCCGAAGCCCCGAAGCCGGGCCGCCGCTGGAGCACCGCTGGAGCAACTGCTGGAGCCGCCGGAGCTCTCGAAGCCGGGCCGCCGCTGGAGCACCGCTGGAGCACCGCTGGAGTACCGCTGGAGCCGCCGGAGCTCCGAAGCCGGGCTGCTGCTGGAGCCCTGCTGGAGCACAGCTGGAGCCGCCGGAGCTCTGAAGCCGGGCCGCCGCTGGAGCACCGCTGGAGCACCACTGGAGCACCGCTGGAGCGCCAAAGCCCCGAAGCCGGGCCGCCACTGGAGCACCGCTGGAGCACCGCTGGAGCAACTGCTGGAGCGCCGAAGCCCCGAAGCCGGGCCGCTGCTGGAGCACCGCTGGAGCAACTGCTGGAGCGCCGAAGCCCCGAAGCCGGGCCGTTGCCGCCGCTGGAACACTGGAGCTCTGAACGCTCGCCACAGCTCCGAGGCCACCAGCTCCGCCATTAGGCCTCAGCACAGACGGAGACGGTGACGGGGACACGACAAGAAAAGGTCGCATCCCCCCGAAGGGAGAGACTAAAACCTTGTTTCTCCCACCCTCCCCCCCCCCCCCCCCCCCCCCCCCACACACACACAAACACAGCCTAATAAACCAAAATTCTAACTAAAACAGACACAAAAAGACGAAAAAAAAGAAAAAAACAGACGGACTGCAGGTGAGCCGCAGCTGCCACGCAGCGCCGCCACTTCCGGTACAGGAGTGGCGGCGCTGTTAATTTGGAGGATAGAAGATATTTGAAATTTAGCTGGATGAATCAATTATGGCAACTCAAGGCACTGCCTAACGGGTTAACTTCAGCCCCTAGAATCTTCACAAAATTGTTAAAACCAGTCCTGGGGCTACTTAGAGCCCAGGGTCATGTTGTTATGGCTTATTTTGGAAGATATTTTAATTACAGGTCGAACTAGGGAAATAGCTGAAGCATCCGTGGCAGTTGTTAAACTCACTTTTGAAAAATTGGGGTTTATCATTCATTCAGAAAAATCTAAATTAACACCAGTTACAACAATTGATTATTTGGGTTTCATTATTAATTCAAATCATATGCTAGTGACTCTGCCCAGGGAAAAAAGGCTGGAGTTAATTGAAGGTTGTATCAAACTCAGTGAGGAACAACACCCTTCAATTTGACAGGTGGCCAGCTTGCTTAGTAAATTAGCGGTAACTTTTCCTTCAGTCCAGTATGGACCATTGCACTACTAACAGTTACAGAGGGCAAAAGAACAGACAGTAGGCACAAAAATAGCCTTGAGTTTACCTTCCCTAATAGGATCTTGAGAGGACAAATATTTTCTGGTAACTATTGATAAAATCAGTGTAAAATGTAAGCACTCTGTGGACTATTGGTTCTACTGTGACAAAAAACCCACTATTTTATTTCGGAGTCACGCAAGTGACTTCGTGAAGACCCCACCAGCATGCATGTGTGACATATCGTCGCTCGCATTTGCTGTCGACAAGCTGGGGGGGGGGGGGTGGGGGGGTGGGGGGAGTGCGCTCTCTCCACAGCTCCTTCAACAAGAATGCTGAAGGTAAGTATACTAACCTTCAGCTGGTTGGAGGTAGGAGATGTGCTTCTACCTACAGAATATGGAAGGAAAGGGAAGGGGAAGCTTCCCAAGAGACGCGGGACGCCAACCGGCCAGCGGCCACTTTCTCCGGTGCTGCTTGAAACTCCGGCAGCACCCGTACGGCCGGGGGGAAAGGTGTGGAAGTTGGGCGCGGCCGTGACACCAGCGCCCGACTTATCTCTAGAATGGACGTCCGTCCTGGAGCAGGGTATGGCAGACCCTGACTTCATGCTGCCATCCCCCAGGAAGCGGGGTAGCAAGCAGGTCCATGGCGAAATACCTACGGTCCCACGGGGGCAGAGCCGGGGAAAGGCCGCGCCACAGACGAGCCCCGCCGCCACGGCAGGCCTCGTAAAGCAGCGGGGGGTATCTGCCGTAGTGCAGGCCGGCAGAGCTACTGCTGCATCGAGCACTGCAGGAGCAGGAGCTGCCGGCATGACGCCAGGTCAGGCTGCGGTTGTGGACGCCGGTGGCAGCCATAAACGGTCGACCAGCTTAGCACTGGCAGCTGCCGACCGTGCGCCTCCACAGAGACATATGCTCAGAAGTGGAGGTAAGCCTGCACGGACTTCGGGGAGCCAGGTACTGGGGGCCGGCGCCGACTCATCTCCACTGCCTTTCTACCAGGCAGGGGGACCGCCATAGTCCGCTCGAAGGCTGACAAGCGGTTTGTCCATGCGGAAGTTGTATGGGCATGCAGGAGCAGCTGTCCACGATGACCTACCACCGGACCCTAGCCTGCACCTTATGGAGGTGTGGTCCGCTGGTGGAAGCCCCAGAGGAATTGCAGAGCCTGGGGAGGGCAGCTTGTCCGCCGCGTGTAGCGGGGATGGTCGCATGGCAAGGTTGGAGCTCTTGGTGGAGCAACTAGTCCAGCGGGATCTGGACCGGGAAGAACGGGGGTCTCGGGCATCCACAAGCCACTCCAGGAGACCGCCCAGCATCTCGTCTTCTTCAGCCAGCAGTGCCAGAAGTCAGCAGGACGCTGCCTTTGATGAAGAACAAGAGATGCCGGAGGCCACAGATCCAGAGGAAAGTGCTGACTTGCTGGACCTAGTGGGGAATTTGCCACAGCTACCCACACAGGGGAGCCGCTGCTACCCTAAACTGGCATGAACCATTAATTATCTGGCAACACACCAGCTGCAGGGTCAGATCATCAATGAAACCATGGAGAAATTCAAGCCACCCCGAAAACTGCATTAACTTGAGTGTCCCCACGGTCAATGCCCAAATCTGGGGGAATTTGAGTACCACCACTATGATGCAGGGCGCATGCCTCCAGAGAATCCTGAAACTCCTGTCGACGGGCATTACGGCATATGCCAAGACCCTCAATGGGGATAACGTGACCAGTGCGCAGCAGGATGCCCTGGCACTTCTTTGCAATACACAGTTTGAGATAAACTGGCTTTGTAAGAGCTCTATCCGGCCCACTCTCAACCCAAAATTTGCAGGGTTGTGCCATACCTCCACCACTCCACTACCTCATCAGCTGTTCGGGGAAGATCTGCCGAAACAGGTCAAAGAAATGGATGAGGAGGCCAAGACCGTCGGCCTTATGAAACCGCCACCGGCCAAAGTGCACCTATTCCATCGACAACAACCATACCGTACCTGGAAACCTCGCCAGCTGGATAGGACACCACGTCCCAGTCCGCCACCAGTCCCCCAACAGCAAAGGCCTTTTTTAGGGCAAGGCCTGCAGAGGCCCGCATGGAAGATGCGGCCACAGCCACGACAAGCAACACAACATCCCCCCAAACCACCATGTACCAAGACCCGCCGTTGATCATGGAGGTAAGGGGGTCTGGTTCGTCTAAGAAAGTACCAATTATAACCTCATAAGTAGGGGGATGGTTGCGGGCATTTCGGAGTGCTTGGGATGCAATAACCACAGACACGTTTATTCTACAAATTGTTCACGGTTATGTCATAGAATATATTAATGGGAAACTTCCCCCTACACAGCATGAACCTCAGCATACATTTATGATCTCTCAAAAAGAGATAAAGGAGGGACATGCAGAAATTCTACGGCTAGCAGCCAAAGGGGTGATAGGGAAAACGACACACAAACCCCTTGAGTTTGTGTCCAACATCTTTACAAAAACCAAAAAAGATGGTGGATGTCGGATTATCATAGACCTAACCATTTTGAACACTTTTGTACAATATACCCATTTCAAAATGGAAACCTTTGAAATAGCTAAGCAGCTGCTTTACCAGGGGTACTTTATGGCTTGCATCGATTTAAAAGATGCATACTATACAGTCCCCATCATCGAATCTCACAGGAAGTTCCTAAAATTTGTCTGGAGGGGACAGTTATGGCAATACAAAGCCGTACCCAATGGTTTAACCACAGCCCCCAGACTATTTACCAAAATAGTCAAACCAATATTGGCAATCTTCAGGTAACAGAATTATATCATCATGCCATACTTAGACGATATACTTATAGTGGGACAGACCCTCCAATTGGCAAAGCTGGCAGTCACAGCGACCAAATCTTTATTCGAGACATTAGGGTTTGTCACCCATCCCGATAAATCCAAACTAACCCCATCTCAAGTCATGGACTACCTGGGCTTCACCATTGACACAAACCGAATGATGATCACTATCCCGACCAACAAAGCTTCAGACATAAAAGAAGCATGCAACAGCCTTGCTTGCACCAGGGTATCGATTATCAGACAGACGGCCAAGGTAATTGGGAAATTGGTAGCTACATTCCCAGCTGCGCAATTCTGACCATTGCATTACCAAAATTTACAAAGAGCAAACATCTCAGCATTAAAAGCAAATGCTGGGCACTTTGACAGACCGATACGGCTACCAATTAAGGCTAAAGCTGAGCTACAATGGTGGATTGACAATATTAGTGAGTGTCACAAATCCATTATTGTTAGCACCCATCAGTCGTGCTACAGACTGACGCAAGCGCACAAGGCTGGGGTGCAACTGACACCACGTCCAGTTGTGGTGGCAGATGGGACCATCACAAGTCTACCCTCCTCCAGACACAAGGGATAAACTATCTGGAGATGTTAGGGGCTTTCCATGAGCTGTGGGCATACTGCACAAACTTACAGCATTTACATGTCCGCCTCCAAATAGATAACACCATGGTGGTGGCTTATATAAATCATATGGGTGGTATCAGGTCATTATCTTGTGCCGAATTGGCAAAAACAATCTGGCACTGGTGCATTGAGAGAAATATTTGGATAACAGCGACCTATCTACCAGGGAGGCTCAACACAGTGGTGGACACCAGGTCACGAGTGTTCAATGATAACATCGAGTGGCTGTTGAACCCCCACATATTTGCTGAAATTATAGCTAACTTTGGCACACCAGATATAGACTTTTTTGCGTCCAGGTTGAACCATCAGATACCAACGTATGTGTCTTGGGAACCAGACCCTGGGGCATTAGCTATGGATGCTTTTTCTCTCCATTGGGGGAAATGGGTTTGCTACGTATTTCCCCCATTCTGCCTCATCAGTCGGGTATTGCAGAAAATTCAACTGGATTCTGCTACAGGCATTTTGATCATACCCGACTGGCCTACACAGCCATGGTACCCGGTGGTCCTCCAAATATTAAAACTTCCGTGGGTTCAAATTGACAAAAACCCCAAATTGATTACCAACCCCATTACGGGGGAAAGTCACCCGTGCCATGGTCTTAAACCTGTTGGCTTGCAGGTTCTAAAGAGGCCGCTTATCAAGGCCGGCATACCGCCCAGGGCCATGGACCTCATCTCAGCGTCGTGCAGAGCATCAACCAGGAGGCAGTACCTCACCCAGATCAGGAAGTGGGAGGCATTCTGCTCCCGTACCAACACGGCCTACAACTCTGCCACGATCCCTGATGTCCTGGAATTCCTAGCAGGCCTTCATTACGATGAGGGCCTCAGCTACAGTGCCATCAACAGCTCCAGGAGTGTGCTGTCCTCATACCTGGACATAGGTGTGGGCTCACACCACCTGGTGTCCAAATTCATGAGGGGAGTGTTCAACACCAACCCTCCACGACCCAGATACAACATCACCTGGGACGTAGGGATAGTACTGACCCTACTGAGGAGCTGGTTCCCTATGACAGGGTTACCACTCGATAAGCTCACCCTCATGGTGGTGATGCTGATGGCACTGACTTCAGCTCAACGAGTCCAGGCCTTACAGAAGCTGCGGCTGGATAGAATGGTCTCCACCCCTGCTAAGGTAACTTTCTTTGTAGAGGACCTGCTGAAGCTGTACAGACCTGGACCTTTTGGGCTGCAGTTGGATTTCCGGGCGTACCCCACTGATGCCACCCTCTGCATAGCCACCCATCTCCGCCACTACATCAGAACAACACGAACCATCCGGAAGATGGAGCAGGGGCTCCTCATCAGCCACAAGCAACCACATCATCAGGTGGCTCAGGGCGGTGTTGGGTGCAGCAGGAGTAGATACTAACATTTTTACATCTCACTCTACCAGGGCTGCATCCACATCAGCGGTGAGGGCCATGGAGGTGCCCATGGACCACATCCTCGCCACCGTGGGCTGGGCCAGTGAAGCAACATTCCAGCAGTTCTACAATAAACCGGTGGTCGCCCCCGCAACATTCGCGAAAGCCGTGCTGGGAGCCGCTTCGTGAATGATTTGTCCCCGAATTAGGGGTCTTTTGCTTTTAACGAGAGCTGTGTTAATAACTGTGCATTATATTTCAGCCTGTTCAGTCTGGAATGCATTAACAACCTTCCTCCATCAGTATTGCGGCAGTGTGCTAGCATGGACGTTGTCCAGGGCGTGAAATCACAGAACTTTGAAATCTTCACAAAGTTACTCACGTGACTCCGAAATAAAATAGTAAGATTAAACGAGAACTTGCCAAGTTCGAAGGTTGATCTTTATTTTATGAGTAGTAGCGATGAGGGATTTTGTGCCCTCCGCTCCCAACCCTCTATCATAAGGGTAACTGGTAAGTTCTACGTCATTAATCTTACTATCTCCAGTCATGGTGCGTTCTGTGATTCCACACCGCTGCTTTGAAGAATGTCGCGCATGCGTGCTGGCGGGGTCTTCACGAAATCCCTCACCGCAACTCCTCATAAAATAAAGATCAACCTTTGAACTTGGCAAGTTCTCATTTAATCTTACTATTTTGGTTTGTAAACTTTACAACTATGGGATACTCTTACAAAGGCACTCCATGTAACACTCCTAGAAGACACGCTAGAGGCTGGAAACATGTTCCCGATGTTGGGGGAGTCCAGAACCAGGGGCCACAGTTTAAGAATGAGCGGTAAGCCATTTGGAACGGAGTTGAGGAAACACTTTTTCACACCGAGTTGTGTGTCTGTGATATTCTCTGCCTCAGAGGGCGGTGGAGGCCGGTTCTCTGGATACTTTCAAGAGAGCTAGTTCAAGTTCAAGTTCAAGTGAGTTTATTATCATGTTAGATAGATAGGGCTCTTGAAGATAGCGGAGTCAGGGGATATGGGGAAAAACCACGAACGGGGTACTGATTGTGGATGATCAGCCATGATCACATTGAATGGTGGTGCTGGCTTGAAGGGCCATATGGCCTACTCCTGCACCTATTCTCTATTGTCTATTGTTTTGCCATATCAGGCAGAGTTTGTGGAACTTGTTTGGCTCCATGTATTCACAATTTTATTTATGAAGAATGCTGATAACTTACATGCTCTTTAACACACGTATGAAATTGTCCCCATCTTTGTAATTCGATTTGAACTGAGAATGAAAGGAGCATTGGCTCCGAGAGTATCTTGTCAAAGGTATCAAAATATGGCCACAGGGAAGAAGGGAGAAACACACAGAATTATAATAATAATAATAATAATAATAATAATAATAATAATAATAATAATAATAATAATAATAATAATAATAATAACTTTATTACGGACTCAAGGTCCAGACAAGGGGCAACATTACATTACAAAATGCATTGCATCTCAAATATCATAAATATATATAAAATCATGGTAAATCACATAAAAACATCATAATTTATATATTTTAAAAAAAACCCCACAATACTTAAGTTAAAAATCCAGAGTAAAAAATGATCAATGTTGTACAACGAGACAACGATACCAGTGTCTCCACAACTGGGATTCGTAGCGTGTAGTGCTAATCCTTATGTTTGTCAAGGCCACAATAAGCACATTTTTAGAGTCATTTATCCTGCAAATGAATTTATACATGTGGTGTTTTAGGATAGCTTCTAGAGTACTGACTCCTGCAGCCACAAACATATTACTGGCACTACACCATCTTGGTTGCCTTAGCAGTGTTCTCATGGCATCGTTATATGCAACCTTTAGTCTCTGCATACTTGTCTTTAAATAGTTCGACCACAGGTGTGCAGTGTAGAGGGGTGTGCAGTATACTCTAAATAGCGACATCTTCACCACATTTGCACACGCACCAAATTTACTCAAGAGGATATTCGCCTGTATATACAGCATGCGTCGTTGCCTATAAATATCCTCATCATCTGTCATTTGTTCTGTAATAATATGCCCTAGATATTTTATCTTATTACAGACACTAAGATTATTGTCAGACAATTTAAAATCAGGATATTTTAGGCTTTTATCCTCTTTGGTTCTACAGACCATAACAGCACTCTTACTAGCATTATATTTAATGTAATGGACCATGATTCCACAGCTGCCTTTTCAATTTGACAGTCTAACTATATATTTTTATTTCAGCTTGAAGACCTCTTTGGCCTTTGTGGCGAAAAATATGTTGGTAATCATGTATCCAGGACCTATATTGTGATGCTCTGGGGGCAAGGGATATATTCCCTGCAATTGCAGCAACTAAAATGTGATTTATAGAAACCACTTATTTCAGCTATTGCTTTGACAAAGCCATTCACTGCAAAAACAGGAGCAGTCAATGGAAGAGTCTTGAGAGCATTTATTATTGCGTTTGAAGAAATGCTGAAGGTTCTGACACATACAAAGGTAAACAAATCTGGACCTGGACAAATATATCCGAGGACACTGTGGGATTTACGAGCGGTCATTAATATTGCAGGTGAGGTGCCGGAAGACTGGAGAATGGCAAATGTTGTGTTGCTATTCAAGAAGGGCTGCAGGGAAAATCATGTGAACTACAGGCCAGTGAGCCAAACATCTGTGGTCTGAAAGTTAGTAGAAAGCATTCTAGAAGGATAAGATATATCTGCATTTAGATGGACATGGGCCAATTAGGGGTAGTCGGCATGGTTTTGTACGTGGAAGGTCGTGTCATGAATCTGATTGGGTTTTTTGAAGATGTGACCAAAAATATTAATGAGGGTAGAGCCCTAGATGTTGTAAATATGTATTTCAGCAAGGCATTAAACAGGGTTCCGCTACCCTGGAAGGTTAGATCGCAAGGGATCCAAGAGGAGATAGCTGAACAAGTCTGGCTTCATGGAAGGAAGCAGAGGGTGATGATGGAAGGTTGTTTTTCAGACTGGAAGCCGATATCAATCATCTATATCAATGATTTGGATGACGACATACATGGCATGATAAGCCGTATGTAAGTTTGCAGATGACACAAAAGTAGGTGGTATTGTAGTTCGTGAATATAGATGGTGAATGCAGATGGTTGTGAAAAATCACAGCAGGATCTTGATTGGACAGGTGGTGTGAGGAATGTTTGATGGAATTGAATACAGAAATGTAATGTGTCAATTTTTTGGGAAGTCCACTGTGGGCCAGACCTACACAGTGAATCGTAGGGCTCTGGGTAGTGACAGAAGGATCTAGGAATGCAGGTACATAGTTCCTTGAAAGTGGCATCACAGGTAGATAGGGTGGTCAAAAAGGCTTTTGCCACATTGGACTTCATCAGTTAGAGTATGTGGCATAGAAGTTGGGAGGTCATGCTGCAGTTATATAAAATGTTGGTGAGGCTAGATTTAGAGTATTGTTTTTAGTTTTGGCCTCCATGATATAGGAAAGATGTTGTCAAGCTGGAATTGAGACAGTGCAGAGAAGATGTATGAGGATGTTGCCAGGACTTGAGGGCATGAGCTATATGGAGAGGTTGAGCAGGCTAGGACTCCATTCCTTGGAGCGCTGGAGGATATCTTATAAAGGTGTACAAAATCGTGAAAGAGGAATAGATCAGACTCATTGAGTCTTTTGCCCAGAGTTGGGGAATCAAGACCCGAAGGACAAAGGTTTAAGATGAGGAGGGGAAGATTTAATAGAAATCTGAGGGATAACTTTTTTAACAGAATGGTGGGTGGGTGTATGGAATGAGCTGCCAGAGGAGGTAGTTGAGGCAGGTACTTTAGCAATGTTTAAGAAGCATTTAGACAGGTACACGGACAGGATAGGTTATGAGGGATATGTGCCAAACACAGGCAGATTGGAGTAGTGTAAATGGGGCTTGTTAGTTGGCATGGGCAAGTTGAGCTGAAGGGCCTCTTCCCATACTGTATGACCACGACTCTATGACTCAAACATTTGCAGTTGCCAAGAGATGGTATGACAGGGGAGTATGTTTACTTGAATAGTGATGTGTTTGATCTTGTTTACAATTGTTATGAATGGTGCCTGTATTGATTGGATCAGAACCAGAGTGTAATAAACCTGTGATTTACAACGGATACCACTTTGGACTTTAGACTTTAGAGATAGAGCATCTACGGCCCACCAAGACTGCACCAACCAGCGATCACCCTGTACACTAAAACTGTCCTCAATTAACCTTCCAATCCTGTACGTCTTTGGAGTGTGAAAGGAAACCAGAGCACACGGAGAAAACCCACATGGTCAGGGAGAACCTACAAGCTCTGTACAGATAACACCTGTAGTCAGGATTTAACTCGGATCTCTGCAGCTGTTAGGCAGCAACTCGACCTCTGCACCACTGGGCTGCCCACATGGGTCGGTTTAGGTCAGAATGAATGCGCCGTGAGAATGGGTCAGTGGAGTCCAGCAGTAACCCTGGATTGAACAAAAGGGATGATCTCGTTCTCCTGAACAGTTGAAGTGGAACCTACTTCAAGGGCTCCCTTCTCTTCGGGAGGACTAGATCTCAATCTGAATCTCAATCTCAACGTCAGGTATAAGCGAAGGGGCTGCTCTCTCAGTGAAGCCCTAGGAATGGATGGGATGCGACTTTAACTTCAGTGGGTCTACAGAAATTGAAGAGACGTTCTTAGGATATTGTGGAACAAAATGTTGAGCATTGGCAGTTCACCAATCTTCCGCCCCATTCTGCTTCTGTCTTTCCATAGGGGTTTCCTCAACTGGCTCGCCCCATCCCTACAGCTTAAATGAATGAATGAATGGCTGATTGAACCATTCAATATTTGACGCATTTTCACACTTCTCCTGGGGTCGCTAGTGATGGGGGCTTAAGCTTATCCTCCCTATGCCTGTGTTCAATATACCTTCTAAATTTATGAAATGCAAATCAGTAGTGCTGCAAGTTGTCTGTCCTGTTTTTACTTGAGTCAAAGCAAACCGTATAATGTTTGATTGAAATGTGTCCAGGTTTATACCTTCCAGGTATTGTGATAAGCTTTTTCAATTGAATGCATTATTCTCTCATATACACCTCTGCTGCAAACAGTTGGCATAATCATAGCAAGATGCGAACAGCCAGCACCACTTAAAGCAATCTTTTACGCCTTAAAACCAGCTTGCACTTTTAAAGAGGGGGTTGATCGGGGCTGAAACAGGGCCTGGCATATCTTCCCCAAATCAGTGTGATCTGTATGACATTGATGGATAACACTAAGTGGTGGAAAGAGGATAGTGGCATTTTCTGAAGATAGACACAAAATGCTGGAGGTTTCGGGTCAAGACACATCTTCAGGCTCTTTTGAAGAAGGGTCAAGAACCGAAACATCACCCATTCCTTCTCTCCAGATATGCTGCCTGTCCCGATGAGTTACTCCAGCGTTTTGTGTCTACCTTCGGTGTAAACCGGCATCTGCAGTTCCCTCCTTGGCATTTGCTGAGACTGTTTTGAACATCTTGGTGAACCAAGCAGAGGGCAGGAGCTATCTAAAAGAACCATTGAATCTGTTTGCACTCAAATGAGTCAGAGTTGCAGAGTATAAAGTTGTTAACTCTTTCCAGCTTCATATTTGTTGCTTGAAATGCTCAGTTCGGTTTATGTACATTTATTTCAGCTCATTGAGTCAAATTTTTTGTTTGGAGATGACTTTGTTTGTCTATGTGAAGTTTCTGTGAGCTTAAGTGTTTGTTTTTTTCCTGAGATATGGTGGTCTTGCAGACTAATTTCAATATACAGTGTCCAATTTTAACTTAATTTAAATTTACACGACACAATTGGATATTGATTTCATGCTGGTTTAATTATATTGCAGAGTAGTTATTAAAATGGCTGATCCGTGGGCAGTTGCTGCTGGGACGCAAGTCGGGGCTTGATCAACCACGGCTGGGACGCCTGGGCGAGGGTGTCTGATGTTGTGAGACCGATGACTCCAGGTCACATCACTGAGGATGCGTCCCAGCTTATCTAGAAGATGTATATTTTTCACATATTGTGTTATAGAGTCATTGGAATCATACAGCACAGAAACAGACCCTTTGGCCCAACAGATCCATACCAACCAAGATGTCCCATCTAAACATCTCTCATTAGCCTGTGGCTGGCCCATGTCCCTCAAAATCTCTCCTATCCACGTACTTGTTCAAATGGCTTTTAAATGTTGTTATTGTACCTTCCACAACAACAACCTCTGACAGCTCGTATACCCACCACCTCTGTGTGGAAAAGTTGTCCTTCATTTTCTTATTAAATCATTCCCCTCTCACTAGTTCTTGACAGGCCTACCCTGGGAAAAAGGACACTATAGGATTCACCCTATCTATTCCTATCATGATTTTAAGCACATCTAGCTTGTAGAAACAAAGAACTGGAGATGCAGGTTAATACACACACAAAGTGTTGGAGTAACAGCAGGTCAGGCAGCATCACTAGAGAACATGGATCGGTCCCATTTCAACTATTTTAACTCCCCTTCCCATTCCCAAACTGATATTTCTGTCTTGTGCCTCATCCTTTACCATTCGAGGCAAACTGGAGAAACGGAACCTGATATTCCACTTGGGTAGTTTACAAGTTAATGGTAAGAAACATTGAGTTGTCCAAATTCAGGTAACTTCTCACTAACCCCCTCCCCCCCTTCTCCCCCACCAACCCCCATATTTCCCCCACTTCCCTCCCCTATGCCCCAGCTTGAACCCCACCCATTTCCCCCCTCACCCGCACCGCCCCTCCCCCCTGCTGCTACTTTCTACCCTCTGGCTTCACAATCTGCAACTCTTCAAACCTGCCTCACAACTTCCTTTCTTATCTCTGGCCTTTGTTCTAATCACCTGACTATCAACACTCCACCCTCACCTAGGTTGACCTCTACACGTGCCAGACTTTGTCCGGCCTCTCCCCTTCGTAGATTTTTTCTCCCCCCTACAATCAGTCCAAACAAGGGTCTCGATCTGAAACTTCACCTATCCATGTTCTCCAGAGATGCTGCCTGACCTGCTGAGTTACTCCAACAATTGGTGTCATTTTTTACCTTTTAGCCTCCTGCGCTCCAAAGCATAAAATCCTATCCTGCCTAGGAATGGCAGATCTTCTGCACATCCTGCAGATGCACAATAATTGTTGACAATTCATTTTGCTGAGTTATATTCTGTTTTATCCTCGCTGTTAGCTGTAACCCAATATGCTTAAAGAAAACAAGCAAAAGATGTGATTTACTGTTTGTTGATAAACATGGGCCTTTTCTCTCTTCATCTCTCCCACTTCTTTATTGTTGCAGTTAATTAAATATGGATCTGAACTCGTCAGAAACTCAGCTCAAAGGATTGGACTATCACAGCGTCCAGCTACATATTTGTTTAATTAAAGTTGTAACACAGAAACAGCCCTTCAGCCCGATGAGTCCACGTTCATCATCAAACACCCATTTTCACATATCCCATTTTATTTTCCCATTAATTCTCTCTTTAATCTCAAAGATAGACACAAAAAGCTGGAGTATCTCGGCGGGTCAAGCAGCATCTCTGGAGAAAAGGAATAGGTGACGTTTTGGGTCTTCTATTCCTTTTCTCCAGAGATTGTGTCTGACCCACAGAGTTTCTCCAGCTTTATGTGTCTATCTTCGGTTTAAACCAGCATCTGCGATTCCTTTCTGCTCTTCTCATTAAATCCACCAATCACCTACACATTACAGTTAATGTCCATGGGCAATTAACCTAATAATTCACACTGGTAGACACAAAATGCTGGATTAACTCAGCATCTCTGGAGAGAAGGAATGGGTGACGTTTCGGGAATCTCTGGAGAGAAGAAATGGGAGACCCTTCTTCAGACAAACAATTCACACTTTTGGGATATGCAAGGAAACAGCCACCCACACAACCACACAGCCACAGGGAAAATGTACAAGTTCCACACAGATAGCACCAGATGTTAAGGTCGAATTCATTTCACTTGAGCTGCAAGGCACCCACTTAACAGCTGCCACATGAATCATGTGAAGATTTCCAGTTCCTATTTCATGATGTTTAGTGTTGATCTATTATTCAGGACGATTCCTTTATATTCAAGTGGAAAAAAGATTCAGTGTTAAAAATATTGATTGCAAGGACAAATTCTTACAATGCCAAATTAATCCTGTTTTATTTTTAGTTTTAGTGATACAGTGCGGAAACAGGCCCTTTGGCCCACCGGGTCCGCGTCGACCAGCATTTCCCGCACCTTGACACTATCCTGCACACACTAGGGGACAATTGTTAAATTTCCCAAGCCAATTGACGTACAGACCTGTACGTCTTTGGATTGTGGGAGGAAACCAAAGATCTCGGAGAAAGCCCACTTGGGTCACGGGGTGCTGCCTGTATAAACTCTGTACAGGCAGCACCCGTAGTCGGAATCGAACCTGGGTCTCCGGTGCTGCATTCTTAAGTAGAGCAAGAGAAAAGATTGCTCTGTTTTTGAAATGGGCAACAATTAACTTTTGGAATCATGTGTGGTGTAGCATGAAATTCATAAGCTTCGAGAGTTTAGTGATTTATTTGCAGATGTCAAATGATATCCTTTAGGACTGAGATGAGGAAAACATTTTTCACACAGAGAGTGGTGAGTCTCTGGAATTCTCTGCCACAGAAGGTAGTTGAGGCCAGTTCATTGGCTTTATTTAAGAGGGAGTTAAAGGGATCATGGGGTATGGAGAGAAGGCAGGTTCAGGATACTGAGTTGGATGATCAGCCAGGATCATATTGAATGGCGGTGCAGGCTCAAAGGGCCGAATGGCCTACTCCTGCACCTATTTTTTTATGTTTCTATGCTTCTATGATGTATCTATACACTGTAAATGGTTCGAATGTAATCATGTATTCTTTTTCTGCTGACTGGTTAGCATGAAACAAAAGCTTTTCACTGTACCTCGGTACATGTGACAATAAACTAAACTGAACTGAATAATAATTTGACATTATTTGGTGTCAGAGGCTTGATTTTAAACCATTTACCATTGTTAATTTTCAAAGCAAATTGCAACAGGAATAAATTACCTGAATTCAAATGCAACAAATAAATCTTGAATGCGAAAATTTATGTTTATGTTGATCATCAATGAATGAAACTGAATTGAGGAAACAAGAGGGAATATTATCAAAATCTGGTAAAATGTCCCCAGATTTTCTGAATAAGATGAAATAGTACTTCCTATCATGTATATTCAGTCAAAAGTATGGAAATAACAGCATGAAGTGGATTGCTTTCTAAAAGTGGTTTCAATTGGATTAGATGACCTAAGTATAATTCACCAACGATATCAATTTAATATTAGAGCTAAGGAGGACAGGATCGAACATGTTGATCCATCTTTTGCATGCCAACCATTAGGTACCCATCTACGCTAATCCCATTTATCACTGCTTCGTCTTCTCTCATTTAATAATTCATGTGCTTGTCCAGAGATGTCTCCTACGGTCACTTCTGAATCATTCACACATGTTAGTAACACCAAGGATCCCAGCACCGATCCCTGTAGAACACCACTTGTTACTGGCATCTGACCTCAAAAACAGCTTTCTATCTTCTCCCTCTGTCTCGTGCTGCCAAAGCAAATTTGGATCCTATTTGCCATTTCACCTTGGATGCCATGGGCCTCACTTATTTGACTGGCCTCCCATGTAGGATCAGCCTTCCCCATACCATGTGAACCACATTTAATGCACTGCTTCTATCAATACACTTTTTTATCACATTGTACTGCCATCTTATTTTACAATCCATTCAAAACAATGTGAATAGATATTGGCTACTTTTCCCATTCTGCCTTAATAAAGGGGCTGTCCCACTTGGGCGACCTAAACCACGAGTTAAGAAGAGTGTCTTCGACCTTCAAGCTCAAGGGCACTCGCCTGAAAAGCCTCGATCGACCGTCCTTGTTGAAACCGCGAGCTGGATCGACCAACCGCACACACACATACACACACATCGCAAAGGCGGGGGCCAGGGAAGGAGGGAGAGCATAGTCTGAAATTCACACCCGCGATGAAGAAGGTAAACGGCTGCCACAGTCTAAGATAAGTCCTTTAGAGAGCGTGAATGGGGGGGGGGGGGGGGGGGGAGAGAAGGGGGGGGAGAGAAAGGGAGTGAGAAGGGGAGAAAAGGGGGAAAGGAGTGGAGACACTTTTAAGAAGTATAATAAAGTTTAGCGGGCATTTTACCTACCGGTCGGTTTTCCTTAGTCCTGATAACTCCAATGAGCCAATCAAAATGCCCAGTCAGCGAAGGAGATTGCCTACGGTTACCCTCGACTGCCTGTAACTAAAGAGCGACCCCACTCTACTGCACTACGAGTTCAAAAGAACCATGCTGATCAAATTTTACTCGCAAAAAATTTTTCAACATGCTGAAAAATTTTCCACGACCTAGCTGAGGCTGCGAGTATTCGGGAACTTCCCTCGAGCATGAAGGAGAGTTCCAGTGACCTCATAGGACCGAGGACAATGTGTCAACCATGCTGCGCGTTTGAATGTTGAAGACATTCTTTTAAACTCGCAGATCAGGTCGCCCAAGTGGGACAGCCCCTTTACTCTCCAACATATGTAACTCCTGATATGGTGTTAGATTTCCTTTCTTGGAGAAACATAATGTACTGTATGGAGTTTGATGGCAATTTAATAGTTTCATAATTATGGTAACTGAGACCAGCTCTTTTACTAAATACTCCAGATTTATTTAAATACCTTAACTTACTGCAGACTCATGTCTCTGAAATGATCCATGTCGCTACCTGCTATACTAAAACTTACCTGCTATGATGCACTAAATGGTAGGTATGTAGTGTACACATACACAATGTGACTATGTAGCAAATACTCATAAAATAATTTTTTAACTAAGTGAAATAATTTATTTTTGTTCTAACGGATTGGAGAAATAGGCAGTATTTGCTCCTATTTCAGAAGCTCAGTGAAGGCTGTAAGTAGCTGAGGGTGTGCAACGGCTTTATAAAATCATAGAAATTGGTAGAATGGAGAAATTTCCTTGGGTTAATTGTGCTTGTGACAGCTCTTTGTTAATTAATTCTATTACTCATCTTTCTTCACCTTTCAGTTTCGAATATTTACGTGCGTTTCTACTAAGATGTGCAATGGTTTCTCCCGCAGGCATTCCTGATGGAAAATAATTCCTGCAGCTGTTCATGGAAACAAATTCTGATAAATACTTTATCAAAAATAAGGAGCTTAACAGAAAACACGAAGCTGGTAAAAATTAACAAACAGAAATCCTGTCCAGAGTGATGAGCAGAGCTCTCTCAAAGTGAACGTAACTGATAAGAAAGTGAGAGTGAAGCGATAGTAATTAAAAAGTAATATGTTGCACATCTTGAAATCTACAACAAAAAACACAAAAAAACTGCTGTTAATAACTATGAATGCTAATTCATTAAAATTTGATGAATGAACATCAACCTTAAAAGTTAACTATTTCTCTCCCTCTATGGGTTCTGTTTGTTCTGCAGAGTATTTCCATCTCAAAATTCCAGAGAATTGCTGTGTTTTGATTTAGTAATCACCCCCCCACCCCACCTCCACCTTCCTCCCCCATTCGCTCTGATCCTCTTTACTTTCAGGAAGCAGCGAACCTCACTACATTGGGCAAGCAATATAATTTGGACCAATTATATTTGCATTATTTTGCATTATATTTGTATAAAATAATTTTGGAGTTGTTTATAACATCTGTGGTGTATTATAAATGCCAGGTTGTTGGTGGTCATTTTCTGGTTGGCATCAGTGTATGCTCAACCAGAGGAGAAACCTAGATTATTTGTTCCATCTTTTAAAGCACAAAACCCCAAATTCTCAGCTGTTGCACATGTTAACATAGCACAATATACTGTAAGTATTGAAAGTGTAAAACTGCTATGCTTTTCTTAAAACAACTGTTATAATTAAAGAATAGCATGCTATTTAATCTCTGGGAATATTGGTTTCACAGATATCTCCTTTTTCCTTCATAGGGCAGGCAGTTCCTGATAACATGCTGGGATTTGCAGGTGTCACTGAGCAGATAATGATGAAGCCATCCTGCTTAAATTGATAAATGTTACTGACTCAGAAGAACAAACTGCACAGCAAAATGACCTGGAATTAATAATAAGTCTTAAAAGAGATTTAAAACTGCCTCAGCACTTTGAAGTTAAAAGTGCCAGAAATAGTGTGTATCAGGCATTTTGGAAATAATGACCCAATTACTGAGTGGAAATTATTTCAACTTGTTCTCAAACATTTTCTTCATTGGTAATTTAACAGAAGATTAGTAATTTAAAACAATAAATAATTTAGTGCTGGTTTATTTAACATTTATTCTCATTAGAAATTTCCAAATAATTTTTTGTGGGAGGTGTTACATTTTGATCTGAAGGCCATTTTATGATTCTAGAAATGTATTGAAACTGACATGTTATTTGAGAAATTAAAGTAATCCTTTTCATCAATCCTATCTGTATATTATTAGAACTTTAAAAAAAAAAAATTAATAGTTTTTTATTGGAGGGAAAAAAAATCACAGTACATCTGATGTATGGCATTACATTTTCCTCCATTTTGTTTTTTATAAATAATAATAATAATATTAATAATAATAATAATAATAATAATAATAATAATAATAATAATAATAATAATATAAACAAAATAACCCTAACCACTCTCCCTAAACGCCCCTTGGCAGCTTATTTGTTCACAATCCAAATATATCACAAAATCAAATGCACTTTTTAACAATAATAAAGTAGCAAAACAGTGTCAAGTACCCTCAGTCAACAGGTAGGTCCTTTAGACCCTCAAAGTATGATAAAAAGGGTTCCCATTTCAAAAAAAACTTTTTCACAGACCCCCTCAATGTGAATTTAATCTTTTCTAACCTTAAAAAAAACATGACGTCTTCCAGCCAAGCAGCGGCAGATGGAGGAGTGTTAGATTTCCAGACCAGCAAGATTCTCCTACGGGCCAAAAGTGATGTAAATGTAATGATATCAGACTGGGTTGTATTTAAACCCAAGGTTTTATCTGCTACACCAAATACAGCTACAAGCGGGCAAGGTCTCACTGTCATCCCAAGGCCTTCACTGATGGTTTTAAAAGCCACTGCACAGTAGCTAACAAGTTTGGGGCAAGACCAGAATGCATGAGCTAGATTGGCTGGAGAGAACGAGCACCTGTCACAGCCAGCGTCCGTCCCTGGATATATGTTAGCAAGCCTGGCTTTGCTTAAATGAACCCTGTGTAAAACTTTAAATTGTATGAGCACATGATGACGAGGAGTGGACTTTTTTCAGCGCTTCTGTCCAGCATTCCTCAGACAGATTCATACCAAGGTCCTCCTCCCACCTAGCTTTAACTTTGTTCAGGTTTTGATCTCCTAAATACATCAATCGAGAATATACTGTAGAGATCAGTACTTTATTTGCAAAGGTAAGAGTGAGTTTATCCAACACTGTGACAGGAGGGAGATCAGGAAAAGAAGGAAATTGTTTCATGACAAAGTGGCGAACCTGAAGATATTTAAAGAAATGATTATTGGGAGGCCATGTTTTTGTGTAGGTAGTCAAAACTATCAAATATGTTGTTAGTGTATAAATCCCTAATGGACATAAGACCATTCAAACCCCACTGTTGAAAGGTTGAGTCAAGTGTAGAGGGGGGGAATAAATGGTTACTGTGAATGGGACCCAGAACTGAAGCTGATGTAAGCTTATAATGGCAACAAAATCGGTTACAAATGTTGATGTTTGATAGTACGACAGGGTTGGATGTAAATCTAGAGTGTTTCAATGGCAGGGGGGAATATACTAAAGCTGGGAGAGACGAAAAGTAACAGGATTGTGATTCAAGCAGACACCAGTCTGTATCTGGTCGGTGGAGCCAGAGTAATATCTTTTGGATATTGGATGCCCAGTAATAATTAATAAAGCTAGGAAGGCCCAGTCCACCTACTTCACGATCTCTTTGGAGAGTACACTTATTGACCCTTGGAACCTTGTTACCCCATAAAAAGGGGGTTATAGATTGGTTAAAAAATGACTTGGGTAGGAAAACCGGCAAACATTGGAACAAGTAAAGAAATCTCGGAGGTACAGTCATCTTCACTGACTGCACTCTCCCAGCCATAGTGAGTGGCAGACTACGCCATCTCTCAAAGTCAGCCTTCATTTGGCTAACTTGAGACATGTAGTTAGCTGCAAACAGGGATGTGAAAAAGCGGGTGATGTGTATTCCTAAATATACAAACCCTTCTTGAGATATGGGAAAGGGCAGAGTTTCCTGTTGGATCTGTAGGGCTAAGTTGATGGGAAAGCATTTGCTTTTTTGGAGGTTTAGTTTATAGCCAGAAAAAGTCCCAAACTGATCCAACAAGGACACAATTGCAGGGCTACTGGCTATAGGGTCGCTCACATAAAGAAGGAGGTCATCAGCATATAGAGACACACGATGTTCCCTGTTTCCTCTCCTATTGCCCTGGAATAATGTAGTTGACCTAAGTGTGATAGAGAGAGGCTCAATTGCAATGGCAAAAAGAAGCGGAGACAGTTAGCAGCCTTGACGAGTGCCACGTGTTAATTGAAAATAATCAGATCGCAAATAATTTGCCTGTATACATGCTAAGGGTGAATGATATAATAGCTTAACCCAGGCTACAAATATTTTGCCAAATCCAAATCTCTCCATGACTCTGAACAAATATGGCCATTTCACTCGATCAAATGCCTTCTCCGCGTCCAAAGAGATAACAGCCTCTGGGCGCAGAGAAGCACTGGGCGAATAGACCACGCTGGCCAATCGACGGACATTAGAAAAGGAATGATGATTTTTAATGAAACCTGTTTGATCATCTGAGATTATTTTGTGAAGTTGGCATTCTAAACGGCAAGCCAGCGCCTTCACCAAAATTTTTACATCTACATTCAAAAGTGAGATGGGACGGTATGATCCACATTGAATCGGATCCTTGTCTTTTTTAAGAAGAAGTGAAATAGAAGCCTGTGAAAGAGTGGGGGGTAATGAACCTTTTTCCAAAGATTCTTCAAACATTTCTAAAAGAACAGGTGTGAGCTTATCCTTAAATTTCTTATAAAATTCTAATGGGTAGCCGTCAGGGCCAGGGGTTTTACCACTCTGCATTGCCATAATGGCATTATTAATCTCTTCCTGCCCAAGGGGTTGGTCTAGATTTTCTACGTCTTCTAATTCCAGAGTGGGTATTTCCAAATCGTCTAAGAAAGTTTCCATATTCATAGTATCCAAAGGGAATTCTGAAGCGTAAAGAGAAGAATAAAAGGCTGTGAAAGTATTGTTTATTTCTTTTGGATTGCTTGTTATGTCTTGGTGTATGTCTCTTATCTGAGGAATAAGCCGTGACGCGGATTGACGTTTCAGCTGGTGAGCCATAAACCGGCTCGCCTTATCACCATATTCATAATAAAGACCACGAGTCCGGAGAATTAATTGTTCTGTTGATTAGTAGATAAAAGATTGAATTTCATTTGTAAATCAGCCTGGCTTTTGTATAATTGGGTGGTGGGGGCTTCAGAATATTGCCTATCCAGGGTCAAGATGGATTTTAACAGGGTTTCCATTTCCTTCTTATGTTCTTTATTGGCGTATGAAGTATAAGAAATGATTTGACCTCTTAAGTAGGCTTTTAAAGTTTCCCAAATTAAAGAACAGGATACAGATTCAGTTTTATTAATTTCAAGGAATGTGTCTATGTTAGCCGACACAAAACTGCAAAATTTTTCATTGGAAAGCAAAAGGGGGTTGAGTTTCCAAAGAGGTCGTTCTTTAATATATAAAGAAAGCCTAGGTCCAGTATCACAGGTGAGTGATCTGATATTACCATAGCAGTAGATTCAATTTTCTTAACCCTAGGAATGAAGGGGCTATCTATAAAAAAATAGTCTATTCTGGAAAAGGAATGGTGAACATGAGAAAAAAAAAGAGAATTGTCTAGCAGTTGGATTCAGAAATCTCCAGGGGTCCACATAACCATTTTGTTGCATAAACAGTGAGAAGGTCTTTGCCATACCAGAAGGTGTCCCCTTAGAACTAGACCTATCAAGCAGTGGATTAATAGCACAGTTCAGGTCTCCAAAAAATATTAACTGGTGCGTGTTCAGATCAGGTATTAATGACAGAACCTTATTTGCAAAGTGAACATCATCCCAATTAGGGGCATAAACATTCACTAAAATGACAGGTTTTTGAAAAAGACACCCGGAAACTATAATAAACCGACCATTAAGGTCACTGACTACGTCAGACGGTGTAAACTGTATCCTTTTGTTGATTAATATTGCCACACCCCTGGACCTACTATTAAATCTGGAGTGAAAAATCTGACTAACCCACGTTTTACGCAGTCTGTTATGATCTTGCAGTCTTAAGTGAGTCTCTTGTAAAAGTAGTAAATCTGTTTTTAGTTGTTTTAGGTGAGAAAAAAACTTTAGCTCTTTTAACAGGACCATTAAGCCCCTTTACATTCCAAGATATAAACCTCACAGGATTGCCTCCATCAATATCACCATTAGCCATATTTCAAAATATGATTCAAAAAATACATACAGCGTCTGCCATCCAGAACCATGCGAAGGCTGCATGTGAGAGCCCACAATGGGGGGAAGAGAAAAACAAAAAGAGAAGAGAAAAAAAGCAACAAAAAAAAGAAAATCGAGTGCATTTATAACAATCAAAGAATAAGCTGCCATTACCCCAAAACCTTTCCCTCATCCCCTTATAATAACAACAACAAAAATTAACCCCCAAAAACCTAGATCGTCTTCCCCGACTGAGGATGATCGCAGGCATTACAAAACAAAAAACTTCCAAAGTATTCCCTAACTAAAATTTTAATCCAATTGAGGGTGGCTCCCTTCTTTAAAAGTGGTAGTCATTTATTCTACTTTTAAGATATATTGGCTAAGATAACCCCAGACCAGCAAAGCATTACGAGAAAGAAGGAAGTGAAAATTATATCCCAAAGAGTAATCATAGACTTTTGTTGGTGTTCATTTTCTGGTTGGCATCAGTGTATGCTCAACCAGAGGAGAAACCTAGATTATTTGTTCCATCTTTTAAAGCACAAAACCCCAAATTCTCAGCTGTTGCACATGTTAACATAGCACAATATACTGTAAGTATTGAAAGTGTAAAACTGCTATGATTTTCTTAAAGCAGTTGTTATAATTAAAGAGTAGTATGCTATTTAATCTCTGGAAATATTGGTTTCACAGATATCTCCTTTTTCCTTCATAGGGCAGGCAGATCCTGATAACATGCTGGGATTTGCAGGTGTCACTGAGCAGATAATGATGAAGCCATCCTGCTTAAATTGATAAATGTTACTGACTCAGAAGAACAAACTGCACAGCAAAATGACCTGGAATTAATAATAAGTCTTAAAAGAGATTTAAAACTGCCTCAGCATTTTGAAGTTAAAAGTGCCAGAAATAGTGTGTATCAGGCATTTTGGAAATAATGACCCAATTACTGAGTGGAAATTATTTCAACTTGTTCGCAAACATTTTCTACATTGGTAATGTAACAGAAGATTAGTAATTTAAAACAATAAATAATTTAGTGCTGGCTAATTTAACGTTTATTCTCATTAGAAATTTCCAAATAATTTTTTGTGGGAGGTGTTGCATTTTGATCTGAAGGCCATTTTATGATTCTAGAAATGTATTGAAACTGACATGTTATTTGAGAAATTAAAGTAATCCTTTTCATCAATCCTATCTGTATATTATGAGAACTTTTAAGTCTGGTGAATGTCTGATGTATTAGTAAGCCTCAGGGATCAGAAATTTCAGAATCTGTAAAATGTACATTCCTCTTCGATAAGTCATGGAATGAGACAGAGAGTAGGGTCACTGAGCCCGATGTGTTTGTGCCAGCTGTTGGGAGATGCAGAAGCATGAGTTTTATTTTCCAGCCATTTTTCAAAGACTTCCATCTTTCCGTTCCTCAACTCTTTATTCAAATAAGTTTTTCAGAACGGATGTTTAGTTAAGTTTAGTTTAATTTATTGTCATGTGTACTGAGGTACAGTGAAAAGCTTTTGTTGCTTGCTATCCAGTCAGTGGAAAGACAATACATGATTACAATCGAGCTATTTACAGTGTACAGATACGTGATGAGGGAATAATGTTTAGTGCAATGTAAAGCTAGCAAGTTCCGATCAAAGATAGTCCAAGGTTCACCAATGAAATAGGTAGTAGCTCAGGACTGCTCTCTGGTTGTGGTAGGATTATTCAGTTGCCTGATAAAAACTGGGGAGAACTGTCCCTGAATCTGGTGGTTTCACTACTTCTATACCTTTTGCCCGATGGGAGAGGGGAGAAGAGGGAGTGGCCAGGGTGAAACTCATCCTTGATTAGGCTGCTGTCTTTGCCGAGGTAGCGTGATGGGTAGATGGAGTCAATGGAGGTTGGTTTGTATGATGGTCTGGGCTGCATCCACAATTCGCTGCAATTTCTTGCAGTCTTGCTTGGAGCTGTCCCCAAACCAAACTGTGATGCATCCTGATAAAATTATCTGTTTATATAGAAGTTGATGAGAGTTGGAGGGGACATGCTGAACCTCCTACGCCTTCTACAGAAGTAGAGGCGTTAGTGTGCTTTCTTGGTGGTTGCTTCGATATGGGTGGTCCAGGAGAAGTTGGTCGTATTGACTTCTAGGAATTTGAAGTTTTCAACCACTACTACTTTGGCACTGTCAATGCAAACTGGGCTATATGTGCTGCTTTGCTTCCTGAAATCGATCACTATCTACCTGATGAATCTACCTTTGCCCTCTAATCTGCCAGGTCATCACTAGTTGCCGATGATAGCAAATGATCCCTATTGCATTTGAATTATTTTGTCCAATTAACCATAGTTACAAACCTCCTGCAGTGGAAGCTAGATTGAAGTATTCACTCTGCAGGAGCCTTGATGATTGTGAGCAACTCCACCAAATCACTGCTCCAGGGAGAAAATCCCTTGTTGCTCTAGCGTTTTCTGCCTGGCAGGTGTCTGGCATTCCTGCAGAGAATCTACTATTCCATTACTCCACTAATTCTAACTCAAACTATTTTGGCAAGAAATTAGTTCAGACAACTCAAGAATGCAGTGCTGAAGTGTTGAAATGTGCTTGCTCCAGAGTGGGGTAATTTTGTGCACATTTCTGGCTGCCTTATTGTCAGTAGGGAAATCATTCTTCTCATTTCCGTAATGAGATTATTGAGCTCTCTACAGCTTTCTTTCCAGCATAAGGTTTCCCCAAATCAACTGTAGTCAAGTGCAATCAAAATGTATCTTTGAAAAAAAAAGCTCTACCTTACTCGTAGAACCACCAAGGTCTATTCATATCATTTTCCCAGAAACTATGCTGTTTAAAGAAAGAGCATTTAAACTGCATTTGAGTCCTTACTGAGGATTGTGACCTAATTTGTGCCTTTGCCCCTGGAGGTTAGTATTACAGTGTAATTCCTTTCAGCTTGCTGGGCTCAATAGGTTAAAGGAGAATGTTACACTTAGTGTCACAGAGTCATAGAGTTTCAAAGCACAGAAATACCACTTTGGTTAGGTGGCGCAGTGGTAGAGTTGCTGCCTTACAGTGAATGCAGCGCCGGAGACCCAGGTTCGATCCTGACTACCGGTGCTGTCTGTATGGAGTTTGTATGTTCTCCCCATGACCTGTGTGGGTTTTCTCCGAGATCTTTGGTTTCCTCCCATACTCCAAAGCCGTACAGGTATGTAGGTTAATTAGCTTGGTAAATGTAAAAATGGATCCTAGTGGGTGTAGGGTAGTGTTAATGTGCGGAGACCGCTGGCCGGCACGGAGCCGGTGGGCCGAAAGAACCTGTTTCAGCGCTGTATCTCTAAACTAAACTAAACTGGTTCATGCCGACCAAGTTGTTTAACCAAGCTAGTCTATTTGGTCTATCTGAGCTAACTGGCACCTGGCCCATATCTCTCCTAACTTTTCCAATCTGTGCACCTGCCCAAGTGTCTTCTACATGTTATGATTGTATCCATCTTGACCATTTCCTTTGGAAACTCATTCCATATTTCACCCTCTGTGTGAAAAATCCAACAGCTTATGTTTCATCGCCATTTTACATGGGGCGCCCCAACACACTTCTGCAAATTTGCATTTGAAGCTTTGTATAAATAGCTTTGTATTGTGACGAACCACTGTGCTACTATAATGCTAAAAGGACACGGAACAACTGCTCAGACCACAACCTTTTCTGATAGTTGGGCAGAGTTTGCAGCTAGAGTTTAAGCAATAATTCTTAAATTATTAACATCAATTCCACACCGGTTCTAGGTTTAGCCATTTTCTCAACTTGACCTGATACCTTCAATAGCAATGTTACAAAATTTTGAGATTTTAAAAATCAAGTGTGCAATTTATCCCATCAGATAATGCATAAAAAGCAGTTTAATTTGACACCTAATTCACTTTCATATCTTCAGTATTAAAAATGTTATGGCCATTTTCATACTCAGAAATTAGCATCTTGTTCCCTATTGCTTTTCCACTGACTTAACACAAAAGTTGTGATCGAGGACAGTCAAAAGCCCATAACTTTCTTAAAAATTAAGAGAACTGAAAGAAATTTTCAATTATTATAGGTTGAAGCATTCTGAAATAATCTTACTTGGATGACCTGAAAATAATGCATATAATTAGTTAGTTACCCAATTGTAGCTAATTACAAAATTCAATTACTAGATCTAAACATCTATCCATTTCTTAAGAAAATATTAACAATTTTTAAAAAGCCAAAGTGTCCAAATAACATTCACATAATAATTCACAATATAACATGATTTTAAAATCTCATTGTTATGAATTTATAAGCCAAATTGAAGGAATTTAGTGTTTAATGCCCGTAAATTAATGGGCATTTTAAACAGCTTGCGAGTGGGATTTTCTGGAACGCAATGGATTGGAACGTTGCGGTTGTGGTGAATTTAAACCCAATATCGGCAGGAAAAACACTGCCGGTTCATATGGGGAATAAATCACCGTTTCGCAACATGAAATATTGATTGTCATCTAAACAAGCAAGTTTGAATGAAAAAATAAACAGCTTTCACTTACCTGTCCCCTACGTAAAATCCGTCCCCGTTGTCGGCGTTCACGGCATTATGAGCTAATTTTCATTTTACTCCAGCGCTGAAATTGTCGGGCGATTTAAAAAATATATATAATTAACTTACAGGCAGTCGGAAAGAATCTCCAGAAAAAGCTCGCAATCCGAGAAAATATAATTCCAGATGGAAAGGGAAAAGGGCATTTTAACTCCGCCCCCCCCTAAAGGCACCAAAGTCGCGCACACAGCCAGTGACAGAACTGCACCACCGCTAAAGGTAAGTTTTGTAACACACCTACCTTCAAGGATTTATGAACATATGCCCATAATGTTCCCTTTTGTAAACCAGCTTTAAATTTGTTCCATTTACTATGTATTGCCTGCCATTTCATTTACTATAAGACTGCCAACTTCACAGGGTGTCTTAATGAAGTAAAGGGTCCTTCCCACTGTGGCGACCTAATCCGCGAGTTCTGACGAGTTTGGCCTCGACTCATACTCACAGCATGGTCGACATGAGGACCTAGGAGGTATCCTTAATGCTCGAGAGTAGTCCCCGCGTACTGGAGGCTTCTGCTAGGTCGCGAGTAAAAAAAGGTTGCCATGGAAAAAATTCATACTTTTTTTACACGTAGGTTTAGTCGAAGTAGGTTGTAGTAGGTTGGCATGTTATTCGTAAGTAATCGAGGGTAGTCAAAGGTAATCAAAGGCAGTTGAAGGTATTCGTAAATAGTCTTCAACATAGTCGGAGGGAGGTCGAAGGAGGTCATCTTCACTCTCCACTATTTGGTGTCCAATTTTCCCGAAGCTAGTCGAAGCTAGTCTTCAACGTAGTCGAAGGAGGTCAAATGAGGTCTTCTACATAGTTGAAGGAGGTCTTCAACATGACATTTTTTTCAAACTCTCCTAAACTCTTCTAAACTCGCCAATTAGGTCACCGAGTGGGACAGCCCCTTTAGTTTAGTTTAGAGATACAGCATTGAAACTGGCGCTTTGGCCCAATATGTCCACTTAAACCATAGATCACTTGTTCACACTAATTCCTTGTTATCCCATTCATTACAAACTAGGGGGTAAGTTACAGAGGCCATTTAACCTACAAACCTGCATGTCTGTGGAATGTGGAAAGAAACTGGAGGACCCGGAGGAAATCCGTGCAGTCACAGGGAGAATGTTCAAACTCTACACAAACATCACCCTGAGGTCAGGATTGAATCCGGTATCTGATTCTATGAAGCCGGAGCTCTGCTAGCTGTGTCTCTGTACCATCCCAAAAGTATTTGATTAATATGCTCCTAGCCAGTAGATTTTTAAAACGTCATCTTAGTTCAGACATTCAAATAATGCCAAGTATCCCGATGAAGGGTCTCGACCTGAAACGTCACCTATTCCTTTTCTTCAGAAATGCTGCCTGACCCGCTGAGTTACTCCAGTTTTTCGTGTCCATCTGCCATGTAAACCATCATCTGCAATTCCTTCCTACACATGTAGTGAAATAAATTCTTCCTCATTCCTCATCATAAGTGAATTAACGATGAATCACCCAGTGAATCACCCACTGCCCAGTCCATCATTGGCTCTGACCCTCCTTCCATTGAGGGGATTTATCACAGTTGCTGCCTCAAAAAGGCTGGCAGTATCATCAAAGACCCACGCCATCCTGGCCACACACTCATCTCCCTGCTACCTTCAGGTAGAAGGTACAGGAGCAGGGCTAGATTTACGTGTAAGCTGTACAAGCTTAGGCTTAGGGCCTTGAGATCTGGGGGACCTCGCAGAGCCGGATTCACCACTAAGCTTCAGAGGCTGAAGCCTAGGGCCTCAAAATCCTGGAGGCCTCCTGCCAAAGCAGGACACCTGCCTTTCAACTCTGGGTGGGGCCCCCTCTCTATCTCTCTCTCTCTCCATCTCCGCCCGCCATCTGTGTCCGTGCCGCCGGGCTCCACTCGCCGCTCGCTCCTCATCAGCCAGCACTGGCGGCCGCCTTGCACATGCACACTGCTACGGCCAGCACGTCCTCCCCCTGCACATGCGCACAACCACGGCCAGCACATCATCGGCTGCCCTGCACATGCGCACTGCCACAGCAAGTGGTCAGGGCTGGGCACTTTCTCCCTCACTTTGAATTGTGGGAGTTTTGGCCGCCATTGCTGCCCGATCGCTGCCTCGCTGCAACCGCTGAAAACCAACGCAGAATCAATCCCTGACCCTGGATCAGGAGTAACTCCCTGGAGTAACTCTTACTTCTGGTTTCCTGGTCCTCCATAAATATTCTAAATGTAATTTAAACTGGAGGTGGTAGAGGGCTGAACAATAACAGCCTATTGCATTTTATCTGTTTATTTATTGTGTGTATATATATGGTCTATGGTATATAAACACAATAAATATAAATCTCCTGTTCTGTATTATGTTCACATATTCTGTTGTGCTGCAGCAAGCAAGAATTTCATTGTCCTATCTGGAACACATGACAATCAAACTATCTTGATACTTGACCTGGACTTAAACAAAAAAGGATTCTTGGGGAAAAAAGAGGTACCTTAAATTTAGTTGCGTCTGGTTGGGTAACTATAGTAGGGTGAAGACTATTCCATGCGTTAATTGTGCGGGGGAACTCCATGGAGCAGCCAGCAACTCAGGATAGAAGAAATTGGGCGATGTTTCAGGTAGAGACCCTTCTTTAGACTCCCTCTGGTTTTAGTGTCTTTAGTTTAATTTAAAGATACGGCGTGGAAACAGCTGTCAAAGTTGCCCGGCTGACAACAGAGAAAATAAATTAAGTGAGAGCCCTGCAAGGTGTATAATATTTTTGACACTGTCATAGGCCTTTCTTACATATGCTGTCACAACACACTGGTGTCTCTAAAGTAATTCAGTAATTTTCCTTGCCCTCCATTTCAGAATAATAGTGTTTTAAGCCAATAACTCGACACTAGCACTGGCAATAAATAAATAAATAAATAAATAAATAAATAAATAAATAAAGCACAGCTTTCCAGCCCCTTATCTCATTGGCCACACTCGGCTGCAAATCGGTGTCAATCTGGTGGACCATCTTCCTCTAGTCATGGGGGTGGGGGATTGGGGGGGGGGGGGTGGTGCTGATAAGTGGAACAACTTAGGGCCTCTCTTCATCTAAATCCGGCCCTGTACAGGAGCCTGAAGTCTGCAATGACCAGGTTCAGGAATAACTACTTCCCCACAGCCAACAGGCTATTAAACCTGGCTCGGACAAAACTCTGATCATTAATAACCCATTATCTTTTATTTGCACTTCATCAGTTTATTTATTCATGTGTGTATATATTTATATATGGTATATGGACACACTGATCTGTTTTGTAGTAAATGCCTTCTATGTTCTGTGTGCTGAAGCAAAGCAAGAATTTAATTGTCCTATCAGGGACAATAAATCCTATCAAGAATAACCAGTGTGGTGTGATAAGCCAGAACACAAACTGCATTTTTTTAAATTTCAAAATAAACTTTACTCATAATAAAAAACATATATACTGAAGAAAATTATGCAAAGCTCTTAATAAGTTTTTAGGGACAGTCTATACATTCAAGGCTGCTGGTTTGATCTCTTTTTCACAGCACTATTGCCACTCACGTAGCCCACTGGGGTGATATCACAGAATCGTAGAGTCATAGAGTGATATAGCGTGGAAACAGGCCTTTCGATCTAACTTAGCCAATTTGAGTTGTATATGAACTTTTGCTCAGACTATATGCAGTTAGTTCCAGATTTGTTAAAGCAGAATATTTTGTTTGCATCTTTATACATACTAGTTAGAAGTAAGCAGCCATATTCTATCGTACCCATGAGGAGTGGAATTTTATTATTTAGAGTTGTATCTGGTCTTAAGCAGATACTGGAGGTGATTTTGGATTGTTTTCAACAAAGTTGTCTTTGGAACCACTGTATATTTGCGTTAGAGGACTTTAGCACCATGTAAAGCTCAATTGGATAGATAGTTAATGTTTAGCCAGTCCATGCTCGTTTGAGTTCAAACTGGGGAGACCTACTCATTATATTATGTCATTTTTTTGAAATATAACAATGGGTCACCAGAGTGCATGACACATATTTATGATATCACTATTAATGGTACATGGTGTTAATGACTTCTTGAAATGAATAGGATTTCTCCTGCTCAGCCACAATAAAAATTACTAGGCTGTTTCCACATTAATCTTTCTGAATCTTTATTAGAATTTCTATGTGGTTGCTAAAATTCGATTGTTAGATATTTAAAAGTAAACCTGTTCATTCAGCAATGAGTGGGGATATGTCTTCAGAATTTACTGCCAGCAAAATAAACAAAACTGAAGGCTACAAGCAGCAGGAGTATCGGATCTTTCTTAATTCATCACTTGCTCGTTCCACTGCAGATTTCTGGTACCATTTCTACCATACCAACACATGGATTTTATAGAGCCGTAGAGTGATACAGTGTGGAAACAGGCCCTTCAGCCTAACTTGCCCACACCTGCCAACATGTCCCGGCTACGCTAGTCCCACCTGCCCGCGTTTGGTCCATATCCCCCGAACATGTCCTATCCATGTACCTGTTTAATTGTTTATTAAATGTTGAGACAGTCCCTGCCTCAACCATCTCCTCTGGCAGCTTGTTCCATACACCCACCACCCTTTGCTGGAAAAAGTTACCCCTCAGATTCCTATTAAATCGTTTCCCCTTCACCTTAAACCTATGTCATCTGGTCCTCAATTCACCTGCTCTGGGTAAGAGACTCTGTGCATCTACCCCAATCCATTCCTCTCATGATATTATCCACCTCAATAATATCAACCCCTCATCCTCCTGCACTCCAAGGAATAGAGTCCCAGCTTACTCAACCTCTCCCTATAGCTCAGACCTCCAGCCCTGGCAACATCCTTGTAAATATTCTCTGCATCCTTTTCAAGGACTATCGGAGCACTTAACAGTATCTAAAATATAACAGGATGATGTCAAAAATGATTTAAAATACCTTAGTGAAATGACTGTATAATGAATAACATGCCTGAGCAATTGCTAAATGGATACATACAACAGAATGTAAGCGTGATGAGTGTATTGGAATCAGTGATAGGTATTGAGGAGGAAAAGGTTGCAATATTTCTTTCATAATAATTGATGTACACACAATTCCCCTGGTGCTTGTGGCCTTCAGCTGACTTACGCTGTAACCTTCACAAAACCTCATATGAGTTTGTAATTCCACAATCTAGTTCTCAAGTTCTAAATCCCAACAATATACAGCATGGGCCATCATCATTAACTTGAACAGCAAACCCTTTATCCTGGCTGTCATTTTGGCTGTCTATTTTCTGAGAAATATTGCTCATCTTAATTAATAAATGGCTGATGTAATCTGTGCCATTTATTTGACACCTACAAAAGCAACTTTTTTGATTTCCTCCTGCCCCTTGTACAAAACGGCATTAGCCATTCAATAAATGGATCGGTGAACTCTATTCTGAGGATGTACAGCTACCTTAGAAGAATTTAGTGATTTTGGTATCCTGAATGGGGTAATTGAATTATGGCAGAATTATACCTACCTGCGAGAACAACCCATACAAAGCAAGAAGCCCCACAAAGTCATGGAAAGCTGAGATTACATAATTGGATGCAATCACATACGAAGCAGTTTAGTTATTTGGAGTGTTAAGCCAGAAGGAGCAACCAGGAATTTACTATTTGGCAGAAATGTAGCAACTGGAAGACCAAGCTAATTCATCAACTAACACTTATGTGGAAAGAATCATCCAAAGTATTGTATCTGATTTAAAAGTTATTTTGCTGGCAGGTGACGGATGTAAAATAATGACAATCTCATAGAGGCAGATGAAAAAACTTCAAGACACCTACTAATTTCAGGAGCAATTGCAGAGGGCAGCACAGTGGCGCAACGGTAGAGTTGCTGCCTTACAGCACCAGAGACCTGGGTTCCAGGAGTTTGTATGTTCTCCCTGTGACCACATGGATTTTCTCTGGGTGCTCATGTTTTCTCCCACACTCCAAAGATGTTCAGGTTTGTAGATTAATTGTCTTCAGTAAAATTGTAAATTATGAATTGTCCCGGGTGTGTGGTGCGGTGCTAGTGCACAGGGTGATCATTGGTCAGTGGTGACTCGATGGGCCGAACGGCCTGTTTTCACGCTGTATCCCTCAATTCTAAAGTCTAAAATCAATACAATATAACTTGGGATTTCACAATGACTCCTTTGTCAAAATAATTATTCTGTGAGAAGAAAGGGGATAGAAATCAATGGAAGATAATGGGCCATTAGAGCTGAACATCATGAGGCCTTTTTCATTAAAACAAAATCCTGAAGTGGCTAAAGCAACAAAAAACACAAATAGAACTTCTTCAGTTTCTAGCAGTGTTATTAAGCCTAATTCCTGCCTCATTGAGGACCAAACCAGGATGTAATTTGATTAGTGGCCAATTTTCTATGTTCCTTTTCATGGCATTAAGGAGATCTGAGATGATATTGTACCCACTATACCTGCATTGAAGTACGTACTGTGTTTGAGGATTTTGGGCGGCACGGTGTTGCAATGGTAGAGTTGCTGCCTTACGGTGCCAGAGACCCGGGGTCAATCCTGACTACGTAATGTCTGTACAGAGTTTGCACGTTCTCCCCGTGACCTGCAGGGGTTTTCTCTGAGATCTTCGGCTTCCTCCCGCTCTCCAAATGTGTGCAGGTTTGTAGGTTAATTGGCTTGGTATAAGTGTAAAATGTCCCTAGTGTATGTGGGATAGTGTTTGTGTGTTGTATGTCCAAACTAAACTAATGTAAACTAAACTAAACTAATGCAAACTGTGTGTGTTGTGTGTCTAAACTAAACTAATGTAAACTAATCTAAAACTAAAGTTCCCCTCTTATATCAGGAACTTACTCCTTTAAGGCATCTGTTGGCCTTAGCAAATTGGAAAGCTCATTACTCTGACAAGATTGATTGCTCGTTGTTTGTCTACCGATGATTGATTACTCTCCTGCTTATTTAGGAGCCGAAGATGTAAAGAACAGAATCAAGGCCTTTCTAATCTTTTTTTCTCATCCTTGGAATCCAATTACAATATTTTGGTTGACAGTTCCAGTATTCATCACTTATTCATCTGTCCGAAGAATGCAAATGGCCCCGGCAGAGTCCCAAACTTGAAGCTTGTTCAATTCCAATATAGGTTTATCGGAGGCACAGCCTCAAAAAGGCTCACACCACCCTAGCCACCCTCTCATTGTGCTCCTACCACCAGGAAGAAGGTACAGGAGCCTGAAAACCATGATTGCCAGGTCCAAGAACAGCTTCTTCCCGGCAGCTGTCTTCTTCTTCTTTCATGTGGTGTGCACAGCTTAAAGTTGTTGGACAACTTGTTCTATTTGATCTTCCGTTTGTGCACATCGACTTGATTGCATTAGTCGAAACAGGGCGGACCACGTGAAGGTTGCAACCTTCCACCCCCCAGCAGCTGTCAGGCACATGAACACTGCAAAACCATCAGCCATTACTTCAGCAACTATGATCTATGGATGGTATTTTTGGTTTGCACTACGGGCTTTGGTTTTGCATGATTATGGTTACCTAGTATTACTGAAATTAATGTCTTGTGTTATTGATTATTATATATTTATCTGTGAGTATGTGTTGAGGTCTGTTGAGCTGCAGCAAGTAAGAATTTGATTGTTCCATTGTTGGTACATATGACAATGACAATGAAACACTTTTGACTCTTGACAAAACTAGTACTGAATGGAATGGACAGCTTGATCTTGGTCTGAAGGAGGGTCTTGACCTGGAACGTCACCCAATCCTTCTCTCCAGAGATGCTGCCTGTCCTGATGAGTTACTCCAGCATTTTGTGTCTACCTTCGATTTAAACCAGCATCGGCAGTTCTTTCCTAGACAACTTGATCTTTATGAGTTATCTGATTGTATATCAGGCAAGATAACCTTGCCTACTTTCTTTCATTGGCTTTATTCATGACGGCTCTATAAACAGTGATGGGCCCAGTCACTTTCAGAGATGACTGTTTTTTCTGAGCATTGATTGTCCCTGTTACCGTTCCATTCAGAATTTTCTCAGATACGTGTTATAATCTTCAAGTATTCAGCCACAGTCTATAAAGTACACTTTTTATATTCTGGAATCTTTATTAACTAAATATTTTGCTCCCTCACCTCTGCTTCCTGCTAATAAAGAAGGTTAGAGATTGATTCACTGGTCTGCACTGAGTAAAGGGCCTGTCCCACTTGGGTGCCATTTGCGTGTCATTTACGCGACAGGCCGGTAGTGACTGACGTGCGACAGTCACGCGAAAATAGTCTAGCACTACGACTGTTGCGCGCCAAGAGCCCCTGAGGGCCCTGCCCCCTTTGGGAGCCATTTGCGAAGTTGTTCGTACTTAGTCCGATCTCCGTGGCAAGGATTTTCCCAGTGAAAATCAAAGATACTATGGTGAAAAATATTTCAAATATATGCATGCTTTAGACCCAGGTGGTCACATGTTGTGGCGCTCAAATGACGCGCAAAGGGCGCGCCGACGGTGTACGGGCGGCGCATGGTTACGGACGTTGACGCACGGTGACGCATAATAAATTAGCATAGGCAATGTTCGTGCCTCACCATGCGTAACCATGCGTTACCACGCGCTACACGTACGCCGTCAGTATGTCAGCGTACACCATCAGTACATCAGCAGGCGCAGGGATACGTCACAGAGGTGGCACGCGAAGATTTTGAGCCTCACCAAATCCTGCAGCGCCGCTCGTTACCGCACGTCACTGCATACGCCACCACGCCTCACCACGCGCCATGCGCGCGTTGCAACGCACCAACCAATTTTTAGGATGTCGCGTAAATGACGCGCAAATGATGCCCAGGTGGGACAGGCCCTTAAGTTTCTCTCACCGAGTGTTGTGATGTGTAATATTTTAATGACACACAGCAGCCAATTTGTCAGGCCAATTTCTTGAACCCTCACTTCTCATTTATCAAGCATGGCTGGATTTGATCTTGCAATGGTTCAGGAGCAGATTGCTGAATGGTTTGAGGATCACAAAGAGCGTTGACTCAGATTAAGAGAAGACCTGGCTGCTTCATTCAATTCTTGACACCTCCATGTAGAGTAGAACACATTTTGAACATTGAAAGCAATAGACTAAATTCGAAGTACAAATTAATTCCAGAGTCACCTTGAAGGACTGTTTAGATGCTTGGAAGCTGAGTATGGAAGAGGTAAAAGGACACGTGTTGCATCTGCAACAGTTGCATGAGGATGGGTCTTCAGAAGAGTAGGGGTGATGGGGATTTCCAGCATCTGCCATTTTGCTTTCACAGGCGATATTGTTACCTTCTATCTTGTTAATTTGCAACCCTTTGGACCTAATATTGAGTCCACCAATTTCAGATAACAACCTGTTTCTCACTCTCTCCTCTTTCTCTTTCTCTTTCTCTTCCTCCCCCTCCCTCTCCCTCTCCATCTCCCCCTCAGAATTTCAGGAGCAAAAAACAAAATCACACAGCAAATAATATCTGTCATTCAATGGATAAGCTATTAATATCAGCTCTACAGTTTAGGTTGGTTTAGTTTATTATTGTCGCCTGTACCGAGGTACAGTGAAAAACTTTTTGTTGTGTGTTATCCAGTCAAAGACTATACATGATTACAATCAAGCTGCCCACAGTGTACAAATAAAGGATAAATTGTACAACAATTAGTGCACGATAAAGTCCGATTAAAGATAGTGCACTGGTCTCCAAAGAGGTAGATGTGAGGTCAGGACCACACGCCGGCTAACATTTCCATCTACATTAGTCCCACATGCCTGCAATTGGCTCATATTTCTCTAAACCTATCCTATCCACGTACCTATTGAAATGTTTCTTAAACATTGTGATGGTACCTGCTTCAACTATCCCCTCCGGCAGCTTGCTCCATTCAACCACCATCCTTTGTGTGCAAAAGTTGCCCTTAGGTTCCTCTTAAATGTTTCTACCTCACCTTAAACCTATGTCCTCTGGTTGTTGACCCGTCTCCTCAGGAAGGGAGGGAGGGGGAGGAAGAGAAAGGGGGAGGGAGGGAGGCGATGGGAGCGAATAACCACCAGGGAACGAAAGGGGGTGAAAGGGGGAGAGAGGGGGAGAGAGGGGGAGAGGGGGGGGGTGGGGGGGTAAGGGGGAGGGGGGGGAAGGGGAGAGGGGGAAGGGGAGGGGGGAGAGGGTGAGAGGGAGAGAGGAGAGAGGGAGAGAGAGAGAGAGCACAGTGTTGGAAATGCCCCAGGTTAATTGGAGGACAGGGTGGAAGTTAGTGATGAAGATGATGAACTCGATGAATAACGCACGGAGGCAGCACCAATGCAGTCGTCGATGTAGCTGAGAAAGAGCTGGGGAATGTTGATGGTGGACTTGGAACATGCTGAAGATGAGTTGATGGGAGCCAGGGAATTGGAAGTTGTGGAAATGGCGGAGAGCATGCGAGATATCCCGGATGCAGGCGGGATGGGACTGGGCTGAGAGGGGTAAGATAGAATCTTGATATGAGCAGATAAGTTCAGTAGTGGTTCACCAACACTGGGAGAGGTGGGTTCACTGTGTTATGAATACTGCTTGAGCTGAGCTTACTGTAACATCAACACTGGAGAGGTGGGCTCACTGTGTTATTGACACTGGGTGAGCTGGATTTACTTTACTACCGACAACAAGGTGGGCACATTCAAGGGTCTCGACCCAAAACGTCACCTATTCCTTTTCTCCAGAGATGTTGCCTGAACCGCTGAGTTACTCGAGCTTTTTGTGGCTGATCTATCTCTCCCTCCTAACCATATTTTCCTGCCTTCTCCCCATAACCCTAACCCTATCCATTGACTTGGCCTCCATAGCCTTCTGTGGCAAAGAATTCCACTCCTATCACTTATGACCTTATGACCTCACGGGCTCAGATGTTGTGCCGGAAGCTTGTTTGGCCCCGGGAGTCAGAGAATCGACAGATCTGAGAGGAGATTAAGAAGAGAATAGTTAGTGTAAGAAATGTTGCTGTTTAAATGAAGATTAAAATAGTGGATTGATCGTAATGTATGGTAGTAGATCCTCTTATGGGACTAGCACGATTATTGTATTTTTGACCTTGACTCTGAACCTCAAGTTCAAGTTAAGTTTAAATTACATTTATTGTCACATGCTGAGAATGCTGCGGATACCACAAAACATCAGCTGGTGTTGCAGAAAACAACCTGTGATAAAACTAGACTAACGATGTAGAGGCTAAATGAAGTAGGTCTGGAAAACATGTGCAGAAATCTCAATGAATCATTAGCCTTGGCACGCTTGACCACACCTAACTTAGCATTGCCTGCTCCTTCTCATGATTCTCGAGCCCAGCCAATTTACTTGCGCTGTTTATCACTTAACACATTACCATAGGACACTGTGAAAGTCATTCAAAAAGGTGCTTGAATCTCACCTTGAAACTACTCTGTGATAGTTTGTGATAGAGTGATAGTCTGCATCTGATCTCATGGCTGAGATTGTGAGTTATTGACTCAGAATTAAAGGGCACTCTTTTAGAAAGGAGGTGAGGTGGAACTTCTTTAGTCAGAGGGTGGTTAATCTGCGAAACTCATTGCCACAGAGGGCTGTGGAGGCCAAGTCAGTGGATATTTTTAAGGCAGATAGACAAATTCTTGATTAGAACAGGTGTCAAGGGTTATGGGGAGATGGCTGGAAAATGGGATTAGGAGGCAGAAGATCATCCCTGATTGAATGGTGGAGTAGACTCGATGGGCCGAATGGCCCAATTCTACTCATATAACTTGCGAACTTGTGAACCCTGTTATTTTGGTGCTGATGGTGAAGGTTTAGTGTAATCTTATGTATGAAAGGGGATGGGAGTGTAAGTAAATGTTGTGCTATGTGTAAATGTCCCTGCTTGAGCACCTAGTGATCAGAGCAAACTGTCTGATGTGGGTTGGAGGCATTGAGTACTGAGTAATCCATTTCATGCAAAATGATGATTGCTGTTCTTATCAATAGAATAGTAAGATTAAATGAGAACTTACCAGTTTGAAGTTTGATCATTATTTTATTAGGAGTTACAATGAGCGATTACATGAAGAAGGCCGTCCCCATGCATGCGCGTCAATCTTCAAAGCAGCGGTGTGAAATCACAGAAAAGAGTTGTTGAACTAAAATATTAAGATTAGCGTTGACTAGAACTTACAGAAAAATCGTTATGTTACGAGGGTCAGGAGCGGAGGGCACGTAATCGCTATTCGTAACTCCTCATAAAATAACGATCAAACTTCAAACTGGTAAGTTCTCGTTTAATCTTACTATTTTAGTTCGGAGTTACGTTAGTGACTACGTGAAGATTTTGAAGCTCTGTGATTTCATGCCGTTGAGTCCACACAAGCACGACTGCATCAGTTGACCACAGATAAGGGAAACATTCATAATGCATACATACATGACATAGATTTAAAAACATGCTGATGCTGATAAATGAACGAACAATAATAATAACAGTAACCCCTCTCATCCAAGGGAAAGCTATAAAATAGAATCTAAAATAGTTGGCAAATACCCCTGGTCTGGCAATGGGTTAAAATAAAATGTTGGATACCTCATTCGTTAGACCATCCTGTAGTTGACAGGATGTGGTCCAGAGGACCGCACATAACCTTTGCTGCTGGTGTAGTAGCAGCCCTGGTGGAGTGAGATTAGAAATCAGTAACTACTCCTGTATAAGCCAAAAACCTCGCATAACCCACCTGGAGATGGTCTGAACTAGTATCAGAGCCTCTAAGGCTCTAGATGACCTTGACGTAATGTTGTAAATGCGTGACCACATGTAACCGAAGGTGCATGGGAATATGTAAACATGAATTATTATATCGCAGGTGTAACAATCCTGTCCATTCGCAATTTTTGTAAAGACTGGACCCGTGCGCTGAGGGCAGCACCAGGGAATAACCTACCTATGAGAGCCGAACCAAAGATAGTGATATAGCTGGAGCCCCGTGGTGAATAAATGTTAACACAATATCAATATCTCATACTTCCGTGTATTTGGGTCTGGAAGAACTTGTGTTAATGATATCCTAAATACTGGACACCAGAGGGTGAAACCCGAGAGAGTGGGTCCCACTTGCTGCAGCAACTATGACGAGAAGCACGTTGGGTACAGATAATGGGACTATAACTTAATTTATTGTCAAAGATCCATAGAAAATGAACTCTAAGACGTCAGTGTCCGTGCCGTATTATATGTAACATAACATTTAAACAGAAAATGCTTCCCATCCCTTGAAGAGGCAAAGTACAGCTTTTTTTGTTGCTATCCCTGCACTCTGCAGTGAGACATACATGGATCAGTCTGACAGCCCGAGCCGCAGGAGTGGTCGTCTTAGATTCTGTAAAGCAATGAATTGATTAATCATGTAGAGGCTGGTTCCCCGAATCCCAGGCTGAACCAGCAAAGTTTTATGTTTAGAACCCCATATAAGGTTCTATTATTATTCCCAACATTTGTGGGAAACCATGGCTGTGTAGGCCAGTCAGACAGTACGAGAACCCTGAATGCGGGATCTTGCTGAATTATTGCAAGCCACGAATGATGAGGCAAAATGGAGAAACCACATAAAAGAACATTCCTCCCCGTGTAGCGAGAATGAGCCTGCATGCAAACATATCGATATTGGGTGCCATTGAGCCACAGATCCTAAAATAATTTGTGATCCAACATCCATACTGTGTTGTCATTGATTTTGCATGATGATACACCAGCGCCAAAAAAGGTTGGGTAAATTATGACATCCGCCTTTGTTACTAGAGATGGCATTCGTGATTTTCCATCTTTGAGCACTAGCATCTGTTAGTAATATAACTGAAGATTATTTGACCAAACCTACTGGAGCAAAGCTGAATATATATCGACCACCATTGTGACTTTGGTAGCTTCAGCTGGTAATAGCAGAGGTCTATAACACTGACCTATATGGCACTTGAGAGATTACTACTTGCACGTTGAAAGTTCTGATAATGCAAGGCCCAATTGCACAGCTGAAACACAGCTACTATATTGCCAATTACACTTGATGAATAGAAGACAGCTTGATTACAAGGTTGTTACAGGCTTCAATTGATTCCAATCTGTTGCCCCAGGGCGGAGTCACAGATAAATTAAAGGTAAATCCGATAATCAATAACTTCCAGTTGGTATCAATTTCAATTTGATTGGATGGCTGAAAACAGTTGATTTAAGCAAAAACACAGCATTGGAAATATCCTCCAGATCAATTTCAAATGTCTCCAATGATCTCCTGCGAATGGGACCTAAATAGTATGAATCTTTGTGCCATAAAGATCCTAAGGAAATCAGTAGTTAGACAGTAGAGAAATTCCATATACTGAAAAGCTACGTTGCACATGGGAGTTAAATGAAATATGAACCGACATCCTCCATCTTTCACAATGAACATGCCGCACCTGCCATAATTCCATGCCTGCCTTGAATGCAACTGTGGCCATACTACTGGCCTGCCTTAAAATCGCTCCGGCTGTAATTCTGAGCCTGCCTCGAAAGACAACTCTGGCCCCAATTCCAAGCCATGCTTGGTACCCTTCTATACTGTGTAATAATTACCCATCACATGTTATCATTTTCATTTGTACAAAACAAGTGTAAATATTGCCAACTTGTAAATGGTCCACTTACCCCATGCTTCGAAAGAACCAGACCCACCTATCTCCATGGTTACCGATGGTCTTATGGTAAGCCCAAAGGCCCCTGATGTGGGTTCTATTCCCATCCTTGATTGGAGAGTAGGAAAGGTAGTGTATGTGAATTCCATATTTTACTTCGGAGTCACGTGAGTGACTACGTGAATAGAAGCCCGTACAGCCGTTGGTGCGTCATGACGTCAGACGCTGGTGCAGTCGGGCGGGGGGAGCAGCAGCGCTCCTCCGAGCGGTAAGTTTAAACCGCGGGTTACATGGAAAGCTGGAGAATTCAGCGGGTGCAGCGGCATCTAAGGAGCGAAGGAGATGGGCGACGTTTCGGGTCGAGACCCTTCTTCAGACTTCTTCACCCCTCCAATTCTCCAGCAGTTTTCGTTAACAAGTGAAACGAGGTAAGGTTTGTTGAAATACTTTACCACAGGTCTTTTTCTGCAACGGTTGGGAGTTTTTGTAGATATGTTGCAGAAAGGGAAGAAGGTGTCGGCGAGGCGCTCCGGGGGTAGAAAGGTAAAGTGGCAGGAGAGTGTTGAGGATGGAGGCCCGTCTGGTACACCTGGTCCGGTGCTGGCTACACAGCCAGTGGTTGCGGGACCCACTGCCGGGGGGGGGCAGTGGAGGCTTGTCAGTAGGGTGGAAGGCCACTGGCAAGTCTCTGTGGCCCGTAAATGAGTCGGGCCTGGAGGTTTAATACCCTCCATAGGAGAGTCCGTTTGCTCACGGCTTCTCCCACGTCGAGATTTCTATTTCAAAAGAATGCTCGACAGGGACCAGCTCCGTGGGGAGGAGGGTGCCCAAGCCAGGCTGATGGAGAGCTTGTGCTAGCAGCACCTGTTTCAGGGCTGCAGAACTATCCTGCCTGTGAGGAGGATGTTCCAGCTCCGTGAGGAGGAGTGATGCCCAAGCCAGGCCTTGATGGAGAGCTTGTGCTAGCAGCACCTGTTTCAGGGCTGCAGAAAACTATCCTGCCTGTGAGGAGGATGTTCCAGCTCCGTGAGGAGGAGTGATGCCCAAGCCAGGCTGATGGAGAGCTTTGTGCAGCAGCACCTGTTTTCAGGGCTGCAGAACTATCCTGCCTGTGAGGAGGATGTTCTATCAGGGCAGTTTGCTGACACTGTTTCTATGCTGGGGGAGAGCAAGGTGTTCGGTTGGAGATTAATTCCGAACATTGCTGGGAAGTTTGCTGAGTGTAGAGAGGCAGGAAAGGCGATTGATGTAGAATTGGCCGAAAGCCATTCAGTATTATGATCTCCCACCAGTTACAGGAGCTAGCTATGGATGAAGTAGCAAAAAAACTATAAAAGCTTCCTGTTAATTGTGATCTCCTGAAGGTACCGGTGGTTAAATCACCAAATTTGCATAGATGGGTTTGCCTGCTAGGGCCCAGGAGATGAAGTTTTAAAAAAGTGCTTAAAACTGTTGTAAGCAGGTATTTACAGCTGTGGTGAAAGTTATTGATACAAATGATATGGTTGAAGCACACCAGGATGAACTGGGACTCCTTTGTAATGCATTTTGAAATTAATAATGTCGGGAGGGCCGCTATTAGGTCAGTGCTAACCCGAATTTGGCGAGTTGTGCAAACCGACCAGTGTACCACCACGAAATCTGTTGTTTGGTGGTAACCTTGCAAAAAGGGTCAAAGACTGTTATGAGGTTGTTATAACCATTGGCCTCATTAAGCCAGCTGGAAGCAAGGCAAAAAATGTTCTCTACAAGAAGTCGAGGACAACAAGGCCGCAAGGAAAGATGCTGGTAAGGAATATAACATTTGACAGACGATGAATTAACTGATGTTCCTGTTCAAATTGGGGAAGGTTAAAATTGTTCTCAAACAATGGCAGCAGTTGACATCAGATTTGTTCATACTTAGTGTATTGAAGGGGTGAAAAATTGGATTTTAATATGGCAGTCTACCTAATCAACATTTTCCTAGTCGTAAACTTATTTTTCAGATGAGGAAAATGTGCTTATTCAAGCAGAGATTCAGTCGTTACATAAGAAGGGGTAATTGAGCCTTCTGTCTATCAAAGTCAACAATTTCTGTCAAGTATATTTCCCAGATCTACAAAAAAAAGACTGGGGGATGTAGAATTATTCTGGATTTATCGAATTTGAACAAATTTGTTTGTTATAGGCATTTCAAAATGGAGAACTTTACCACGGGCAAACATTTAGTGTCCAAAGGGTATTATATGGCAACCATTGATTTAAAGAATGCGTATTACGCAGTGTCTATTCATGGTGATGATAGAAGATATTTGAAATTTATTTGGATGACTGAGCTGTGGCAATTCAGGACATTGCCGAATGGATTAACTTCAGCTCCTAGATTATTTACTAAATTGGTAAAACCTGTGTTAGCATTGCTTAGAGCTCAGGGGCATGTGGTAATGGCCTATTTAGATGATTTCTGATTGTTGGAAAGACTCATGCTGAAACTCAATCATCAGTTTCAGTTGTTAAAATCACTTTTGAACAAATGGATTTGTTATTCACCCAGGTAAATCTAAAATTATCACCAGTCCAAATTATTGATTATCTGGGATTTACCATTAATTCCAATCACATGTTGGTAACTTTACCCAGGGATAAATTGAATCAGTTAATTGAGGACTGTGCTAATCTCGTTGGAGAACAACGGCCTTTGATTAGACAAGTAGCCAGTTTTATTGGGAAGTTGTTGCAGCCTTTCCAGCTGTGCAGTATTGTCCTCTGCATTATCAACAATTACAACCATCAAAGGAACAGGCACTGAGAATACAAAGGGGCTATTTTTGATAGGCCTATGCAGTTGTCAGCTGGGGCAATTGCTGACATACAATGGTGGATAGTACATGTTTCAAAAAATTTAAGGAAGGTTTCGTGGAATCACCGTCACTGATATTACAGACTGATGTGAGTGCACTGGGTTGGGGTGCAACAGATATATCTTCTAGTTGTGGAGGCAGATGGAATGTGGATGAGACATCGCTTCCTCAATTAAGAGGGATTGATTATTTAGAGTTGTTGGGCACCTGGTATGGGCTCAAAGCTTATTGTTCTACAAGGAGGGATCTGCATGTGCAGCTCAGATTCACAACACCACAGCAGTGGCATATGTAATCCACATGGGTGGATTTAAGTCACAGTCTTGTGATAGACTGGCTAACCAGATTTGGAGCTGGTGTATTGACCAAAATATCTGGCTTTCAGCACTTTATTTGCCAGGAAGAGGTCACGTCAGTTAATGACAACATTGAATGGATGTTAAATGTTCAGGATGTGTTTAACCAAATGATTGATCAGTATGCATTGCCAGATATTGACTTGTTTGCATTCTCGATTAAATCATCAGTTACCTAGATATGTTTCATGGTAACCAGATTCTGGGGCAGTAGCATGGATGCATTTTCGCTGCATTGGGGGAGGAATGTTTGTGTATGTATTTCCTTCATTCTGTCTCATCAGCAGATGTTTGCAAAAGATCAAGGAGGACACCGCTTCAGGGGTATTGGTAGTGCCAAATTGGCCTACACGAGCATGGTTTCCCGTTGTATTACAAATGGCTAGGGAGCCTTACATGCTTATGCCCAAGAATAAAAATCTACTGGTAAATCCAGTCACTGGGGATCAACATCCTTTATAGGATCGTATTGATCTGTTAATTTGCAGATTTTAAGGAGGCCATACCTGGGGGAGAGGACTGTCTCATCGGACGGTGGATGTTCTCACGTCGGCCTGCAGGGATAGTACACAGCAGCAATATATCACCTATATAAGGGGAAGTGGGAGCAATTCTGCTACAGCAGGATATTGTATATCACACGGCAGGGATCACGGATGTATTGGAGTTTGTCAACTTTTATTTTGACCAAAAAAATTAAGTTACAGTGCAATTAATTCAGCCAGAAGTGCTCTGTCTTCTTATTTACCTATGAATGCAGAATTGCATACAGTAGGGACACATCCGTTAGTTCACGATTCATGAAGGGAGTTTTCAATTCTAATCCTCCTAAACTCAGGTATGCCGGTATTTGCAATGTGAGTGAGGTTTTTATGCTTCTTCGCCAGTGGGCTCCGGTTACAAGCCTATCTATAGCCAAATTAACTATGAAGGTGGTCATGCTTCTGGTGTTGGTTTCAGCCCAACGTGTACAAACATTGCAAAAGCTACGGCTAGATAGAATGCAGGTGTCGGCTGATGCCATTATATTTTATGTCTATGATTTGCTTAAACATAATAAAAGAGGCATGACAGGATGTAAGATGGTGTTTTCAGCATACCCCGCAGATGATCGCTTCTGTATAATCTCACATTTATCTCTTTACATTGAGATTACTAAACCTCTGAGAGGAATAGAGTTGGTTTTGTTTATTAGTCACACAAAAAACCACACAGTAAGGTGTCGGTGCAAACTATTTCAAGGTCCTCGCGCCCACAGGATGGTCCAGTGAGCTAACTTTTCAGAGTTTTGTCACAAGCCGATTTCAAGGCTCGGGTGTTTGCTGATTCTGGTGTCAGTACTGTTACATTTTTTCCCCTGAGTTAGAGGGTTTGTTATGATTTGTTTGTAAATAAACTGTTATTTCATTTAACAAATGTACTACTGATGCATGATTGATTGTTAACGACTTTTGAGTCAATCCAGGCAGTGTGAACGTCGGATTTGAGTCTGCGGCGTGAATTCACAGTGCTTTGAAGTCTTCACGTAGTCACTCACGTGACTCCGAAGTAAAATAGTAAGATTAAACGAGAACTTACCAGTTTGAAGTTTGATCTTTATTTTATGAGGAGTCGAGTTGAGGGACTACGTGCCCTCCGCTCCCACCCTCATAGATCTCATCTGGTAGTTCTAGTTTTATCATCTTACCGTTATACTTCGGTCATTGTTAGCTGTGAATTCATTCCGCTGCTTTGAAGATTGACGCACCAACGGCTGTACGGGCTTCTATTCACGTAGTTCCTCAACTCGACTCCTCATAAAATAAAGATCAAACTTCAAACTGGTAAGTTCTCGTTTAATCTTACTATTCCTGAGACCAGCTTGGCCCTTGGCCTGGAGGACCTGTGCCCAGCTTTCAAGCAGCCATCAACTTCAGTGAACTGCTTACTGCCGATGAGGCATCGGGGTGTCATCGCCGATACGATGGTTTCATTTGATAGCTCTGTTCACTGCCAGCACTTGCAGCGTGAGGGAAATCTGTCCCTTTCCAGGTTTTCTGCCTCTTCCCTTGCGAGTATATCCTCGCACTCCCCTGCACCGAGAGGGAGACTCGTAGACAGCCCTGAGACAGGTGCTGCCGCAGGCCCCTAAGGATACCTGCGCTAACATGGCCCCTTGGACCTATATCAGGATATGACTGGGCCAGAGTGAAAACTGACCCCTGATGCTCCCCTCCTCAGAGAGGGAGACATTGTGCAGCCCTGACACAGGTGCCGCTGCCAGCGGGTTTTTCATAATACCCAGGCTCAGATAGCTCTCTTCTGGAGCATAGCTCTCTGGAGCAACCTCTCAATCAGGTTCTCCAGGTGGGTTTTAGGCGTTCACAGACGCTACCCATAGAAGGAGGGGGGAAACCTCCTGGTTCCTCGACCTGGGTTAACCCCTTTCCTGGGGGAACCATAGCGGTCTGTGAGTTGCTGACCCCATAGTGAGTGACTGGGTCACGAGACCGGCATTGCTAGTTTTTGCCTTATTTGGGGAGCCCTAAGCGGTCTGGGAGCTGCTGACCCCATTGACAGAGACTGGGGAAGCGAGACCGGCTAACTGCCAGCCTAACCACTTTTTCTGGGAAGACCTAAGTGGTCTGAGGCTGCTGACCCCATTGCCCGCGACTGGAGTAGTGAGACCGACTTACTGCCACTCTAACCCCTATTTCTGGGGAATCATAATAGTGTGGGAGCTGCGGACCCCATAGTGAAAACACCCACTCGCATTCCCCTCCTGGGTGTCACTGTCAGTGACTTGGGAGCGAACCCGCCGGCCGCCGGCTACCCCTAGTCTGGACCGGGATTTCCCCACGGTCCATAACCGGTTTCCCGTGGCCCGTTCAATTTCGCACCGATTCCCGCAGGCAATCTCTGTGAGGAGCTTCCTGCAATACAAAAAAACAACCTAGAAGTAAGTTTAAACTTACCTTCCAGGTTTAAAACTTACCGCTGACAAGAGCAGTGCACCCGTCAGTTAGTCGGTGTGCAACGAGTCAGACGTAATGACTCGCATGCGTGGGGACGGCCTAATTCACATAGTCACTCACTCACTCCAATGTAAAATATTTGTTGTTGGATGATTGATCAGACACGGCAGTGTGTGCGGTTACTGGTGTCCTGAGTGGAATATGCAATGATCCCACTGCGATGTCATTGATCTTTCTGAAGCACTGGATCCATGTCCGTGTTTTGACTACCACACTTGTCCCCATCAGTGGCAGCTTCATTGAGAGCCTGGAGGGTATTCTGCCTCGGATATGGGCAGATAACTTTTCTCCTCTTCTCCTTAAACAAGACCTCTGATGAAGTTTGAGATGAGATTTGAGGGGAAAGTTTTTTTCAGAGAGTGTTTGCGATCCAGAACTTTCTGCAAGAGGAGGAAGTGGAATCGGATACAATTAAGATGTTTAAGACACTCTTGTGGCCCTGCCCCACAGTACGAGTTCATTCCAAGAGCTCTCCCGAGTTTAAAAAAAAATCAAACTCGTGGTAAGCACGGAGAATGAAGTCAGCTGGTATGTTGGAACTCGGGGATGTCTCTTAGCGGCTTGTAACGCTAACAGCAGGTCTCTGGAAGGCTTGCTAATGACAGGTAAGCTTGGGAAGACTCATGAAGATTTTTCAACATGTTGGTCCATATCCCTCCAAACCTGTCCTATCCATGTACCTGCCCAACGGCTTCTTAAATGTTGCGATAGTCCCGGCCTCAACTACCTCCTTTGGTCCATTCACCCACCACCCTTTGCGTGGAAACGTTTCTTAAATCTTACCGCATCTTACCGAACAATTAACAATTTATATTGCCAACCAATATTGACTTCCTAATTGCTGCCTGGCACACTTGGGTTAAATCTGAAAGTTGCTAGGCTTGCATTTTGTCTCCAACTGTTTCAATGGATTTTAATCCTACTCGCTGCCATGCCTGCAAATCTCTCCCCTCTCTGCAGACAGCTTTCCTTTGAGATATGTTGGAATGAGGCACAGTGGTACATTAATCTGTTCTATGCAGTTAAGCATCCACAATCCCAGTTATTGCGGGGAAAGTTAAACAGTTTATTGCAGTTTATTGCAGTTAAACAGCATGAACAGTCGCCGGCAGTCGCCTGAAAAATCGCCAAAGTGGGACAGGCTATTTACTGTCCCAAAACAGATTAAACTTACTCTTATCAATCCTTGGTAGTACTTCCCACTTACATTTCCCTCTCCCATTTTCCAAATAATTTTATATCCATTTTTGTAAAAAAACACTTTCCCAAGTTAAAACTGCATTTTCAAAAACTGCCGTTTGGCCTCAACATTTCCTACCTCACCATAATAAGCAGACTAGAATAGGAGCTTCCTGCATATGAAGTATGTACTTCATTACCAACATTGCCACAATCGCTGGACTTCAATTGATTGTAAAACAGTTTCTGACAACCTCAAAGTAACCTGAAAAGCACTATCTATATATTTGTCTATATTTCTTTCCATAAGCAAAAATACAAACTGCTTGAGGAGCTCAGCAGATCAAGCAGCATCTATGGAGGGAAATGAACACATGATGTTTGGGTTCATGAACCTTCTTCAAATTCAGAAATGAACAGATGCCATTTTCACGTCTCAATCCATTGAATTGTCTGTCCATTTCCCTCCATAGATGCTGCCCGACCTGTTGAGTTCCTCAGTGCATGAAGTTCCTCTTGAGAGTTTTTTATGATCAAGATTTGAGCATCTGTAATCTCACATGTCCCCTTTCATTTCAGAATTGTGACTAAGATAATCTATCGTTCCTCTGGTCTTTGACATGATTGATTATGTCTTCCTCCTCCATCATATTAATGACAACCACCTCCATGCATCTGGTCCAATTCTTGTCTATCCAGTTGTAGTGAAAGAATCACCAATAATAGTTATTCATCTTACTCTGTGACGTCGTAGTCCGAGCCTCTCTCCTTGTTTCCTCCCCTTCCATCCATGCCCCCGTCATCATTTTTTCCATGCTGCCACAATTTCTAAACATTCTTGCAGTTTCCATGCATGGGGGCATGGTTACTATGGTTACACAATACTACGTTCATGGCCAATGAGGACGTTCTGCTGGCCTTGTTTCTAGCTATATTGTCATTCATTGCTATGTTCGTAGAGGCACATCATAAATATGAGGAGCTGGAAACACTACCAGCCTTGCGAGAAAGCTCAAGTCTTATAATTACATGAAAGGACAATTTAATGTTCAATTAAGTAATGACACTGAATCCAACAAACTGGAATGTTCTAGGTTCCAGGCTTACATTCTGAGGGACATATGCCATTTGGAGGGAATGATGACATTTTCTGGCCATCTGTCATTGTGCAGTAATTGATTTGAGTCATTTAAAAAAATCCATAAGCTGTTTGCTCAAGAATTGTATATACAATAAATGAAAACTAATTGTGCTAATGGGGGGTAATTAGTGTTGCATGAATTGTGATGAAAATCACAGTTGCTTTAATATGAAAGTTTTATTTAAAAGTTTTGCAAATAAAATATACTTGAAATGACAAAATCCAAATGTTATTAATGTAAAAATAATCAACTGCGATATGATAACAATAAAAAAATGTATTAACTTTTTACCAGTTACAAATTTTATAATTGATATTACTGATTTCAGGTTGCTTCCCGTGAACATGACTCAAGCAAATGTAGGGAGCCTAGGTCATTATCACACCTGTTAAAATTGGAAATGTATTTCTGGCTTCACAGAACAGATCTGAAAGGGTCCTAACCCATGGATAGACAGATTGCATAGCAAGTTTCAACAATGCCTGAAAAGCCAAATAACTCTAATTGAGTATCTTTCCTGTCCAAAAAGAATAGTCTAATCAACAATGGAGCACTGTTAAAGAGATACCACCAAGTCTCAGCCTTTTTGAATACATTGACAGAAGCCTAGTTTTCATGCGCATTCTGCCAATACATATTGGGAAATTGATAGTTTATATTCATTCCACCTTGTCATTGAGTAAATTGTCTTTATATAGTGTGAATGATCATGAACACTACTGTGAAAGCAGCCCGTGACTCCATTGGTTATGCAAGGTCAACTGATCTATAGCAACCTTTGTTCACACTCTGCCCAAGTTGTGCTCTATCAAATCCATGAATATTTGGCATGACAGAAAAGGGGGAGTTTTTCTTTGTATTGCACCTCTGCATTTGAGGGGATGGTGTACATAGGGGAGAATTTTGTGCTTTCTTTGCATTTTATCAGGATGCATCACAGCTTGGTTTGAAAACAGCTCCATCCAAGACTGCAAGAAGTTTTGCCGAAATGTGAACGCAGCCCAGACCATCACACAAACTAACCACTCTTCTATTGACTCCACTTGTACCCTGCGCTGCCTCGGCAGCATAATCAATATCAAGTTGCATCCTAACTACTCCCTCTTCTCCCCTCTCTCATCGGGCAAAAGGTATAGAAGTGTGAAAACGCACACCTCCAGATTCAGGGACAGTTTGTTCCCAGGGGTTATCAGGCAACTGAATAATCCTATCACAACCAGAGAGCAGTGCTGAACTACTATCTACCGCTTTGAAGATCCTCGGACGATCCTTGATCTGACTTTGCTTGGTTTACCTTGCACTTAACATTATTCCCTTATCATGTATATATACACTGTGAATGGCTTGATTGTAATCATGTATTGTCTTTCTGCTGACTGGTTAGCACGTAACAAAAGCTTTTAACTGTACCTCAGTCTATGTGACAATAAACTAAACTTAATTAAACTATTTTGTGCTATACCTATAATTTGTTTCTGGTTTTACTCTGATAGGCATATACGCAAAATAAAACCGCTTGTAGATCAGTGGTGAGTCTATCATACAAGTCAGGTAATTGAAAGCCTTTGACTGCGCACCAGGAAACACTCCATGAGAACTCAAATGTTTCAATGATTCATAGCACCTACAACATTTTTAGATTCTCATGACACAATGGTTACTTGTGAAGTTGAAGTGAATCATCATTGATCAATGTCCCTGTAACCTTTCACGTTCGTCTTTCCCCACAGTTAACTTTAACTTTATATTTCCTGTTGTTTTGAAAATCTCTCTCTCATATATCTAACACATAGATACGTTGATGTCCCTGTAGGGAGAATTGATGGGGCCTACTAATTCAAAAAGACCATTTGTTAACTTGTGGGAGACTTGCCTGTTAAACGCGGTGACAAAGAACAGCTGTAATCTCAAGGTTGCAACGGTTAAGAACCTAGACAGAACTGCAAACAACAATCACCCCTCAATAGATAAGGAAATCTGTTTTTCAGCAGAGCGTATTAGTTCTAGCTATTTTAATTAAGCTGTGATGTGAAAGCTAAATACATTGGCACGTTTATTTAATATCTTCCTAATATCCTATGTTGGCCGTATTTCCCATCATGTTTCCCCAGGATGTGAGCTTTAGGTTCACCCAGATTCTAACCTACTCATCTTCCTTGGAGTTTTCAAAATTCCCATGGCTGAAAGTGTGGCTGAAGCTATTGCACGCTCCCCATGATATTCACCCCTGTCTTGCTCTGATGATCCTGATGAAAATAATCTATTCATTCTCTGGTCAGCTGATTACTGATCACGGGTGAGATCAGTAATCATGGGTGAAGTTTAATTTGAAGTGCATAAAGTCTAAAGTTGACATGGCACTTATTGAACATTGAAACCTCACATCTGGGTATGGAAGCAGAAACAGGAGGATGCATAGAAAGGAACAAAAGATGCTGGATTATACTGAACATAGACACAAAAGTGCTGGCATAACTCAGCGAGTCAGGCAGCATCCCTGGAGAAAAAGGATGGGTGATGCTTTGGGTCAGGACTCTTCCACAGACCGAAGGATGCTAACCCACAACGTCACCCATCCTTTTTCTCCAGAGATGCTGGTGACCTGCTGAGTTACTCCAGCACCTTGTGTTTATCTTCAGAAGCAGGAGTTGATGTGCATTCGCACGTTATGAGACTAAACCATTAGCAACAGTACCTGGTTGCAGGCGATACCTTGAATCGGATGAATTTGGTCTCTTTTGTGATGTCAAGGCTGAATGCTCCATGAGTGCCTTCAGCTACCACCAGGAGACATATCAACACACCTGGCCACATGCCATGAGTGGGCAATGAATGAGTTTAATCCGCATAAATGAATGAGGCAAACATATATTCAAGTTCTAATAATCACAAATGAATTCAGACTAAATATAGGGATACAATTTGAAGAAAATAGGGCAAGTTGTATGTGCACCACAAATTATACATTCACCGAATCATCAGTTACATTGTTTGCCCAGGTGAGGGCAACAAGCTTATTGAGAACCACAGTGACGGATGAGTATGTTTGCTTAATTAATAAAGTTTAAGATTTAAGGAACAAACAGAGGAATAACATAGGGGAGTGGTTGAATTGATTTGCAAATCAAGTATAGACAGAGAAAAATAAAACAATGAAGAGAAAAATTGCATTAAGTTTGAGGAGGAGAGAGAAAGAAAGAAATAATTAATAAATGAAAGGCCATTCTGATTCAGAAATGCTGTGATGTGCATTATTGATTCGATATTTTCCAATTCTCTCAATTATAAATACACTTTGCCTAGGAAGTACCATTTGTGTCATTTGTTACTGCAGGGACCATGGTACACCATGCACTCTTGCCTCCACTTTATTACGAGGCATCAACATTGTTCTTGAAGTAACAGGGTTCCTGGTCCATTGGTTACTGGTTTACTGCCCCTATATTGATCATAGTAAGCAATAATGAGTATATGAAGCAACAGCATGAAATGCATTTGAGGTTTAACTGGAGATGTTCTCACAAAATGATGGAGCATGGCAAATGTTCTGACACTTTGGAATAGTTTATTATCTACAGGGTCGCTCGTCTTCACCAGCAGTTATGATTGATATGAGGTGTGCCATTTCTATCAAGCATTTCTATCAAGCATTAAACTCTGGCCCACTGAGCTAAGTCTTACCAAATGAAAAATAGACCTCATAAATTATTGATAAATTGTTATTTTATAAATTGTTGTTTTATTTTTTCAAAACTGTATATTTATTTTTCTGAAATTAAGATTGTTTCAAGGGATGTCTTGAAACTCTTGTTTTGACAGCTCTACATCATAACCATATAACCATATAACCATATAACAATTACAGCACGGAGACAGGCCCTCTCGGCCCTTCCAGTCCGTGCCGACCATTTGTTTTCCCCTAGTCCCATCTATCTGCACTCAGACCATACCCCTCCATTCCCTTCACGTCCATATACCTATCCACTTTACTTTTAAATGTTAAAATCGATCCTGCCTCCACCACCTCTGCTGGAAGCTCATTCCACACAGCCACCACCCTCTGAGTAAAGAAGTTCCCCCTCACGTTACCCCCTAAACTTCTGTCCCTTAATTCTCATGTCATGCCCTCTTGTTTGAATCTTCCTACCCTCAATGGGAAAAGCTTATCCACGTCAACTCTGTCTATCCCTTTCATCATTTTAAAGACTCATCAAGTCCCCCCGTAACCTTCTGCGCTCCAAAAATAAAGACCTAACTTGTTCAACCTTTCTCTGTAACATAGTTGCTGGAACCCTGGCAACATTCTAGTAAATCTCCTCTGTACTCTCTCTATTTTGTTGACATCCTTCCTATAACTAGGCGACCAAAATTGTACACCATACTCCAGAATTGGTCTTACCAATGCCTTGTACAATTTTAACATTACTTCCCTACTCCTATATTCAATGCTCTGATTTATAAAGGCCAGCACACCAAAGGCTTTCTTTACCACCCTATCTACATGCGATTCCACCTTCAGGGAACTATGCACAGTTATTTCCTAGATCCCTCTGTTCCACAGCATTCCTCAATTCCCTACCATTTACCAGTACGTCCTATTTGATTTGTCCTGCCAAGATGTAGCACTTCACACTTAACAGCATTAAACTCCATCTGCCATCTTTCAGCCCACTTTTCCAAATGGGCCAAATCTCTCTGTAGACGTTAGAATCTACTTCATTATCCACAATACCACCTATCTTAGTATCATCTGCATACTTACTTATCCAATTTTCCACCCCATCACCAGATCATTGATGTACATGACAAACAACAGTGGACCCAACACAGATCCCTGAGGCACCCCACTGGTTCACCGGCTTCCAACCTGACAAACAGCCATCCACCATTACACCTCTGACATCTCCCATTCAGCCACTGTTGAATCCATCTTGCTACTCCGCCATTAACACCCAAAGATTGAAACCTTCTGAACCAACCTTCCATGGGGAACCTTGTCCAAAGGCCTTACGAAATCCATATAGACAACATCCACTGCTTTACCCCCTCATCAATTTCCCTAGTATACCGCTTCAAAAAATTCAAGAAGGATTGTCAAACATGACCTTCCAGCACAAATCCATGTTGACTGTTCCTGATCAGACCCTGTTTATCCAGATGCTTATATATATTATCTCTAAGTATCCTTTCCATTAATTTGCCACCACTGACGTCCAAACTAATAGGTCTATAATTGCTAGGTTTATTCTTTGAACCCTTTTTTAAACAATGGAACAACATGCGCAGTACGCCAATCCTCCGCACTATTCCCGTTTCTAATGACATTTGAAATATTTTCTGTCATAGCTCCTGCTATTTCATACACTAACTTCCCTCAATGTCCCAGGGAATATCCGTCAGGACCTGGAGACTTATCCACCTTTATATTTTTCAAAAGTGTACAGTACTTCCTCTTCTTTGATCTCATAGTTTTCCATAGCTACTCTACTTTTTTTCCCTTACCTCACAGAGATCAATATCCTTCTCCTTGGTGAATACCGAAGAAAATAAATTGTTCAATATCTCCCCCATCTCTTTGGCTCTGCAGATAGCTGTCCATTCTTGTTCTCTAATGGTCCAATTTTATCCCTCGTTATCCTTTTGCTATTAATATACTGTAGAAACCCTTTGATTTACTTTCACCTTTCTTGCCAAAGCAACCTCATATCTTCTTTTAGCCTTCCTAATTCTTTCTTAAGATTATTTTTACATTCTTTATACTCCACTAGCACCTCATTTACTCCATGCCTCCTATAATTATTGTAGATATCTCTCTTTTTTCGAAACAAGTGTCTAATTTCCCTTGAAAACCATGGCTCTTTCCAATTTTTACTATTTCCTTTCAACCTAACAGGGACATAAAGATTCTGTACTCTTACAATTTCCCCTTTAAATGTCCTCCATTTCTCTTCTACATCCTTCCCATGAAACAAAGTGTCCCAATTCACTCCTTTAAAATCCTCACGCATTCCCTCAAAGTTAGCCTTTCTCCAATCAAAAATCTCCACTCTAGGTCCTGTTCTGACTCGCTCCATAACATCTCAACTCTTGATGGAGTTCCTAAAAGATAATTGGATTTGTGAAGTCTATAATCCCAAACTACGTGATATAACGGCTTTAGTTTTAAAACTGTGGAAATTTGGAATGAAAGTTGGAAAATGTGGAGCAAATTTGAAGATGTTCGATGACTTTCAGTTTCCTTTGCAATGCTTGGGTAAATATAATTATTTGTTCATTGTATTATTGTTCACACATTGGACAAATAATAGATTTACTTCATGAAATCTGGAAAATAATTACAAACAGCTCCGGAACAAATGCAATTCTCTTAAAGTGATGCATCAGCTGCCATCAATCAAGGCAACTGTTACATAGAGAAGTGTAAACCAGCAACTGAAACAAAGGGATTCAAGATGCAACTCCAAAACTCACATTGTTCAGGGAATGGGTCAAGACCATTGTGTTCAGCACACAAATGTACTCTGAGACTGAAAGGGGTGTTAACACATTTCCAGTAGATGATCTTAACACACAGAAACTCACCCGCAGAGTTTCTCCAGCATTTATGTCTGTCTACGAACAATTCACTTGCTTGTTTAAAGTTAAACATATAGCTGTGACAGTCAAAAAACATCTGAATTATTGACTGTCAGGTGAATGGTGGCCAAAGTATTTCTTCAGCATCTCTGTGGACAGGGTTTGTTCTGTTATAGAACAAGACTGACTTATGTCTAGTCAGCCACGTGGTCTGTCGGACCAGAAACAATGAAGATCATAACTTTTACAATGAAAATCGTTTTAAGAGATCAATTCGAAGTAAAATTATGTTTTGAGGTCAGATGAATGTGAGCCCAGATGACTCAATGCTATTAGAAATTCCTGGGTTTTTACTTCCTTAAATAGGACAGTAAGACTATTTTACTTCGGAGTCATGTGAGTGACTACGTGAAGAAGCCCCGCCTGGCGCTTGATTGTCATTACGTCGATGCAGAGGGCAGAAGCAAGAGCTGCAGAGCGCTGCTCCCCTCAGCGGTAAGAATGGGCCCGCAGGTAAGTGCAATTGATTTACTTTATGGCGTTCTAAAAAACCGTTACGCTGGCGTATAGAACCAGCAAAATGAAAGTAAATTTTTTTTACAAAAAATCAGAGTCACGCTGGCGTACTGATCCAGCAAAGATAATAAAAAATTGAAACAAAATGGAGAAGTCTCAGAGGAAAGAGATCAGTGCGGAGCTGGTTCCGATACCGGTGGCCGTTGATTCACCCGTTAGTGAGACTATAATTCCTCCAGAAACTAAAACCACGGGGAAAATGTGCCTAAGAAAAGTAAAAAGAAATCCGTGAGGCCCGTGGTTTCTGATGATGACTCTGATAATGAAAGTCCTCCGGATAATAAAGCTATATGGCTTAAAATGGAACATATGGAGAAATAACCCAGAATTTTCCCAAACAGACCCTGAGGGGTTTGAATATCCAGAATATGGCTATGTGCCAAATTGGGAATATGAAACTCCAGACCCAGGATTAAGGTGGAGGAAGTTTCCTTTGATGAAGTTCCAGGAGTATCAGGGCTGCAAGAGACATACCCTGAAAGTGGTGATGTGGATTATGAGTGCACACCACAAATAAAAAAGAAAAGGCCATATGTGCCTGATATGGCAAAAGATTTTGCTATACCTGAAGGAAGTGGTGAGGCTATGGAAGAAAACCTAGCTGCCAGCATTAATTATATGGTATCTCACCAACTGTGAGTTATGGCTGCCATTACTGCTTTTGGAAAACAAATGGAAGGGTCAGAAATGATCAAAATCCAAAGAGATACATTGGGCTTATTGTGCAATTCCTTTTATGAAATCAATTGTATCAGGAAAATTGCGATTCGGCCCATATTTCATCCTAGATTTACAGGTCTGTGCCGATCAAGTGGTGTTCAATCTCCTGGTTATCTATTTGGAGAAAACCTGCCTAAACAAATAAGAGAAATGGATGAAGAGGCTAAATCTATTAGCTACAATGAGACCTTTTCGTTTTTGGACAAAAAAGGTACTATACACCAAGAAGGGGATCTGATTTTGGAACAAACAGAGGCAGGAATATGGTAATAAAATATTACCATCCAACACAGCCTAATGTTTCACCCATAATACGGGGAGAAGGAGACCACCATGTTCATATGGAGAGGTACAAAAACTTATTCTGTTCTTGAAGGAACCTTTGGACAAATCTCTAGTTGGTGGGAGATTACAATGTTTTTAATGATGAATGGCTTTGCATCACATCTGACCGGTTTATTTTACAAACGGTTTCAGGAGCTACAATAACATTTAAAGAAGGTGTTGATTCTCCGGTACAATATAAACCTATTTATGGTTTCATGTTCTCTGCTATTGAGGAAGCAGAAATTAATGTGGAAATTGACAAATTGTTTAAAAAAGGTGTTATTAAAAAAACTGTTGAGCATCAACACCAATTTGTGTCAAACATCTTTCCAAGAGATAAAAAAGATGGTGGTTGTAGAATTATTCTAGACCTTACAACTTTAATACATTTGTCCAGTATAAACATTTCAAGATGGAAACATTCAACACTGCAAGACATTTGATATCAGCAGGTTGTTATATGGCTACAATCGTTTTAAACGATGCGTACTATTCAGTACCAATACATCGGTTTTTTCGGAGGTACTTAAAATTTATTTGGCTGGGACAGCTGTGGCAATTTAAAGCATTACCTAATGGGTTAAGTTCAGCTCCTAGGCTCTTCACAAAGCTGTTGAACCCAGCTTTAGCACAATTAAGAGCACAAAAGCACATCGTTATGGCTTATCTGGATGACATTTTAATTGTCAGTAGTAATCAGGAATCAGCTGGAAAATCAGTTTCAGCAACTAAAACTTTATTTGAAAAACTAGGGTTCCTGATTCATCCAATTAAGTCCAAGCTGCCGCCAGCACAAACAATTAATTATTTAGGTTTTGTGATAAATTCAGTTACTATGTTAGTAACTTTGCCAACGGACAAGATTGTTGATATTTCAACTGTATGTTGGGGCCTTATTCACAAACCTTATCCCTCCATCCGAGAAGTAACAAAGGTTATTGGTAAATTAGTAGCAGCATTTCCTGCAGTGGAATTTGGTCCATTACATTACCAAAACCTTCAAAGGGACAAAATGCGCGCTTTAAAAAAGCGAGCAGGCCATTTGGATAGGCCTATGCAATTAACAAAAGAAGCTTTATTGGAATTACAATGGTGGATTGAAAATGTTCCACAGGCTGCTAAAAACATTTTAATACAGCAGCTTGAAGTATTTTTACAAACAGATGCAAGTGCTCTCGGATGTGGGGGGGGGGGGGGGGGATGACAGATACATTTACCAGCTGTGAGGGCAGATGGACTGTCCAAGAGGATTTTATGGATTAAAAGCCTATTGTTCTACAAAAAAGGATCTGCATGTCCAGGTACAATTATACAATAAGACAGCTGTTGTATATATTAATCACATGGGTTGAGTAAGGTCGGTATCATGTGATTGTCTGGTCAATCAGATATGGCATTGGTGTATTGAGCACCAAATTTGGGTTTCAGCAAGTTATATCCCAGGTAAAGACAATGTGGTAGCAGACAACAGATCAAGGGTATTTAAAGACAACACAGAATGGATGTTGAACCCACAAGTTTTCAGTAAAATTGTTATTCGCTATGGGTTACCAGAGATTGATCTGTTTGCATCAAGATTAAATCATCAATTGCCTAAATATGTGTCTTGGGAACCTGATCCAGGTGCGGTAGCAGTAGATGCTTTTTCGCTACATTCGGGAAATATGTTCTTTTATGCTTTCCCTCCATTTGGCCTGGTTAGGCAATGTCTTAAGAAAATAGAACAAGATTCTGCCACAGGACTGTTGGTGATTCCAAATTGACCCACACAACCATGGTTCCCGTTGATGTTAAATATGATTAAGGAACCATGTATGTCAATTCCTAGCTGCAGTGATTTGTTAATACAACCGGCTATTATGTTCTGTGTTTTTCATGCCGCGGCTTTGAAGTATGCCAATCAAGCGCCAGGTGGGGCTTCTTCACGTAATCCCTCATCGTTACTCCTCATAAAATAATGATCAAACTTCGAACTGGTAAGTTCTCATTTAATCTTACTATTAAAATTGAATCCACATCCTAAATATAGTATCCACATGCTGGAAATAATTAGCAGACCAGAAAGCATCTGTGGAGAAAAAAAATAAAGGTACTGTTTCAGGTTAATGAACTTTGATGTAACTAAGAACTAAGAGCAAATGGCATTTGCGGAGCTCCAGAACATAAAAGGCTCAATTACAACTTCCAACAACTTACCTGGATCAGGAAAACGGCAGATATCGGTGCCGTTTCGGACAAGCTGCTTGAGCACCTCAAGGCTCTAGCAATTTCGCGATCTCCCGCAGCTGCGGGAGCCCAGGACTTTAAAATTTCCCACGCTGGCTGGAAAGCACCCGACCTGACGGAGGAACGCAGGTACTGTACCTGGAGACCCCGGGATGACCTCCAGAGCTGACGGGCTGGATCCTCCAGGAACAACGGAGCTGGAGCTGCAGCTGCTGACTTCGAGGGAACCCCCGTTCCAGCGCAGGTCCGCAGAAGCAGCAGGTACAGTAAACACAGTACCTGGAAACAACGGGGAAACCTCCATTGTGTCCAGAAATGTGGCCGAAGGGCAGGACTTCAGGTTAGACTGAAGCGCAGGGGACTTCGGCCCCCTCTCACCACTATCCTACTGGCAAATGTACAGTCCCTTGAAAATAGGGCAAGGCTGCTTTATCAAATGGAGCTGAGGGAATGCTCTGTGTTCTGTTTCACAGAGACATGGCTCACCCCCAGCTCCCCAGACTCAGCGGTCCAGCCTGAAGGGTTCGCCATCCACCGAATGGATCGTACACTGGCATCTGGGAAAGGGAGAGGAGGGGAAGTCTGCCTCATGGTCAACTCTGCGTGGTGCTCAGACATGGCAGTCCTGTCCAACTCCTGCTCTCCACACCTCGAACATCTGGCGATGAAGTGCCGTCCCTTCTACCTTCCAAGGGCAATCAACTCCATCACCCTAACCACGGTCTACATCCCACCCCAGGCAGACATCCGTCTGGCACTGGAGGGGCTGCACGCTGTGGTCAACAAACAGCAGACGTCTTAGCCCGAGGCATTTACCACCATTGCTGGGGACTTCAATAAGGCAAACCTAAAGAAATCACTCCCCAACTTCCACCAACATGTCTCCTGCTGCACCAGAGGACCAAACACCCTTGAACACTGCTGCACCACCATCAAGAATGCCTATCGCTCTATCCCTCGCCCTCACTTCGGTAAATCCGACCATACCGCGGTGCTGCTTCTCCCTGCCTACAGGCAGCAATTAAAGAGCGTACCCCCACAGGTGAGGACAGTACAGAGCTGGTCCGGGGGGGTGGGGGTAGAGGAACAACTACAGGACTGTTTGGTGTCTGTAGACTGGGCAATGTTCAAGGACTCGGCAATGGACTTGAACGAATATGCCACAGTCATCACAGACTTCATTAAGAAATGTGTGGAGGACAGCATCCCCACCAAAACCTTCCGAGTGTTTCCCAATCAGAAACCTTGTATGGACTTCCGGTGGCACCATGTTTTGATAACAGTTGCCAAACATAGCTCCGCTCCCGAAAATTTGCAATTTTTCGCATTAAAACTGGGTCTACAGATCGGGACCGATTTAAAAATCTTACGAAAGCCTCTGGACGTCGCGCTGGTGATGTCATAAGTAAGCGCTGTGGATTTAACGGTGGATTTAACCCTTTAAATGCAAAATCCGGTTTCTGCTCAGAGTCCTCAGAGAAACATTTCAAAACTTTACTGGAACACCGAGAACACCAAGAAGAAGCTTGAAAAATTGATTTTTGAAGTGGCTCTTGAAGGAAAAGTGCCTTCCAAAATGGCTACAATGGCTACGAGATCTAAAGCAGATAAGGAGAAAGAAATTGTGGACTTAAAGCAGTCAGTAAGAGAACTGAAAGATGAAAAGGTGGACGCACAGCATATGGAAAAAATGATGAGTGATATGATGGAAAAGCTGATGGTAAATACGAATGTGGGCAATCTCAAAATTATGGCGTCTGTGCAGTCTGTGCAGTCTGTGCAGGATTTGATTGTCACCGTAAATAAAATAATTGAAGATGTGAGAGTCAAACTACTGCAGAGAATGGATAAGGGAGAAGAAGACACTTCTAAGAAGTGTGTTGCTGTGAATGAGACTGTCTCCTCATATGGGAAAATGATGAAAAAGATGGAGGAAGAGATGGGACGAATGGGCGAGGATATGAAGAAAATGAAGATACATCACGATCTCACTGCAAAACAGCTGGCAAAAGTGGCGATTAAGTGTTTGGATTTGGAAGCTCGTTCAAGACACTTTAATATAAGATTAGTAGGAGTACTCGAGGGAGACGAGGGAGATAACCCTCGGGTGTTCGCCGCAGATCTAATTAAAGAAGCTCTCAATCTTCCTAACCTTCCGAAAATTGAAGCGGCACATCGAGTCCCGAGATTCAAACAAAAATCTCAAACAGGCTCAGAATACACACATCAGATTATTGTGAAATTCCGGGACATTTCTGGCGTGGAAGAGGTTATGAGTTATATTACATATGGAGTGCCACTGAAACACGGGCTGACATCTTTCAAAATATTCAGGGATTATCCCTATGAAATTGTGCAGAAACGAAATCAGTTCTCTAAGGTAAAGCTAGCTCTCCAAGGCGTGCATGGATTATGATATGGAGTCTACTACCCTGCGAAATTGCGCATTTCTTACAAGGGACAGCAAAAATTGTTTACAAATCCGGAGAACACATATAAATATTCCTTAACCATCGTGGAAGAGAATCAGTAACTTGAAAAGCTGAACTGTATGGATATTCTTTCTCTTTATTATTTCACCATGAAATGTGCTTACCAGAAGATGGAACTCTCCTGGTGTTTTCACTCGACAGCTTATCGTGGAATGTTAACTCAAGGACATATCGGGTTCCAAGTGAAGCAGAAAAAGATAAACACTGAATGCAGAGCTTTACAACAGAATATGAACAGAGCAATTATCGTGGCTTAAGATTTTAAATGAACAACCGAATGTTATAGAATGAACACCTTTAACACTTAAAACATAGAACACTAACATAGAAATTGTAATGAATATTAACCAGAATGGTAGTAAGCGGTTGATTTACAAAATAACATGTATAGCTTAATAACTTAATTTTTCAGCAAATTTATAACCGGGGTGTGAGGGGGAAAGACGGGCTCCTGGCTGGGAACCAGAAGTCTGCCCTAGGTAATCCTTCAACCAATAGCTGATTATTATCGAGGTAAAACCTGATGCTTAATACTTTGCAGATAAAACAGTTAGATATATCTGGGAATACATATGGAATGGATATATATACTGCACCTGGGAACTATATAGTTGATTTTGAACCGGCACCGCTCTAGTATGGATATGTTATGACTAATTGAGGGAGCGGAGCTAGTTGTTTGCTAACATCGACAACGGAAGTTGACATAATGTTTTCTCCCACCAACAGGTGGGCCACTTATTACAGTGCCGACAAGCTCGGTCACTGTATTTTCACTTTTACTAATTTTTTTTAATTATCACAATTAATCACATGTGTGTGTATTTTATTCAAGGAGAATCACAAAAGGAATCCACAATTTGAACTTGGTAGGTTGAATGTTCCCCCATTACTTAAAGACCTGACATACGGATGCACCGCAAGATACACAGGTACAGCCAAGATGCAAGACATTAAACCGAATAAACTGGAAGGAATCTCATTTTGCAGTTGGAATATTAGGGGGGCTAACGAACGCATTAAAAGCGGTAAGATTTTAGCACAGCTGAAAGCATTCAACTCAGATGTTATCTTTCTCCAAGAAACGCATCTTAAAGTTCAAGATCAAGTTAGATTGAGGGCCAACTGGATAGGTCAAACGTTTCATTCGTCATACACGTCAAAATCCAGAGGCACGTCCATCATTATTCGCAAAGGTATACCATTTAAACAGAAAAATACCTTAACAGATAAGGATGGGAGATATTTGACAGTTACCGGTGAGATCCATGCCATCCCAATTACATTGGTAAATATATATGTGCCTAACTTTGATAATCCGCATTTTTAAAATAAAATTCTGAATATAATCGCAGAATATAATTACCAGAATGTTATAATTGGTGGAGACTTTAACTGTGTTTTAGACCCTTATTTAGATAAATCCAGTCAAAAACAGCGAGGTAATACAAAATCTAAAACTAGTGAACTTTTAAACACATATATGAAAAATACAAATATAACCAATATTTGGAGGATTGCAAATCCGACCGGCAAGGAATATTTGTTCTATTCATCGGTACACAAGACTTATTCACATATAGATTATTTCCTGGTAGACACAAAATTAATTCTGTATACTCTAAATCCAAAATACCATACAAATACGATTTCAGATCATTCCCCCCTAACATAAAAAAAAAAGAAGGAATGTCGAAGAATACATTGTTCTGGAGGTATAACCCCCAAATTTTAAAAGACCCGCAAGGGAGTATATATCTAAGACAGCAAATTGATCTTTTTTTCAAAATAAATGACACACTAGGTACATCACCAACATTATTATGGGAATCTTTCAAAGCTTTTATTCGAGGTGTTATAATCTCACACCAAGCCTTTCAGAATAAAAAAAATAAGAATGAACAACAGCACCTAGAGGAACAAATTAGACAATTGGATATAGATAATGCTAAATACCCATCCATGGATAAACATAATAAAATATTAATACTAACATTTAAATTAAATAAATTACTATCAGAGAAAGTTATAAGATTATTCAAAATCACAAGACAGGAACAGTTTGAATTTGGGGATAAGCCCCATAAACTTCTCGCACGCCAGTTAAAAAAAAGAGAAAAGGAACATACGATTTCAAAGATTAAATCAGATAGAGGGGAAGTATTAACATTACCGAATGAAATTTGTGCAATTTTATGAGAATTTGTATACATCCAAAACGACAACGGACACCAACAAAGTTACTGAGTTTCTGGATAACTGCAATCTTCCCAAACTAGAATTGCAGGAACAAGAGGAATTGGGAGCACAAATCTCAAATAAGGAAATAGAAGAAACAATAATCTCATTATAAAATGGAAAAACACCAGGTCCCGACAGATTCAATAATGAATTCTATAAAAGTTTTTACGATATATTTAATCCTCGTCTACAGAAAATGTACACACACGCTTTCAGAGAACAAATATTACCTGATACATTAGCAGAATCTACGATTACATTTATACTTAAGAAAGATAAAGATGAGGAAGAACCTGGATCCTACAGAGCTATCGCATTGTTAAATACAGATCAAAAAATATTAGCAAAAATATTAGCAAGAAGATTAAGTAAGTACGCCAGTAAACTAATACATCCGGATCAAATGGGGTTTATCCCTAAGAGACAATCATTTAATAATTTGAGACGTCTGCTTAACATAATGCACTCACACCAAACTAAAGATCCAAATCTCGCAATTATTTCGCTGGATGCAGAGAAAGCATGCGATCAGGTTGATTGGAAGTATATGGTTATAGTATTGCAAAAAATTAAACTGGGAGAGAACTTCATTCAATGGATTAAATTAATATATAATAAGCCAACGGCCAGAATATTAACTAATAATATTTTATCCACAAAATTTCAACTGTCAAGGGGTAATAGACAAGGCTGTTCATTATCACCATTGTTATTTGCCCTCATAATTGAACCATTAGCAGAAAGAATTAGAACTCATCCGAATATCCATAGATATAATACAAAATATTCAAACAATAAAATATTCATTATACGCTGATGATGTACTTTTGTACATCACAAAGCCTCATATCACTATACCCAATATTTTAAATTTAATTGAGGATTTCGGTTCATTTTCAGGTTATAGAATAAAATGGAATAAAAGTGAAATCATGTCAATAAAACCGAAAGATTCTACACATCTCGTACAATTTCCTTTTAAAATAGCTGTGGAAATGTTTAAATATTTGGTTATTAAAATTACTAGTAGATACCAAGACATGTTTAATGCAAACTTTAACCCTGTACTTAAGAAATTACATAATTTAATTTAATTCTGGAAAAAGCTTCTTAATAGGTCGAATAAATGCCATAAAAATGATTTTTCTACCACAAATTCTATACTTGTTCCAATCAATCCCACTATATCTACCCAAAAAGTGTTTTTTTTTATTCAAAAAAATTTAAATTCAAATTCAATTCAGACTCAAATATTACAAATTTTACTTGGGATTATAAATCCCATAGAATACAAAGACCACACCTGAATAAACCCAAAGTAGTAGGGGGATTAGCACTCCCTAACTTCATGTATTATTATTGGTCGGTAAATATTAGAAATATGATTCAATTGTTGGATAATTCTCTTCATCAACCAGAATGGATCATTATGGAGAAAGAGGACTGCTCCCCTTTTAATATTGGTGCGATCCTTCTTTCACCAATGACGGTGAATAATACAAACTACAACAAATACATAGTACAATCAGAATTTGGAAACAAATAAAATACAACTTAAAATTAAGAAACTTATCTCTCCTATCTCCTATTACTAAAAACCCTCTGTTTAAACACTCAATTATAGATAAAGCCTTTATACAATGGGAAAGAGCAGGAATTAAAATGTTGGGAGATTTGTATGATACGGGAAAACTATTATCATTTAAACAATTGCAACTAAAATACAATCTGGGTAACAATCAGTATTTTAAATATTTCCAAATATGTGATTATCTGAAAAAACATGCACAAGAATTTCACAAAATGCCATTAGACTTATTAGATGAAGTAATGAATACAAAGGCGGAATCAGCAAATGTAATTTCATATATATATAATATTATACTAAATGCAAGAATACCAACAACGGAAGGTATCAGAGGTGAGTGGGAAAACGAACTAAGCATAAAATTTCCAATGAAAGGTGGAAAGAGTACTTATTAAATGTGCACAAATGCTCAATTAACGTAAGACACACTTTAATACAATTTAAAATTTTACACAGATTATACTACTCAAAAACTAAATTAAATAAATTTTTCCCCAACGTCTCACCAATTTGTGATAAATGCCAGTTTCAAGAAGCTACTATAGTGCACTCATTCATCTTTTGTACAAAAATTCAAAGGTTTTGGATTGAAATCTTTGAAATCTTCACAAAACTGTTTAAAATAAAAATGACACCAAAGCCAGAATGGAATATTTTTGGAATGACAGAAGGTAGTTCGGAATTAAATGTGTATCAAAATAATCTATTTGATTACGGCTTAATAATAGGAATAAAGCTAATCTTAAAATTCTGGAAAAATGCTCCTATACCAACATTAAATATGTGGATTTCAACTATGTTTGAAACATTAGATCTGGAAAATATGAGGCTCCGCCTGGCAGGAAAATCAGATCGCTTCTATCAGACGTGGTCTGCATTTATAGAATTGCTACAAAGATAGGGTGCAGGAGTACCTCGGGCCTTGGTAGGGGGGGATGAAAAACTATCGAGTTTGTGGATTCCTTTTGCGTGATATATATAATAGAGTAACTGGCTTTTTTTTCTCTTTGTCGCTCCTTCTTTTTTCTTTTTCTTTTCCAGGGTCTATCTCTTAATCCCCTTTCTCTAATTCTTTGACCAAGTGGGTTTTTTTTCTCCCCTTTGGCTCGCTCTTTCACTTTCACCTCTTTTCACCAACTTCACTCTCTTTCTTTCTATTCTTTTTCTTTAAAAGCCATAAAATTATGGGGTACAATGATTGTAACAATATATATGTGATGTACACTGATGTTTTTACCCCTAATAAATAAAAATATTTTAAAAAAAAAGAAACCTTGTATGAAATCCGCACTCTTCTGAAGACCAGACACCGGGCATTCATGTCTGATGATACAATGGTCTACAAGAAGTCCAGATATGACCTTGGTAAGGCCATCAAAATGGCCAAAAGGGACTTCTGCTCCAAGCTGGAGGATGAGACAGATGTTCGGCATCTGTGGCAGGGCCTGAATGCAATCACCTCCCAGGAGGCAGCCCGAATGTCGGCGAAACATCACTCCCTGACGAGTTCAATGCGTTTTACGCACGCTTTGATAGGGAGAACACTAATGTGCCTTCCCGAGCACCCATTCGCTGTGATGGTATTTCAGTCTCAGTCACAGAGGCCTATGTCAGGAAATGCTTCAGAGGGTTGAACCCTCAAAAAGCACCTGGACCTGATTGTATACATGGTCGTGTTCTAAAAACCTGTGCGGATCAACTGGCTGGAGTTTTTATGGACATTTTCAACCGCTCACTTCTGAGGTCCGAGGTTCCCACCTGCTTCAAAAGGGCATCAATAATACCGGTGCACAAGAAGAGCAAGGTGACATGCCTCAATGACTATCGACCAGTAGCAATAATGCCTTTGGTGATGAAGTGCTTTGAGAGGTTGATCATGGCGCAAATCAACTCCTACCTCGACAAAAACGTGGACCCACTGCAGTTCGCTTACTGCCACAACTGATTAACGGTGGATGCGATCTCGCTGGCCCACTACCCTGGCTCTGGACCACTTGGACAACAAAAACTCATATGTCAGGCTGTTTTTCATTGATTACAGCTTGTCATTTAACACAATCATCCCCTCCAAGCTGGTTACCAAACTCGCAGAACTGGGTTTCTGCGCATCCCTCTGCAATTGGATCCTCGACTTCCTCATTCACAGACCACAGTCTGTTTGTATTGGTGGAAATGTGTCAGACTCGATAACAATCAGCACGGGAGCACCTCAAGGCTGTGTCCTCAGCCCCCTGCTGCACTCACTCTATACTCATGACTGCATAGCCGGTCATAGTGTGAACTCCATCATCAAGTTCGCTGACGACACAACTGTTGTGGGACGTATCACTGATGGGGATGAGTCAGAATATAGAAGAGAGATCGAGCGACTGTCCATATGGTGCCAGCACAATAACCTTGCCCTCAACACCAGCAAAACCAAGGAACTGATTGTGGACTTCGGCAGGAGTATGACGGGGACCCACTGTCCAGTTTATATCAACGGGTCGATGGTTGAAAGGGTCAAGAGCTTCAAATTCCTGGGTGTGCACATCTCTGAAGATCTTTCCTGGTCCGAGAACACTGATGCAATTATTAAGAAAGCTGATCAGTGGCTCTACTTCCTGAAAAAATTACGGAGAGTTGGTTTGTCAAGGAGGACTCTCTTTAACTTCTACAGGTGCACAGTAGAGAGCATGCTGACCAGTTGCTACGTGGCTTGGTTCAGCAACTTGAGCGCCTTGGAGAGGAAAAGACTACAAAAAGTAATAAACACTGCCCACCATCATCGGCTCTGACCTCCCTTCCATCGAGGGGATCTATCGCAGTCGCTGCCTCAAAAAGGCTGGCAGCATCATCAAGGACCCACACCATCCTGGCCACACACTCATCTCCCTGCTACCTTCAGGTAGAAGGTACAGGAGCCCGAAGACTGCAACTACCAGGTTCAGAATAGCTACTTCCCCACAGGCATCAGGCTATTAAACCTGACTCGGACAAAACTCTGAAAATTAATACCCCTTTATCTGTTATTTGCACTTCATCAATTTATTTATTCATGTGTGTATTTACGTATATAATGGTATATGGACACACTGATCTGTTTTGTAGTCAATGCCTACTATGTTCTGCTGTGCTGAAGCAAAGCAAGAATGTCATTGTCCTGTCAGGGACACACGACAATAAACTCTCTTGACTTTGACTTTGTCTTGAGCAGCACTCACTTTCTCTTTCCACAGATGCTGCCTACCCATATTTTCCCATTATTTCCACATAGTCCCTGTTACTGCTGCAGTTGATTATTTGCAGAGCGGAACTGCTCTTGCATTGAAAATCATTATTGCCGACTTCCTAATCAATTGCACAGCACAGCATGGAGATAATTGCTACACTTCAAACATCCACTACAGGACAGAAGCAGTTCACAAACTGCTCATTCAAACCCATACACACCACGTCAGAAGACATTCTCCTCAATGTTCTCCTTGTATGAGGTTGTTAGGTATTGCACAGTTGTGTCATAGCATACATTAAATCCTGTTGCACCTTCAATATTTCCCATCTCCGATGAAAGATCATCAACCTGAAATATTAGTTGTGATTCTCAGCCACCAGATGTTACCTGGCCTAATTAGCATGATGTTCTCTCCATATTTCTGTTTATGATTAAACTCAATCCACAGGGAACCTGGTTTATGGTACCTCCCTGTTATTCAGATAGTGCCAGGGCCTGTGTAAATAATCATTCTAATTCTAATTTTCTTTCTTTTCTTTATTGTCACCTGTACCTCGGTACACGTGACAATAAACTAAAGTGAAATTACTGAATCTGAATGAAGAAAAGTGAAAAAACAGTCTTAAAGGCCTTGACCCTTTTCTCCCACCAAGCCTGTCCAACCCCTTAAGAATTTTGTAAGTTTCTATGTTTATGCTTTGTATCCAGGTAACATGCAACTCATAATGCAGGTGTACAACTGTGCTCCGTCACTGCCTACCATTCTTATCTGTGTAAAGATTCATGCCACCAGATCCAGATGCATTATAATTTTAGATCCAAGGCATCTCCTAAAAGAGAGTATTTTTGTTCCATCCAGATCATTAATATATATTGAATAGTGCAGCACACTGACTGGTGCAATTGTTCTGTTCTTTAATTATTGATACGTCGCCTTTCTGACTTATATTACGATACGATACAATACAATACGATAGAATTTATTTATGCAAGGAGGGAAATTGATCTGCCAATAAATTGATCTGTCATAAAATAACACAAAATACATGAAACATGAAATTAAAGTGAAAAATGCAAAGGCTTGGGGGCTATGCAAAGATTGAGGAGGAGTCAGTTTAAATCTCAGTCTACCCCACGACAGGAGGGGGAGAAGTTGTAAAGTTTGATAGCCACAGGGAAGAAAGATTTCCTGTGGCATTCTGTCCTGCATCTTGGTGGAACCAGTCTGTTGCTGAAGGTACTCTTCAGGTTGACCAGTGTGTCATGGAGGGGGTGATCTGCATTGTCCAAGATGCTCTGCAGTTTGAGGAGTATCCTCCCCTCCAAGACCAACCTCCCATGAATCCAACTCCGCTCCCAGGACGGAGACAGCATTCCTGATGAATTTGTTGATCCTATTGGCGTCCGTAGCTTTTGCCCTGCTGCCCCAGCACATGGCAGCGAAGAAGATGGCACTGGCTACCACGGATTGGTAGAAGCATCTTACTGCAGACGTTGAAGGAGCGGAGCTTTCTCAAAAAGTACTGCCGACTCCGTCGCTTCATGTAGAGGGCCTCAGCGTTCCTGGACCAGCCGTTTACTCACATTAACCTGTATCTTTCCAGTGCCAGCTCTTCTCCTCTGCCACATTGAGATGCCATCCTTCCTGTGAACTAGCTTGATGGCTTCATTTAAATTAGATTATTTTTCTGATTCTGATCGAGAAGTCTTTCACTAATGAAAGGAGATATGATAAAGTAGTAGGGTTCGGAAAGAGCATTCCAAAGTGCATTGTTCTAATAGTGGAAAAAGGAAAATTGGAAGGGCCATATTGCAGCTATCCTATTTGTTTTATTATTCAGTTCAGGCAAAATCAAGTCTAAAAATGTTATGTCACGATCTGCATTTGAGTGACGAAGTTAGATTTTTATTTAGCGCACGCTTCTCCAAGACCTAAGTTGCAGTTTATACATTCAATGTGTAAGACACAGATCGTTTGACCAGAGGATTCTACAAAAGGTAATCTATTTTGCAGATACCAAATGTTATTTAATTAAAAAAATTACATATATTAAATTTTTCAAGTTAAATATTCCAAACTGGCTGGGAAATAATCCTCAAAAATGCACTTTTTATTCCTATTATGTTTAGAGTTAAGTTCTAAATCACTCATAATGTCATAGATCGAGGTTACATAATTTTTCAAAGCATTTATATTCAGCTTCAATGCATTTCTAAATATAAAATTTGTCAGAAGGTAAAATTAACATTTAATCCAATTAAAAATATATCAATCAATTAGGCAGTTTATTTAAAAATAATGAATGATGCAATGAAGTGTCTTTGACTTTTAACATTTTTCAAGCATTTATGTTCAAAAAATGAGTATTCGCTAAGTCTGTAATTTCAATTTTACCTCGGAGTCACGTGAGTGACTACGTGAAGAAGCCCCGCCAGGCGCATGCGCGTCATTACGTCCGCGCATGTCGCACTGAACGGGCTGGAGGGCGCAGCTCCACCAGCGGTAAGTAGGAACTTCTAAGGTAAGTGTTTTACAAACTTTACCAAGAAGTATTTACACTCCGTAAAGCTGGCTCAAGCAGTCAGTAGGAGTTGGAGAAATTGAGCTGTCAGGAGGAGGATTCATTCTTAGCGTGGGTCCAGGCATTCACGAATTCGATCGGGTCAGGAGATATGCGCGGCAACACCAGTTCCGATGCCGGGTGCCATTTTACCGGCAGCAGTTACGATAGCGAGCGAATCTTCCGCACTAGCTCCAGGTACTAAGCAGCCTGAGGCTGCTGCTAGCCATAAACAGGCAAAGAGAAAGTCTCACAGACCTGTGTTGTCTGACAACAATGGTGACTCTCCCCCTGATACTAAAAGAATGTGGGGGAGGATGGAAAACATGGAGCAGATGCTCCAAACTTTTATTACATAAGGGTCCAAGGGCCCAGTGCTGTCCAAGTGGGACCATACCAAGCACCACATAAGAAGGGGCTTTCCATATATTGGGGTTTTCCTTCCAGCACCTTGTTTAGGACTGGAGGATACCTCCCTACAATATGATTTGGGAGAAGCAGGGCAGGATGCAGCTGACCCTGATTCTGGTGTCCCTGCTTATGTGCAAACACCAGCGCACAAGAGCCACGCTCCGGGTGTCTCGGAAATAGCAGTGAGTTTTGCTATTCTGGAGGGGACAATTATTTGGTGAAGCAATGGAAGAATACCTTGCAGCAGCAATATCAATTATTTAGTATCTCACCAGCTCCAGCAAGCTATGATCAGCCCTTCAAGTGACTGCAGTAACATATGATAAGCCAACATCCAACTCACCTTAAATGCCAATGAACTGGCCTAACTACCCTCTGTGGCAGAGAGCACTCACCACTCTCTAGTCTTTCTCATGTCTTGTCCTTGGTGAACAACCCAGCTATCTTGCCTGTCCAACCCCTGGGCTTAATCTCCTTAAATCCAGAGAGAGTCCTTTCTTCATAAGGGGACAGGACATCCCAGGAATCAGTCTGGTGTTCTCTGCAATGGCAACACGTTTCTGTCTTTTGCTATGAAAGCTAACATACCATTCGCTTTTTTCACTGTGCTGCACCTGCATGCTACTTTCAACTGGTGTACCATACTGCATCCTCCCTTTTTCCTAATGGCACCTATGCTTTCCTGTCCATGGACATTTATTATCGTTCCTCAAACTCAGAAAAGATATGTTGGCTATTTTATGCAATGCATTTTTCGGATAAATTGCATCAGGGAATATCGGCATCAGGTCAACCCTCAACCAAATATTTGCTGCTCTATGTAAGGCGACTAATGTACTAACGCCTGAATTCCTGTTTGGAACAGACCTTGTCATGTAAATTCGTGCAATTAATGATGAGGCCAAAACAATTTAATGTAGTCAAGCATTTTGAGGCCACCTATTCGAACACCTGGGTTAATGTACTGAATGTCAGATCCAGGTGCTGAGCCCAGCAGGGGGAGGCCAGTGGGGCAACGAGGGTACGCACCGAGACCCCAATATTGGCAGACAATAGACTTACAGGTCAACTGTAGAGGTACAGGTAATTTTGTTAACGATAAAGTTCTGGTGGCCAATTTCCTATTGGAGGTAGATTACAATTGTTTTCTAATAAATGGTGCTGTATAACGTCTGATATGTTTATACTAAATACTGTCTCGCGTCTACCATTGAGTTTATTTCACGGATAGATCCACCTCAACAGCACGAGCCTAATAAAATGTGGGTGTTTTCTGCTCCAGAGACTGAACAGGTAAACAATGTTGATTGATAAAGCCATTAATCATCCTCAACAATTGTGTCTAATATTTCCCTAGACCTCAAAAAGATGGGAGTTGTAGAGTAATTCTTGACCTCACTCACTTCAATTCTTCAGTTCTCTATAGGCATTTTAAACTGAACACCTTCGTTACTGCTAAACAGATGCTATCACAGGGCTGTTATGTGGCAACTATTGATTTGCAAGATGCGTATTATTCACTGCCACTTCATGCTCATTATCGCAGGTACTTGAAATTTAATTGGATGGGACAGCTGTGGCAATACAAAGCATTGCCTAATGGATTAAGTTCAGCACCCAGGCTATTTAGTAAATTGTTAAAACCCATGTTGGGGCTATTGAGGGCCCATAATCACATTGTAATGGCTTATTTAGATGATATCTTAATTATCACCAACACTACAGAGTCAGCTGAAGAATCGGTTGCAGCAACCAAAAAATGTGCTTGAGTCATTAGGGTTTTGGTCTATCCAACTAAGTCCAAGTTACAGCCAACCCAAAATATTGAGTATTTGGGGTTTCTTATTGATTCAGTTGATATGACAGTAACATTACCAACAGCCAAGGTTGTGGATGTTGTTGATGTCTGTACTTGCCTCCCACAAAACCTTTATCCCTCCATCCGAGAAGTCGCTAAGGTCATTGGGAAATTGGTAGCAGTTTTTCCTGCAGTACATTTCGGGCCTTAGCATTATCAACATTTGCAGAGAGCACAAGAACAAGTACTAAAATCGAATGCAGGCCATTTTGATCGGGTTATGCAGTTACCAACCACAGCTCTCGCAGAATTGCAGTGGTGGATTGTTAATGTATATCAAGCTACCAATAACATATTGGTACAATACCCTTCACTGATCTTACAGACTGATGTAAGCGCTCTCGGATGGGGGGCTATGGACACCGAGTCTAGCTGTGGGGATAGATGGCATGAACATGATGGTTGATTCGCCACACACACGGGATAAATTCTTAGGAATTATTGGGGGCATATTGCTCCTCAATGAAGGATTTACATGTTAATCCAGATTGATAACACCACAGCAGTGGCATATATTAATCATATGGGAGGAGCACGATCAGTATCATGTGTTAACTTGGCTAACATCATGTGGCATTGGTGTATTTCAAGGCATATCTGGGTTTCAGCCATTTATTTACCAGGTATAGACAATATGGTGGCAGACCATAGGTCGCGTAAGTTTAATGACAATATAGAATGGATGTTGAATTCTAAAATTTTTCACACAATTGTCACTGGATTTGGGTTGCCAGATATTGATCTGTTTGTATCCAGATTAAATCACCAGTTGCCTAAATATGTTTCATGGGAGCCAGATCCAGGACCAGTAGCCGTGGATGCATTCTCATTACATTGGGGCACTCATTTTTTATGCAATTCCTCCATTTTGTCATCTCGAAATGCCTCACCAAAATCGAGCGTGACTCTGCCACAGGTGTTTTGGTGGTTCCAGATTGGCCAACACAACCATGGTTCCCATCAGTGCTTCGAATGATGGTTCAGCCATTCATGATGATTCCCAGCTGCAGTAATTTGTTGGTGCATCCGGTTACAGGAGAAAGTCACCCTTTATATGACTGTATTCATTGCTGGTCTGCAGGTTCTGACCAGGCCATTCCAAGGACTTGGATTGTCGAACAGGGCCATGGAGGTTCTCACTGCAGGCTGGTGAAATAGCATTCAAAAACAATATATGGTTCACATAAAGAAATGGGAGCTGTTCTGTGTACAATCCAATATATCTTATCATAATGCAAGCATATGTAATGTGTTGGAGTTCCTTGCTAAGTTGCATTTTGATGAGCACCTGAGTTATAGTGCCATTAACAGTGCTCGGAGTGCGTTGTCCTCTTATTTAGGGCAGTCTTCAGAACAACATCCTATCGGGTCTCATCCGTTAGTATCCCGATTTATGAGAGGAATTTTTAATAAAAACCCTCCAAAACCTCGATATACAGAAATCTGGGATATCAGTCTTGTTCTCACACTGCTTCGGCAAAGGGCTCCAATTACTTCATTATCTATGCAGAGATTAACTCTTAAAGTGGTTATGTTAATAGCGCTGGTTCAGCACAACATGTGCAACCATTACAATTGTTACTAATAGATTGTATGCATTTGTCTGTAAATGACATTACCTTCTATGTTTATGTTTTAATCAAACAAAGCAGGCCAGGTATGGCAGGAACTAAGGTGACATTTAAAGCCTATCCTGTTGACCAAATGTTATGTGTAGTTAAACACTTAAACCAATATATTAAGGTAACAAGGAGTCTCAGAGGTTCTGAGACAGGACTGCTCATTAGTCACAAAAAGCCATATAAAAGAGTGTCAGCACAAACTATTTCTAGATGGTTGAAACAGGTTCTCAATTATGCTGGAGTCGACACTCATGTCTTTAACTCTCACTCCACCAGGGCGGCATCAACCTCCGCGGCGAAGGCTCAGGACGTGCCGCTAGACCAAATCCTCGCAGCCGCAGGATAGTCTAGAGAAGCAACATTTTCACAATTCTATGACAAACCTGTACAGACAGTGCCACAGTTTTGGCATGCTGTTTTGGGTTCCATTTAATTCATTTGCTTTGTTTTCTATCATTGTTTGTAATTCCCCCTGGGACAGGGGTTATTCCTGGTTTTGTTATTATTAACAATAGTTATTGAATAATTCGAAACATTGTTCAATATATTATTTATTCCCTACTGTGTCAACCGAAGCAGATTGTCGTATGGAGTGCATCTACGGCATGAAAATACAGAGCTTTGAAATCTTCGCGTAGTCACTCAAGTGACTCCGAAGTAAAATAGTAAGATTAAATGAGAACTTACCAGTTTGAAGTTTGATCCTTATTTTATGAGGAGTTACGTTGAGGGATTACGTGCCCTCTGCTCCCACCCTCATAATCTAAGAGATCATCTGGTAGTTCTAGTCTTCTAAAAGCCTTACTATGTTACTTCGGCTATTTGTTGCTGTGTTTTCACGCCGCTGCTTTGAAGTATAATGCGCATGCGCCTGGCGGGGCTTCTTCACGTAATCCCTCAACGTAACTCCTCATAAAATAAGGATCAAACTTCAAACTGGTAAGTTCTCGTTTAACCTTACTATTAACTTTGACAACCTTGGCTTGGCCAGTGAAAAATATATCAACTTTTTGTTTGCTCAAGTTTTATAGACACCTATGATTAGTTCTTTAAAGTTTTGCACAATTTACTAAGGAGAAAACAGGAGGAAATTTGTCAATAAGGAATATGAGAACATATTCAAATACTGCATATTTTAATACAGCCAAATAGATTGTTTTGCAAGGTCCTTTTTTGATTGAACAATTTAATGCTGTGTAGGAAAGAATTGCAGATGCTGGTTTAAACCAAAGATAGACACAAAATGCTGGAGTAACTCAGCAGGGCAGGCTGCATCTTTGAAGAAAAGGAGTGAGTGACATTTCGGGTCGAGACCCTTCTTAAATCTGATGTCAGGGAACCGGGCGGGACAGAGATAGAATGTAGTCGGAGACAGTGGGAGAACAAGGAAGCGGATGGGATGGAGAGAGAGGGAAAGCAAGGGCTATTTGAAGTTAGAGGAGTCAATGTTCATACTGCTGGGTGTAAGCTGCCCAAGCAAAATATGAGGCTCTGTTCCTCCAATTTACACTGGGCCTCACTCTGAGAATGGAGGAGGCCGAGGACAGAAAGCTCAGATTGGGAATGGGAAGGGGAGTTAAAGTGCTGAGCAATGGGGAGATCAGGTAGATTAAGGCGGACTGAGCGGAGGTGTTCAGCGAAACGATCGCCGAGCCGGCGCCTGGCCTCGTCGATATAAAGCAGTGCTTATTGCAGTATTTAATATTAATATTTAATGCTCTAGTGGGAGTGGTCTGCTAATCTAGGTCTTCTCACATGGTGAGAATGTACAGATGCTGGATAATGCTCATAGAGAGTAATTAAAACCTTGATAAAAGAAAGCATTGTTATGGACCACCAGGGGGAGCCGGGGAGATGGCTGCCCTGCCAGCAGTCTTTTCGTATATTCTTTCTTTTTGTTCTTTTTTAGTGCGTTAAAAGTTTGCTTTAATGTTCTTCAGTTTGTTTTATGTGTGGGGAGGGGGGAGGGGATCGGGGGAAAACCTTTTTTTCAAACTCTTGCCTTCCCGGAGATGTGAGCAATTTTCGGATCACATTCTTTGGGCTCTGCAGCCTACCATCGATGGAGCTGGAAGCCTCCTCAGACTGTCGTGAGCCCCAGCGGGGGGCATGGACCTAACATCGGAGCCGATCCCTTGCCTGCGATTGCTCCCACCGCGACCACCACGGAATCACCATCAAGGGCTCACAGTCTCCAACGTCGGGAGCTCCAACGTCGCAGAAGGTTCGACCAGCCCCGACGCAAGGTTCGATCGCCCGGCACGGGGGAGCTGACATCCCCCCGATGAGGGAGCTTGATCGCCTCGATGCGGAGGGCCCGAACGCCGCCGGCTACGGGAGTCAAGATTATCCCGTCAACGGGGGGTCGAGGCCCACGACCGAGGAAGAACAAAAGGAAGAGACTTGAACTTTATTTTGCCTTCCATCACAGTGAGGAATATGTAGGAGTCACTGTGGTGGATGTTTATGTTAAAATGTGTTTATTTGAGTGATCTGTTGCTTTTAATTGTATGACTGACCTGGCCAATCAAATTTCTCGTATGTTGTAAAACATTCTTGGTGAATAAAGTGTGATTCTGATTCTGATTCTGATTCTTTTTTTAAAAATCTTTTTATTTATTTATTTATTTATTTTTTTCCTTTTAAAAAAATTTTTTTTTTTTGTTTGTTTATTTTTGTTAGAAGTAAGTACAGTAGTCTGGTACTTAAGTACCTAATACATAAATACATATTCTCATTCTTGTACAACTTCATACTTTTAGTTCAATAATAAAAGAACAGTGAGAGAAAAAAGAAATAAAAAGTGTCGGAATAGATAGACAAGCAAGTAGAAACAGAAAACAAAAAAAATAAATAAAGGACAGAAGTGAGAAGTTAAAAGATTGAAAGAGAAGGAAAAAGTAAAAAGAAAAGAGAGATTAGGAGAGATCTACCTATCTCATATTTTTTCCCATCCGTCACCCAGTTCTAAACATTTAATTTCTAAGGTTATGTTATGTTGCACCATATGCTTGTATAAAGTTGATAAACGGACACCAAATCTTTAAGAATTGGTCTACTTTGCCTAGTAAGAGGAATCTCATTTCTTCAAGATGTAGCGTTTCAGACATTGATTCTGATTCTGATATCAGGTTTGGGGACATTTCACGAGAAAGTATATTCTGTGGGGCAAATTAATAGCTGTATCAAGTGATGGAATGGATGGTAGGTCTGGGCAAATTATTTGAGTAATGCAGTGAAGATATATAATATGTAGCACTGTTTTCAAGCTGCAATAGAATATTCTTCAATGATTGCAAAACCGCATAGACCTCCTGTTTTGTGCTTTGTGCCTGATGTGAGTAATCAAAGCCAGTGATTAGATAAAGCAAAAGAGGAACTATCTGCAAAACCTCCTTCCCCTAAAGTACAAAGTGCTATAGAATGAAAAATATTAAGTACATAAGGGATTTTGCATTGGCTGATTTTTAATTTAGATATGACATTATTTTTGTGTAGATATTGCTGGAAAAATTGGCATTCATTTCCCTTGCTATTTGTCCTTGAGAAGAAACAGCTGGATCTGCTTGAAAAACACACGGCTAATGAACCTCCAAGTTTCTGGGGAGTTTTAGTATTTTGGCCCGTTAATAATCTAACAAAGTTTATATTTGTGCAAATTAGAGATGATATTCCTAGACAGATGCATCATATTGTGTAGGAAAGAACTGCAGATGTTGGTTTAAATCGATGGTAGGCACAAAATCCTAGAGTAATTCTGCGGAACAGGCAGCATCTCTAGAGAGAAGGAGTGGGTGACATTTTGAAGTCATGCCCCTTCAGTCTGAAGAACGGGCACAACCCAAAACGTTACCTATTCCTTCTCTCCAGAGATGCTGCTTGCGCCTGAGTTACTCCAGCATTTTGTGTCTATCTTTGGTATAAACTAACAGCTGCAATTCCTTCCTACTCAAGTGTAAACACAGAGTCCGCAAACCCAGTCTGGACTGGGATCAACTAAAGCAGCATCGAACAAAGAGAAAATAGCTGCACAAGACAATTTCCCAAGAACAGCATGGTCCGTGTGCAACAACTATCACCTATACATTAAATTACAAATATATTTTTCCATAAATTAAATACATTATTACATGCCCCATTTCAGACTAATTCAACTTTATTTACATAATGTTTCAAATAAGATGAAGATCTTTCTGGAAGATTGTTTGACCTGGCTATAGGCAGTATCAGACTCCACAGTCTGGTCTGAACAGTTCTTATCGGTAAAGTGTCCAGATGATTAATCTTTAGATCTAAGCCCAGTATTCCTCCAATAGGCAGTCATCTTGGGCACTAGCAGACAACTGAGAGTACCTGAGAGTATCTCCTTGCTCTGCAAACAATAACATATTAATTTGCTCTCCATTTCAAAGCCCATCTTTTGGGATACAATTTGGGATACTGGTTTCATTTCACACATTATGAATTTATGATCTCTGTAAAGTCCATAAATTATTTTTTAGGAACTCTGAATTCCAGACATATTGGGTAAACTTTCTTAATCCCGCAAAGAGTATTTTTCCTGCTGGCTTTTATGCCTTCCATCAAATTAGACAACATAGCAACAATACCATCCTGCTTTACCTTTGGCACACTTCTCTGTGGAATGTCACCTTGTCATGGTGGAGAAGCTTGTGTGGTCCTGAGATCCTGAGAGCGATGGCATCTGGAGCTTCATGGGTCGAGGGGGAGGTCTCTGACAAAGAGACATCCAACCAAGACCTCAACGGTGGAACAGGCGGAGGATGATGGCTGACTTTGGTGGAGCTTCACAACGGCTGGGAAGGCGGATGAATGCTGCAAGAGAAAAGGGTCCCCGGTCATCTTGGATTCCATGCCACTGGATCCTGACCCAGATCTGTCAAGGACCGTGGGGTGGCTGTCTGTGCACCAGTCTCCCCACATTAAACAAAGTCACGCACAGGTATCTTCCATGAGAGAACAGTCATACTCGTTTCGAGTGACCGCCGATGATGATGATGACGTTTGGTACAGGAATGTTACTCATTCAGTGCGTACTTAACAAGTCTAATTCTTTTCTCTTTGAGGGATCTGCCAATTTGTGTATCTAATTCTGTTTTAATTCCATAAGGCACCAACCCTGGCTTGAAGAAACCTGATGGACCACGGCAATTCAAGAAGAAATTTGGCTTTGGTGTCCTTCAATTTACCCAGCTCATCGTTGAAAACGTCTTTATGATTCTGTAATGTTCCATTCATAATCATTTTAATGTGATGAACATTCTTCCAATTGAGGGGAATTTATTTCAGCCAGTCTCCTCCGAACAAGTTTATTCTGGAGTCTGCAACAACTACTAATGTTTTAACCCTTCTTTTGGATGTCATTGTCATGTCAGGATCTCCAAAGGCTGTGCAGGCTTTCAGATTTAACTATGCCTATGTAGGTTAAGTCATTGTACTTTATGGCTATCCAGCTGCTTGTTCAGTCTGGTTTTCTCTGAGTAATAATGCTTTATTAGCAAGCTCAATATTCTGTTTCTGGCATTAACTTTCATGACAACAATCAAAGGTTCTACTTTTCTTAACAGCCTCTTCTCCTTAATCTCCCTGAGCATTACCTCTATATTCATGCTTTCACTTGATTCCTTCACACAGTTACAGGCAGAAGCTTCTTTCTTGTAACCTCCCTTGAATTTCGTACTTTCAGAATGTTTGTGCTTATTCTTACAAACTCCAGCAATGTGACCTGTTACACTCTTTTTGCCAGGACCAACATTTAGATGCCAGCCAAAGAAAATCTTGGTTTATCTTTTCAAAATAAAGAATGGGTATCTTTGATTTATGTTTTGCTGTTTGTCACAGGTACACACTATTACATAATCCAGCCTGTCTCACTAATATATTTTAATTTACCATACGTATTCACTGTTGGAGTAATTTTCAGTGTGTTTTCACAGATCAGATTCACCGCTGATTTCAATCACCTGGAATTCAGAGTTCCCTATATACATTTATGGTGACCTGGTCACCACTGATTCTGCACACTAACCTGTCACTTAGCATCTGAAATTGTTGCCAGAGTCGCTGGCTTGTGATGCCATCCTTAAATCAACTAAAACTCAAATACTGCTTGTTCATCTTTTTATATCATGTATCAGACTTCAGGATGATCCCACATGGCTGTGGGTTAAAGTAACTCCATCCAACTGGCATATTTCTACGTTAACTTCATATTGAGAGCTCCCACCACAGTAAATAAGCTAGACTATGTTTACCTTCATCATCAATGTTGCATGTAGCAAAAAAATACGACTGGATATCTCAATATTCCTCCCTTTCTGAGAGTCAAATGCTGCAATTAAAAAATGCAGACAGTTATTCAACTTATTTTCTACTGCTTCTTTTTGTTTCAGAAGGTGTTCAAACCTACCTGAACAGGAACAAATGTTCTCATAGCCGAAATACTATATATTTTGACTGCTAAAAAATGTGGATGCTGAGTTTTGTGTTTGCCTATCAGCTTCTTCTCTTCAAGCCTACAGAGTGCACATGTCTGCTAACACAGCCCTTTTGGAAATCACTCAAAATGACATTTGCCACAGAACAAAACAGGAATGCAACATTAGCTATGAAAAGCATTATGATCCCTGCTAGCGTGGAGCAGAATAACTACTAACAACTGCACAAATGAGCGGGGAAAAAATGCAGAAAGTTGTGACCATTGCCAAATCCATCATCGGCTCTGACCTCCCCACCATTAAAGAAATCTATTGCAGTCGCTGACTCAAAAAGTCTGCCAACATCATCAAAGACCCACACCATCCTGACCACACACTCATCTCTACGTTGCCATCAGGAAGAAGGTACAGGAGCTTGAAATCTGGAACATCCAGGTTCAGGAACAACTTCTCCCCACAGCCATCATCAACATCAACATCAAACAAGCTCTGAACAATAACAGTCTATTATTACTATTGTACTTTATCGGTCTATTTATTGTGTATATATATATGGTCTATGGTATATAGACACACTGAACTTGTATCTTCTGTTCTGTATTACGTTTACATATTCTGTTGTGCTGCAGCAAGCAAGAATTTAATTGTCCTATCTGGGACACATGACAATAAAACTCTCTTGACTCTTGACTCTTTATTCTTGTACTGCCACAAAACACGAAGGGCTTCCTCGGTTGGTCCGAAGTGGAGGAAAAATTCTGATGATGTTTTGGGTTGGGACCCTTCTTCAGACTGATACGTTTGAAAATGTGTCGTGACTGAAAACCTTGCTGCCCATTCGCTCACAGATGCTGCTTCACCTGCAAAGTTACCCAAGCACATTTTCTTTTGCACATGATTCCAGCAGCTGTAGTTCCTTGTATCTCCATGTATATCACTACATTGGACTTGGAAAATAAAAATTGACTTGGGAGAGTTGCTGCACTATTTCAATGAAACTTACAATTAGTATTTATACATAGGACTAATTTTATCCGTAAAACAAACGTGACCATTAGAAAATGTAATATTGCATATCTGGACAATATTAGAAATAATATTTTGATCTGAGTATGTTATGGAAGAAACCGATTCGAAGAACAGGCAAGGTCAAAGCCTAAAATAAATAAGCAGTAAAATTTGTGGAAAGAGCTATTCAAATTATGTTTAATTTAGGCATAACTCCTATCATGTTTCTCCAAGCCTGCTTGACAATTTAGCTCGTGAACTTTCTCCTCACTTACTGTCCGCATTTTTTTTCTCACCTGCTCTTTGTATCTGGCAACATATAAATTTAAATCAGGCTGAGGGGACCTCAGATCACAACGTCTACAAGGAAAATCCTGTTGAGAGATCCATTCGAAGCAAGAATATGTCTCGAGGACAGATGCACAGATGGCTCAATGCTATTAGAAAATCCTGGGTTATTACTTCCATAAATGGGACATTCTATCGAACTAAAAGTCTCATCTTGACCACTTTCTGTCTGCGCTGTATATTGTTTTTAGAAAAACTGCTACCCTATATCGCTATGATTTTTGGCCATCTTACTAACAGTCCTCCTCCGCTGAGGCAGCCCCGAGGATTTTTCCGATCTATGAAAAATAAGAAAGTAATGAGTATTTATAAATTTTGAGATCAGCTGATTGGTTTCTCGCCTGTCAATCACCATGATGAAGGTAACGGCCCTTCCTGGGGGGGAGGGGCGGGCAGGACTATAAAACCCCGGATGCCTGGACGTGAGTCAGTCACTCTGGAAGATCGCGAGGGAGAGACAAGAGCTGTGATTCTAAGCTGTGTATCAACTGAACTGTGAGTCTGCAATGTACTTGCAATAAATGATTTGTTAGCCCTTACTGAAAACGCAATGAGTTGTTTGGCCTGCCCTGTGCTTGAAACTGCAATGGAAATGGAAATGAAATGAAAATGCAATGCGCTGTTTGGCCTGTCCTGTGCTTGAAACTGCAATGGAAATGGAATTGAAATCAAAATGCAATTAGCTGTTTGACCTGCCCTGTGCTTGAAGCTGCAATGGAAATGAAATGAAAATGCAATGAGCTGTTTGGCCTGCCCTGTGCTTGAAACTGCAATGGAAATGGAATTGAAATCAAAATGCAATGAGCTGCTTGGCCCGCCCTGTGCTTGAAGTTGCAATGGAAATGTAAATGAAATGAAAATGCAATGAGTCATTTGGCTTGCCCTGCGCTTGAAACTGCAGTGGAAATGGAAATGAAATGAAAATGCAATGAGCTGTTTGGCCTGCCCTGTGCTTGAAACTGCAATGGAAATGGAATTGAAATCAAAATGCAATGAGCTGTTTGGCCTGCCCTGTGCTTGAAGTTGCAATGGAAATGGAAATGAAATGAAAATGCAATGAGTCATTTGGCTTGCCCTGCGCTTGAAACTGCAACGGAAATGGAAATGAAATGAAAATGCAATCAGCTGTTTGGCCTGCCCTGTGCTTGAATCTGCAATGGAAATGGAAATTAAATGAAAATGCAATGAACTGTTTGGCCTGCCCTGTGCTTGAAACTGCAATGGAAATGGAAATGAATTGAAAATAAAATGAGTTGTTTGGCCTGCCCCCTGTGCTTGAAACTGCAACTGATATGGAAATGAAATGAAATTAAATTGAAATGAGTTGTTTTGCCTGCCCTGTGCTTGAAACTGCAATGGAAATGGAAATCAAATGACAATGCAATGAGCTGTTCGGCCTGCCCTGCGCTTGAAACTGCAATGGAAATGGATATGAAATGAAAATGCAATGAGCTGTTTGACCTGCCCTGTGCTTGAAACTGCAATGCAAATGGAAATTAAATGAAAATGCAATGAGCTGTTTGGCCTGCCCCCTGTGCTTGAAACTGCAATAGAAATGGAAATGAAATGAAATGAAATTGAAATGAGTTGTTTGGCCTGCCCTGCACTTGAAACTGCAATGGAAGTGGAAATAGAAATGAAATGAACATTAAATGAGTTGTTTGGCCTGCCCTGGGCTTGAAATTGAAATTGAAATGGAAATGGAAATGGAAATGGAAATTAAATGAGTTGTTCGGCCTGCCCTGTGCTTGAAATTGAAATGGAAATGGAAATGAAATGAGTTGACCTGCCCTATGCTTGTGATTGAAATGCAAATGAAATGAAATTAGTTGTTTGGCCTGCATGAAACCACTAATTTCAGCCCACAAAGCCCCTATTAGCCGAGAAAGCAGTCCCCTTTGCCACAAATGCCAGTATTAGCCCAGGAGGAGCATTTTGGCCCAAAAGCCCAGTGCCAGACCAGAAAAGTCCAGAAAAAGTGCCTTTCACTGAGATCTCACTCCATTTTTTTTAAAGAACCCCTTCAGCCCATCAGGCCCATACTAGCCCAGGAGGAGTCCCTTCAGCCCATCAGTAAGTATTCCCCCTGCAAGTATTAAACCTCACCCCAGTATTTTTCTCCCTCCCTTCATTGGCTCCCTGTGAGATCCAGGCCAGGATAGACTTTCCTCCTTCATTGCTGTGATCTGCAGAAAAAGATGAAAAATGTCTAGAATTGATTCTCCACCCTCTCCCCCTTTTCTCTCATAGAGTCTCTCACCTGATTTGGACAGAATTTCTGGCGGTTTCTGAGCTGCCAGCCCACCAGCGTGAATCTCCGCCCAGCTCAGCCTGTGGACTTCGGGAGCCGCGGACTCCGGTGGGAGGTGGCCGATTTAGAGGTCCGGGCCACTGAGGGTGTTCTCCCATTCGACTTCGGGGTTCCATCATTGTCGGCGAGAGGGCCTGAACATCGGGCCACCCGTAGCGGCAACTACGGGGTGCTCGGGAGCCCCCGACCACGGGTGAACATCTGGGAAGATCAGCGAGGAGGTGGACTGGACGTTGGTTCCTTCCCTCACAGTGGGGAACTTTGGTGCCGCTGTGGGGTTGTGTTGGGTCATGGACTTCTGTGTTTTGTGCTTTTTTAATTATTTGTTTGACTGTAGGGAAATGGCATTGTCTCTTAATTGAGACAATGACAATAAATTGAATCCAATCCAATCCAATCCAAACCAGCCGGGAGTGACTGAGCTGCCAGCCCACCAGGCCTGATTGACTGAGCTGCCAGCCCACCAGGCTTGAGTGTCTGAGCTGCCAGTCCACCAGACCTGAGTGACTCAGCTGCCAGCCCACCAGGCTTGAGTGACTGAGCTGCCAGCCCACCAGGCCTGAGTGACTGAGCTGCCACTCCACCAGGTCTGAGTGACAGAGCTGCCAGCCAAAGAATCCATTTGGCCACATTGTCCATACCAGCCCTGTGGAAACCAGTCACTTCAGCCCACAACATCCATACTAGCGCTCCAGAAAGACCCCCCACTGGCCACCAATATTGGAATTGGTGGAGAGATGGAATATTGCGTTGGGGGACCAGCCCTCCCATGTGAACATGGGACCCAATGGCTCCCATTTAGTCTAGTAAGACTATACAAATTGATTATTTTTTAAAGTGCACATGATGGAAATATTTAGCAGGCCAGGAAGCATATGTGGAGAAAAAAAAGTAAAGGTATTGTATCAGATTCATGAACCTTGTCCTGAACAGTACTCTCTTTCTCTTTCCACACATGCTGCCCTGGAATATTTTCCAGTTATTTCCACATAGTTCCTCTTACTGCTGTAGTTAGTTATTTGCAGCACATAACTGCCTTTGCATAGATTTTCATTATTGCAGAGAAAATGAATTTGGGAGAGTTGCTCACAATCTCAAAAAACATTACATTTAGTAATCATACATTTTATCAGTCAACAACTTTACCGTTAGAAAATGTAATTTTGCACAGCTGGACAGTACAGTATTAGAAAGAATATTTTGATCAGAGCATTTTATTGAAGAAACAAATTCAAAGAACAGGCAAGGTCAAAGCCTAAAATAATTGATAGAAGGGCCAGCAGTACAATTTGTGATAAAAGTTATTCAAATAATGTTTAAATTTTTGGCATAAATCCTATCATGTTTCTCCAAACCTGCTTGAAATATAGCTCTTGAACTTGTGTAGGAAGGAATTGCAGATGCTGGTTTAAATCGAAGATAGACACAAAATGCTGGAGTAACGCAGCGGGACAGGCAGCATCTCTGGTGAGAAGGAATGGGTGACGTGTCAGGTCAAGACCTTTCTTTCAGACTGAAGAAAAGTCTCTACCCGAAGCGTCACCCATTCCTTCGCTCCAGAGATGCTCCCTGTCCCGCTGAGTTACTCCAGCATTTTGTATCTATCTTCTAGCTCTTGAACCTTCTCCTCAGTTACTGTTCACAATTTTCTCTTACCTGCTGTTTGTATCTAGTAACACACAAATTTAAATCAAGCTGAGGGAACCTTTTTAGATTCATCTGGAGGATGTAGCATTGCTAATCAGGCCAGAATTGCTCATCTCTAATTAATTTGAGAAGTTGGTGGTGAGTCACTGTGAACCATTATTTGAACCACAGTAGATCTTGTGATATGCATGATTTAAATATATCACTATAGTGACTCAATTTCCAGGATTTGCACACCAAAGTACCACACTTCTTCTTTTGGGTCAAGGATGAATTGCTTCTAATCTGATTGTATGGGTTCTGAGTTGAGTGATAAGGTCAAGGTGGGAACACAGCTTGTTTCATAGATGGAAGTATTCAGTAGGATGGGTGTTTAGGAAGAACATCAGTGTACATAGACTTGAGATTCTCAATGCCACCTACAATAAATGCTCCTTTACTATTCTGAGGAATTCCCTGGAGGATTCTCTTGAACTTCTACAGGTGCACAGTAGAGAACATACTGACTGGTTGCATCGTGGCCTGGTTCGGCAACTTGAGCGTCCAGGAGCGGAAAAGACTACAAATAGTTGTGACCACTGCCCAGTCCATCACCGGCTCTGACCTCCCCACAATCGAAGGGGTCTATCAAAGTCGCTGCCTCAAAAAGGCGGCCAACATCATCAAAGAGCAACACCATCCTGGCCACACACTCATTTCACCACTGCCATCGGGATGAAGGTACAGGAGCATGAAAAATGTAACGTCCAGGTTCAGGAACAGCTTCTTCCCTACAGCTATCAGGCTATTAAACACGACAACAAATAACCTCTGAACTACAACAGACTATTATTATTATTACACTATATTTGTTTATTTATTGAGTATGTGTGCGTGTGTATATATACACACACTGAACTTTTTTTCTCCCGTTATGTGCTATGTTTACATATTCTGTTGTGCTGCAGCAAGCAAGAATTTCATTGTCTTATCTGGGACATATGACAATAAAACACTTTTGACTCTTGATTCTGTCAGAGATGTTTGCAAGGATGCTTTATGGATGTCATTTAATCTTTTCCTCAAGGGAGGATAATTGGCAAAATTAATGCTGCCAATTTGGTCATCGTGCTGATAAATGCATTTCAAGTATAATCCATCTAAGATGTTCTACTCAATTAATTACACCTCAATTTATTGGACCTTAAATACTATATCTTTCCACCTTGATAGTTGACTGCCTCTCTCACGAGGCATATATAATTAATGGAAAGATCAATCATTTCATACACGTACCGCCAAGCACTAATATCTGTTGAAGCGTTATAATCCAGAGCTGTTATGTGAATTTATTAGTGCACTGTGCCAAATTAGTTGACCGACAAGTAATGTTTAATATACAGCAGTCTGGGTGCCATGTTTGCAAATAAATCTCTTTTTCCAAAGGAGATCAGAATAATGTCTGCATCATTGTCCAACTAAGGGACTGGAAGAGTCTGTATTATCCATGCTGTGACAAGTACTATTGTCTGCTGGAATGATTCCATGGCAATGTGGTCCTGCAAATGTCATGGTCTGTTCAGTGAAGATGACTGAGTATAAATGAGGTTTCAGTGTTGGAGATGAAGGCCTCTGACTTAGCCTCCACAGCCTTCTGTGGCAAAGAATTCCATAGATTCACCACCTTCTGACAAAATAAATTTCTTCTCATTGCCTTCCTAAAAGAATGTCCTTTAATTCTGAGAACACTATGACTTGTCACATGTAACAATAAAGAATTCATTCATTGACAATGTTTCAATTATCTTTCTGTTGGATTTGGAGGGTATTATGGAGGTAGAATAGTAAGATTAAACGAGAACTTACCAGTTTGAAGTTTGATCTTTATTTTTTGAGGAGTTACGATGAGCGATTACGTGAAGAAGGCCGTCACCATGCATGCGCATTAATCTTCAAAGCAGCGGTGTGAAATCACACAGAAGAGTTGTTGAACTAAAATAGTAAGATTAGAGTTGACTAGAACTTACAGAAAGATCTTTATGTTACGAGGGTCGGGAGCGGAGGGCACGTAATCGTTCATCGTAACTCCTCATAAAATAATGATCAAACTTCAAACTGGTAAGTTCTCGTTTAATCTCACTATTTTACTTAGGAGTCACGTGATTGACTATGTGAAGATTTTGAAGCTCTGTGAATTCATGCCGAGGAACGGGTCCACGCATCACAACTGCATCAATTGACCAGGACGAGTGAGAAAAATTCTCACCCAGGGGGAAACTGTGAAACAGAACTTAAAACAGAATCAGCAAAAATCCCTTGTCTGGCGATAGGCTTGTTATAAAACCTTTGGTACGTCCGCTCATTCAAACATCCCGCAGTGGCTAGAATGTGGTCAAGAGGGACGTCCATATCCCTTGATGCTGATGTTGATGCAGCCCTGGTGGAATGAAGTTTAAAAGTGTCAGTGTCCACTCCTGCACATGCCAGAACCTGTTTAATCCATCTAGAGATGGTCTGCACAGTAACCTTTTTATGAGGTTTGGTATAACTAATAAAGAAGGAGAGTTCCGAGCCTCTCAGGCTCTTAGTGACCTTTATGTATTGAAATATGAGTGACACTACACACAATCGTGGATTTGAGCCCCAGTATCCCTGGCCTGCTCTGCTTAATGAAGTCATGAACAAAAAAGGTGATGCTATTACAAGATGTACCCATATTGTCCAGTCTAAGTTTATGCAATGCCTGGACCCATTGTGCTGAGGCCAGCGCGATGAGCATGACTACTTTGAGTGTAAGATGGTGCAGAGACAGAGATGAAGCAGGTGCCCACTGATGGAGCAGTGTGAGAACCACGCCTGCATCCCATATATGTGAATACCTGGGCCTAGGGGGAGTGGAGTTAAAAATGCCCTTCATAAACTTAGTTATTAAAGGGTGAGATCCTACCATGTGGTTCACTGACCCCAGCCATAAATAAATTTGACAAAGCACGCTGGGCACTGTTAATAGCACTGTAACTGAGCTTGTTATCATGAAAAAGTTACAAAAGAAACTCCAAAATGTCCGTGATATAAGCCGTGTGATATGAAATATTAGAACGTGAACAGTACATCTCCCATTTCCTTATGTGAGTGATGTACTGTTTCTGTGTGCTCTTCCTCCAGGCCGCAGTGTTGACATCTATCGTACGCTCTGAAAGCCCGAGCCCCAGGAACGGTCGCTTCAGAATCTGCAAGCCAATACATTTATACGGTCATGAAGAGGGTGGATTTCCCCTGTCAACGGGTATACCAGCAGATTTCTGCTCTTGGGCACTGCCATAAAAGGCTGTGTAATTAAAGCTAGAACCAGTGGGAACCAATGCTGAGTTGGCCAATCTGGTACTACCAATATGCCAGAGGTGGAGTCTTGCTCGATTTTGGCCAAACATCGACTATTGAGGCAGAATGGGGGAAAAACATAGAAATATTTCCCACCCCCGTGTAGCGAGAATGCATCTACTGCTACTGCCGCTGCGTCTGGCTCCCATGACACGTAAATTGGTAACTGATGATTAAGCCTGGATGCAAACAGATCAATGTCCAGTACACCATATCGAAGGACAATGTCTTTAAACCCTTTGTTATTCAACATCCATTCTTTGTTGTCATTGAACAGGCTTGAGTTCCTGTTCCTTTGCACGCTGTAAGTTTTGGGAGTGCAAAGGCCTGAACTGAGCAGCTGGGAAAGCAGCCACTAATTTTCCAATTATACTAGCCACATGACTAATAGAAGGTTGATTATTAACAATGAGTTTCCTGCAGGCTTCAATTAACTCTAATTGCATGCCGTGAGGCAGAGTCACTGACATGTGTACTGAGTTAATGGTGAATCCCAAATAGTCAATTATCGTAGATGGCACCAATTAGACTTAACTGGATGGATTAAGAACCCCAGTTTCTTAAAAAAATAAACCTAGTTTTTTAGCTCACACATACAATTCAGCTAATTCTAAAGTCCTTCCAATGACTAAGATGTCATCCAAATATGCCATGACTATATGATTATGTGCCCTAAGTAGCCCCAGGACTGGTTTTAGCAATTTAGTGAATAGTCTGGGGGCTGAGGTTAATCCATTAGGCAATGCTCCATTCAAAAATCTCCTGTGATCTTCATGAATGGCCACTGAATAGTAAGCATCTTTGAGGTCAATGCACACCATGTAGCAACCCTTGGAAAGCAGTTGTTTGGCAGTGACAAAAGTTTCCATTTTGAAGTGTTTATACTGCACAAAGGTATTAAGCTCTGTCAAATCAAGGATAATTCGACATCATCCTTCTTTTGCCTAGTAAATGTGTTGGACACAAACTGGTGAGGCTCATGACTCGACCTCTCAATTACCCCTTTCTTGAACAAAGACTCAAGTTCTCCTTGTGCACTCATACACTCCTATTGTGAAAACACAAAAGTGCAGCTAGGTGTATGCTGATTGGGTGGAGGCGAGTCAGAAATGAACTCAATTTGGAAACCTTGTACACTGTGCAGTATAAACAAGTCAGATGTTATCCAATGCCATTCATGTAAGAAAAATTGCAATCTCCCCCCAACTTGTAATTGATCCATCGCAGGCTCACTTACCTTAGTGGTTACCGGCGATATGGTCTAGGCTTCTGCCCCCGAGGTCTGGAGGGAAGGGCTGTTGGAGGCCACCATCCCCGCATCTTGAAAATGGCCCAGCTTGGGCCCTGCATTAAAAAAGGCTTTTGTGCCTGTTACTCGGAACCATGTCCACCATATCCGGTGAACCATCTGGTATGGAGAGGAGGGTAGGGGTACTGTTGCCGGAAAGACGATACCTTGGAAAGTGCCTTCATAAGGCCAATGGTTTTATCCTCCTCATCCAGCTCTTTTACCTGTTTAGACAGGTCTTCTCCAAATAGGAGGTTTGGGGGTTGGACATTCCCCGGCTTGCACAGCCCAGCAAATTTTGAGTTTAGAGCAGGATGGATGGCATTCTTCCTGAGGCAATTGATTTCAAAATGTGCATTGCACATTAATGCCATTGCGTCCTGCTAGGTATCAGAGAGGGGCATCCCATTCACTGACCTGGCAAAGGCTGTGATGCCCGAGGCAAGTAGCCAAAAAATGTTTTGAATTTTTACCTCTTGGGCTCAGATGCCCCCTCCAATGTGTCCCCAGATAGATTGGTTTACAACCGGGACACTAAGTTAGGCGTAGTTCAGTGGAGCATTATATTTGGCAGTAGTTTCCTCCATTGTTTGGTCTTGGAGTTGATGGGAGGCCAGATAATTTATGCTCATTGCGAGCTCTTCTTCCAATGGCTCCCCTGTTAGGGCATGGATAGCAAATCTGGATGCCATAGGGGGTACATCCAATGTTTGCCCCTCATGCCATGAAGCATGCTGCCCAACTGTGCCTCCGTGCTCTGGGTCAGTATAACACTGGGCTCGTATGCTCCCCTCATCAGAGAGGGAGATATTCTGCAGCCCTGACACAGGTGCTGCTGCCTCGGGTAGTCTGTAATCCCTGGGCTCCGATAGCTCCCTCCTTTGGAGCATACCTCTCTGGAGTAACCTCTCCACTAGGTCCTCCATGTGGGCCAGCCTGCCAAAAACGCTGCCCATAGAAGGAGGGGTAATTTCCACCTCCTGGCCTGACTCGTCTGAGTCCAGGGCCCTCGCAGACTTTCTGGTGGCTTTCCTCCCCCAGGGAGTAGCCAAGGCGCTTTCTGGTGGCACCAAGTCTGTAGCCGCTGGCTGCTCTGCCAGCAACCATGAAGGTGAATTCGGCGGCCACCCGCTGCCCGCAGGCCCGCGGTCTTCCACAGCCGGTTTTGTTGTGGCCCGCATCTTTACCTTGGACATGTTCTCCCGTAGTCCGATGCTGAAAGGTAAGCAAAAACCCTGAACCTGGAACAACGACCTCAGCTAAGTTATGTACACTTGCCTGAGCGTTTAAAAATTACCGCTGGAAGGAGCAACGCACCCGCCTGTCCGTCGTTGCACAATGCGTCAGACGTAATGTCCCGCATGCATGGTGATGGCCTTCTTCACGTAGTCACTCACGTGACTCCGAAGTAAAATTGGTAGTGTCTTTCCTGTGCCTTAAAGTGCTTGTTGTAGCTTGTCGAAGTTTCACACCGATACTGGAAGCATGAATCCAGGAGACCATGGACTTTATGCCAGGCCTTAGGCCATGAGCATCAAATACCCGCTTTCATATTGACCAAATGCTGTGCCGGTGCATTGAAAGCAGACCAGAATTTTAGTATTGATGTCCATTTTCACCAAGAGCTAGTTCCCAATGTTAAGAGTTGTGTTTCACTATTTCCAGGGTCGTGCCATGAACCTTTATTGTCAGGTGCTGGTGCTATACAGTGGGGACAGGCCAGTTAGAGGGCAACCGTCATTTTGCATATCTATGCTACAAGGCCAATCCTCTTGTTTACTTCTGTGAATGAATGTATGAATGAATGCATCACAGCCTACCTAATGAGGTTGTGGCGAACCTGGTTCTGGAATATTGTCACAGTAAATTGAACAGATTCTGTGGATGATCTCTTTTCCCACAGGAGGTTTATTGGCTGTGAGGTGCAGCTTTGCTGTGATAAAGATTGAAAAAGACTCGGTCAATTATGCAGATTTGTGTGACATCGATCTTCACAGAAAATGGTTCTATTGTAGACCCATTGCCTTACATGCTACCATGCAGCAGATGCAAAATCGAGGCAAATTTCTAAAGGCAGTCTGATCTGAGTGGAGCACTCTGCAGTTCCCCCAGGATTATGGAGTCAAAGACTTGCGCGGTCATTAAAGATTCCCTAGTTGGCGTAGCTCTCAATATTGTTCTTGGTGTTGTCATGTGGTGAAGATTCTAACTCTTTGTATTTTTCAGGCAATTGATATGTGGTGAAATCCCTTTCCAGATGGACAGAAGACCAAATGCAATTCTGGAAGTAACTTATTGGTTGTTGTGGAGAAGTGGAGAAGAATACTAGTGATGGCTCATGCTTTCATCACCTCTGAGGCCCTAGATGTGGAATTGTGACTGAAACTTTCCATTGCTGAGCTTTACATATATAGCACGTATATTGTTTGGTCAAGGAAATGGCCTTCTTGACTTACTTTAATTTAGTTTAGTTTAGAAATATAACGTAAAAACAGACCATTCGGCCCACTGAGTCCGCACCGACTAGCGATCCCCGCACATTAACACTAACCTACACATACTAGGGCCAATTTACACTTACACCAAGCCAATTTACCTACAAACCTGTACTTCTTTGTAGTGTGGGAGGAAACTGAAGATCTCGGAGTATACCGATGCGGTCACGGGGATGACAGTGGATAACACAAAGTTGGATGGCAGTGTGAACTGTGAAGAGGATGCTATGAGGTAGCACAGTGACTTGCACAGGTTGGATGAGTGGGCAGATGCATGGCAAATGCAGTATAATGTGGATAAATGTGAATTTATCCACGTTGGAAGGCAAGGCAGATTGTTATCTGAATGGTGTCAGGTTAGGAAAAGGGGAAATACAATGAGGTATGGGTGTCCTAGTACATCAGTCATTGAAAGTAAGCATACAGGTACAACAGGCAGTGAAGAAAGCTAATGGCATGTTGGCCCTCATAAAGAGATGAGTTGAGTCGAGGAGCAAACAGGTCCTTCTGCAGTTGTACAGGGGCCTAGTGAGACCACACCTGGAGTATTGTGTCCAGTTTTGGTCTCCTAATTTGAGGAAGAATATTCTTGCTATTGTGGGAGTGCAGCGTAGGTTCACAAGGTTATGGCGGGACTGTCATATGATGAAAGAATCAGAGAGATATTAATGTTTTAAAACATTTCACCATTCTCTCTGCTGCCCCTGCTGGTGGGAGGGGGGAGGTACTATAAAACCCAGAAGTGGTGTGCCACACTCAGTCGCTGCAAGATGGAGGAAGTGAGAGGGTCATGTCTCTCTGAGCTCTGAATAACACTGAACACATGTCTACTCAACAATGAGTGCCCTTAATGTGGCTTGAAAATGAAAATATGGTTGCTTTGAAATGCTGCACTGCAAAAAAAAAGGCTGTTGTTTGTGGTGGTAACTGCTTTGAAAGACTGCACTGCAAAAAATGGCTGTTGTTGGTGGTGGTAACTGCTTTGAAAGGCTCCACTGCAAAAAAAATGGCTGTTGTTGGTGGTGGTAACTGCTTTTAAAAGGCTGCACTGGAAAAAAAAAATGGCTGTTGTTGGTGGTGGTAACTGCTTTAAAATGGCTGCACTGCAAAAAAAAATGGCTGTTGTTGGTGGTGGTAACTGTTTTTAAAGGCTGCACTGCAAAAAAAAAAGGATGTTGTTGGTGTTGGCATCTACTTTGAAAGGCTGCACTGCAAAAAAAAATGGCTGTTGGTGGTGGTAACTGCTTTGAAAGGCTGCACTGCAAAAAAATGGCTGCTGTTGGTGGTGGTAACTTCTTTGAAAGGCGCACTGCAAAAAAAATGGCTGTTGTTGGTGGTGGTAACTGCTTTGAAAGGCTACACTGCAAAAAAATGGCTGTTGTTGGTGGTGGTATCTGCTTTGAAAGGCTGCTGACTGCAAAATAAAAGGCTGTTGTTGGTGGTGGTAACTGCTTTGAAAGGCTGCTGCACTGCAAATAAAAGGCTGTTGTTGGTGGTGGTAACTGCTTTGAAAGGCTGCACTGCAAAAAATGGCTGTTGTTGGTGATGGTAACTACTTTGAAAGGCTGCACTGCAAAAAGAAAAACGGCTGTTGGTGGTGGTAATTACTTTGAAAGGCTGCACTGCAAAAAAACGGCTGTTGTTGGTGGTGGTGACTACTTTGAAAGGCTGCACTGCAAAACAAAAAATGGTTGTTGTTGGTAGTGCTAACTGCTTTGAAAGGCTGCACTGCAAACAAAAATGGCTGTTGTTGGTGGTGGTAACTGCTTTGAAAGGCTGCACTGAAAAAAAATGGCTGTTGTTGGTGGTGGTACTGCTTTGAAAGGCTGCACGGCAAAAAAAAAGGCTGTTGTTAGTGGTGGTAACTGCTTTGAAAGGCTGCAATGCAAAAAAAATGGCTGTTGATGGTGGTGGTAACTTCTTTGAAAGGCTGCATGGCAAAAAAAAAATGGCTGTTGTTGGTGGAAACTTGACAACTTCCTGTTTGCTCTGAATATTGATTTTAGATAAAATGCTACCACTTACGGCTCTGATTTTTTGCCATCTTACTCAGTTCCTCGCCACTCATCAGGTGCAGAGGATTCTTCCCATTAATGAAAAATAAAAGTGTTATTAGTGTTTAAAAAATGTTGAGAATCTCTCTCCTGTCAATCACGCCATGACGGCCACGCCCCTTCCCGTTGGAGGTGGAGGGATTATAAAACCCGTAAGTGTGGGTGTGGCTAAGTGTGGGTGTGGACAAGATGGGGGAGAGAGAGGTCACGACTCAGTCTGAGCTGTGAATCAACTGAACACACTGAATGTCTAGTGAACTTGGTGGAGAGGCGGAATATTGTGTTGGGGGACCAGCCCTCCCTTGTGAACATGGGACCCAACGGGCCCCACTTATTCTAGTATTCACTGGAATTTAGAAAGATGAGAGGGAATCTTATTGAAACATATAAAATTATTAAGGGAATGGACACGCTAGATGCAGGAGACATGTTCCTGATGTTGGGGGAGTCCAGAACCAGGGGCCACAGTTTAATAGTGTGGGGTCGGCCATTTAGAACTGAGATGAGGAAAAACATTTTCACACAGAGAGTTGTGAATTATCTGGCTCAGAAGGCAGTGGAGACCGATTCACTGGGTGCATTCAAAAGAGAGTTAGATAGAGCTCTTAGGGCTAGCGGAATCAAGGGGTATGGGGTGAAAGCAGGGTACTAATTGTGGATGATCAGAACAGGGTACTAATTGTGGATGATCAGCCATGATCAGATTAAATGACGGTGCTGACTCGAAGGGCCGAATGGCCTACTCCTGCACCTATGTCTATGTATCTATGTACTGTATTTCCCGGCAATGAAGACGCACCTGCGTGGAAGATGCACCCCCATTTTGAGTTGCTAAATTTTGAAAAAATGGCTGGCGGGACAGGATCAAGGGTTTGGTTTAGTCCAGGGGTTGGCAACCTTTTTTCGCATATGGGCCAGGACCCATGTATGTGAATGGATGGGGAGCAACATCTATTGCCATAGTTAATAAATGGAGGTAATAATACATACTTACTAAATTAGTAATTAGTAATAATACATAAATTAGTAATAATACATAGTTTTCATGTGATTTTCAATTAGTTTCCTTCAGTTTCCAGATCGTCTGCGTGACTCGGGACTGGCTGCAAGTCCCAGATCCCTCACGTCCCTGGGACTAGCTGTAGTTCCCAGATTGCCTGAGAGGCCCTGGAACAGCTGGTTCCCAGGTCGCCTGCGAGCCTCGGGTCTAGCTGCAGTTCTGCTGTTCTGTTCCGGCGGCTGGTGGCAGCCAACCGAGCTACTGAGTGAGCTGCTGGCATGATCCCCGACCCCCTCCTTCTCAACATTCCTGCCCTCCCTGCAACTTTACCCCAGCCGTGCTGACCCAGGACAGACTCCCCACACGCTGTGGAAGGAACTCTACCCCTCCCAGCGGTGCTGTCCTTTTAGAGCCGCTGTACTGAGGGATAGCCAAGTCTATCTTTCCAGGCTAACCTTCGGCCTCCAAGACGCAGCCTAAATTGGCGGGCCTTATTTTGGGGTAAAAATTAGCATCTTCAATGCTGGGAAATATGGTATGTAATGTACAAACTCCATACAGATAGCACCCATAGTTAGGATCGAACCTGAGTCTCCGGCGCTTCAAGCACTGTAAGGCTGCAACTCTACTGCTGTGCCACCGTGCCGCCTGTTTTCAGTCAGGAATGTCAGTAAAGCTGGATTGAAAACTTTGCTGTGGGATGAAGTCAAGGGTACTAATGCCGAGGTACAGTGTGAGCTGAAGAGGTCAACAAAGTGTTCTTCTCAATGAGCATAAACTGCCTTTCTTTGAAAAGTAGAATTCCTTTTTTGTCTTTCAGATTGGAATAAAAGTCCTCTTCATCTGCTCATCTGGTGGAGGTTGTGGGTATCTCCTCTTTTGTTAATCCAGCCAGATCCTGCCCTCTGTATCTCATGGAAATGTCAATGAGTCTGAATGCCCAGGCCATGGTAGAAGAACTGCATTCAGGCCTGTTTTGGGGGTTGTCCATGAATATCCTGACATTCCAGAGCACCATCAGACACTCCAGACACTTCAAGCTGCTAAGAGGGTTCTGCCGACGCCAGAGCTTCATCATCCGGCGAGAGGGCCTGAAGCGTCGGGCTGCCGTAGCAGCAGCGTAGTGTGGGTGGAAACCGAAGATCTCGGAGAAAACCCACGCAGGTCATGGGGAGAACATTCAAACTCCATACAGCCAGCACCCATAGTCAGAATCCAACCCGGGTCTCTGGTGCTATAAGGCAGCAACTCAACCGCTGCACCACCGTGCCACACTTCATTATCCTCATCAGCCATCACAATCATGCAAGCCCCCAGGGGGATGGATGACAGTATGTGTGTACAGTAAAAAAAAAAAAAATAGTTACATGGTTTTTCAATAAGATTAGGAAATTGTGAAGTTGTCAAAGATAAATGTGCATCGGGCATAAGTATTGAGACAGATTGGTAGGGCACATTACAGACCTGAAAAAGGTTTCTGCTGGTCAAATGAAAATGGTTCTTAATTGATCATCTTTTCTCACTTTGTCCATATAAGCATTTTTGCTCTTTCCTATAAATATTTCCACAAGATTTAAAAATTTGTGCAATAGTTGTCTTGAACAATACTAAAGCTGTACATTTGGTCATAGAGGTGATAAATGCACTTCTGGTATAACCCACCTAAGATGTCCCACTCAATTAACTTAATCGAGACCTTTGAACCTTAAATGTTGTATCTTACCACCACGATAGATGACTGCCTCTCTCTGAGGCAATTACTGGAAAGATTATTCATTTCATGTGTACGACTGATCATTAAGCACTAATATTTGTTGAAGCATTGCACTGCAGAACCATTATTTGGATTTGTTAACAAACTGTGACAAATTACTGACTGCCAAGTAACATTTAATTTAAAGAAGACTGTGTGACATTCGTTTGGCTCCAATTTTAATGAGCTGTTCCTTGTGTTGGTCTAGCATCTTCTGAAGTCCATAGTACCAATGATAATAAATGGGTCCTGCAGCAGTAACTCTGAAAGACAACTTTTCTAATTAATGCCATGACTTCATAATGGCAACCATTTATTTTATCTACGTTAAGCCCTTATTATAACGGGCCATAGAGGGAGGGACAGTGTCCATTATTGCCGATTGTCTGCTATGACTGAGAAAGGACACAGAGATGGAATAACTCAATGGGTCAGGCAGCATCTCTGGAGAAGATGGACAGGTGACATTATGACCATTCTTCAGACTGATTTAGTCTGCTGAGTAAGTAGCACTTTGAATCGTTTCACCTTAAAACTACGTGTTTATGCTGTTGGTTAGCATCGGTGAGCCCTTCTTCACCAGCGATAGCACGGTCCAGTTGATGCATCTATTGTTGCGGATCACATCTAGTCGCTGGTCATCAGCTCTTCCTTGGGGTGGAAGATTGCAACCTTCACGTGGTCCGCCCTGTTTTGACTAATGCAGTCAATTCGACGTGCACAAACGGAAGATCAAATAGAACAAGTTGTCCAACAACTTTAAGCTGTGCATGCCACACGAAAGAAGAAGAAGCTCTTCCTTCAGGCTGCTGCCAATGACAAAACCCATTTGGTCACCATGGGGCTCCCTCCCGTCCTACCAACCATTGCTTTGTCCACTCCCCTTCCACCGCCACCTCCTCCTCCTTCTTCCCTGTAGTAGAATATGTCCATACCTAGCGAGTGATCACAAATCCGTAGGTAATCCATAACAGTTGTTAATCCTACATCGTCACACTTAATAAATGTAAGATATCCTGTTCCTGAGTAAATTAACAGTCATAGAGTTATAGAATCACAGAGATGAGCGCCTTGCCCCATCACATTCATGCCAACAATTAAGTAGCTATATTATTTTAATTCTTGGTCCATAGCCTTCCATGTCTCGGCAATTTCAAGAGCTCATCTCAATAATTCTTAAATGTGATGTAAGTACCAGCTTGTGTTCCAGATTCTCACTATCTTCTAGATCAAAGAGCTTTGCCTCTGATCCCCTTAAACTTTTAAACCCTTGTCATAAACCCATGCCCTCTAATAAAAGATTCACTTGCCACAGGGAAATCTTTCCTACAATCTACCTTAACTACCAATGTTCCTCATAATTGTGCATACCTCAATCAAAATCAACCCTTCATTTAACGACCTCAGACAATCTGCAAGGCATGCATGGCTTTTTCTAACGTTAGATCCGAATCCCTTAGAAGCTCACATCGCAGCTTCTGGTCACGCATGCCAGTTACTAAAATGTCTCTAGTGAGCTGGTCTGTCATGTCACCAAAACGGCACCACTGGGCGAGATAACGCAAATCAGCGATAAAACATTCAACAGGTTCATCCGGCAACTGTTTCCTTGAAAAGAACCGTGCCCTCTCTAGAATGCAGTTCGAGGGCAGGTCACAAATCTCCCTGAACTTACATAGCAGGCAAGCGGGGTCACTGTCAGATTCTGGAGGAGTAGTCACCACGTTGTTGTCGTCCAGGACCGCTGGAGCATAGGTGAAAGTTCTGGCTCTCTTCATGGCATCAGGTCCGACAAAGTTGAGTAGGAGGGAGGCTTTAAGTGAGTCAGGATCAGCGCGGTGTGCGACGTTGACAAAGTGGGTGAAATCAAATTCAAACGTGGCCCAGCGCTCAGAGATGTCAGCATCAAAGACAAGCTGCGCGGGCTTTCTGCAAGAGGGCGCCGTGGTCAGAGAGATTAAGCACAAATGGGCACAAATCAAAAGAAAGAAATAAAACCCGATAGACAGGAGACGCAGGTATCTTCCAGCTTCGACACCATGTAAATAAGCAATTCACAAACTCTTAAAGTGTACAACATTTTTTAATGATAGCACAGGGTATTACATACATCATCAAGCACTGGCTACATTCTTCTACTGAACTGTACCCGAAGGCGTTATGATTGATGTTAACTAGGCGGGGTTAATGGTACAGATAAGCCATCAACAAAATCAAAATCCGCAACTTGCTCTTTCAACTTAAGCGATTTATAAATCCAGTCACTGTGCAGTTCTTTGAGTTCTTTCCTACACATGAACCTCTGTCTCACTGGAAGGTCATCTGGGGTTCCTGGATGGAGGTGAGGGAGGATATATAAGGGCAGGTGTAATATCTCCAGTAGTTACAGGGAAAGTACCTGGAACCAAGTCTTTGCAGAAGGCGACAAGGAATAGAGCTGGGAAGATGTGACTGGTGGTAGGATCAAGCTCGAGGTGACGGAAATGTTGGAGCTTGCGTTGGATGATAAGACACCATGGGAACATCCAATCTTGGGGGGGGGGGGGCAACAGCAGTGTGGGAGGAGTTGTAGTCCAGATACAGTGGCTTGCAAAAGTTTTCATGCCCCTTGAACTTTTCCACATTTTGTCACGTTACAACCATGCAAATGTATTTTATTGGGATTTATGTGATAGACCATCACAAAGTAGTGCATAATTGTGAAGTGGAAGGTAAAAAAAACTGAAAAGTGTGGCGTGCAAAAGTTTTCAGCCCCCCGGAGTCACTTGTAGAACCACCTTTCGCTGCAATTACAGCTGCAAGTCTTTTGGAGTATGTCTCTACCAGTTTTTGCACATCTAGAGACTGAAATGTTGCCCATCTTCTTTGCAAAATAGCTCAAGCCAGTCTGGAGAGCGTCTGTGAACAGCAATTTTCAAGTCTTGCCAGAGATTCTCAATTGGATTTAGGTCTGGACTTTGACTGGGCCATTCTAACACATGAATATGCTTTGATCTAAACCATTCCATTGTAGCTCTGGCTGTATGTTTAGGGTCGTTGTCCTGCTGGAAGGTGAACCTCTGCCCCAGTCTCAAGAGGTTTTCTTTCCAAGATTGCACTGTATTTGGCTCCATCATTCAACTTGACCAGCATGCGTTTCACAGTGGGTGATGGTGTGTTTGATGTGCAGTGTTAGTTTTCCGCCACACATAGCGTTTTGCATTTAGGCTAAAAACTTCAATTTTGGTCTCATCAGACCATAGCACCTTCCTCCACATGTTTGCTGTGTCCCCCACATGGCTTGTGGCAAACTGCAAATGGGACTTCTTATGGCTTTGTTTCAACAATGGCTTTCTTCTTGCCACTCTTCCATAAAGGAGAGTGCACAACTAATAGTTGTCCTGTGGACAGATTCTCCCACCTGAGCTGTGGATTTCTGCAGCTCCCCCAGAGTTACCATGGGCCTCTTGGCTGCTTCTCTGATCAATGCTCTCCTTGCCCGGCCTGTCAGTTTAGGTGGACGGCCATGTCTTGGTAGGTATGCAGTTGTGCCATACTCTTTCCATTTTCGGATGATGGATTGAACAGTGCTCTGTGAGATGTTCAAAGCTTGCCCTGCTTTGAACTTCTCCACAACTTTATCGCTGACCTGTCTGGTGTGTCCCTTGGGCTTCATGATGCTGTTTGTTCACTAATGTTCTCCAACAAACCTCTGAGGCCTTCACAGAACAGCTGTATTTATACTGAGATTAGATTACACACAAGTGGACTCTATTTACTAATTAGATGACTTCTGAAGGCAATTGGTTGCACTGGATTTTATTTAGGGATATCAGAGTAAAGGGGGCTGAATACTTTTGCATGCCACACTTTTCAGTTTTTTATTTGTAAAAAAATTTGAAAACCATGTATCGTTTTCCTTCCACTTCACAATTATGCGCCACTTTGTGTTGGTCTATCACATAAAATCCCAATAAAATACATTTACGTTTGTGTTTGTAACGTGACAAAATGTGGAAAAGTTCAAGGGGTATGAAAACTTTTGCAAGCCACTGTAAGTGCGGGAGTCAGTGGGTTTGTCGTAGATGTCAGTGGATAGTCTGTCCCTTCTAATGAAGACAGTGAGATCAGGAAAGTGGAGAGGTGTCAGAGATCGTCTAAGTGTATTTGACGGCAGGGTAGAAGTTAATGGCGAAGTTAATAAAATCAATGAGTTCTGCACAAGTGTAGGAGGCACCCCCGATGCAGTTGTCGATGTAGGGAGAAAGAGTGGGGGGTTGGTGCCAGTGTACATTGGGACAAGGACTGATTGCCACAAGCCACAAAAAGGCAGGTATGGTGCAGCCTACGTTTGCTGATGATTGCACACCCTTCAATTCCATTCACAAGTCCTCAGCAAGTAAATCAGACAATGCGAAATATAAGCAACGCTAAGGAAAAATGTTGATCATTGGCAAATTACTTCTTAATCATGATAATACCAGGCTATGACTGCCTGTAACTAGAGAGAATCTAACCATGTACTTCAGACCTTTCTACACATAAGGTATGCTGGATTTAATTTGTCCCACAGCAAACATTGCATTACAAACAACTTCAAAATGCTTTGTGTCCAAGACCAATCGAACTAGGCACAGTCTTTCAGGATCAGATAGAAAATAGATGAATTTATGTATCCAAGAACATAGGAGTTCTGTAGTCTGCACTTCTCTGGAATAAACATTCCATAGGTCCATAGCTGCCCATTTTAAAGAGTTTTGAACTACATTTAGAATTTAGATTTTGAGCTCCATGGCTGATTTGTCTTTGTTTTGAATAGGATGAAATTGGGAGATTTCCAAAATCATCTCACTTGAGCACACGGAGCGAAGGAAATATTTGCTCATTGTTCGTATCGATTGGAATCACTATCAGTGGGACTTTACAATGTGGCACTTAGTCACATAGATATCACAACTCTAAAAAACTGGCACAGAATCTGTTATTGATTTACATTCACTGAATAAATTCTACATTTTAAGCTTGCAATAGCTTATCATTAAGCATTTTAAATATATTTTCACTGTAATACACTAAAAGCCTAACTATATTTGTGTTGTATACTGTCCATTGAGTTGTACGGATATTTACTCATCCGAATAAAGTATATTAGGGATACATCATGGCCATTCCATTTTGTCAACAAATATATGAATGACAAAATTATTTTGCACAAACATTTTCATTCTAGAAATCAATACAAATGTAAGAAAATAACAGAAATTCTCCATTTTACTTCGGAGTCATGTGAGTGACTTCGTGAAGAAGCCCGGCAGCTTGCAGGCGCGTCAATATGCCTACGCATGGCACCACAACTGGCAGACAGGCCCGTCGCTCCTCCAGCGGGTAAGTTAAAAAGACAGACAGGTAAGTTTTCGAACTTAGTCTGAGGTTGTGTGTTCTATATTCTTGTTTGCAGCATTGCTACAAGTTTGAACACCATTGGACAAGTCGAGAGTGAAGTCCAGATGAGCTGCGGGAAGACCTGCTACAGAAGACCGCGGGACCGCGGGTAGCGGGCGGCCGTCGATTTCACCATCCAAGTCGCTGATGGTTTTACCAGCGACTTCAGACTTGGTGTCTCTGGGGAGCACCATGGCTACCCCGAGAGGGAAAGCTAAATAAAAGTCTGTGAGGCCTATCAACTCGGACGAGTCAGGCCAGGAGGGTGCACCTCCTACAATGGACAGCGTCTTCGGACGTCTGTCCTGGATGGAGCACCTCATGGAGAGGATGCTCCACCAAGATATATTCCTAGACATGGACTCATATCAGAGCGGGTCTCCACGTGTGCCCGCAGCAGTGCCTGGTTCAGGACTGCATGATGTCTCCTTCTCTGAGGAGGGGAGCATCCAGAGTCAGTTTTGGGCTGGCTCAGAGTTCGGCGGTATGTCCGGGAGCAAACTCCGATGCACGGGCTGCGACAAGCAGAATTACCTGCATTAGCATCGAAATTTGCGATACCACAGCAAATTGGGAAGCCGCTCGGCGGGGAATTGGCGGCCAGTATAAACTACCTGGCTTCACACCAGCTTCAAGTGCAAACAATAGTGGATACGGCCATGGGGTACCACATGCCTGTCAACTTGTGCATCGCTAAATGTATCGGCTGTAAACAGCTCTATATGAAATTATATCGATGGAGGCATCAGAAACCAGGAGGTAAAACTCCACAGAATCCTGAGCCTGCTGGCTTCAGGCATCACTGTCTTCACCAGATCGGTGGATGGAGGTCCTCTGTCGGATGGACAACAAGTTGCGCTGGCATTGTTAAGCAATGCGCACTTTGAGATAAATTGCTACCGCAAAAATGCCATCCGCCCAGCTCTGAATCCAAAGTTCACGGGTTTATGCAGGGCCAGTTATGTGCAGCCACCAAATTACCTATTTGGGGAAGATCTGCTGAAGCAGGTCAAAGGCCTAGATGTCAAGGCAAAAGCCGTGGGGCTAATTCGAGCTCCACCAACAAGCAAAGCTTCGTCTTTCTGGCGGCAACACCCCTACGCCTCTACCAGCAGCAAGATGTTCCCTGAAGCTGGTAGCAGCATGAAGGCTGAACGTTTTGGGCAAAGGTATTTTTTTCGGCATGGCCCAGGTCGGCCCACAGCGAAGATGCGCAGTTTGTGCACTCCAGCAGCTCTACCCCCCAAACCTCAGGGACGGAAATAAACACAAATCAACCAGTAACATGGAGGTAGGTGGGTCTGGTTCTTTCTGTAACATACAGTGTGTGGATCACTCACAAGTTGGGGGGGAGATTATGCTGGTTTTTGAATGAATGGCGTTGGATAACATCAGATTTTGTTTATACTGCACAGTGTACAAGGGTTCCAAATTGAATTCCTTTCTGATTCATTACGACCCTCACAGCATACACCAAGCCAATCCTTTATTCACAACAGGAGGGATTGGATATACAAGCTGAAATTCAGTCGTTATATGCAAAAGGGGTAATTGAGAAGTCGAGTCATGAACCTCAACAATTTGTATCCAATATTTTTACTAGACCAAAAAAGATGGAGGATGCCGAATCATCCTTGTCTTGACTCGACTTAACTCCTTTGTGCAGTATAGACATTTCAAAATGGAAAACCTTGTTACTGCCAAATAACTGTTTGCCAAAGGATGTTACATGACATGCATTGACCTCAAAGGTGCATAGTATTCGGTGCCCATTCATAGGATCACCAGAGATATTTAAAGTTTAGCTGGATGGGGCAACTATGGCAGTTTAAAGCATTGTCTAATGGGTTAACCTCAGCCCCCAGATTATTTACAAAATTGTTAAAACCAGCTCTTATTGCTCAAATATTGCAAGCTCAAGGTCATATTGTGAAGGCTTATTTGGATGAAATTCTGATCATGGGCAAAACTCTAAAAATAGCTGAATTAGCTATTTCAGCCATCAGACTCTTGTTTGAGAGATTGGGGTTTTTCATCCATCCAATTAAATCCAAGTTGCCACCATCTAGGGTGAATGATTACTTGGGATTTACTATTAACTCAAATCACATGTCTGTGACTGCCTTTCGGCAAGAGATTGGAATTAATAGAAGCTTGTAATTATCTCATTGTAAAACAGCAACCTTATATTCGACAAGTAGCCAGTATAATTGGCAAAATAGTGGCAGCTTTTCCAGCTACAAAGTTTAGGCCTTTGCATTATCAACATTTACAATGTACAAAGGAGCAGGCACTCAAATTCCATGCAAGTCACTTCAATCGACCTATGCATTTACCAGCTGAAGCCATTTCAGAGTTACAATGGCGGAGTCCAATATTTGGCATTGCTCCAGTAAAATTTTGGTCAACAGTCCTTCAATGATATTACAAACTGATGTTAGTGCTCTGGGATGGGGAGCTACTGATACCATCTCTAGCTGTGGTGGCAGATGGAATATGCTGAGTCATCGATTCTCCATTTGTATGGTATTAACTACCTAGAGTTGCTGGGAGCACTCTATGGGTTAAAGGCTTATTGCGGGAACATGCATCATCTGCATGTTCAACTTCAAATTCACACCACAGCGGTGGCTTACATTAATCACATGGGTGGATTCAAGTCTGTATCCTGTGATAAATTGGCTAATCTCATTTGGCACTGGGGCATTGCAAGAAATATTTGGATTTCAGTTACCTACTTGCCAGGTAGGCTCAATATGGTGGCGGACACCAGGTAACGGAAATTCAATGACAAAGAATGGATGTTGAATCATAACGTATTTAATGATATTATCGATCGGCATGGATATTGATTTGTTTGCATCCAGACTGAATCACCAGTTACCAAAGTATGTTGCATGGGAATCAGACCCAGGGGCAGTGGCGGTGGATGCATTCTGGCTACATTCGGGAGGAATGTTCTTTTATGCATTCCCCCCATTCTGCCTCGTCACTCGTTGCTTGCTGAAGATCAAGCAAGACTCTTCCTCAGGAATTCTGGTAGTGCCTGACTGGCCTACACAGCCATGCTTCCCAATCATACTGGGAATGATTACACAGCCTTTCATGGCCATTCCCAAAGGCAGTAATCTACTAGTCAACCCTGTAACTGAGGAGAAACATCCACCCCATGACTATCTGATTGCATGGTGGATGTACTCACTGCAGCCTGGAGAGACAGTACGAAAAAACAGTACATTTCCTATATTAAGAAGTGGGAATTGTTCTGTTCACAATCTAATATTTTGTATGACACAGCACATGTAACCAATGTATTGGAGTTCCTCTCTCAACTGTACTTTGATCAGAAGTTGAGTTATAGTGCTTTAAATTGTGCTAGAAGTGCATTGTAAGCATATTTATGGCCGTGGTCGTGACACCACTCTGTTGGGTCTCACCCTCTGGTTTCGGGATTTATGAAGGGTGTCTTCAACTCGAATCCTCCCAGGCCCAGATACTCGGAAAAATGGGACGTTAGCACGGTACTAACACTGCTTTGCAGATGGACACAGGCAACATCTCTGTCCTCGGTCCAGCTCACTTTCAAGGCAGTGATGTTCATGGCACTGGTGTCAGTACAAAGGGTCCAGTCGTTACATAAGCTGCGGCCGGATAACATGATTATGTCTGCTAATAGTATCACATTTTATGTGCATGATCTAGTCAAGCAGAGTAGACCAGGTACTTCCGGCCTCAATCTACATTTTGTGGCATACCCCTTTGCCCTTCGGTTATGTGTGGTCACACACATCCGACAATACATTAAGGTCAATGAGAGCCTCAGGGGCTCGGAACTAGCACTACTTGTTAGTTTCAAGAAACCTCACAAGGTTTCAGTCCAGACCATCTCCAGATGGGTAAAACGGGTTCTGGCTTATGCAGGAGTAGATACTGACATTTTTAAATCTCATTCCACCAGGGCTGCATCTACGTTAGCAGCAAAGGTTATGGACGTCCCGCTGGACCATATCCTAGCGACTGCAGGATGGTCCATGGAGCACACTTTCCAGACGTTCTATAATAAACCTATCGCCAAACCGGGGGTGTTTGCCGACTACATTTTAAGTTCCATTTTATAATTTCCCTTGGATGAGAGGGTTCATTATTATTATAATTTGTCCATTAAAAGCATCAGCATGTATAAAAAATCTGTCATATCTGAATGCATTATTCTCTCATCCTTGGTCAACCAATACAGTGCGTGGCTTGGACTTGAGTCCACGGCATGAAATCACAGAGCTTGAAAATCTTCACAAAAAGTCACTCACGTGACTCCGAAGTAAAATAGTAAGATTAAATGAGAACTTACCAGTTTGAAGTTTGATCTTTATTTTATGGGGAGTTACGATGAGAGATTATGTGCCCTCCGCTCCCAACCCCCTTAAAGGTCAGCTGGTAGTTCTAGTTTCTCGAATATTACTATATTCAGTTCAACAACTGTTATTCTGTGCTTTCACACCGCTACTTTGTAGGTTGACGCACATGCGGGTAGGCGGGCTTCTTCACGTAATCCCTCATCGTAACTCCTCATAAAATAAAGATCAAACTTCAAATCAGTAAGTTCTCATTTAATCTTACTATTAAATTTGATATAATATCAGGAAAAAGAGATTAGATTACTGCAGTGATACATTTAAGTGTAATGGCCCTGTCTCACTGTGCGAGTTGACCCACGAGGTACCCCGAGTGACAGACTCGTGGCTGTGCACGAGACTGCAAGTTTATGATCAAGTGTGTAATACGAGTTCCCACGGGTATGTCATTGCTGCGATGTTCCTAGTTCCTCTCCCGAGTTAGCAAGTTCCTCTCCCGTTACTCTTGAGCCAACCGTGAATGAAGGTATGTTTTAATAAAGCAACAATGTTAAAATACATCTCCATCCTGTGGTTTTGAGTTATTTCAGCGCGGCGGCATCTATTGATATGACCTACAATGGGAAAATGCGCATCCTCCAGTAACCAAGCATTTCTTGTTGTTTTATGTTTTTAAATACTTTTTTGCAATGGATCTCTATTTTAAATAATTTTAAAAAAGGAAGCAGCCCGGGTGACTGGCATTGAGCGGCCGTCGGGACCCGACAGCGCGCGCACACACACACACACACACACACACACACACACACACACACACACACACACACACACACACACACACACACACACACACACACACACACACACACACAGAGAGAGAGATACACACAGACAGCAGCTGGCCACCACTTCAGAGGAATGAAGCAGCTCGGGTGACTTTGAGCGGCCACCGGGACCTGACAGCAGACACACACACAGATACACACAGATAGACAGAGAGGGAGAGAGAGAGACACACACACACACATAGAGAGAGAGATACACACAGACAGCAGCTGGCCACCACTTCAGAGGAATGAAGCAGCTCGGGTGACTGAGCGGCCGCCGGGACCCGACAGTACACACACACACACACACACACCCACACACACACACACACAGATACACACAGATAGACAGAGAGGGAGAGAGAGACACACACACACACACACACACACACACACACACACACACAGATACACACAGACAGCAGCTGGCCACCACTTCAGAGGAATGAAGCAGCTCGGGTGACTGAGCGGCCGCCGGGACCCGACAGTACACACACACACACACACACACACACACACACACACACACACACACACACACACACACACACACACACACACACACACACAGAGAGGGAGAGAGGGAGAGAGAGAGAGACACACACACACACACACACACACACACACACACCACACACACACACACACACACACACACACACACACACACACACACACACACACACACACAGACAGCAGCTGGCCACCACTTCAGAGGAATGAAGCAGCTCGTGTGACTTGACGCGGCCACCGGGACCCGACAGCAGACACACACACAGATACACACAGATAGACAGAGAGGGAGAGAGAGAGACACACACACACACATACACACACACACACATAGAGAGAGAGATACACACAGACAGCAGCTGGCCACCACTTCAGAGGAATGAAGCAGCTCGGGTGACTTTGAGCGGCCACCGGGACCCGACATCAGACACACACACAGATACAAACAGATAGACAGAGAGGGAGAGAGACACACACACACAACTCAGCGGACCAGGCAGCATCTCTGGAGAGAAGGAATAGAGTCGAGACCCTTCTTCAGACTTACCCGAAATGCCACCCATTCCTTCGCTCCAGAGATGCAGCCTGTCCCGCCGAGTTACTCCAGCATTGTGTGTGTCTATCTCCGGTGTGAACCAGCATCTGCAGTTCCTTCCCAATCCCACACTCTCGGCCCCGGGGGGGTGGATGGAGCATCACACGTGGACACATCCCACCCACCACCCCAGACTTGCCTTCGGCAGGACTTTAAGCCGTTCATTGAGACAGAGTGAAGCCACGGGCAGGCGCCTCAGTAATAAAGGACAAGTGGCAGAAAGGCCGAAGATAGACACAAAATGCTGGAGTAACTCGGCGGGACAGGCTGCATCTGTGGAGCGAAGGAATGGGTGGCATTTCGGGTAATCTGAAGAAGGGTCTCGACTCTATTCCTTCTCTCCAGAGATGCTGCCTGGTCCGCTGAGTTACTCCAGCATTTTGTGTCTATCTTTGGTTCAGTCTTTACTCGAGCAAAAGAACAGATTATTAAAGTTCCCACGGTAGACTCACGAGACACTAAGATAAACGCACGGGGCCACTACGTTATTACAACGAGTTTAAATGTTTCCATTTTTAACTTGAACAGTTAATTTGACTCGTGGAAAAAATCAAACATGTTTGATTTTTTTCACGAGTTAACAAGTTTCCCGAGTACCTGCCGTTAGCGCCACGAGTCGATAAGTTGCTCGTGCGAGTTCCGATGTTCCCGCTACGTGATCACCACGAGTGAAAACTCGGGGTCACTCATGGGCCAACTCGCACAGTGAGACAGGGGTTTAAGTAAAGTGTTTACTGATTAGTGCCAGCAAACGTCCAGATCCAGATATTTAGTTACAGATAATTATCCACTACGTACGCAGTATTGAAAGCGACCAGAATAACTTGCACTTTTGTCCTGCAGATTTAAATAAAAACATGTTACTTATATCTGCAGGGAAGAATGAATGGTTACAATTAACTTCACAACATGAGCATGAAGCATCATTGCAAGATGTTTAGCCCATTATTTTATCTTTAATTAAGGGTTTTTTTTTGTTTCACTGATGCTGTAAAGTATTATAAAGCAGCTCAGAATGTATAATGCTTCAACATTTCGCAAAGACATTTTTAAACATTTACTCCACAAGGCCTAAATGGGTTCCGAACTGTGAGTGAAACAAAAAGAGTGATTTTGTGAACAGCTATCTCTCATGTCGTGTTAACCTCAAATCCATACAGTTTATAGATGAGGATGTGGAAAGGTTCGTAATGACTAAATGTGAATGCAAGGTTGGTGTGTCTGATCATGAAGGTTCAGTATTGATAGAAAGTGGTTCTTCTGTGAGAGCGTAGACAGTCAGTTTTTAGACTAAAGTGCTTGAAATTTTCATTGATGACTAATTTTAGGTGATGCTGAAAAGCAGTGCCCAATATGTTCGATGTTCTATGCTGATTGATATCACTGTTGATATTACTTGGGTGAGTCTGGTGCTGGGGAAACAAGTAAATGCAAAATTTCTTACCAGAAAATATACGATTTATGTTGCTAAATGGTGCCAAGAAAATGTGAGAATGAGAACAAAATTGCTTTACTCAGCATTAATATAATTTTCAACTTTGCAATGTAATTTCATTTGCCAGCAAAGTCCAGATCCAGGTATTTAGCTATGGAGAATTATCCACTACATACGCAGTCTTGAATGTGAGCAGAATAACTTGTAGTTTTGTAGGTAATTCAGTTGGAACTCAATCTAAAGGGAACTGTGGATGATCATCAAGGAAAATAGTTTATCCCTTCATCTTTCCACTGCTTTGGCAGTGTCAGCCTCTAATCTCTGTATCCTACTCTGAGATCTGAGAATCAATGAACTATTGCTTATCCTGAACCTGTGAAATAATGTTAGAAAGCCTTATGAACAACCTTTTAGCAACCTAAACCACATCAGCATCCTATGCACATTCCAGGCTCCCAATCCTAGCAATGACCAGTCTGCATTTAGATTCCCTGAGGACTAAAGTAAGTGCAATCCATGTGATGTGGATATTTACATATCTGGTGAACTAAAAAGAAAATGTCCAACCTAAGGACAACAGGGCAGATAATCCACTTGAGCCTGCTCTGCTGCTCAGTAGTATGAAGACTGATCTAATTGCTGACCATAACTCCATGTCTTTTGCCCGATCCCCGTAACGAGGTCACACAGACAGGAGATTAAAAGTGAAATCTTGAAAGTGATGGTAAACACAAACTGCTGGAGTAACTCAGCGGGATAGGCAACATCTCTGGAGAGAAGGAATGGGTAACGTTTCAGGGCTAGACCCTTCTTCAGACCCTGCGTCAGTCTGAAGAAGGGTCTCGACCCAAAATGCCACCCATTCCTTCTCTCCAGAGATGCCGCTTGTCCCGCCGAGTTGCTTCAGCATTTGTGTCTATCTACCGATTTAAACTAGCATCTGCAGTTCTTTCCTGCACAATGTGATAGTGATACTTGGATTGAATCTGTGGGGTCAGAGAATGAAGTAGTCCATTGAAAGATGGTCTGCTGGTGATTTTTATGTGAATCCATGGGTGTGCTCAAAATTCCTTGGTGACAATGCAAAAGTTCCTATTATCATGTGAGTTTTTCCAACATTTTATGTCTCTTTTTGCAGTCTATCCATATTCTCCAGCGTTACTGCCTGACCTGCTGTGTTCCTCCAGCCCATCTTATCTTTTTTTTGTAAAGCAGCAACTGCTATTCCTTGTGTCCACATTACACTGCTCCGCTGCGAAATCTCCTCAAAGTATACCTACTTTGGAGCACAGTTGTGCTCCCATACAGGTGCTTCCTTACCGTGCCATAGACCTGAATTCAATCCTGACTGTGGGTCTTGTCTGTACAGAGCTTGTACATGCATTTTGACCGCTGTGATCTAATTTAACGGGATTTGGATCAAACCAGTATGTTTGCCCAGATGTGCCACATAGACACCCAGCCGTAGAGATATAATGCTTACTTCCATGACCTACAAATGGGGTGGTCATGATTTTGGCATGATAATATAGATCAAATTACACAAAACGTACAGTTACTTTTCACATGCAAAATTTTGGTATGTTAATTAGAAATGTAGGTTTTACTTCGGAGTCACGTGAGTGACCACATGAAGAAGGCCGTCAGTCATCATGCACGTCATTACGTCTGAAGCATGCACCAACAACGGATTGGCAGGCGCGATTGCGTCTCTCCAGCGGTAAGTTTTAAAAACCGAGGTAAGTATTTTAAACTAGTTACTTACGGTCGTTGCTTGGTGGGTTTTGGTTGTTCGTTTTTTCTATCAACAGTACGGACTTACCATGTCAAAGGTGCGGAGACAGTCTGCGAATCCGGCTACGGAAGACCGCGGTGCTGTGGGTAGCGGACGGCTGTCCGAGTCACTTTCATGGCCGCCGGTGTTGGAACCAGCGTAAGCAGACTTGGTGCTACAAGAGAGCACCGTGGCAGCCCCACTGGAGCGCAAAGCCACACATAAGTCTGCCAGACCCGTAGACTCTGATGAATCCGGGCCGGAGGAATCACCTCCCACTATGGGAAGCGTCTGTGGACATCTCTCCCAGATGGAGCACCTTTTGGAGAGGTGCCACCAGACTGATCTGCTCCAGAGGAGGGAGCAGTATCACGGCGGGTCTCCATGGGAGCTCCCGTTAGCAGCACCTTACACAGGGTTGCGAAGTGTCTCCCTATCCATAGAAGGGAGTACACGGAGTCAGCAGTACTCTGACACAGAGCAAGGAGGCACATCAGGGGAACACCCTAGGGCCCTAGGGGCTACGGTGCCTTTATTGCCATCCACGTTTGCCATACCCACCCGAACCAGAGAGGACTTGGATGTAGAGCTGGCCACGACCATTAACTACCTGGCCTCGCACCAGCTAAAGGACCAGGTAATGAAGGAGACTACCGGCTTCTATAGTACCCCGGACAACTGTGCCTCGCTCAGTGTGCCGGCCGTTAACCATGCCATCTGGAGCCATATTGGGCCAGGGGTAAGAGCCCAGGAGGTAAAACTTCAGAAAATTCTGAAAATACTGGCCTCGGGGGTAACAGCTTTTGCCAGGTCTATTGATGGCGGGCCACTAACAGAGACACAACAGGATGCTCCTCTACAAAGCTTTGTTTGAAATAAACTGTCTGTGGAAGAGTGCCATACGACCGGCACTGAACCCGAGGTTTGCTGTGCTGTGCAAAGCCAGCAATGTACAGCCGGCAAACTATTTGTTTGGGGCAGACCTGCCGAAGCAGCTGGATGACGAGGCCAAGACTCTCCGCCTCATGAGCCGAACCCCAACACCACCCAGGGGTTCATCACTACGAGGGCATCCTTGTGCCACCTTCCACAACAGGCACAGCCAGCCTATGAGCTCATGGACAGGAGGCAGAGTCCAGCAGTCCCAGGGAGAGAGGCAGGAAGCCAGGACCACACAGGCTGTAAAACCTAAGGTAGGACCTTCTAGTCCCTTGTGGGACAAATCACACACCTCTAATTTACAAGTTGGGGGGGAAGGCTAAAACATTTTTTGAATGAATGGATTTGGATTACAGAAGACCCGTTCATACTGCACAGTGTAGAAGGGTTTAAAATTGAGTTCCTTCTTGGCTCAGCACCACCCACTCAAAATGTACCAAACCACACATATCTGTTCGCTCAACAGGAAAGGTATGAGATACAGGCTTAAATTCAGGGTTTAAAAGCAAAAGGGGTGATTCAGAGGTATCGCCCAGAATCACACCAATTTGTATCGAATATATTTCCTAAGCAAAAGAAAGATGGAGGGAGTCGTATTATCATAAACTTGACGGAACTCAATACCCATGTGCAGTATAAACATTTTAAAATGGACAACTTTGGTACAGCTATTCAGCTGGTCTCCAAAGGATGTTATATGGCTTGCATTGACCTAAAAGATGCTTATTACTCCGCATCTATACACAGGGAACAAAGGAGATATTTGAAATTTAACTGGATGGGGCAGATGTGACAATTCAAGGCATTGCCGAATGGGCTGACCGGCACCCAGGCTTTTTACAAAATTACTAAAACCAGTTTGTGATGTCTTATTTGGATGATATTCTAATAATTGGCAACGCAAAGGAGTCAGCAATAGCATCTGTTTCAGCTACCATACTCATGCTTAAGAGGTTGGGATTTGTAATCCATCCAGTTAAGTCTAAATTGACTCCAATCAAGGTAATTGATTACCTAGGGTTTACAATCAACTCAAATCAAATGTCAGTGACTCTGACAAGCAATTAGACTTGAAGATAGCCTGCAATAAGCTAATTGCTAATCAGAGGCCAACAATCAGCCAAGTAGCAAGCATAATTGGCAAGCTTGTTGCAGCTTTTCCAGGTGTACGCTATGGACTTTTGCATTACCAAAATTTACAAAGAGCAAAGGAACGAGCCCTCAAAGCTCATGCAGGCAAATTCGGGGAGCATATGCATTTACCACCAGACGCTATTGCGGAGTTACACTGGTGGGCTACCAATGTACATCACTGTTCTAAGAAAATTCAAATTGACACACCATCGGTGATAATACAAACCGATGCAAGTGGCCTGGGCTGAGGGGCAACGGACACCAGCTCCAGCTGCAGGGGCAGATGGAATGTGCAGGAGTCATTAATCCTACAACAATATGGCATTAACTACTTAGAATTGTTGGGAGCACTCTATGGCTTAAAGGCTTATTGCAGCAATATGCATCATGTGCATGTACAACTTCAGATTGACAACACCACGGCAGTGGCGTATGTCAATCACATGGGTGGAATAAAATCTGAGTCATGTGATAAATTGGCAAACCTCCTTTGGCATTGGAGTACTGCTAGGAACATTTGGGTCATGGCTATCTACCTGCCAGGTAGATATAATAGTAAGATTAAATGAGAACTTACCAGTTTGAAGTTTGATCCTTATTCTATGAGGAGTTACGATGAGTGATTACGTAAAGAAGCCCTGCCAAGCACATGCGCGTCATACTTCAAAGCAGCGGCGTGAAAACACAGAAAACGATAGCCAAAGGAACATAGTAAGGCTTTACAAGACTAGAACTACCAGATGATCCTTTTGAATATGAGGGCCGGGAGCGGAGGGCACGTAATCCCTCATCGTAACTCCTCATAAAATAAGGATCAAACTTCAAACTGGTAAGTTCTCATTTAATCTTACTATTTTACTTCGGAGTCACGTGAGTGACTATGTGAAGATTTCAAAGCGCTGTGATTTCATGCTGTGGATCCACTCCATACAACACACTGCTTCAGTTGACACAGTAGTGAATAAATAATGTATTGAACATTGCTTTGAATTATCCAATAATCATTTTTTAAATAACAATACAGTGCTAACCCCTCTATCCCAGGGGAAATTACAAATCAAATCAGATTACAATTACAAATCAAATCAAATGGAACCCAAAACAGCATGCCCAAACCCTGGCACTGTCAGGACAGGTTTATCATAATTTTAGAAAAGTTGATTCCTTAGACCATCCTGCGGCCTTGCTGCGGATGTTGATGCCGCCCTGGTGGAGTGAGATTTAAACACATGAGTGTCTACTCCAGCGGCATCCAAAACCCTGTTTTACCATCTAGAAATAGTTTATACTGACACCTTTTATGAGGTTTTTTGTGACTGATGAGCATTGCTGTCTCAGAGCCTCTGAGACTCTTAGTTACCTTGATATATTGACTCGGGTGCTTAACTACTCATAACCTTTGGTCAACAGGGTATGCTTTAAAACTTACTTTGGATCCTGCCATTCTTGGCCTGCTTTGTTTGATTAAATCATACACATAAAACGTAATGTTATCTGCAGAAGAATACATGCTATCTAGTCGTAGCTTTTGCAATGTTTGCACTCTTTGCACTGATACTAGCGCAATGAGCTTAACCACTTTAAGTGTTAACTTCTGTAAAGACAATTATGTAATTGGAGCCCATTGCCGAAGCAGTGTGAGAACTATACTGACATCCCAGATTTCTGTATACCTAGGTTCAGGAGGATTTTTGTTACAAAATTCCTCTCATGAATCGGGATACTAACGGATGAGACCCAATAGGTTGTTGTTCTGAAACTGCCCTAAATAGGAGGACAAAGCACTCCAAGTACTACTAATGGCACTATAACTCAAGTATTTATCAAAAATGCAACATAGCAAGGAACTCCAATATATCAGGTATGCTTGCAGTATGATAAGATATATCTGACTGTAAACAAAATATCTCCCATTTCTTAATATGACACACAAATTATTTCTTAGTGCTATCTCTCCAAGCTGCAGTTATGACATCCATGGTCCTATTTGACAGTCCAAAGCCTTGGAACGGTCTGGTCAGAACCTGCTGATCAACAAATTAATATGATCATGTAATGGATGACTTTCTCCTGTTACTGGAAGCACCAACAACTTACTGCAGTTGGGGATAGTCATGAATGGCTGAGTCATCATTCTGAGCACCAATGGGAACCATGGCTCTATTTTGGTGATACATTGCCTAAACACGCAGAATGTGGGAAGCATAAAATAATGTACTTCCCCAATGTAGCGAGAATGCATCCACCGCTACTGCTCCTAGATCCGGTTCCCATGAAACATATTTAGGCAACTGGTGATTTAGCCTGGATGCAACAGAGCAATATCTGGCAACCCATAGCGGCTGACAATTATTTTAAAACTTCAGGATTTGTTTTTTTTTTTTGTAAAATATTTTTATTAGAAGTAATTACATATTAAGAAGAAATAATATAAAATTCAGAAAAAAAAGGAAAATATTATTTGTCACATACATTCTTAATATTTTTAAAATTTACAGTCAATCCTATTTGTACTTCTATATTTTTTTTATTTTATAACAGTAGGAAATAAAGATAGGTAATAAAAAGAAACAGAAATAAGAAAGAGATAAATAAAATGAGTGGAATATTAAGCAAGATATTCTTCATTGGAGATATATTCATGATCATTTGTATATAATTCTTCATCTATTCCTTCATTCAGGCTTCAGTCATGGCCTCGAACCGGACCACCTTACCCCTTTAAATATTCAATAAATGGAGACCATATTCCTCTGAATTGATCTAACCTGTCCATTTGGACAAGTCTTAATCGTTCCAGATGAAGTGTCTCCGACATGTCTGTAATCCACATTTTGATTGTAGGGGATATGGGACCTTTCCAAAATCTTAATATTAAATTTTACCAATTATTAAACTATAACCAATAAAAATTATTTGTTGTGTTGTTAGTATCTGATCCGTTTCTAATATTCCCAATATAATTAATTTTGAGTCTGGAATTAAATTTGCATTAACTACATTCGAGATTATCTTAAAAATTTCTGTCCAAAAATTAGTAATCTTTGTACATTTTGTGAATGAATGCATTAGATTAGCTTCTAATTGTTGACATTTATCACATATAGCAGAAACATTTGAGAACATTTTGTTTAATTTGGATTTTGAGAAGTGTAATCTATGTATAACTTTAAATTGTATCAAGGAGTGTCTGGCATTTAATGAGCAATGGTGTATATGTTGTAAACTTTCATTCCATACTTCTCTACTAATTACTTGACCTAATTTGTTTTCCCATGCTTGCCTATATTTTTCAGTATTTGGTAAATCATTTTCCAGTAAGATATTATAAATATATGATATTAATTTTTCTGTATTCGGATGTTTTAGACATTCATCTAAAATTTCCGTCTTTCTATTCCTAAAATCTGGTGTATTTGATTTAACATAATCTCTAATTTGTAGATATCTAACGTATTCTTTGGAGTGTAATCCATAATTTTGTTGTAATTCCTGAAATGAAAGAAACAAACTTTCCCTGTAGAGATCACCCATCTTATTTATTCCATAGTTCTTCCATTTAAAAAAACCTTTATCCATCAATGAAGGTTTAAAAGTAATATTGTTTACAATTGGAAGAGCTAGTGGTATATTCTGTAATTTTAATGTTTTTTTTAATTGTTTCCAAATACGTATAGCACTTTTTATTATTGGGTTTACTCTATAAATTTTCTTATGTATTTTAGTGTTAGCAAATAAAATCGAGCTAATATCGAACGGTGAACAGTCTTCCTTTTCCATTTTTAACCAATTTGGTTGTTTATCTAGTTCTTCCAACCAGAAATTCATATTTTTTATATTAACTGCCCAATAATAAAACATAAAATTAGGCAGTGCAAAACCTCCATTCATTTTTGATTTACATAGATGCTTTTTAATTATTCTATGGTTCTTATAATCCCAAATAAAATTGGTAACTATAGAGTCCACTTTCTTAAAAAAATGTTTAGGAAGATATATCGGGATCATTTGAAACAAGTATAATAATTGTGGAAGAAAAATCATTTTTATCGCATTAATCTTACCTAGCATTGAAATAGGTAATGTTTTCCAATATTGGATATTCTTAAATAATTTATTCAATAAAGGTGGGAAATTAGATTTAAATAAAGAATCATATCTTTTTGTTACATAAATTCCAAGAAATTTGATTTTTTCATTCGCAATCTGAAAAGGATATTGTTGTAATATATGTTATTTATATATAAGTTATTTCCCATTATTAGCATAAGTTCACTTTTATTCCAATTAATTCTATATCCTGAAAACGATCCAAATTGAGTTATCAAATCTAATAAGTTAGGAATACTAATTTCCGGCTTTGTGATATAAAGTAATACATCATCTGCGTATAAAGAGATTTTATTTTCAGTTTCTTTAGTTTCATACCCGTATATTTCTCGATGCAATATCACAGATTTTGCTAGTGGTTCTATTGCAAGTGCAAACAGTAGTGGAGATAAAGGGCAACCTTGTCTACAGCCTCGGAATAAGTTAAATTTAGTTGTTAACATTTGGTTTATTAATATTCTAGCTGTTGGCTTGGTATATAGTAATTTAATCCAAGTTATAAACTTCTCCCCCAACTGAAAAAATTCCATAACCGAAAATAAATAAGACCATTCAATCTCATCAAAAGCTTTCTCTGCGTCCAACGAGATAATTGATAAATCCTTATTAATGTTTCTTTTCGAGTATATAATATTAAATAATCTTCTCAGGTTGTTTGAGGAGTATCGCTTTGGTATAAATCCTGTTTGATCTGAATGAATTAGTTTATTAATCACTGTGTTTAGTCTTTGTGCTAGTATTTTGGTTAATATTTTTTGATCAGTATTTAAAAGAGATATAGCTCTATATGACACTGGATCATCCAGATTTTTATCTAATTTAGGTATAAGGGTTATAATAGATTCATTTAATGTTTCTGGTAATTTCTGTTGTGCATAAATATGTTCATAAAGTGTTTTCAAATGTGGGGCTATCATATCATAAAATATTTTATAAAATTCTGATCCAATACTATCTGGTCCTGGAGTTTTACCATTTTTTAATGATCTAATAGCTTCTTCAATTTCTTTAGTAGTTATTTCAACGTTTAATAATTCTCTATCTTCTAAGTCCAGTCCTTTTAAATTACAATTTTTTAAGAATGTTTCTACTCCTATCCGATTTTCTTTTGTTTTAGCTGAATATAAATTTTTATAATATTGCAAAAATCTCTCGTTTATTTCTTTAGTTTGTACTAGTAATTCCCCTTTATCTGATTTAATCCTATAGATTAATTTTTCTCCTTCCAATTTTCTTAATTGACGAGCCAATAATTTATGTGGCTTGTCACCAAATTCAAATTGTATTTGTTTAGTATATTGGTATAGTTTTACAACTTGGTCTGATTGTATTTTGTTTAATTTATATTTCAATGCAAATATTTTATTATGTTTTATCATGGTTGGATTAATAGCGTTCTCTGTATCTAACTGTTTAATCTCCCTTTCCAATGCCTGTTCTACCCTCCGATTCTCTTTATTATAAAATGCTTGAGATGATATCATAATTCCCCGAACATACGCTTTAAAAGTTTCCCATAAAAGGCACAAAGATATTTCTGGCGTATCATTTATTTCAAAGAAAATCTTGATCTGTTTTGTGATATATTCTTGAGTTATTTTGTCTTTTAAAATTTGTGGGTTAAATCTCCATTGTCCTTGTTTTTCCATTTTACCGGTTATTTTCATCTTAAAAGTTAAAGGTGCATGATCTGAAATTATAATATTATGATATTTTGAATTATACGTAAGTGGAATAAGTTTTAAATCTACCAGAAAATAATCTATTCTTGAATAGGTTTTATACACAGGTGAGTAAAATGAGTATTCTCGTCCTGTAGGGTTTTGCAATCTCCAAACATCTTTAATATTACTAGTGTCTATATATGCATTAATTAACTCACTGGAATGCGATTTACGTTTCCGTTGTTTTGATGATCTATCCAAATAGGGATCTAGTGTACAATTTAAATCTCCTCCAATTATTAGATTGTGTTGTGATAATTCAGGGATAGTATTCAATATTTTTTTTAAAAACAGCGGACTATCAAAATTTGGGCCATATACATTGACAACAATCACTTTTTGTGTATATAATTCTCCTATTACAATAATATATCTACCGTCACTATCAGTTATTGTTGAAGTATGTTTAAATGCAGTACCTTTATGAATTAATATTGCTACACCTCTAGATTTGTGTGTGAAAGAGGAATGATAGACTTTATCAATCCATTTAGCCTTTAATCTATGTTCTGCCTCTTTTTTTAAATGTGTCTCTTGGATAAATGCAACATCTATTTTAAGTGCTCTTAAATGTGCTAATACTTTACCCCTCTTAATTGGTTCGTTAATACCTTTAACATTCCAACTACAAAACATTATTCCTCCACTCCCCATATTCGTATGTAAGTCTTGCATCTTTTATCTAAAGGGATATATAATAGAGCAAATGGTTCAGTTCGACATACCTGACTTTACACCTGAACTTCGAATAGATGAATTTCAAGACCCTTGAGTTTCTCTCACATATATATCTCCTTTGCATTAATTTATAATTCCACTCAAATGTAAAATAATAATGACAAGAAATAATATTAAAAAAAGGGATAGATTAAGAGATTAGTAGGGTGCACAAAGAAAGAAAAAAACTACATCTAGTATTAGTGTAGTTAGTGTTAGCCATACTAACATGGCTAGCAATCTAAAGACTTCCGTAGTGAATGTTAATTATTTATCCATCTCCATGATTCACTAAAATTATTATTCCATAAGAAAAAAATATTATTTAAACCGGGGGTATTAAACTATGATGTGTACAAAGTTCATTGTCAAATATATACTAATATATATACTTAATGCTTATTACAAACTATAATAATAAGTATAAAAAAAAGGGGAAAAAAAACAAATTATAGAAAAAATAAAAAATAGAAAATAAATAAAAAGTACCGGGGGATAAATGAAGTCAAAGTTTATATTTTGTGTATTTATATTTACTATTTACTTAATTCTAAGTTAATCAGCTATAATTAATTATTAATCAATAATTAGCAGTTATTAGCTCTAATTAATAATGATGTATTAAATTTAATATATGTTTATATATGTTAATATATGTTAATATATGTTAATTATTAATATTAGTAGTGTTAGTATTCTAATTATTAGTATCCATGGAATAGTCTTCGATCTGTAGCTCCTTGAGTCTCCCATCCGCCTCCTTCTCCGTCTTCTTTAGATGAAACAAGTCCATAGTCTATTGCAATCTTCAAGCAATCTTGAAAGTATGGTTTAATTGTTCATTTAATTCATCTTTGAAGATTTCATTCAGTCTGCTTCTCGCTCCTTGATCCCTTGGGCAAAACTCAATGCGTCCTCTGGATTTTTAAAATAATGTTCTTCCTGATTGTAGGTGACTCTCAGTGTGGCTGGACATCTCAAACTATACTTCAGATTCTTCACTTCCCTCAAAATTCTTTTGGTCTCTTTGAACGCATTTCTTTTCTTGGAAACCTCTGCTGCGTAATCTCGGTAAATACTGATCGAATCTTCTTCATATTTAAGATTTCTACTTTTTACAACTTTATTCATCATATCTTCCAAAACGTAATCATACTGGACTTTTACTATCATTTGTCTTGGAGGAGCATCTTGCTTTGTATAACGTCTCATTACTCTGTGTGCTCGGGCTAGCAAAGGCTTTTCTTCCAGAGATAAAACCTTTTGTAGTAAGTTTGCAGTAAACTCTCGGGTATCTTGATTATTTTCTCATCCTTCTCAAATACCCACGATCCTTAGGTTCTGCCTTCTCTGGCGTCCTTCCAGCTCAGTACACTTATCAGTAATTAGGCCCAGTAAGTCAGATAATCGTTGATTTTCTTTCACGAGTGTTTTCGTAGTCTGAGTATTTGTTTCGACTAGTTCTTCAATGTATTTTATGGATGTTGATTGTACCTTAATTTCTTCCAGCTCAGGCTCCATTTGCATTTCCACCTTATTTTCAATAACTTCATTCAACTCTTCCATTATACTTGTAAATTTTTCCGTCACTAATTCTGCAATTTCCTTTCGCAGCATATCTGATAATTCCGTAGTCGAAAGACTAATTTCAGACTTTAACTCCTTCATCTCCATCTTGATTTTTTTCATCTCCTCCCCAAAATTCATTTTTTCCAATTCCATCTTTAATTCCAACTTCATTTCTTTTTTTAATTCTGCCATTTCTTGCACAAAAAAATTTTTAAGTTCTTCCAATTCCGATTTTTTTTTTCGATTTTCTTGATACATCTTCTAGGGACTGTGTCCTACCTGAGGCCGAGGCTTCAGTCGGGCCTTGTTCTTTTTCAACTGTTTTCTTTAGATACCGGAGTTTGGATTTCTCCGGTGGACTGCGCTGTGTTGCCATTATGGGTCGCGTGCCTCATGACGTCACTCACGGCAGCCGTTGTAGAAGCAGCAGATGCAGAATCAGCAGCAGCAGCAGGTAGGTTTTCTCCCCGTTTTTTTCTCGTTTTTTCACGGAGGTGGCTGGCGTTGCCTTCTAATCCCCCATAGCGCCACCGGAAGTGAAACTTCAGGATTTTATCATCCATTTTATGTTGTCATTGAACTTTTGTGACCTGTTGTCTGCCACCACATTGTTTCTACCTGGTAGGTAGATAGCTGAGACCCAGATGTTTCTGGAAATTCACCAGTGCCACATGAGGTTAGCCAGATTATCACATGATACTGACCTTATTCCTGCCATGGGATTGATATATGGCACAGCCATGGTATTATCAATCTGGAGTTGAACATGTAAATTATTCATTGTTGAACAATAAACTTTTAATCCATAGAATGCACCCAGCAATTCTAAGTAATTTATACCATGCCTGTGCAGGATTAAATCCTCTTGCCCACTCCATCTACCACCACAGCTAGACTCACTGTCTGTAGCTCCCCATCCGGCAGCACTGACATATGTCTGTAAAAGCACTGAAGGATGCTGAACCAAAATGTTTTTGGTAGTTTGTACAATATTGATAATCCACCATTGTAATTGAGCTATGGCTCTGGTTGGTAACTGCATAGGTCTATCAAAATGACCTGCATGTTCTTTAAGTGCTAGTTCTCTAGCTTGTTGCAGACTTTGATAGTGCAGTGGTACAAACTGCGCTGCAGGGAAAGCTGCCACCAATTTACCAATAACAGTAGCTACTTTTCGGATGGAGGGATATTGTTTTTCAGCGAGACTGGTACAGACCTCTCTGACCTCCACAGCCTTGGCTGTAGGCAAAGTCATTGACATATCAACTGAATCAATGACAAATCCCAAATAAACAATTTTTTAGGATGACTCTAACTTGGATTTGGTTGGATGGACCAGGAACCCTAACCTTTCAAACAGGTATTGGGTTGCTGAAACCGATTCCTCAGCTGTCTCCTGAGTGTTGCTTATGATTAAAATATAATCTAGCTAAGCCATTACCATGTGATTCTGGGCCCGAAGTGGCACCAGCACTGGTTTCAACAATTTCTTGAATAGCCTAGGAACTGAGGTTAACTCATTGGGTAATGCTTTAAATTGCCACAGCTGTCCCAGCCAACTAAATTTCAAGTATCTCCGATACTGATGATGAATTGGTACTGAATAATATGCATCTTTTAGATCTATAGTTGCCATATAACAGCCTTTCGCAGTATTGAAGGTGTCCATTTTAAAATGCCTATACTGAACATAGGAATTTAACTGGTTTAGGTCCAGAATGATTACATCCCCCATCTTTTCTCTGTCTGGGGAATATATTGGACACAATTTGTTGAGGATGGTTTGTCGTCCTCTCAATTACCCCTTTTTTGGGACAAAACTGTAATTTCTTCTTTTACCTGCTGAGTTTGTGGTGCAGAAAACCCCAATAATCTATTAGGCATATTCTGTACAAGCAGATCAATTCCTGACATAACTGTATTCGGGCTTGACACAGTGTCTAGTATAAACCGATGAGATGTTATGCAGCACCATTCATCATAACCAATTGCAACCTAACCCCAACCGGAGGTTGTTTCCCAGAATCTTATCCTGGACAGAATGAATCACCTGTACCTCTACAGTCGGCCTTTACTCCTTCTGCCCAGAGTGGGGTTGTAGCTGGGATACACAGGTGAGTAATGCCGTCGTCTCACTGGCCGCACTCTGCTTGGCCCTGACCCTGGATCCGTCACCTATCGCGCTGAAATCGACCTGCGAGGTGGCACCCTGGCAGAAGGAACATATGTCTTCATGAGACAGATTGTTTTTGCATGTTCCTCCAGGTCCTTGACTTGTTTGAGGAGGTCCACCCCAAATAAATAATCTGGGCTTGGCTATTGGTGGACCTACATAGAGCTGCAAACTTCGGGTTCAAAGTCGGTTTGATGGCTATCTTCCTGATGCAATTGACCTCAAAGTAGGCGTTGCAGAACAGGCCAGTATATTTTGTTGAGTCCCAGACATCGGTGTCCCCTGGAGCTTCCCCAAATGCCTGCTGCCAACAACTTGAGGATGTGTTGAAATCTCACTTCTTGTCCCCGCATCGTTGCACTCATTTGTGCCCTTGCCGAGTTCACGGTGGGCATTTTGAGTGAAGCACAGTTTACAGGTGTTTTGTAATGTGTGGCAGTCTTCTCCATGATCGTATCCTGGAGCTGGTGAGAAGCCATGTAATTTACATTGGTAGCTAGAGTTTTCTCGATAGCCTCACCAGTCCCTTCCGGTTTTTAGCGAAGTTTAACGCTACGTCCGGGACACCTGGAGCAACGCTCGTGTGCTCTGGTGTGTGCACAAAAACAGTGACACCAGCTTCAGGGTCAGATTCCTCGTGTCCTGCTTCTCCCGAGTCATGTTCTAGGGTCTCTTCCAGCCCTAAACAAGGTGCTGGAGAGGATTCCCACTGTTATCCATAAGCGGTGTAGTCTTCTTTGCTGTATGGACCTCTGCGAGAGGCTGTGTTGGCAATCCTAGGGCATTCTACCCCAATTGAAAATTTCCATGGCTCTTTAAATTTGAGCATTTTCTCATTTAGTTGAGCCATCCCCATACCTTTAAATTAAAAGGAGGGAGTCTTCCACATCATCAGACTCATGAGACAAATGAGCATGAGAGTACTTTATGTTGGTATTCCTGAGTGCCCTGAAGCACTGGAAATTGATGGAGGCATCATTAGACTCATGACAAATGAGCCTGAGAGTACTTTATTTTTGTATTCCTGAGTGCCCTGAAGCACTGGAAATTGATGGAGGCAGTTGAGCTGCCAGTAGAACAGTAGCGGGTATTGGAGCTGGCATTAGCGCAGCCGTTATCTCCAAACCCAATCTAAATAGCGGTAATAGCGGGAGCCGGCTTTAGAGCAGCCGTTATCTCCTGACCCGATCTATAAGTGGTAACCGCGGTCTCCGCGCGTTCCACTCTATTACTGCAGTTTATATTAATAATTCCATATTACCAACTCTAGCTGGCTCTGCGAGCCAGACTTACAGAGTTTAAAAAAATACTCGCATGAAAGGCTTAATATTGACTTACCTGCGGGTTACTACTTACCGCTGGTGGAGCTGAGCTCTCCAGCCCGTTAGTGCGACATGCGTCGGATGTAATGACGCGCATGTGCCTGGCGGGGCTTCTTCACGTAGTCACTCACGTGACTCCGAAGTAAAATATTGTGGCAGACACTAGATCATGGAAATTTAATGATAACACAGAATGGATATTGAATCATGAAGTGTTTACTGGCATTGTTCGCCGATATGGCACGCCGGACATTGATTTGTTTGCCTCCAGGTTGAATCACCAGTTACCGAAATATGTCTCATGGGAGCCCGATCCAGGGGCAGTAGCAGTGGATGCTTTCACACTGCATTGGGGAGGAATGTTCTTATATGTTTTCAATCCTTTTTCCCTCATCAGCTGATGCTTGGTCAAAATAAAGCAAGACAATGCCACAGGCATTTTGGTAGTGCCAGATTGGCCTACACAATCTTGGTTCCCACTTGTCCTGGGAATCACGACACAGCCCATGATGGCTGTCCATAACAGCAGGGAGCTGCTGGTACACCCGGTAACGGGGGACCATCATCCGCTACATGACCGAAACAATTTGTTGGTTTGCAGATTCTGAGGACACCTTTCCTGGGACTCGGACTGGCTGATCGCACGGTGGATGTTATTACAGCGGCCTGGAGGGACAGCACACAAAAGCAGTATGTCTCCCACATCAAGAAGTGGGAGACATATTGCCGGGCGTTCAACATCACATATGACACAGTGGGCATCACGGACATATTAGAATTCCTATCTACTTTATATCATGACCAGAAATTAGGCTACAGTGCCATCAACAGTGCCAGGAGTGCACTGTCCTCATATATAGTACTGGGAACGGGGGCCTTACCATTGGGGAAGCATCCTCTCATCACCAGATTCATGAAAGGCATATATAACACTGCATCCCCCCAGGCCTCGATATACCAATACATGGGATTTAAGTGTGGTGCTGACGCTACTCCGACAGTGGGGCCCAGCCACCACATTATCCTTACATAAGCTCACCCTCAAGGTGGTCATGCTAATGGCACTCATTACGGCGCAACGAGTCCAGACCATACAAAAACTGCGACTCGACAACATGCACAACACTGCCAACACCATAACTTTTATCATTTATGATTTAGTAAAACAGAACAGGGCCGGAGTGCCAGGGCCCAGGCTTGAATTCTTGGCATACCCGAAGATCCTCGACTATGTGTGGTAGATCACTTGCACCAATATATTACAGTCACCAGCAGCCTCAGAGGCACAGAGTTAGCTGTCCTAATCAGCCACAAAAAAACACACCATAGGGTGTCCACACAAACCATCTCCAGATGGCTAAAAGAGGTACTGGCACTTGCAGGAGTAGATACTGATATTTACAAAACTCACTCCACCAGGGCAGCATCAACGTCGGCAGCATGGGCTATGGACGTGCCCCTCGACAACATCCTAGTGGCGGCAGGACGGGCCAATGAGAGGATGTTCCATCGGTTTTATAACAAACCCATTGCCGTACCGGGGGTGTTTGCACGAACCATTTTGAATTCTGTTATAGTTTCCCCCCAGGTTGAGCGGGGTCATTATTTTTTTCATTTTGCATTAAAGCAACAGTTTTGTTACCTAACTATGTTATGCCTGAATGCTTTAACATTTTTCTCACTCATCCATGGTCAATCCATTCAGTGTGTGACGTCTGGATTCGAACCGGCGTGAAATCACAGAGCTTTGAAATCTTCACATAGTCACTCACGTGACTCCGAAGTAAAATAGTAAGTGCTCAGTGCTGGGACCCCAGCTTTTTACAATATATATTAATGATCTGGATGAGGGAATTGAAGGCAATATCTCCAAGTTTGCGGATGACACAAAGCTGGGGGGCAGTGTTCGCTGTGAGGAGGATGCTAGGAGACTGCAAGGTGACTTGGATAGGCTGGGTGAGTGGGCAAATGTTTGGCAGATGCAGTATAATGTGGATAAATGTGAGGTTATCCACTTTGGTGGCAAAAACAGGAAAGCAGACTATTATTTAAATGGTGGCCGATTAGGAAAAGGGGAGATGCAGCGAGACCTGGGTGTCATGGTACACCAGTCATTGAAAGTAGGCATGCAGGTGCAGCAGGCAGTGAAAAAAGCGAATGGTATGTTAGCTTTCATAGCAAAAGGATTTGAGTACAGGAGCAGGGAGGTTCTACTTCAGTTGTACAGGGTCTTGGTGAGACCACACCTGGAGTATTGCGTACAGTTTTGGTCTCCAAATCTGAGGAAGGACATTATTGCCATAGAGGGAGTGCAGAGAAGGTTCACCAGACTGATTCCTGGGATGTCAGGACTGTCTTATGAAGAAAGACTGGATAGACTCGGTTTATACTCTCTGGAATTTAGGAGATTGAGAGGGGATCTTATAGAAACTTACAAAATTCTTAAGGGGTTGGACAGGCTAGATGCAGGAAGATTATTCCCGATGTTGGGGAAGTCCAGGACAAGGGGTCACAGCTTAAGGATAAGGGGGGAAATCCTTTAAGACCGAGATGAGAAAGACTTTTTTCACACAGAGAGTGGTGAGTCTCTGGAACTCTCTGCCACAGAGGGTAGTTGAGGCCAGTTCATTGGCTATATTTAAGAGTGAGTTGGATGTGGCCCTTGTGGCTAAGGGGATCAGAGGGTATGGAGAGAAGGCAGGTACGGGATACTGAGTTGGATGATCAGCCATGATCATATTGAATGGCGGTGCAGGCTCGAAGGGCTGAATGGCCTACTCCTGCACCTAATTTCTTTGTTTCTATGTTTCTATGATGGTCGTGGATGGAAGATGGGGAGCTGGCCATCAACTGGATGAACCTTCCTCCTGCTCCAGAGAGTGTAATGGTACTGGCATATTGCTCTGATAACTGTAAAAAAGAGCCAGTGAGGAGATGCAGGCATTTGTACATGTCTGCATAACAATGTACCATGCACAGATCTGTGCAAGTGTGCCAGAAATAATTGTTGTAACATCACTGGACACAATGCTGTTGAAGATGATAGTGAAGATGAATGTAATGAAGCTGACAGCGAAGGTGAAGTGGAGTTGCCTGTGACAGTGGTGTAACCTGTTATGTGCGAGTCCCCCATGATCATGCACCAATGTCACCACCTCAAGGAGGGTTAGTGGATACTATTTTCAACTCAATAGACCATTAAGAACACACTTACAATAAAAATAACAGCAGAGAAATTATGCTGCAGACCAGTTTATTAACATATTCAAATTTAATGCACATGTCTCTTTGCCAGCCAAGTAACAATGCATTTCTTCAGCTGGGGTGCAGAAATCTGTTTTCTTTGTTCAAGAATGCAGCATACAGTTTTCAGACATCAGTTGTTGCCATGACGGGGAAGCCTCAGGCAAGCTTTGGGTCTTCATTGGCATGAAATTTGAATATGTTAATAAACTGGTCTGCAGCATAATTTCTCTGCTGTTATTTTTATTGTAAGTGTGTTCTTAATGTTTTTTCTAAATATTGTATACTTGTATACATGTATAGGTGTGTTGTATGTACACATGTACGAATAATTTGAGCCAGCAGTTCCCATGCATGCACAACATGTACACTTATGAAAAATAGTACGTTGCTTGTGGTGCTCTTGACTTTCATTTGCCAACCTTTTCCCTCACACCCCAGTTGTAGGTCACTGAATCAAATATCTGAAGGAATATTGACACATGTTCTAACACTTAAGGGCCTGTCCCACGGGCGATTTTTCAGCAGACTGCCGGCGACGGTCAAGTTCGTAGCACTCGCCTGAAAAACCGGGAACTGCAATGGTGAGTGTCAAAGTGGAACGCACACACAAACACATCGCAAAGGCGGGGGCCAGGGACAGCGGAGGGGAGCGATGTTTGAAATTCACATGGTGCAAAATCAAGGTGATACAGACACACACTGCGATGAACAGGAAGGTCAAGGCGGCTAGCACAGTGTACGGTAAGCCCTTTAAAAGAGGGGGGAGTAGGGGGAGGGGAGAAGGGTGGAGAAGGGTGGAGACGGAGTGGAGAAACTTTTAAGAAGCCAGACAACTTTTAATAAGCCAGAGATACACAGCTGTGAAGTTTGGTGGGTATTTAACATTACTGGTCGGATCTCCTTGGTTCTGAAAACTTGTGCTTGCGTTTTTTTTCCCCCAGTGAGCCAATGGAAATGCCCAGTCAGCAATTAAGTAAAACTACCTATGGCTACCTCGACTACCTATAAATACATGGCAACACCACTACAACTGCACCTTCAACTACAAAAGTATCGACTTTCTCCAAGGCGACCAATCTTTGGTCGCAGAAAATGTTTCAACACGTTGAAAAATTTGTGGCGAATATACTGAGGCTGTGACTAGTTCCCAAAATGGGCCATGAAGGAGAATCACCAGAGACCAGCAGCGAACATGTGGCGACCATGTGGCGATCATGTGACGAGCGCAGAGTGCCCTGCACTCGCCTAAAAAGTTGCTGAAGTGGGACAGGGCCTTTATTGAATATTTTCCATACATGTGCATGAGTGTGGACATGTCCTATCGAAATTCCCATCCAGTGTGAATCATGCAAAAAAAAAATTGAGTGTATTATTTGGAGAAAATGGAAGAAAATCAACATCCATAGCACAGATAAAACATGCTAATCTGCTCAATTTCACAGCAAGTCACTAATATATTGCAATGCTCTGAAGTAAAGTATTGTTTGGATATTACATTAATTAGCAACAATCCACAGAAACGAACTCCACAGAATATTTACTTTCAAATAAAGGCCCTTACCTCAATATAATATATTTTATTCAACTATGACTCGAACACTCACTCAGCCAAATCACAATCATTTTAGAAGGATTGATTACTTTTAGTAAACTGCATAGCCACACATTGTTGAAATTCAAACAGTAATGATCTATTGAATCAAGTGAATAAGAACATCAAATTGAGCACAGCCAACATTTTAAAGCAGAGGCTTACTTTCAGTGACAATGTAGAGGAAAACACGACCTCATGGAACCAAAATATTCAATGATGTTGACATCTTGAGTAGGGCATTTGGTGCATCCTTAATGGAAAATCAAATTTGCCCGACAAAGTTCGATCTGTGGGTACACAAAAGGCTGGAGAAACTCAGCGGGTGCAGCAGCATCTAAGGAGCGAAGGAGATAGGCGACGTTTCGGGTCGAGACCCTTCTTCAGACTGTTAGTTCGATCTGTTTTTGCCACTTCTGAAACTGCTATAACGAATGCACAGAATTGCTTTTCAAATTAAATTCATTGTTACAACTAAATAGATGCATGTGATTATTCCAATGGGATTAAGGGATTAGTGAAAATTGATTATTTTTTTTTACCAGTGTGGAACATAAATTAATTACTTTCTGCACAATTGCATCTAAATGGCCTGTCCCACTTAGGCGACATGTTAGACGAGTGCAGGAGACTCTGTGCTTGTCACATGATCACCACATGGTCGCCACATGTTTGCTGGTGGTCTCTGGTGAGTCTCCTTCATGATCGCGAGGAGTTCGCACATTCTGGGAACTAGTCACGGCCTCAGTAATTACAAATTTTGATAATTACAAATCGATAATCCTGCAGTTGTAGTGGGGTCACCATGTAGTTATAGGTAGTCGAGGTAGTCGTAGGCAGTTTTAGTTAATCGCCTTTGCTGCCCGGTCATTTTCATTGGCTCATTGGGAGAGAAAAACGTAAGCACGAGTTTTCAGAACCAAGGATATCTGACCGGTAATGTTAAATGCCCGCCAAACTTCACAGCTGTGAATATCTGGCTTATTAAAAGTTGTGTGGATTCTTGAAAGTGTCTCCACTCCATATCCCCTTCTCCCCCACTCTTCCCCCTCCCTTCTCCCCCCCCTTCTTTCCCCCCCATTCCCCCCCTTCTCTCCCCCCTCCCCCCCTTCTCCCCCCTTCCCCCCCCTTCCCCCCCTTTCCCCCCCTTCCCCCCTTCCCCCCCCTCCCCCCTTTCTCCCCCCTTCTCCCCCCCTTTCTCCCCCCCTCCCCCCCTTTCTCCCCCCTTTCTCCCCCCTTTCTCCCCCCTCCCCCCCTTCTCCCCCCCTCCCCCCCTCCCCCCTCTCCCCCCGCTTCCCCCCCTCCCCCCCCTCGACTCATGTTTCTAAAATGAGTTGATGCTCTCTGATCAGGGAAGTGATAAAAAATGTATTACATCAAAGAATAGAAACAAAATAATCAGGTGGCCAAGGAAGGAAAGAACTGAAACGCAAGAAAGTCAAGAAAATGTGTATATTAGTCATAGATTCTGTCTTTATTTCCGTTGATTTATCTTTATAACGGGCAAATTGTGCAGCAATATTCAAAGCAAGTTCTTTGTCATTTGGCCTGTCCCATTTAGGCAACATTTTAGGCAAGTGCAGGAGACTCTGCGCTCGCCACATGTTCGCTGGTGGTCTCTGGTGAGTCTCCTTCATGGTCGCGAGGAGTTCCCGCATTCTGCGGTAGGTGGTTTTAGTTAATCGCCTTTGCTGACCGGTCATTTTCATTGTCTCATTGGGGAAAAAAAACGTAAGCAGGAGTTTTCAGAACATAGGATAACCGACCGGTAATGTTAAATGCCCACCAAACTTCACAGTGTGTATCTCTGGCTCATTAAAAGTTGTCTGGCTTTTTAACGTGTCTCCACTCCTTCACCCCACCTCCCCCCTCTTTTAAAAGACACTGTGCTAGCCGTATTAACATTCCTGTTGATCGCTGTGTGTGTCTGTATAACCTTGGCTTTGCACCGTGTGAATTTCAGACAGCGCTCCACCCGCTTGCCCTGGCCCCCGCCTTTGTTGTGTGTGTGTGTGTGTGTGTGTGTCTCTCTCTCTCTCTCTCTCTCTCTCTCTCTCTCTCTCTCTCTCTCTCTCTCTCTCTCTCTCTCTCTCTCTCTCTCTCTCTCTCTCTCTCTCTCTCTCTCTCTCTCTCTCTCTCTCTCTCTCTCTCTCTCTCTCTCTCTCTCTCTCTCTCTCTCTCTCTCTCTCTCTCTCTCTCTCTCTCTCTCTCTCTCTCTCTCTCTCTCTCTCTCTCTCTCTCTCTCTCTCTCTCTCTCTCTCTCTCTCTCTCTCTCTCTCTCTCTCTCGACAGTCGCCGGCAGTCCGTTGAAAAATTGCATAAGTGGGATTGTCCCATTTAAGGAAATAATAACCCAGGATTTTCTAATAGCATTGAGCCATCTATGCTCACATGCATCTGTCCTCGTGATATATTCTTGCTTCAAATGGATCTCGCAACAGGATTTTCCTTGTAGAAGTTGTGATCTGAGGTGCCCTCAGCCTTATATAAATTTATATGTTGCCAGATACAATGATTTGATTTGATTCAATTTATTGTCATTGTCTTCAAGTAAGAGACAACAAAATGCTATTTCCCATAGAGTCATACGAATAAAAAACAAAAAAATCACAGAACACTGTAGTCCACAACACAAACATCCCCACAGCAGCATCAAAGTTCCCCACTGTGAGGGAAGGAACCAAAGTCCAGTCAACCTCCTCGCTAAAGTTCCCCGATGTTCACCCGTGGTTGTGGCCTCCCGAATTCCCCCACGGTTGCCGCTATGGGCGGCCTGATGTTCAGGCTCTCTCGCCGGGAACGATGGAACCCCGATGTCGAAAGGTAGAACATCCTCAGTGGCCTGGGCCTCTGAATCGGCCACTTCCCACTGGAGTTCGCAGCTCCCGAACTCCACAGGCCGAGCTGGGCGGAGATACAACGCTGGCGACCCCGACAAAGGGTCCCAGGACTGCGCGATGTTGGTCAGCGCCACCCGCGCTGGGAGCTCCGCAGGCCACAGCTCCGTGATGTCGCTGCTGCAGGCCCAACACTCCGGAGCTTCAAACGGCGATCCCTGGTAAGGCATCGCCCGCTCCGCGATGTATCCAGCACTGCGCCGCCATTGCTGAAGCTCTGCTCCTGTCCCGGCAGGAAAGGCCGCGCCAATCCAGTTGGTACGCCGCGAGGAGGGGGGGGGGGGCGAGAGCGCGACCCGGATAATAGTCGCAGCCTCGCCAGGAAGTGACTGAAGGATGGATTCCCCCCTACCTTACCCTACCCACCTCCCCACATAAAACACCAAAAAAAACCTCCGAAACATACTTTAAACATACTAAACATTAAAAAATATATAAAAAGACTAACAGACTGTAGGCGGAGGCAGCCATCAACAGCGCCAGGTGAGAGAAAAAATGTGGACAGTGATGAGAAAGTTCAAGAGCTAAATTGTCAAGCAGGCTTGGAGAAAGATGATCGGAGTCATACTTAAAATAAACATAATTTGAATAGATCTTTCCACAAATTCTACTGCTTATTTATTTTAGGCTTTGACGCTGCACACCGTACTCTACTACGTTGCACACAGTACTCACGCATCTGGAAAACAAAAACACCTACACCAGAATCCTGTACATTGACTTCAGCTCAGCTTTTAATACCATCATCCCACAGAAACTTGTGGAGAAACTAACCCTGCTGGGCATCAACACCACCCTGTGTCACTGGATCCTGGACTTTCAGACACAGAGACCGCAGTCAGTCTGTGTTGGCAAGAACACCTCAGGGTCGATTACGCTGAGCAACGGCTCCCCTCAAGATTGTGTGCTCAGCCCGCTGCTGTTCACACTGCTCACACATGACTGTGCTGCCAGATTCAGGGACAACTGGATTATTAAATTTGCAGATGACACCACAGTGGTGGGACTCATCAGTCAACAGGATGAAACAATGTACAGGGAGGAAGTGAAACAACTAGTGGACTGGTGTGGCAACAACAACTGAGAATTAAACGTCGACAAAAGAGATGATTGTAAACTTCAGGAGGTCGCAGCCCAAACACACACCCCTCAACATCAGTGGCACCATGGTGGAGAGAGTGGAAAACATAAAGTTCCTCGGAGTGCAGATCACAGACAGTCTCACCTGGTCCAGGAACAACACTGGGATTGTCAAACGGGACCATCAGCTACTGCACTACCTGAGGAAAATCAAACAGGCCTCACTCTCCACCAACATCCACAGGACTTTTTACAGGGGCACGGTGGAGTCTGTACTCACGTACTGCATTAACATGTGGTACTCCAACTGCAACTGCTCAGACAGAAAGGCTCTGCAGAGGGTACACAAAATGCTGGAGAAACTCAGCGGGTGCAGCAGCATCTATGGAGCGAAGGAGATAGGCAAAGTTTCAGGCCGAGACCCTTCTTCAGACTGATGGGGGGTGGGGGGAGGCGGGGGGAAGAAAGGAAAAAGGAGGAGGAGGAGCCCAAGGGCTGAGGGAGAGGTAGGAAGGGGAGGAGACAGCAAGGGTTAACAGAATTGAGATAATTCAATGTTCATGCCAAGAGGATGCAGACTCCCCAAGCGGAATATGAGGTGCTGTTCCTCCAATTTGCGGTGTTGCTCACTCTGGCCATGGAGGAGGCCCAGGACACAGAGGTCGGATACGGAATGGGAGGGGGAGTTGAAGTGCTGAGCCACTGGGAGGTCGGGTTGGTTATTGCGGACTGAGCGGACCTGCTTGAAGTGTACAATGACATGCTTCTAGCTGGTAGCATGTCAGACTCCATGAGGAAGGGCAGCATCACCCTAATCTACAAGCAGAAGGGGGAGATGAAGGATATAAAGAATTGGAGACCCATAACATTATTGAATGTAGACTACAAGATCCTGTCTAAGGCCATCGCCAACCGGGTCAAGTCTGCTCTGGGACAGGTGATCCACCCGGACCAAACCTGTGCTGTACCTGGCAGGAAAATCTCAGACAGCCTAGCGCTGCTGAGAGATACCATCGCCTACGTGCAGGACAGACGGGTGGACGCCTGCCTAGTCAGCTTGGACCAGGAGAAGGCCTTCGTCAGGTTATCGCACACGTACATGTGCTCTCCAAAATGGGTTTTGGGGAGGGAATCAGGAATTGCATCAAACTGCTCTACACCAACATCCGTAGTGCAGTCCAAATAAATGGGTGGGAATCAAACAGTTTCCCTGTAAGGTCTGGAGTCAGGCAGGGTTTCCCACTCTCTCCTGTCTTGTTTGTCTGCTGTATTGAACCCTTTGCCAAATCCATCAGGAAGGATGCGAGCATAAGAGGAGTGACATTGCCAGGCAGTGGGGGCACTCAAGTAAAAACCTCCCTGTACATGGACGATGTCGCTGTCTTCTGTTCGGATCCAGGGTCGGTCCACAGACTGATTAGTATCTGCGACCAGTTTGAGTCTGCTACGAGAGCCAGGGTGAACCGCAGGAAGAGCGAGGCCATGCTCTTTGGCAACTGGCCCGATAGATCTTCCGTCCCCTTCACCATCAAGCCTGACTTCTTGAAGGTGCTGGGGATCTGGTTCGGGGGGGCTAAGGTGTGTAATGAGAATTGGCTGGAGCGGATAGCCAGGGTGGAGATGAAGCTGGAGCTGTGGAGGCAATGCTCCCTCTCCATAACGGGTAAAAAGTTGGTCATCAGGTGTGAGGTGCTCTCGGGGCTGCTGTACTTGGCGCAAGTGTGGCCTGTCCCTCCCTCCTACACCACAGGGATCACCCGGGCCATCTTCCAGTTCATCTGGGGGTCGAGGATAGACCGGGTGCGACGGGCCACAATGTACAAGTCAGCAGACAACGGGGGTAAAAGCGTGCCCAACGTCGTCCTCACCCTGATGGCCACCTTCATGTGTGGCTGCATCAGGCGGAGTGTAGATCCAAGGCACGTGGGCACCAAGTGTCACTACCTGTCCCTGGTGTTGCGAAGGTTGGGCCTGGCGCAGATGCCATGCAATGTGCCAGTCAGCTGGACATTGCCGCCCCATCTGGACCACCACCTTTGACCACATGTCCATTGGGCAGTGGTCAGCATGGAATGTCCTGCAAGCACTGCAGGGAAAGGACTCGATGGATCCGGTGGCATGGTTCCCTGAGCAGACTGCCCAGCTTGTCTGGCAAAATGTCTCATCACCAGATCTCACCAACAAGCACCAAGACCTGGCTTGGCTGGCGGTGAGGGGAGCCCTCCCAGTCAGATCCTTCCTGCACCATCGGAACCTCACTGCCAGCGCACGCTGCCCTCGGGATGGCTGCTATGGAGAGGAGACGGTTGCCCACCTCTTCGCCTAGTGTGGATTTGCAAAAAGAGTCTGGAGAGGTCTGCAAGGTTCCCTGGTACGCTTTATCCCGAACAGCTCCGTCACAGAAGACTCTGTGATTTACGGACTGTTCCCAGGGACGCATTCAGAGACGGACATTGAGTGCTGCTGGAAGGTCATCAACTCGGTGAAAGATGCTCTTTGGTCTGCCCTAGTGTTGTTCACCACCCAGCGGAGCGAGATGTCCGTCAGGGAATGTTTCTGACTGGCCCACTGCAGACTGCAGGAGTACGTGCTGAGGGACGCACTGAAGCTCGGTGCAGCCAACGCCAAGGCTCGGTGGGGGAGGGGCACAGGCTAGGGTCCTTCCGCTACTGGACATGGTGGAGATGCCTCTCAAAATAAGGGACTGTATCCCACGCCAGGGGGCCACATGAGTGGCACGGGTGGGGGACAGATTTGAGAAATGTATATAAACTGCATTGAATAATTTGTATAGCCTCCAAAAATGTCGGATAAATTCTTCACACGATTCATGTATTGTATATATTTATTACCTAAATAAAGTTCTATTTTGAAATTTAAAAAAAAAATTGCAGACCAAACGGAGGTGTTCGGCGAAACAATCGCCAAGCCTCCGCTTGGTCTCACTGATATAGATCAGTTGACATCTAGAGCAGTGGATGCAATAGATGAGGTTGGAGGAGGTGCAGGTGAACCTCTGTCGGACCTGGAACGACTGCTTGGGTCCTTGAATGGAGTGGAGGGGGGAGGTAAAGCGACAAGTGTAGCATCTCTTGCGGTTGCAAGATAAAGTACCCGGGGAAGGGGTGGAGCGGGAGGGAAGAGAAGAATTGACAAGGGAGTTGCGGAGGGAGCGGTCTTTGCGGAAGGCAGACAGGGGGGGAGATGGGAAGATGCGGCGACTGGTGGGGTCACGTTGGAGGTGGCGAAACTGGCAGAGGACTAATGTGTTGTATGTGCCGGCTGGTGGGGTGAAAGGTGAGGACCAGGGGGACTCTGCCCTTGTTGCGAGTGGTGAGAGAGGGCAGTGTTACGGGGAGGGTAGTGAGGGGAGCAGAGAGGATCATTGGCGTCTCCCTACCCTCGGTACAAGAACTGTTCCAGAGCCGATGCCTGAAAGAAGCACTGAGCATTGCAAAGGACAGACTGCACCCCTCCACACATATCTGGATCTCCTGCCATCAGGCAAGAGATACCGTAGCATCAAAGCCCGGACAACCAGACTGCTAAACAGCTTCCTCCCACAGGCTGTGAGGCTGCTAAACAGTCACTCCACCTGATTCTGCTGCTTGTTTGCAATGACAATTTAATTACAAACACTGGCACTGGCCACTTAAATCAGTTGCCCTGGACAATTTATGACTGTTTTTAACTTGTATTTTAATGTTGCTGGTTTTTTTTACCTGCACTTCTAACTATTCGTATTGTTTTTTATCAGGGACTGGATTGTTTTTTATTGTTTTTATTTATGTGTGAAATGTTTAAGCTTTATGTGCGATGCTCTGGTATTTCCTGGGAAACGTCTTCTCATTTTGCACTGTACAACAGTTGCTTTGCAAGATGACAATAAAGGTTGATTGATTAATTGATTGATTGACCTTGCCTGTTCTTCGAATCGGTTTCTTCCATAACATACTCAGATCAAAATATTATTTCTAATACTGTACTGTCCAGATATGCAATATTACATTTTCTAATGGTAACGTTTGTTTTACAGTTAAATTACTCCTCCGTATGAATACTAAATGTAAATTTTATTGATATAGTGCAGCAACTCTCCCAAGTCAATTTTTATTTTCCAAGTAGTGATATACATGGAGATACAATGAACTACAGATGTTGGAATCGTGTGCAAAGGAGAATGTGCTTGGGTAACTCCGCAGGTCAAACAGCATCTGTGAGGGAAAGGGCAGGCAAGGTTTTCAGTCACGACCCATTTTCAAACATATCAGTCTGAAGAAGGGTCTCAAATCAAGAAACATCATCAGAATTGTTCCTCCACAAATGCTTGCTCGCCAACTGAGGATGCCCTTTATATTTTGTTGCAGAACAAATCATTTTTGCGGTAGTTAGTAGTTATTCTCCTCCACGCTAGCAGGGATCATAATGCTTTTAGGGTTAATGTTGCCATAATAGTTCTCCTCTCGGCTTGCCCTGGCCCCTGCCTTTGCGATGTGTGTGTTTGTGTGTGTGTGTTCCACTCTGACAGTCGTCGTTCCAGTTCCCGGTTTTTCAGGCGACAGACGGCAAATTGACAGTCACCGGCAGTCCACTGAAAAATCGCTTAGGTGGGACAGCCCCTTAAGTGTAACAGTTGAGGATATCTTTAGAGGCAAACAGGCAGTTTGTGATAAGTCAAAGGTGATCCAGCCCTGTATTGTAGTTGTGATACTTTCTGATAAAAATGTACAGTTCCTCATGCAGTCCAGATATATCCAATCACCCTTTCTTCATTGAATTGTGCATTAGATTACTTGAAGCCTGGACTGGTCTTTGGGATGAGACTGCAAGTAAGTTAACTCATCACAAGGTTTACGCGATGTTAAAAACATCCAGTCACAAAATGTGATAATCTGAGACCACCCTTTTGTCAGAGGGTAGTTAATCTGTGGAACCCATAGTCACAGAGGGTTGTGGAGGCCAGGTCAGTGCATATTTTTAGGGCAGAGATAGACAAATTCTTGATTTGAACGGGTGTCATGGAATATGGGGAGATGGTGGGAAAATGGGATTAGGAGGCAGAGATCAGCCACGATTGAATGGCGGAGTAGACTCAATGGGCCAAATGACCTAATTCTACTCCTATAACTTGTGAACGTGTGAACGGAACTATTGCTTTTAGAATATAGAGGCAGAAATGTCTGAATAAGTCCCTCGCCTGCTGAACTTTTGATATGATCAAAGTATATGTACCCAGTGCGCATTCTCCATAACCCCCATAATGGGGTGGCACGGTGGCACAGCGGTAGAGTTGCTGCCTTACAGTGCTTGCAGCGCCAGAGACCCAGGTTCTATCCCAAATATGGGGTGCTGTCTGTATGGAGTTTGTACGTTCTGCCCATGACCGCTTGGCTGTTCTCCGAGATCTTCGGTTTCCTCCCGCACTACAAAGAAGAAAAGGTTTGTAAGTTAATTGGCTTTGGTTTGTATACCTGGTATAAGTGTAAATTGTCCCTAGTGTGTGTAGGCTTGTGTTAATCCAGTTATGGTTGGTTCCTGACTTCTCAATAAACACTCTGCTTGCTAGGTCCAGAGTGCACAGATCAAGAGTGCAAGCGGCATATGTGCCCAGAGCCAGAGTCCAGAGCCCATGTCTATTTCATAATTTCATAAGGTCATAGGTTCTGGGCCATTCAATCCATCAAGTTTACTATGCCATACAATCATGGCTGATTTATCTCAACTCCATTATCTTTCCTTCCCCCCCACAACACCTGATACCCTTACTAATCCACTCCTTTCAAAACCCATTGGGCCAACTGGAAAATTATGCTACTAGATAACATCAAAAACGTATAAGATTGATTCATGATTAATTGACATATGGGGAGTGATAAACAGACTGAGCCATTGATCTCCAAAACAATGAGAGGTGATCACATTGAAATAAGCAAAATCCTTTCAGGGTTAACATGGTTGATGCGTGTTTGATGTTTTCCCTGGCTGGTGAGTCCAGACCTGAGTTCATAGTCACTGTAAGTGCTTAGCGACTCATGACTGAGATGAGATTTTTTTACAAGAGGGTAATGAATCTTTAAAATGTTCTACCTAAGGGAAGACAGAAAGATTTTTTGATATTAAAGGAATCAAAAGATGGCAACAAAAGAGCAGAACAAATAGAAGCAGCAATGGGCAATTCACATTTTCATGCCTGCGGCATCTTTCGATGAGCTGTGACTAATATTTACCTCAGCTTCTCCCTCTTTCTCATCATGTCGTTCTTCAATGTTTCTGCAATTAATATATTTCACGATTCTTTTAAAATGTCTCTGCCACTGATTCTTCTGTCTCAGTATGTAAGGTTCCCACTTTAACTTTTGCTAATCTTTTCCTCTTCGAAATCTATACAAGGTTTTATTGTTTGGTTTTATGTTCCTTGCACTATTGGTCTTGAGGCTATCTTCTCTATACTTCTCAATTCTTTAGTATTCCTTTGCTAAATTGCGATCCCCCCCCCGTCATCCTCATTCTATTGTTGGCAAGTTTATAATCTTTTCCATTTGATCCAATACTATGATTAACTTCTCATTAACTTTTCTTACTTTGTGTCTTATTTTTTGTATCTTAAAAGGTATTTGAAATTTAGGCTTAAAGTACAGATTTGACAGAAGTCAAAACTAATCAGTGTCATACTATTCAGTCTCAGTGCCTTGTCTGAGACTTCAGGGTCATAACTCCTCTAAGCACGGTAGACATTTTTCCTGGAAGTGAAGGACATTGCTGGCAAGCCAAGCATGTCAGAAATGTGTTCTTTTTTTGCAGCTGAAGGACTCTCAATTAATAGTTTACATCTGTTTTTACCAAGTAGAAGGAGAGAGAGGAAAGGTAGACAAAAAAGCTGGAGAAGCTCAGCGGGTGAGGCAGCATCGGAACGAAGCGAAGGAAGTGAGATCAGTTTGGAGCATACTAATATGCAAGGGACGTGTGAGATTAAGAAGGAGGAAGTGCTGGGGCTCTTGATAACCATTATGGTAGATAGGTTGGACACAAAAAGCTGGTGTAACTCAGTGGGTCAGACAGCATCCCTGGAGAAAAGGAACAGGTGACGTTTCGGGTCGAGACCTTTCCTCGCACTCGACCCAAAAAGTCACCTGTTCCTTTTCTCCAGAGATGTTGTCTGACCCGCTGAGTTACTGCAGTTTTTCGTGTCTAACTTTAGTTTAAACCAACATCCGCAGTTCTTCCCTGCACAAGTTAGATAAGTTTCCAGGCCATGATGGGATCTATCCCCGGCCATTGACAGAGGCAAGAAAATAGATTGTAGGTGTTACCATGGTTGTAGGTCACGGTGGCGCAGCGGTAGAGTTGCTGCCTTACAGCGAATGCAACGTTGGAGACCCGGGTTCGATCCCGAATACGGGTGTTGTCTGTCCGGAGTTTTACGTACTCCCCGTGAACTGCGTGAGTTTTCTCCAAGATCTTCAGTTTCCTCGCACACGACAAAGACGCACAAGTTTGTAGGTTAATTTAGAATCTGAATCAGAATCAGATTAGTTCTTTATTTTCCAACTATGTTTTGCAACATATGAGAAATTTCATTTGCCAAGTCGGTCATACAAATAAAAAGCAACAGATCACCAAAAACACATTTTAACATACAGTGGCTTGCAAAAGCATTCATACCCCTTGAACTTTTCCACATTTTGTAACGTTACAACCACAAACGTAAATGTATTTTATTGGGATTTTATGTGATAGACCAACACAAAGTGGTGCATAATTGTGAAGTGGAAGGAAAATGATACATGGTTTTCAAATTTTTTTACAAATAAAATACTGAAAAGTGTGGCGTTCAAAAGTATTCAGCCCCCTTTACTCTGATACTCCTAAATAAAATCCAGTGCAACCAATTGCCTTCAGAAGTCACCTAATTAGTAAATAGAGTCCACTTGTGTGTAATCTAATCTCAGTATAAATACAGCTGTTCTGTGAAGGCCTCAGACGTTTGTTAGAGAATGTTAGTGAACAAACAATGTTCCTTGGGCATCATGAAGCCCAAGGAACACACCAGACAGGTCAGGGATAACGTTGTGGAGAAGTTTAAAGCAGGGCTAGGTTATAAAAAAAATGTCCCAAGCTTTGAACATCTCACAGAGCACTGTTCAATCCATCATCCGAAAATGGAAAGAGTATGACACAACTGCAAACCTACCAAGACACGACCGTCCACCTAAACTGACAGGCCGGGCAAGGAGAGCATTGATCAGAGAAGCAGCTAAGAGGCCCATGGTCACTCTGGTGGAGCTGCAGAGATCCACAGCTCAGGTGAGAGAATCTGTCCACAGGACAACTATTAGTCGTGCACTCCACAAATCGAGCCTTTATGGAAGAGTGGCAAGAAGAAAGCCATTGTTGAAACAAAGCCATAAGAAGTCCCGTTTGCAGTTTGCCACAAGCCATGTGGGGGACACAGCAAACATGTGGAGACCAAACTGATGAGACCAAAATTGAAGTTTTTGGCCTAAATGCAAAACGCTATGTGTGGCGGAAAACTAACACTGCACATCACCATGAACACACCATCCCCACTGTGAAACATGGTGGTGGCAACATCATGCTGTGGGAATGCTTTTCTTCAGCAGGGACAGAAAAGCTGGTCAGAGTTCATGGGAAGATGGATGGAGCCAAATACAGGGCAATCTTGGAAGAAAACCTGTTAAAGTCTGCAAAAGACTTGGGACTGGGGCGGAGGTTCGCCTTACAGCAGGACAATGACCCTAAACATACAGCCAGAGCTACAATGGAATGGTTTAGATCAAAGCATATTCATGTGTTAGAATGGCCCAGTCAAAGTCCAGACGTAAATCCAATTGAGAATCTCTGGCAAGACTTGAAAATTGCTGTTCACAGACGCTCTCCATCCAATCTGACAGAGCTTCAGCTATTTTGCAAAGAAGAATGGGCAAAAATTTCAGTCTCTAGATGTGCAAAGCTGGTAGATACATACCCCAAAAGACTTGCAGCTGTAATTGCAGCGAAAGGTGGTTCTACAAAGTATTAACTCAGGGGGCCTGAATACTTTTGCACGCCACACTTTTCAGTTTTTTATTTGTAATAAAATTTGGAAACCATGTATCATTTTCCTTCCACTTCACAATTATGCACCACTTTGTGTTGGTCTATCACATAAAATCCCAATAAAATACATTTACCTTTGTGGTTGTAACGTGACAAAATGTGGAAAAGTTCAAGGGGTATGAATACGTTTGCAAGCCACTGTATATGTTTAATATGTGTAAATATGTGTAACATTTTTCACATATTTAACATACGTATCAACGGAGTCCTCCGTTGACGGGACAATCTTGACACCCGTAGCCAGCTGCGTTTTAGCCCTCTGCGTCGAGGCGTTCTGCTCCTGCATCGGGGGGATTTCAGCTCCTCTGTGCTGGACGATCGAACCTCGTGTCGGGGCTGGTCGAACTTCCCGCGACATTGGAGCTCCCGACTCGGCCTCTCCCGAGACTGCGAGCTCTTGATGATGAGTCCGCAGGCCGCGGTGGGAGCGATCCCAGGCAAGGGATCAGCTCCGATGTTAAGTCCGTGCCCCACGGTGGGGCTCACAACAGTCCGAGGAGGCCTCCAGCTCCATCGATGGAAGGCCGCGGAGCGACAGTAGAATGCGGTACAAAAATCAATCGCATTTCTGGCGCGGTAAGAACCTGAAAAAAAGTTCCCCCCGGTCCCCTCCCCCTCCCCCCCACATAAGACAAACCGGAGAAAAATAAAGCAAACTTTTAACAAACGCTAAAAATAAAAAAGGATGAAAAAACGAACAGGCTACCGGCGGAGCTGCCATCGTATGGCGACCCTGGTGGTTTTGTAAATGTTAAATATGTCCCTAATGGGTGTAGGATAGTGTTAATGTGCAAGGAGCGCTGGTCGGTGCCGACCCGGTGGGCCGAAGGGCCTGTTTCTGTGCTGTATCTCTAAAAATATATATATCTTAAATCTTTGCATCTACTCTTGTCACAGGCGAGGTCCTGGAAAAATGGAAAGTAGGTAATGTTGTTCCTATGTTTAAGAATGAGAGTAGAGGGAATCCAAGAAATTATAGGCCGGTGAGCCTAATGTCAGTGATAGTGAAGCGACAGAAGAGGATTCTTCAGTGCAGGTTGTACTCACACTTGGAAGATAATAGATTAATTAGGGACAATCAGTATGGCTTTGTACATGACAGGGCATGCCTTATTAACTTAGTCATTGAGTGATACGGTGTGGAAACAGGCCCTTTGGCCCAACTTGCCTATTCACCATTGGATTAACCACGTGGATGAATTTTGATTTAATCTTTCCAGCAATATTTGTTCTTTCTTGCCATTAAATTCACCTTTAGAAAGTTTTGAAAGCCCAAATATATAGCTGCCCCCTTATTCTCGCAGTTCTTACATGTTTTAAGTGTTAATAAAAATGTTTCCGAAGACAGTCATATCCAAAATCAAATATTTGTCTTTGGGGGAGAGAATAGAGAAAGGGTGCATTGTGAAATATCGCAATGACTTTGAAGATTTACTCTTGCGTAAAATTCTGTTTCATATATCCCCTGTGGAAGGTGATGAACCTTTCAACACACAGTTTTCGAGATGTGGCAGGACGGTCATGATGCATTTTGCCATCGCTTCATCTGAAATGTAATGGCAATGTAACCTGCTGACTTTGTTTTAAGAATGAATAATTGAAAATTAAGTATAAGTAGAGGCAATCAATGAATTCAATGAACTGGGTGAAAGGTTAGGGGTTTCTCATTGCAGATCCTGCTAACATTAAGTTCTATACATTAACAACGCAAAAAAGAAAATTGAAACTAATTTACATTATGTGAAGCGAGTTTCAAACAATTCTTGAGTTAGTCTAACATCGGTAGTGGGGAAAATGCTAGAGTCAGTTATTAAAGATGGGATAGCAGCACATTTGGAAAGTGGTGAAATCATTGGACAAAGTCAGCGTGGATTTATGAAAGGTAAATCATGTATGACGAATCTTGTAGAATTTATCGAGGATGTAACTAGTAGAGTGGATAAGGGAGAACCTGTGGATGTGTTATATCTCGACTTTCAGAAGGCTTTCGACAAGGTCCCACATAAGAGATTAGCATACAAACTTAAAGCACATGGTATTGGGGGTTCAGTATTGATGTGGATAGAGAACTGGCTGGCAGACAGGAAGCAAAGAGTAGGAGTAAACGGGTCATTTTCAGAATGGCAGGCAGTGACTAGTGGGGTACCGCAAGGCTCAGTGCTGGGACCCCAGCTATTTACAATATATATTAATGATCTGGATGAGGGAATTAAATGCAACATCTCCAAGTTTGCGGATGACACAAAGCTGGGGGGCAGTATTAGCTGTGAGGAGGATGCTAGAAGGCTGCAAGGTGACTTGGATAGGTTGGGTGAGTGGGCAAATGCATGGCAGATGCAGTATAATGTGGATAAATGTGAGGTTATCCACTTTGGCGGCAAAAACAGGAGGGTAGACTATTATCTGAATGGTGGCCGATTAGGGAAAGGGGAGATACAATACTCTTGTGCTGCAGCAAGCAAGAATTCCATTGCCCTATCTGGGACACATGACAATAAACTCTCTTGACTTGACTTGACATGATACTTTCTATGGTGCACATTTAGAAATCGGTAAGAGTCATTGGACACATGACAAATTTCCTTGGACTTCAGAGGAAGTAGATGTAAATCATTGTGACTTATTGTGAAAACCAGTTCTCAACTTCAACTTGATATAGGCATAAGCTCAGGTAAATAGCTGTGCCACGTTGCAATCAGCTGCTGAGATCATTTGTGTTACTGTGAAGAGGTTTATTTCTCGAATAGATAACTCAGCCCAATGTCATGCTACATGACTGGAATGTTGAATGAATTTGATTCACATCTGCATTACTGATCCTTAACAGGTAAGGCTATAGTCGCAGATTATTATATCGTTCAAGGAATTTCTCCCTTTAGCAATTAAGAGAAGACATGGGGGTAAGGGGATAGCGTAGTTTACGCATGGCAGATGCAGTATAATGTGGATAAATGTGAGGTTATCCACTTTGGCAGCAAAAACAGGAGGGTAGACTATTATCTGAATGGTGGCCGATTAGGAAAAGGGGAGATGCAACGAGACCTGGGTGTCATGGTACACCAGTCATGGAAAGTAGGCATGCAGGTGCAGCAGGCTGTGAAGAAAGCGAATGGTACGTTGGCATTCATACCAGAAGGATTTGAGTACAAGAGCAGGGAGGTTCTACTGCAGTTGTACAGGGTCTTGGTGAGGCCACACCTGGAGTATTGCGTACAGTTTTGGTCTCCTAATCTGAGGAAAGACATTCTTGCCATAGAGGGAGTACAGAGAAGGTTCACCAGACAGATTCCTGGGATGGCAGGACTTCCATATGAAGAAAGACTGGATAGGCTCGGCTTGTACTCGCTGGAATTTAGGAGATTGAGGGGGGATCTTATAGAGATTTACAAAATTCTTAAGGGGTTGGGCAGGCTAGATGCAAGAAGATTGTTCCCGATGTTGGGGAACTCCAGAACAAGCGGTCACAGTTTAAGGATAAGGGGGAAGTCTTTTAGGACTGAGATGAGAAGATAATTTTTCACACAGAGAGTAGTGAGTCTCTGCCACAGAAGGTAGTTGAGGCCAGTTCATTGGCTATATTTAAGAGGGAGTTAGATGTGACCCTTGTGGCTAAAGGGGTATGGAGAGAAGGCAGGTATAGGATATTAGCCATGATCATATTGAATGGAGGTGCACGCTCGAATGGCCGAATTACCTACTCCTGCACCTATTTTCTATGATTCTATGATTCTATGACAAATGATATGCAACTGAGCAGTTGTGAAGCAAATGGCATGGTGTTTGTCAAACTTGTGATGAACTTTAACACAAAACACAAATTATCAAATTATTTTGCATAGCATTACCTGTTAAAGATCAATAATACAGATGTGAATCAAAATCGTTCAACATTCCAGTCATGTAGCATGACATAGGGCTGAGTTCTCTATACCGAGAAATAAACCACTTCACAGTAACACAAATGATCCGAGGCCGTCGGGCAGGATCTCCCAGCAGGAACGGAGCTGGAGGTGCCGACTGTAAGGGAATTCCTGATCTCAAGGGAATCCCCGACTTCGCGGAGACTTGTAAGCACTGTACCTTTAAACACAGAGGTTGGGCTTCAAGGAGTATGGAAACATGGCCGTCGGGCAGGACTACAAGCAAGACTGAAGCATAGGGGACTTCAGCCCCCTCTCCCTACCATCCTACTGGCGAACATACAGTCACTAGAATACAAAGTGGAGGACTTAAGGGCAAGGATGCTTTACCAAAGGGAGCTGAGGGAATGCTCTGTGTCCTGTTTCACAGAGACATGGCTCACCCCCAGCTCCCCAGACTCAGCAGTCCAGCCTGAAGGGTTCTCCATCCATCGTATGGACCGTATGCAGGCATCTGGGAAAGGGAGAGGAGGGGGCGTCTGTCTCATGGTCAAATGCGTGGTGCTCAGACGTGGCAGTCTTCTTCAACTCCTGCTCTCCACAACTCGAACATCTGGCGGTGAAGTGGCGTCCTATCTACCCACCGAGGGAATTCACCTCCATCATCCTGACCGCGGTCTACATCCCACCCCAGGCAGGTGTCTGTCTGGCACTGGAGGAGCTGCACGCCATGGTCAACAAACACCAGACGGCTTACCCTGAGGCATTTACCACCATTGCTGGGGACTTCAACAAAGCCAACTTTAAGAAATCACTCCCTAGCTTCCACCAACATGTCTCCTGCTGCACCAGAGGATCAAACACCCACGACCATCAAGGATGCCTATCGCTCTATCCCTCGCCCTCTCTTTGGTAAATCCGACCATACCGCGGTGCTGCTTCTTCCTGCCTACAGGCAGCAATCGAAGAGCGCACTCCTAGAGGTGAGGACAGTACAGAGCTGGTCAGGGGGGAAGGGGGGGGAGGCGGTGGGAGGCGGTGGGAGGCGGTGGGAGGCGGTGGGAGGCGGTGGGAGGCGGTGGGAGGCGGTGGGGGCAGAGGAACAACTCCAGGACTATTTGGAGTCTGTAGACTGGGCAATGTTCAGGGACTCGGCAACGGACCTGAATGAATATGCCACAGTTGCTACAGATTTCATAAAGAAATGTGTGGAGGACTGCATCCCAACAAAAAACTTCCGAGCGTTTCCTAACCAGAAGCCTTGCATGAACCATGAGATCTGCATTCTTCTGAAAACCAGATCCCGGGCAGTCAGGTCTGGAAATACAGAGGTCTACAAGAAGTCCAGATACGACCTTGGTAAGGACATCAAAAAGACCAAAAGGGACTTCTGCTCAGTATGAGACGGATGTTCGGAAACTGTGGCGGGGCTTGAATGCCATCACCTCCAACATCAGGAGGCAGTTCAAATGTCAGCGAAGCATCACTCCCTGATGAGCTCACAGACATTTTCAACCTCTCACTTCTGAGGTTCCCACCTGCTTTAAAAGGGCATCAATAATACCGGTGTCCAAGAAGAGCAAGGTGACGTGCTTCTATGACTATCGACCAGTGGCACTAACATTTGTGGTGATGAAGTGCTTTGAGAGGTTGATCACGGCGCAAATCAACTCCTACCTCAACAAAATCCTGGACCCTCTGCAGTTCGCTTACCTCCACAAAAGATCAATGGTGGATGTGATTTCACTGGCTCTCCACTCCGCTCTGGACCATTTGGACAACAAAAACTCATATGTCAGGCTGTTATTCATTGACTACAGCTCGGCATTTAATACCATCATCCACACCAAGCTTGTTACCAAGCTCTCCGATCTGGGTCTCTGCGCATCCATCTGCAATTGGATCCTCGACTTCCTCATTCACAGACCACAGTCTGTCCGTATTGGTGGAAATGTGTCATCCTCGATAACAATCAGCACAGGGGCACCTCAAGGCTGCATGCTCAGCCTCCTGCTGTACTCACTCTAAATTCATGACTGCGTCGCCGGACATAGTACGAACTCCATCATCAAGTTCGCCGACGACAACATTGTTGTAGGACGTATCACTGATGGGGACGAGTCAGAGTATAGAAGAGAGATCGACCGACTGACCAAATGGTGCCAGCACAATGGCTCTCAACAACAGCAAAACCAAGGAACTGATTGTGGACTTTGGAAGGGGTAGGATGGGGACCCACAGTCCTGTTTATATCAACGGGTCAATGGTGGAAAGGGTTAAGAACTTCAAATTCCTGGGCGTGCATATTTCCGAAGCATGGTCCCAGAACACTGATGCAATCATAAAGAAAGCACATCAGCGCCTCTACTTCCTGAGGAGATGACAGAGAGTCGGTATGTCAAGGAGGACTCTCTCGAACTTCTACAGGTGCACAGTAGAGGACATGCTGACCTCAAACAAGCTCTGAACTATAACAGCCTATTGCACTTTATCTGTTTATTTATGTGTGTCTATATATATTCTATGGTATATGGCATACTGATCTAATCTGTATTTATGCCCACAATATTCTGTTGTGCTGCAGCAAGCAAGAATTTCATTGTCCTATCTGGGACACATGACAATAAACTCTTTTGACTTGACTTGACTTGACTTGACTGAGCAGCTGATGGCAACATGGCATAGCTATTTTCCTGAGTTTATGCCCATATCGAATTAACACCATGCCATTTGCTTCACAACTGCTCAGTTGCATAAAGTTTGTCAGGAATTATTCGTAGCTTGCTTATCATAATGTAAATTAGTTTCACTTGTCTTTTTGTACCATTAATAGATAGAACTTCATGTTCGCAGGATCTGCAATGAGAAACACCCAACCTTTCACCATGTTCATTGATTGCCTCTACTTATACTTAATTTTCAACTATTCATTCTTAAATCAAAATAATCAGGTTTCCTTTCCATTAAATTTCAGATGAAGCGATGGCAAAATGTATCATGACCTTCCTGCCAAGTCTCGAAAACTGTGTAATAGCTATGACATAACTAATTTGTTCCTATTTGCGCTGTCATCTCAACTATCCTGAAAAAAAAATGCTATTTGCATTCAGTCAAGGAGCATTAAGCCTTAACATCTTACAGTTTTTATTTACTCCAGATACATTTCCTGCTGCACACGTTTGCTTACATTTTTTGGGCTGTTCAGTCATGCTTTTATTTTTATTCTTCCACAAATACTGTACTGTGCCATTGGTCTCTTATTCATTTTGTTTTATTAAACTTCCCAACACCCTCATCCTCTAATTAATGATACCTGAACACCCTCATCCTCTAATTAATGATGAAGAGCAGGCAATATGTTTCCAAGTGGGGAGAGTGTGTAACTTGGAGGGGAGCCTGGATGTGGTGATGGTCCCATACACCTGCAGTTCCCATCCATCTTGAAGGTAGACATCAGATGGCCAGGAAATTATGTTTTAAATGAGCCAGGCGAGTATCTGCATTATTTTGTAGATTGCACACATTAAAGTCACTGTGCGCTGCTGGTGGAGAAAATAGTAAGATAAATGAGAACTTACCAGTTTGAAGTTTGATCTTTATTTTATGAGGAGTTACGATGAGGGATTACGTGCCCTCCGCTCCCAAAACCCTCTATTATAAAGTTCAACTGGTATGGAAGTTCTCTCTTATCTTACTATATTAGTCTACTCTGGTATCTGTGATTTCACACCACTGCTTTGAAGAATGTCGCGCATGCGTCCTAGCGGGGTCTTCACGTAATCCCTCATCGTAACTCCTCATAAAATAAAGATCAAACTTCAAACTGGTAAGTTCTCATTTAATCTTACTATTTTACTTCGGAGTCACGTGAGTGACTACGTGAAGATTTCAAAGCTCTGTGATTTCATGCCCTGGAACGAGACCATGCTCACACACTGCCATTCTGGGACGGAGGATGAACGTATTTCACACACGACACTGTGCTGAAAAACAATAAAGGTATTATTCATACCTAAAATAATATGCCCCACATTGGGTAATTTATTTTACAGAACTTAATTTTTCCCTGCAAATGTCTCAGGATCGGCCACGGGTTTATTATGAAGCATTGAATGCGTTCATTGCTCCACCCCGCTGTGGCAAGGATGTGGTCCATAGGAACTCCCATCATCCTAGCGTCCGATGTAGATGCAGCCCTGTTGGAGTGAGATTTGAAACATTAGTATTCACCACTGCACGTAATACCACCCGAACCATCTGGATATGGTTTGCACTGTGACCTTAGGTGAGGGCATTTATGGCTAATGAGAAAGCTCTCTCCGTGCCCATAAGTGTCTTGGTGACTATATATTGGAAAATATGTGTCACTATGCAGGGCCGACTATCTGCAGGATAGGCCAGAACTCTAATATTGGCCAAAGGAACCGGGTCAGTCTTGTTTAAGTACTCCTGTATGTAGCAGGTTATCTGCCATTTGTGACAGACATGACGTCCTATTCTAGCTTGTGTAAGGACTGGACCCGTTGTGCTGATCCAAGTGCCATAATCATTCCCATCTAGGATATTAGTTTGTCCAGAGTGAGCCCCGATATTGGTGTCCATCCTCGTAACATGGTGTACTACCTATGTCCCATATATAGGTGTATCTGAGCCTGGGGGGAATAGAGTACAAATACCCCTCATTCGTTTAGGTACTAGTGGGTGTGATCCTATAGCCAGGTGATCACTCCCTCTGCCCAGATATTAGATAGGGCACTCCTTGCACAATAATGGCACTGTAACTCAATCCTTCATCGAAATGAAGGGTGGCCAGAACTCCAGCACTTCAGTGTTGGTGGCTGAGTCATATGTAGTGTTCGTCCTGGTGCTGAACACTTCCCATTTCCTGACATATGTCAGGTACTGTCTTCTCGTGGACTCCCTGCACGACGCTGAGATGGCATTGATCGTCCTGTCGGAGAGTCCGTATCCCAGAAATGGTCTGTTCAGAAACTGCAAATCAACAAGTTCATACAGTCATGGCACGGATACTTTCCCGCACGGGGTGTGCCAACCTCCTTGGCCGTTGTTGATCCAGATGCAGGGTTCTGAGACCATCTTTGTACTGTTTGGGAACCATGGTACCCATTGCGGCGTCTTGTTTAATTATTGCAAGACTCGCCTGATGAGGCAGAAGGGGAAAATGCATAGCAAAACAAATCCCCCCCCCCAATGCAGCGAGAAATCGTCCATCGCTGCTGCCCCTGGGTCTGGTTTCCAAGCAACATATGTTGGTAGTTGGTGAATTAGTCTGGATGGAAAAAAGGTCGATATCTGGTGTCCCATACCGGTCTATAATATCTGTAAACACTTTCCGATCCAACATCCATTTAATGTTGTCGTTGAATTTACGTGACTTGGTGTCTGCCACTGTATTTAGCTTACCTGGAAGGTAAGTGGTTGAGATCCAAATCTCTCTCCCAGACACCAGTGCCAGATATTATTAGGCAATTCATCACATGATATCGACATTATTTCACCCATATGATTATATATAGGCCCCAGTGTGGTATCAATCTGTACCGTACATGCAACTGGTGCTCATCTGAGCAGTAGGCCCTGAGTCCATGAAACGCTCCCAGCATTTCTAGATAATTAATTCCTAGTGCTTTAAACAGAATAATTTTTGTGCACTCATCTGCCACCACAACTTGCGGTGGTATTAGTTGCTCCCCAACCTTTAGCACTGGCATCAGTCTGTAATGTACCCTAGGGATATAGAATGGGGTGATGGGGTTAGGATAATATTGAACATTTCTATCCACCAGTTTAATTCTGATTTACTTTCCCTGGTAGTTGCATAGGCCTATTGAAATGGCCTGCATGATTTTTGAGAGCTAAAATTTCCCTCTTCCAGGTTTTAATAATGGAGTGGTCCAATTGTGCTGCTGGGAACGCAGCCACCAATTTCCCAATCACTCTTACTCCTTGCCGAATGGATGGTTCCCTAATGCCAGTGAGGCTTTTGCATACTCCCATCAAGTCTGTCACTTTGTTTGGTGGCAAGGTGATAGACATATGAACAGAGTCAATAGTGAACCCCAAATAATCCATGGTAGTGGAGGGTTCCAATTTTGACTTATCTGGATGTACGTTAAATCTCTGTGTTGTGGCTGATACCACCAATGTAGCCAGCTCCAATTTTCACCTACAATGAGAATATCATCAAGGTAAGCCATGACGATATGGTTATGTTTCTTTAAGTATGCTAAAGCTGGTTTTAATGAATTTGTAATAGCCTGGGTGCTGATGACAACCCATTGGATAAGGCATACTGCCATAGCTGTCCCATCCAGATAAATTTCAGGTATTTACGATGACCCTGTGTGTGACAAATGTGTCTATTTTGAAATGGGCATACTGAACGGAAGTATTTAGTTCGGTCAAATCTGTAATGATACGGCAACCACCATCTTTTTAGTTTTTATAAATATATTTGATACGAACTCTTGAAATTCTCTGATTGTTTTCTCAATCCCTTTTGTGTTTAGTCTTAACAGTTCAGCATGGCCTGCTGTTCTCTCTTTTTGTGAAGTATGAACTTCCTGCTAGGCGTATGCTGAACTGGGACGGTAGTTCGTATACAAATTCAATTTTGTAATTCTGAATACTTCCGAGTATGTAAAAGTTCAGAGGTAAAAGTGCAGCACACATGATGAAACAAGTGCAACCGTCCCCCAACTTTAATGAATCGGACATGCAATGTTTTTTTTTATTTTATTTTTTTTAAGACAACCAGACCCACCTACCTCCATGGTTACCGGTGTTGTGTGGGTTGTCTCCGCAGTTGTTTCTTCTGGTATTGTGTTGCTGCGTTGTGGGGTTGGCGCGTTTTCCATGAAGGCCGGGCTGGGCCATGGTCTGAAAGACCGCTGTGCAGGTGGGCCGGCCTTCGAGCTTTCACCACCAGATGGTCTTCCATAGCACCGATGTCTGGTGGGTGTGTAGGGGTGCTGCCGCTGTTGATAGTGGGTTTTAGAGGTGCTTGGCACCTTGATCTGGCCTATAGCCTTGGCTTCCTCATGCAGGTCTTTCACCTGCTTCGGGAGGTCCCCCAACAGCAATTTTGGCGCCTGTGTGCTACTTGTCTTGCATAATTCCGCACTTCTTGATGATGCTCTTCCTGTAACTGTTAATCTCCACTGAGTATTACACAGTCTGCCAGAGCATCTAGTAACTCTTCAGGCAAATCAACCCCATCAGTTGTCCTGGTACTGCTGTGATTTTAGCAGCCAGCAGTTTCCTCTGGAGCTTCCCCTCCTGGCTCCTTATAGATGGGCTCCTGTTGCCCCAGATGGGGTCATAGACTGCTGGTACTTTAAGAGAAATGGAGTTCTCTGGAGCAATGTACTTCCCAGCCATAAAGTTAATGGCTTGCTCCTGTAGCTGGTTTGTAGCCATGTATTTTGTACTGGCTTGCAGCTTTGTATAGGCAGTCCTTCTTGAGTTGATACAGCATGTGTTCCCACAAATCTTCTGCTGCTCTCTCTTCTGGCACCCCTCACAGTTGACTGTTTAGCCATTGCCCCTTCTTCAGGGTCAGCCCAGCTCTGACCCCTAATGCTCCCCTGCGAAGAGGGTGAGACATTTGGCAGTCCTTGAAAGGATGCTGCCGTGGGTCTGCGAGGAGACCCACTGTGACTCTGCCCCTGCATAAGCAGGTCACGCTGGAGCACTGCTCCCCACCCGCTCCCGCGGGAAAGACGTCCGCCGTCGCTATCCGGGAATGTCGCTTCCTCCGTTCTGAAAAAGAAATTACACCGAGTCGCCACGCTCACCAGAAAAGGTAAGACTTACCTTCCGTAATTTTTCAAAATTCGCGCTGGAGGAGCGGCGCTCCTCCCGACTGTCGCTTCCGCAATGCGTTCGACGATATGTCGCGCATGCGTCCTGGCGGGGTCTTCACGTAGTCACTCACGTGACTCCGAAGTAAAATCAAAGTTCTTCTTCTTTCGTGTGGCGTGCGCAGCCTAAAGTTGTAGGACAACTTGTTCTATTTGATCTTCTGTTTGTGCACGTCGAGTTGATTGCATTAGTCGAAACAGGGAGGACCACATGAAGGTTGCAATCTTCCACCCCAAAATCAAATTTAATGGTGTTGGATGGGGGGCCATTGAAGTGGGCGACTTTGCTTGAACAGTTGGAGCTGTATTCTTCTAGGCAAGTGGAGAGAACTTCACACTTCTGGATTGTAGATGGTGGGAGAGCCTTGGGCTGTCAAGAGGCAAGTCCTCTGTTGCATGACGGCAAACACCTGACTTGCTCGTGTAATTAGAGAATTTATGTAAGAATTCACGTTGAGTTTCTGATCAATCATAATCCTAAGGATGTTGGGGGCATGATGATGATAATGCAATCAAATGCCAAGAGAACATGGTTAGATTCTCTCTAGTTACAGGCAGTCATAGCCTGGTATTATCATGATAAAGAAGTAATTTGCCAATGATCAACCTTTTTCCTTTGCGTTGCTTTTATTTCGCATTGTCTGATTTACTTGCTGAGGACGTGAATGGAATTGAAGGGTGTGCAATCATCAGCAAACGTAGGCTGCACCATACCTGCCTTTTTGTTGCTTGTGGCAAACAGTCCTTGTCCCAATGTACACTGGCACCATCCCCCCACTCTTTCTCCCTACATCGACAACTGCACCAGGGGTGCCTCCTACACTTGTACAGAACTCATTGATTTTATTAACTTCACCATTAACTTCCACCCTGCCCTAAAATACACTTAGACTATTTGTGACACCTCTCCCCTTTCCTGATCTCACTGTCTCCATCAGAAGGGACAGACTATCCACTGACATCTACTACAAACCCACTGACTCCCACACTTACCTGGACTACACCTCCCACCCTGCTTTCTTGCAAATACTTTCTCAAACTCTCCATGCTCCCAAGATGAGAGTTTCCATTCTAGATCTCCTCTTCCTTTTGTAATCATGATTTCCCACCTGCCGTTATCGATGGATCCCTTACCCGTGACTCCTGTGTCCCGTAGTTCTGCTCTCGCGGACCCCTCCCTCAGATGGAACTTGGATATAGTTCCCATGGTCCTCCCCCTTAACCCAACCAGCCTTCGCATCCAAAACATCATCCTCCAACATTTCCATCACCTGAACTTGATCCTACCACCAGTCATATCTTCCCAGACCCACGGGGGGAGTGGGGTGAGCGCTGTCTGTGTGAAATTCACCCGGTGCAAAGCCAATGCGATACAGACACACACCGCGATGAACAGGAAGATTGGCGCTGTAAGTAAGATGGATACAGCACAGTGTACGGTATGTCCTTTAAAAGAGGAGGAAGATGGGGGCGAAGAAGGGAGAAGGAGGGAGAAGGAGTGGAGACAACTTTTAAGAAGCCAGAGATAAATGGCTGTGAATTAACATTACCGGTCGGTTATCCTTGGTTCTGAAAAGTACTGCTTACGTTTTTTTTCCCCAATGAGCTAATAAATTCACCGGTCAGCACCGGCTTATACCTATGAGAACCTACGAGAACCTTCGACCCTCTGGCAACCCACTAGGACCTTCTAGCGACCCACCGACAGCAAGAGAATTCTCGCTACTCTCCATGACAAATTCATTTTGGTCAACGCTAATTTTCCAACATGTTGAAACATTTTCGGCATCCATAATGAGGCCGCGACTAGTTTCCAGAATGCGGGAAATAGTCACGACCATGAAGGCGACTCCCCGGCAACCACCCACGATCATGTGGCAACGAATGCCGGCGAGTCAGTCGTAGTAGGTCGCCGAAAATCTGGCGACTGGACCCACCCTTCAACATAAAATTTGTAATATAACCATTACTTTAACAACAAAAAATAACCAAAGTCAACACCGGCGACAACCTACTTTAACCTGGCTACAACCTACGTTAACCTGGCGACAATAATGACAGCACCTACTGTACGTCAGGAGAAGTCAAGCTATGCTCATTGGCATCAATCCTACTGTCGCCGACTGTCTCCGAAAATGTTTCAACGTGTTGAAAATCCAGAAGCGACCAGAATGAAGCTACGACTCTTTGGGCAACTGAGGGGACTACTCATGACCATACAGGCTACAACCCGGCGACCATGTGGCCACAGCCTAGTTGCCTGTAGATGCCTAACAAATAGCCTAAGTGGTAGAGGCCCTTAAGTGGGACAGGCCCATATCAATCAACATAGAACATCGAACATATTGGGTGCTGTTTTTCAGCATCACCTAAAATTTGTCATCAATGACATTTTCAAGCATTTTAGTCTAAAAACGGACTGTCTACGCTCTCACAGAAGAACCTCTTTCTATCAATATCAAACCTTCAAGAAAAAAATGTTACTTAATGATCTGTCACACCAACCTTGCATTTATATTTAGTCATTATGAACCTTTCCACATCCTCATCTATAAACTGTATGGATTTGAGGTTAACACTGTACATGAGAGATAATTGTTCACAAAATTACTCTTTTTCTTTCTTTCACAATTTGGAACCCATTTAGGACTCGTGGAGTTTAAATGTTTAAAAATGTATTTGAGAAATGTTGAAGCACTATCCATTCTGAGCTACCTTGTAATAATTTACAACATTAGTGAGACAAAGAAATGCTCTTAATTAAAGAAAAAAACAATGGGCTAAACATCTTGCAATGGTGCTCCATGCTCATGTTGTGAAGTTCATTGTAACCATTCCTTCTTTCCTGCATATATAAGTCATCTTTTTTAGGAGGCTGAATAACCTAATTGAAAAAGAAAGGATAAAGAAAATTGTAGTGCTGATGTACCTTCATTAATTATTTGACATCTTTTTACCCATCATCTGTCAATGTTTTACACTAAAATGTATCACGGCGGTAATCTAATCTCTTTTTCCTGACATTATATCAAATTTAATGGAGAATTTCTGTTATTTTCTTATATTTGTATTGATTTCTAGAATAGAAATGTGTGTGCAAAATAATTTTGAGATTTATATATTTGTTGACAAAATGGGATGGCCTAATATTCTTGATTATGATGATTTATTAGTAAATATATGCACAACTGATTGGACAGTATACAATACAAAATAGGGAGGCTTTTAGTGTATTACAGTGAAAATATATAAAACATGCTTAATGATAAGCTATTGCAAGCTTAAAATGTAGAATTTATTCAGTGAATGTAAATCAATAACCGATTCTGTGCCAGTTTCTTAGAGTTGCGATATCTACGTGACTAAGTGGCACATTGTAAAAATCCTACTGATAGTGATTCCAGTTGATATGAACAATGAGCAAATATTTCCTTCGCTCCGTGTGCTCGTGAGATTTTGGGAGATTTTGGAAATCTCCAAATTTCATCTTATTCAAAACAAGGACAAATCAGCCATGGAGCTCAAAATCTAAATTCTAAATGTAGTTCAAAACTCTTTAAAATGGGCAGCTATGGACCTATGGAATGTTTATTTCTGATAGTACAGTCTACAGAATTCCTATGTTCTTGGATGAATAAGTTCATCTATTTTCGGTCTGATCCAGAATGACTGTGCCTAGTTCAAATGGATTGGACATTTTGAGGTCATTTATAATGCAATGTTTGCTATGGGACAAATTAAATCCAGCATTTCCTATGTGTAGAAAGGTCTGAAGTACATGGTTAGATTCTCTCTAGTTACAGGCAGTCATAGCCTGGTATTTTCATGATAAAGAAGTCATTTGCCAATGATCATCCTTTTTCCCTAGCGTTACTTATATTTTGCATTATCTGATTTACTTGTTGAGGATGTGAATGGAATTGAAGGGTGTGCAATCAACAACAAACATGGGCCGCACCATACCTGCCTTTTTGTTGCTGAATATTGCATCTGACCATGTCTGATGCAATATTCAACAAGTCAACCTGGACAATTAGTTTGGCGTGACAGTAGGAAGAAACTGCAGATGCTGGTTTAACTCAGTCAGGCAGGATCTCTGGAGAGAAGGAATGGGTGATGTTTCAGGTCGAGACAGAGGTTCATGTTTAATTCAGTTTAGTTTATTGTCATGTGTGCCGAGGTACTGTGAAAAGCTTCTGTTGCGAGCTAACCAGTCAGCAGGAAGACTATACATGATCACAATCGAGCCATTCATAGTGTACAAATACTGTAGCTGGGACATGTTGGGCAGTGTGGGCAAGTTGGGCCCCAGGCCCTGTTACCACTCTGTATAATGTCCAGTAAAGTCCAATCAAAGATGATCCAAGGGTCTCCAATGATAGCAGTTCAGCGCTGCTCCCTGGTTGGGTTCAGCACGGTGATAGGTTCAAGGTCACTTGCGTTCTCACAGGATATCTTGCAATGCAAAAAGCACACTAGACGACATTTCCCTTGGAATGTATCATGAATGGGAGGAGGACTGGAGGTTTTTCAGAGAACAAGTAAACAAACCTGCCCAATGGGAGGGAAGAAATGAAAATGACCAGCGTATGAGTGGTCCTTCATTGTGTTGGCTGCTTTCCAAAGGCAGCAAGAAGTTTAGATGGACGAGGGTGGGTGGGGGCTGGTTAGTGCGATGTACTGGGCAGGTTTCACAACCGAATGCAGTTTTTGTGGTCCTGGGCAAAGCAGTTACCATACCATACTGTGATGCCTCTGGACCTCTCATGTCTGAGGTTTGAGGTTCCCACCTGCTTTAAAAGAGCATCAATAATGCCTTGCCCAAGAAGAGCAAGGTGACATGCCTCAATGACTATCGACCAGTGGCACTAATGTCTGTAATGATGAAGTGGTTTGAGAGGTTGATTATGGCACATATCAACTCCTACCTCCACAAGAATCTCGACCCACTGGAGTTCGCTTATCGCCACAACAGATCAACAGTGGATGCGATCTCACTGGCTCTCTACTATGCTCTGGACCACTTGGACAACAGAAACTCATATATCAGGCAGTTATTCATTGACTACAGCTCGGCGTTTAACACCATCATCCCCTCCAAGTTGGTTACCAAGCTCTCAGAACTGGGTCTCTGCGCATCCCTCTGCAATTGGATCCTTGACTTCCTCATCCACAGACCACAGTCTGTCCGTATTGGTGGAAATGTGTCATCCTCGATAACAATCAGCACGGGAGCACCTCAAGGCTGCATGCTCAGCCCTCTGCTGTACTCACTCTATACTCATGACTGTGTAGCTGTACATAGTGCAAACTCCATCATCAAGTTCGCCGATGACACCACTGTTGTGGGACAAATCACTGATGGTGACGAGTCAGAGTATAGAAGTGAGATCGACCGATTGACCAAATGGTGCAGCACAATAACCTGGCTCTCAACACCAGCAAAACCAAGGAACTGATTGTGGACTTTGGAAGGGGTAGGATAGGGACACACAATCCCGTTTATATCAATGGGACGATGGTGGAAAGGGTCAAGAACTTCACATTCCTGGGCATGCATATTTCCGAAGATCTTTCGTGGTCCCAGCACGCCGATGCAATTATAGGGAAAGCACATCAGCGCCTCTACTTCCTGAGAAGATTACAGAGTTGGTATGTCAAAGAGGACTCTCTCAAACTTCTACTGGTGCACAGTAGAGGACATACTGACTGGTTGCATCGTGGCTTGGTTCGGCAACTTGAGTGTCCAGGAGTGGAAAAGAATGCAGAAATTTGTGACCTCTGCCCAGTCCATCATTGGCTCTGACCTCCCCAACATCGAGGGGATCTATCGCAGTCGCTGCCTCAAAAAGGCAGCCAACATCATCAACGACCCACACCATCCTTGCCACACACTCATCTCTCCGCTGCCAGCAGGTAGAAGGTGCAGGAACCTGAAAACTGGTACATCCAGGTTCAGGAACCGCTTCTTCCCCACAGCCATCAGGTTATTAAACTCGCCATCAAACAAACTCTGAACTATAACAGCCTATTGCACTTTATCTGTTTATTTATGTGTATAAATATGGTCAATGCTATATAGTCACACTGAAATGTTCTGTATTTATGCTTACAATACTCTGTTGTGCTGCAGCAAGCAAGAATTCCATTGCCCTATCTGGGACACATGACAATAAACTCTCTTGACTTGACTTGATATGATACTTTCTATGGTACAACGTTTAGAAATCGGTAAGAGTCATTGGAAACATGCCAAATTTCCTTGGACTTCAGAGGAAGTAGATGTAAATCATTGTGACATTGTGAAAACCAGTTCTCAACTTCAACTCGATATAAGAATAAGCTCAGGTAAACAGCTGTGCCACCTTGCAATCAGCTGCTGAGATCATTTGTGTTACTGTGAAGAGGTTTATTTCTCGGTATAGATAACTCAGCCCAATGTCATGCTACATGACTGGAATGTTGAATGAATTTGATTCACATCTGCATTACTGATCTTTAACAGGTAAGGCTATAGTCACAGATTATTATATCGTTCAAGGAATTTCTCCCTTTAGCCGTTAAGAGAAGACACGGGGGTAAGGGGATAGTGTAGTTTACGCATGGGAGCTCTCCACGAGACATTCAAAGCCGTCGAAAGATAAATCTTCAAAACACAGTTTATTGATTAATAGTTTCTTTATTGTCGATTATTCATCTAAATTTCTTCTTGTTAAGGACATTTTAATCTTACTCATAGTCAAACTCCAGCATGTGGCTCTTTGTGTTAGAAACTCCGAACGTTAGAAAGCTCCAAATGTCGAAAGATATGCCTCCCTTCATGCCTCCTCCGAACTAAACTAAAAAACTACAAGCTTCTGCGCAAGAATCCCAGCAGCAAACACGCCTCCAACTACATAATAAATCCCACCCACATAATTACAGACACACAAAATGTAAAGGCGAATGCCATAATTTATAACATACTAAGTTAAGCCAAATGGCCACTACATACCAGCCCCTAATTGATCTGAATCTAGAACAATTACTAATAAACATCAAAAAAGTATCTATGACGGCTTAACACATATGAGAAACAAAAAAAATAGCATGCATTATATATCCGCATTCAGACTTCTTCAGCGATTCTTCCATCTTTTCCTTCACCTTCTAAAAGCAAGCATAACTTGGTTATTGGTCTTATTAAAACATTGTTCTTAGTTTGAAGTCGTACCGTGCGCACCAAACCCATACCATCAGGCATGATACCCAATATATAGTCCAAAACACAAAAGCCCAAAGCTTTGATAGAATTAAACTTCCTCCTCCATGTCCGACCAATTCATGGATGTATTGTAACATTTTATTTCAAAGTCATGTGAGTGACTACGTGAAGAAACCCGCCAGCCCACATGCGCATCAATACGTCTAACGCATGGCGCGACGTGCGGGAGCAGTTTGAACTGCTCTAGCATGTAAGTCAATTTTATTTCCAGCAGGCTGCTCCGATAGCGGGCCCAAAGTAGCTAAGGAAGTGACCGGGGTTTGGGCCACCGTGAAAGCTCCAAAAGGAGCTAGAGTATAATTTTGCGGGGCCGTTCGAGCTCCGCACGCGAGCAGGTGGTCGATTTTGGAGACCGGCGTGGGGCTCCATAGGAGCTGGGTTTGTGGCAACTGCTGCTCGAGCTCCGACTGCCGCTCGAGCTGTGCACGCGAGCAAGCGGCCGTATTTGCAGGCCGCTGTGGAGCTCCATAGGAGCAGGGTTTTGAGGCGACTGCCGTTCGATCTCTGTCTGCCGCTTGAGCTCCGCACGGGGACAAGCGGCCGTATTTGCAGGCTGCTGTGGGGCTCCATAGATGCTGGGTTTGCGGTGGCTGCCGCTCAAGCTCTGAACCAGGCAGCCGAAATTGGAGGCGGTGTGTGGCTCCATAGGAGCGTGGGGCTCCGTAAGGAGCTAGGATTCATAATTGCGGCAGGAGGTGAGTTAGATATAGCCGCAGGTAAGCTCAGCTGCCGCAGCGCCAACAGGTGTATGTTTATTTTGGGAATAATTTGCACCGCAGTTTGAGCTCGCCAATGGGAGCAGGCGGCTGAAATTGTAGGGCTTCATTGCGGCTGTTGCCGTTATAGTCTGCACGGCAGCAGACGGCCCAAATGGGAGACCGCCGGCCAGGATTAAGTGATTAAAGCTGCCGGCATCAGAGCTCCATACAGGAGCTTGCAGCCAGGTCTATTTCACTGCAGATGATTTCCAGCAGCAGGTGAGTATTAAAAGTAACCGCTTAGGTAGCCCAGCCTGACATAGCACCAAACAATTTTAACATAGTTACTGCTACAGCTATACAACAGCAGCATATAGTGTATACTTTATCATGGATGGCTATAATAGAGTTGGCATTTATAACAGTTGCCATGGGGTCACGTTTGTGACTATCATAGCCGATAGCATTCTAAAGTCAGGTTTAATTCTTTGGCTATATCACAAATATGTCTTATCATGCCAAATAAGTTTATGTTTTAAAATAGATAATTACAAAGGCCGTTTATTATCACATAGCAATGGTGTAGTGGAATTGGACCTGCCATTGCAGTCCAGAGCTCCTGGCTTGGGAAGCCTTGTTTGAGCTATACCTATCAGTCACCTGTGGGAGCTACACCTAGTGGTGTCATGATAATTTCCGCTCATTAGAGGGGGCTGTGGATGATTCCTTTACGAAAGACTCCAACTATATGCATATCAATAAAGTAATCGAATCTCTGATTTAAGGATAGGCTTCTTTTAATCATATAAACGTCATTACCTATGACAGCACCTGGCAGGGTTGCCGCATTTCTCCCACTCTGTCTGGCATAGAGGGGCCAGAGGCACTCCAGTCCTTCCCTGTTATACTCCGTTGGCTCCGGAAGGGAGCAAGGAGTCGGAGTCACGAGCAGTCTGTTTGATAAATCATGATAGCAACAGAGCACCGATCTGCAGCTAATCTCGGTTTCACTGCCAAAGGGAACAGCTTGACAACCCCAAGCTGGGGCAAAGTCATAGCCAAGTCTTGGGACATCTATGGCAGATGTGATTGGGCATTTGTCCCAATTCGAACATCTGATGAATCAAATTATAACAAGGAATGCTCCGGGTTATGAAGGCATGTCAGGCAGCAACTCCTGGTTTAGGGTTGCAATTTTCCTCCCACTCGGATGAAAGAAGTGGTAGAGATGGTGCCAAAGTATATGCACATATATATGAAGCAGCTCTTGGTTCAGGGTTGTATAAGTCCTCCCACTCGGATGTATAAAGTGATGGAGATAGAGCCACATATATTATGCTCCATATGATGGAAGCATGCACAGAGATAAGGCATACGGATATGGCAACGCCTAGTTCAGGGTGCAATTTTTCTCCCACTCTAAGAGAGTGTCAGAGATCTGTACGGACTGACTCCAAACATGACCCTGAACATGACTATGTGCCGGGATCCCATGCTTAATGCATAATGTACGACAATTGCATGAGGAACAGCTGTGTGCTCTTGCCTCTAAAATAGCTGTTCCCTCGTGGATGTACAAACCACTACAAGAGAAGTTGGCCAGTGGCATCAGCTATATAACAGAAATGACAAGCATGATGGACAGGGTCTGCAAATGGAACTTCACTGAAGCTCCAACAAAAGAAATCAACCTGGGGTTAGAGAAGCTGGTAAATAAGGTCTCGTTATTAACCTCCGTAAACTCGAAAATGGAACGGTCTATCGGTCCAGGATGGGTTACTGCCAGCATGGGATGTCTAGTTGTTTTTTCACTGTCTCTGGGATAAGATCAGGTTGATATAGAGACATTGGCATTGATATAGAGACATTGCACAGTAACCTCGGTAAGTTCCAAGTAGGAACAGTTTAGTTACCCTGTATCGGGGTAGGCCATCATGGAACTGGCTGGCCATATGAGTCATAGTGACCAAAGAAGCATTGCTTCATCATCTATGAGACGTTATCAGACTGCGCAATAGAATAAAGTAGTTGAAATGCTCTCAACATATGGTTTATTTCTCCTCAAGTTAGTGGAGTTACTGGTTCATTGGAATCATCATTGCCATCCTCTCTGGGACAGGTTGTTACCAGCAGGAAACTCGTCTGGCATATAATATAACTTTATCTAGACCTGCAGGTTCATGTTGTGAATCAACAATGTATTCATAATAATCCATAGGCTCTCAATACCAGTATTCCTGATTGAGTGGCGGATCGTAGAGATTGTGTTATGCACTCTGGCAACTTAGGCATGTTGTTTCAGTCAAAAGTCTGTGAGGTAATTCCTGATTCAGCATTGCATTGTACTAATCTCCACTCTGAAGGACAACGCTACGTATTCATGGTGATTCTTAACTCAAGAGTTGACAGGGAACTAGTATTCCCATATCTAAGGGAGACTATGGTTTCAGCTCTAGTCATTAGCTGCTTATTATATATTATCAGCGATATGTATGAATAACTAGATAATGCATCTTCCGCGGGTAGAATTTCCCCAAAAATTCCGTCCGTAGCATCAACAGAGGAACAGCGGTTCCAAGTGCAGTCAGTGACAACTCTTCCGAGGATGTGTGGTCTGACCAAGGATTAGAGAGGTATATTTCTCAAGATTACAGAAATATGGTGCAGGCCGAATCGGGTTAGCATTAGGCTAATCAAGTTTACTTACCCAGTTTAAGATGGATGATTGGGTGCCTGCAATTTAACTGACTCAGAGAATCGATCTTGTAGTTCCATACTTGTCATATCTATATGCATAAGGCGCAGATTCTGCTGTTTAATATCAAAGCTGAAGCAACTCTTATTTACTCAATCACGAGTGACGGCTGGGACAGCCTGTCTTCTCGGCCAACTAGCTCTGCATGATGTATGAGAAGCTTGTGAACAACATACGAGTCAATTTTATATGGAAGTAACAGAGGTTTGTGTGGCTTCCAGTTTGAGCCTAGAGAAACTTTATGGGCTAGCAAAATTGACATTGCTTGTGCTGCTTTATCATTTCTGTAATACCAGAAGTGGGACATAAATGATTGGGTCTTCACCCACTATTCTCTAACATTATGCAGGGTGTCTTTTATTTGACCACTCTAATAGCCTACACTCATTGTAATGTGCGATGTATATCAATAAATTGTTATGCAATTATTCCTCAAAATTTTCCTAATGGGACCAGTATCTTAAGATGATTATGCCTTCGGCAGCTGATCGCAGCATAAAGAACACAACCTTTACTCAATCTCGGGCTTAGTCTCCACGTCATACTGACATAAGGGTAGCTTGTTATAGAAATAATCTCATAAGCAAATGAGCAGGATTGTGTACACTTGAGGTTGACAGCATACGCACCAGAGCAGAGATCATGGATATCATTGAAATGGAAGATAGTTATTTTGTTTCAATAGTCTCAACATATTGCTGATGGCTCATTAGCAGCCAATCCAATGGATTTCCCTTTCATCATATAGCATGAGGTTTACATAGTGCGGGTTAATAAATTATACATTTGGTGGAATATGTCTGGATATTTGCAGATAGACAATAACTTATGCAACAATGTGCATAATTCTAACTCAACAGTCTATATGGACTACAGGCCAGTTTAGAGCAATGGCCATGTATGCAAGTGAGCATCATGATATTAATTACTCATGTTTTTTCCTACCATTAATGGTTTATCTGTTTAAGTGTTTCACACACAGATTGTCTCACTGCATGAAACCACAGAGCTTTGAAATCTTCTCGTAGTTACTCACGTGACCGAAATAAAATACAAAGATTAAACGAGAACTTATTGTTTGAAGTTTGATCTTTATTTTATGAGAAGTTGAAGTGAGGGATTACGTGCCCTCCTCTCCCAACCCTACTTCTCACAAAGATAATTTGGTAGTTCTAATCTCATTAATCTTCCTATCGCTTAGGTCAACAACTATTCTGTGGTTTCATACAGCTACTCTGAAGATTGACGCGCATGCAGGCTGGCGGGCTTCTTAACGTAATCCCTCACTTCAACTTCTCATAAAATAAAGTTCAAACTTCAAACAGTAAGTTCTCGTTTAATCTTTCTAATAATGTTGGTGAGAATATCCTTCGAAAGAATAACAGGATTTTTAGAAATAACGTTCACTGTGATGTTTTGTTTAATTTCCAGATTACTAGCAGAGATTTCAAATTCCAGCTCAAGTTTTGGCCATTCTCTGTCTGGCTTACAGAGAAACTCTGGTCCATTGATCCATCTCTTATTGCTTACGAAGCAGTCTGCTGTCAGTCCTCTGGAGGCTTCATCCGCAGGATTTTCTTTTGTGTTGACATATTTCCATTGTGAAACATTAGTAGCTCCCAATACAAAAGAGATTCTGTTTGCTGCAAATGTCAAGACGTTTGTTCTCATTGGTGAAGTATTTAAACACAGTAGCACTATCAGTCCAGAAGATAGATTCTGCCAGTTAAAGCTGTAGTTCCATTTGCAGCATTATGTCAACTTTAACAGCAAAGACTGCTGCAGTAAATTGCACTCTGGGAATTGTCATTTGTTTCAATGGTGCCACTCTGGCCTTTCCCATTAAGAATGCAACATGTACTTGTTTGTTATCAATTTCCAGTCTTAGATATGAATCAGTACCGTAGCCAATTTCACTGGCATCTTAGAAATGATGCAGCTGTGCACCTCTGATCTTACCAAAGTCGGTAGGCTTCATGCACCGGTCCATTTTAAATTCTGAGATCTTGTTGAGATCTACTAACCATTCTGTCCATCAGGGAGAGGAAGTTTGTGTTCTCATCCCATCCAAGTTTTTCCTTTCAAAGATCCTGCAAAATCAACTTGGCTGGCAGTGTAAATGGTGCAAGAAATACCAAAGTGTCGCAAATGGAACCAATCACGGATAGGATACCCCTTCTAGTACATGGTTGCTTTTGAATCGAGATTCTTAACTTGAACACATCTGTTTCAACGCACCAGTGCAATCCCAATGCTCTCTCCATTGGCAAATTGTCCTTGTCCAAATCCGACTTCCTGTCTGGTGGGGGAATGCTTTCCAATACAACACAACTGTTGCTTATCCACTTGGAAAGTGTAAATTGCCGAGGGATGTCAAATGTTTTACCATTTGAATTGCTTCCTGCTCAGTGGACATGGATTTTAAGCAATCATCCACATAGAAATTATTCTTCACAGTGGTTATCACTTCTGCAGTCTTCTTTAATCCGTACCATTCCATTTGGAGAAGTGTTTTTTTTTGAGGAAGCCGCTGATTGGTGGAAGAGGACCCGAGGAAGCAGCTGATTGGGTGCAACCCCGGGTTTACAATTTTACATTTCTGCCTTCTGGGAGTTAGGGATTCTGGGAGTTAAGGATTCAGTATTTAGTAGTAAAGTTTAAAGGATAAGTTTTTGTGTTTTTTTAATATTTAATACAGAGTAATTTGGGAGTAAGGTATGGCAGTAGAGATTGGCCCCGTGGTTTGTTCAGCCTGCAACATGTGGGAGATCAGGGAGATGGTCGGTGTCCCTGGTGACTACGTTTGCAGGAAGTGTGTCCAGCTGCAGCTCCTGGCAGACCGCATTGAACGATTGGAACTGCGGCTGGATTCATACTGGAGCATCCACGATGCGGAGAAAGTCGTGGATAGCACGTACAGTGAGTTGGTCACACCGCAGGCAAAAGGTAAGAGGACAAGAAGGGAACGGGTGGCCAATAGCCAGCAAAGCAGTAGGCAGGTAGTGCAGGAGTCCCCTGCGGTCATCTCCCTCCTAAACAGGTATACCATTTTGGATACTGTTGAGGGAGATGGCTCATCAGGGGAATGCAGCAGCAGCCAGGTTCATAGAAACATAGAAACATAGAAATTAGGTGCAGGAGTAGGCCATTCAGCCCTTCGAGCCTGCACCGCCATTCAATATGATCATGGCTGATCATCCAACTCAGTATCCGTACCTGCCTTCTCTCCATACCCTCTGATCCCCTTAGCCACAAGGGCCACATCCAACTCGCTCTTAAATATAGCCAATGAACTGGCTTCAACTACCCTCTGTGGCAGAGAGTTCCAGAGACTCACCACTCTCTGTGTGAAAAAAGTCTTTCTCATCTCGGTCTTAAAGGATTTCCCCCTTATCCTTAAGCTGTGACCCCTTGTCCTGGACTTCCCCAACATCGGGAACAATCTTCCTGCATCTAGCCTGTCCAACCCCTGAAGAATTTTGTAAGTTTCTATAAGATCCCCTCTTAATCTCCTAAATTCCAGAGAGTATAAACCGAGTCTATCCAGTCTTTCTTCATAAGACAGTCCTGACATCCCAGGAATCAGTCTGGTGAACCTTCTCTGCACTCCCTCTATGGCAATAATGTCCTTCGTCAGATTTGGAGACCAAAACTGCACGCAATACTCCAGGTGTGGTCTCACCAAGACCCTGTACAACTGAAGTAGAACCTCCCTGCTCCTGTACTCAAATCCTTTTGCTATGAAAGCTAACATACCATTCGCTTTTTTCACTGCCTGCTGCACCTGCATGCCTACTTTCAATGACTGGTGTACCATGACACCCAGGTCTCGCTGCATCTCCCCTTTTCCTAATCGGCCACCATTTAAATAATAGTCTGCTTTCCTGTTTTTGCCACCAAAGTGGATAACCTCACATTTATCCACATTATACTGCATCTGCCAAACATTTGCCCACTCACCCAGCCTATCCAAGTCACCTTGCAGTCTCCTAGCATCCTCCTCACAGCGAACACTGCCCCCCAGCTTAGTGTCATCCGCAAACTTGGAGATATTGCCTTCAATTCCCTCATCCAGATCATTAATATATATTGTAAATAGCTGGGGTCCCAGCACTGAGCCCTGCGGTACCCCACTAGTTACTGCCTGCCATTGTGAAAAGGACCCGTTTACTCCTACTCTTTGCTTCCTGTTTGCCAGCCAGTTCTCTATCCACATCAATACTGAACCCCTAATACCGTATGCTTTAAGTTTGTATACTAATCTCTTATGTGGGACCTTGTCGAAAGCCTTCTGGAAGTCCAGATATACCACATCCACTGGTTCTCCCTTATCCACGCTACTAGTTACATCCTCGAAAAATTCCACAAGATTCGTCAGACATGATTTACCTTTTGTAAATGGCACCATGGGTGGCTCTGCAGCACATGAGGGGGGAATAAAGAGGGGAAGGGCAATAGTAATAGGGGATTCAATTGTCAGGGGAATAGATAGGCGTTTCTGCGGCCGCAAACGAGACTCCAGGATGGTATGTTGCCTCCCTGGTGCAAAGGTCAGGGATGTCACTGAACGGCTGCAGAACATTCTGGAGGGGGAGGGTGAACAGCCAGTTGTCGTGGTGCATGTTGGCACCAACGATATAGGTAAAAAAAGGGATGAGGTCCTACAAGGTGAATTTAGGGAGCTAGGAGATAAACTTAAAAGTAGGACCTCAAAGGTAGTAATCTCCGGATTACTACCAGTACCACGGGCCAGTCAGAGTAGAAATAGGAGGATAATGCAAATGAATACGTGGCTTGAAAAGTGGTGCAAGGGGGAGGATTCAAATTTTTAGGGCCCTGGGACCAGTTCTGGGGGAGGTGGGACCGGTACAAACAGGACGGTTTGCACCTGGAATGGAATGGAACCAATGTTCTTGGGGGAGTGTTTGCTAGTGCTGTCGGGGAGGATTTAAACTAATGTGGCAGGGGGATGGGTACAAGAGCAGAGAGGCAGGAGGGTGTAAAATGAGGGTAGAAGCATTAGGTAGCAAGGTGAAAAGTAAAAGTGGCAGGCAGACAAAACCAGGGCAAAAATCAAAAAGGGCCACTTTTCAGCAAAATTGTATAAGGGGTAAGTGCGTTGTAAAGACAAGCCTGAAGGCTTTGTGTCTCAATGCAAGGAGTATTCGTAATAAGGTGGACGAGTTGAACGTGCAGATAGATATTAATGATTATGATATAGTTGGGATCACGGAGACATGGCTCCAGGGTGAAGTAGGCTGGGAGCTGAACATCCAGGGATATTCAATATTCAGGAGGGATAGAGAGAAAGGAAAAGGAGGTGGGGTAGCGTTGCTGGTTAGAGAGGAGATTAACGCAATGGAAAGGAAGGACATTATCTTGGAGGATGTGGAATCGGTATGGGTAGAGCTACAAAATACTAAGGGGCAGAAAACGCTGGTGGGTGTTGTGTACAGGCCACCTAACAGTAGCAGAGAAGTTGGGGATGGTATCAAACAGGAAATTAGAAATGCGTGCGACAAAGGCAAAACAGTTATAATGGGTGACTTCAATCTACATATAGATTGGGTTAATCAAATTGGCAGGGGTGCTGAGGAAGAGGATTTTTTTGGAATGTATGCGGGATAGTTATCTAAATCAACATGTCGAGGAACCAACGAGAGAGCAGGCTATTTTAGACTGGGTTTTGAGTAATGAGGAAGGGGTAATTAGCCGTCTTGTTGTACGTGCCCCCTTGGGCAAGAGTGACCATAATATGGTTGAGTTCTTCATTAGGATGGAGAGTGACATTGTTAATTCAGAAACAATGGTTCTGAACCTAAAGAAAGGTAACTTTGAGGGTATGAGACGTGAATTGGCCAAGATTGACTGGCAATTAATTCTAAAAGGGTTGACGGTGGATATACAATGGAAGACATTTAAAGACTGCATGGATGAACTATAAAAATTGTTCATCCCAGTTTGGCAAAAGAATAAATCGGGGAAGGTAGTGCATCCGTGGATAACAAGGGAAATCAGGGATAGTATCAAAGCAAAGGATGATGCGTACAAAGTAGCCAGAAAAAGCAGCATACCAGAGGACTGGGAGAAATTCAGAGACCAGCAGAGGAGGACAAAGGGCTTAATTAGGAAAGGAAAAATAGATTATGAAAGAAAACTGGCAGGGAACATAAAAACTGACTGCAAAAGTTTTTATAGATATGTGAAGAGAAAGAGGTTAGTTAAAACAAATGTAGGTCCCTTGCAGTCAGAAACAGGTGAGTTGATCATGGGGAACAAGGATATGGCGGACCAATTGAATAACTACTTTGGTTCCGTCTTCACTAAGGAAGACATAAATAATCTGCCTGAAATAGCAGGGGACTGTGGGTCAAAGGAGGAATTGAGTGAAATCCAGGTCAGTCGGGAAGTGGTGTTGGGTAAATTGAATAGATTAAAGGCCGATAAATCCCCAGGGCCAGATAGGCTGCATCCCAGAGTACTTAAGGAAGTAGCTCAGGAAATAGTGGATGCATTAGTGATAATCTTTCAAAACTCTTTAGATTCTGGAGTAGTTCCTGAGGATTGGCGGGTAGCAAATGTAACCCCTCTTTTTAAGAAGGGAGGGAGAGAGAAAACGGGGAATTACAGACCAGTTAGTCTAACATCGGTAGTGGGGAAACTGCTAGAGTCAGTTATTAAAGATGGGATAGCAGCACATTTGGAAAGTGGTGAAATCATTGGACAAAGTCAGCATGGATTTACAAAAGGTAAATCATGTCTGACGAATCTTGTGGAATTTTTCGAGGATGTAACTAGTAGCGTGGATAAGGGAGAACCAGTGGATGTGGTATATCTGGACTTCCAGAAGGCTTTCGACAAGGTCCCACATAAGAGATTAGTATACAAACTTAAAGCATACGGTATTAGGGGTTCAGTATTGATGTGGATAGAGAACTGGCTGGCAAACAGGAAGCAAAGAGTAGGAGTAAACGGGTCCTTTTCACAATGGCAGGCAGTAAACTAGTGGGGTACCGCAGGGCTCAGTGCTGGGACCCCAGCTATTTACAATATATATTAATGATCTGGATGAGGGAATTGAAGGCAATATCTCCAAGTTTGCGGATGACACTAAGCTGGGGGGCAGTGTTCGCTGTGAGGAGGATGCTAGGAGACTGCAAGGTGACTTGGATAGGCTGGGTGAGTGGCGATGTTTGGCAGATGCAGTATAATGTGGATAAATGTGAGGTTATCCACTTTGGTGGCAAAAACAGGAAAGCAGACTATTATTTTAAATGGTGGCCGATTAGGAAAAGGGGAGATGCAGCGAGACCTGGGTGTCATGGTACACCAGTCATTGAAAGTAGGCATGCAGGTGCAGCAGGCAGTGAAAAAAGCGAATGGTATGTTAGCTTTCATAGCAAAAGGATTTGAGTACAGGAGCAGGGAGGTTCTACTTCAGTTGTACAGGGTCTTGGTGAGACCACACCTGGAGTATTGCGTACAGTTTTGGTCTCCAAATCTGAGGAAGGACATTATTGCCATAGAGGGAGTGCAGAGAAGGTTCACCAGACTGATTCCTGGGATGTCAGGACTGTCTTATGAAGAAAGACTGGATAGACTCGGTTTATACTCTCTGGAATTTAGGAGATTGAGAGGGGATCTTATAGAAACTTACAAAATTCTTAAGGGGTTGGACAGGCTAGATGCAGGAAGATTGTTCCCGATGTTGGGGAAGTCCAGGACAAGGGGTCACAGCTTAAGGATAAGGGGGAAATCCTTTAAGACCGAGATGAGAAAGACTTTTTTCACACAGAGAGTGGTGAGTCTCTGGAACTCTCTGCCACAGAGGGTAGTTGAGGCCAGTTCATTGGCTATATTTAAGAGTGAGTTGGATGTGGCCCTTGTGGCTAAGGGGATCAGAGGGTATGGAGAGAAGGCAGGTACGGGATACTGAGTTGGATGATCAGCCATGATCATATTGAATGGCGGTGCAGGCTCGAAGGGCTGAATGGCCTACTCCTGCACCTAATTTCTATGTTTCTATGTTAATGCAAAGTTCACACAACTTGATGATGACACCGCTCCAAAGAGATGTACCTTCATCCGGTATTCAACAAGATCTTGTTGTTCATCCCCTTCAGGCCACCATAAGAATCGAGAGTAGTCAATACGTTTTTCTGGTACTTTGACTAGATGAAACATCGCTCTGATATCATTTCAATTCAGTTGGTTTGTTGGTATCAATTTGGCATAATCATTGTTAATTACATCCTTTCGGAAATACGTTTATTCCTCATGAAATTTTGTATTCTTGCCAAACTTGCGTTTCAAAGTCTGGGTGCATTGCTCTGACATACGATGATTATTCGGCAGACTTTCTTGTTTGAAAGGAATCCAGACAATAGTGTCCATCTGTCATCTTTATTGAGTAGTTCATAATATTCAAGAATTTTAACTCTTTTCTGGACATTTCTTCAGGTTCCTTACTGGTACTTTCATTGAAATCATGATTGTATTGCTTGAACAATAGCTTCTCTAATTTATACATAGATATTTGATTAACAGCAGCGGCAGGGTAGTTCTTCTGGTTCCCACTTTCGTTGTTCCTTCTCAAGGAACCATAAATAACACATCCTAGTAGGGTTTTCACAGCAAACAGTTCAGCACCTTGGCCCGTCACAATCTGTATTGGTTCCAACGCCTTCAAAGCGTTTGTTCCAATAAGTAGGTCAATATCAGAATTTATTTTAGATATTTTGACATCCTTCAAGTAAGTCCATTGTCTCAAGTCCGCACGTCTGGGTATATTTTGATGACCGACAGGCATGGTCTCATGTGTATACTGTTTTATTATGAATGTTTTATTATTAATGTTTAATGTTTTATGTGTCATTCCTAACTATCACTGTACGTCGTTGTCACTTGCGGGCGGAGCACCAAAGCAAATTCCTTGTATGTGAATACTTGGCCAATAAACTAATTGATTAATTAATTAATTAATTCAGATATTGGTATAAAATTATCTTCATCCAGACTAGATATTTCCATACTTGTAATGTAATGGGTTAATCTCTTCTCCTGTGATGTCCAGCCTTCTCATCAGGTTTTCTGTGCAAAAGGTAGCCTAACTTCCGTGATCTAAAATGCATATGTTTGCATTCGTCTTGCTATTTGTTATCTGTATTGGTAAGATAGAGAAGATACAGGCTTCTACCCCAGCCCCAATATGAGTAGTTACTTGAGGCGAGGTGACAGCATCACTAGTAGCTGGCTTCTCCTTCTGTTCTGTTTGCTCCGGGTCCTTCTCTTCTAATGGCTCTGGTGGCTTCTTTACAGTGTGGGGTGCTTCGGGATGATTTTGCTTGCATTTATCACAAGTTATAGGACTCTCAGTCTTGAACCATCTGTCCTTTTTTCAAGCATCCAAAACAGATTCCCTTCTCTTTTAAGGAATCTACCTTTTCTTTATATTCCTTTTTCTTGAATCTTCGACACCACCTTATGGTGTGACCAAATTCATCACATAGCAAACAAAATAATTTTTGCTTGATAGTAGATACATCTCCTTTCATTCCACCTGTCATTTCCACAATTATTATAGCGGTAGCAAAACTGCCTCCCTTAGGTCCTGATCTTCCTTTAGTTTTGGTAAAGGTAGAACCTTTAACAATTGCAATTGGTTTATTATTCTTGAATACTCCCATGGTGTGGATCTAACATGAACCGTACTTCACTTTCCAAGAAATCCACCAGGTCTGGTAACATGGCTACTCGCTTCTTTTCCATTATTCGGCCTATTTCTCTCCTTTATCTTTACCTTTATCTCCCCACTTTTCTCTTAATCGAATGGGCAGTTTTAGAATGATCGCTTTAGTATTACTAACAAAATTAATCTCCCCCGTGTGGTTGAGATTTTTCATCGAGCAACAACAACCTCTAAGAAAGATCACAAACTCACTTAAAGCCTCCACATCTTCTGGCTTAATATTTTTCCAAGCATAGGCCTACTCCATGTATGCGTTATCAATTCGCTGCTCGTTACCATCACATTCTTTAAGTAACCTTCTTGTCTCTTGATAGCCTTGGCGGTCAGGCTACAAGTACCTTAGCACTTCCGCTTGTGTAATGTGCCAGAAATCGTAAGCGCTCTTTTTCATCAGTAATTTTCATTTCTACTACATCGTCAAAAGCGATTATGAAAACTTCATACTGGAAAGGATCATCATATGCAGGAATTTCTATTCGTGGTAGGCTGAAAGAGAAATTTTTTTGAGCTATGATTAGGTATGTTACAAAACTTACCTTCAGCGGCACTTACCTTCAGCGGCACTGGCCATGTGTGCGACTTTGGCGCCTTTGAGGGGGGGCGGGGTTAAAATGCGGTTTTCCCTTGCCTGCTGGAGTTTTATTTTCTCAGGGTGCGAGCTTTTGCTGGAGATTCGTTCCGACTGCCGGTACGTGAATTTTTTTTTTTATTTTTTAATAAATCGCCTGACAATTTCAGCGCTGGAGTAAAATAAAAATTAGCTTCTAATGCCTTGAACGTCGACAACTGGGACGGATTTCACGTATGGGACAGGTAAAGGAAAGCCATTTATTTTACATATAAAAGTGCTCCTTAGGATGCCTTTAATCCAAATTTCAGGTTGCGAAAAGGTGATTTGGGCCACATATGAACCGGCAGTATTTTTCCTGCTGATAGGGGATTTAAATTCACCGCAACGTTCCTATCGATCGCGTTCCACAAAAAAACCACTCGCAAGATGATTTAAATGGCCATTAATTTCCGGGAATTAAGCACCAAATTCCTTCCATTTGGCCTGTAAATTATTGACAATGAGATTTAAAAATCTTGTTATATTGTGAAATTCATGTGTGAATGTTATTTGGACACAGGCTATTTAAAAATGTTAATATTTTCTTAAGAAATGGATAGATGTTTAGATCTAGTAATTGAATTTTGTAAATAGCTACAATTGGGTAACTAACAAATTATATACTTTAATTTCAGGTAATCCAAGTAAGATGTTTCATATGTTTCAGAATGCTACATTCTATAATAACTGAACATTTATTTCAGTTCTCTTAATCTTTAAGAAAGTTATGGGCTTTTGACTGTCCTCGATCACAGCTTTTGTGTTAAGTCAATGGAAAAGCAATAGGAAACAAGATGCTAATTTCAGAGTATGAAAATGGCCATAACATTTTTAATACCAAAGATATGAAAGTGAATTAGGTGTCAAATTAAACTTCTTTTTATGCTTTATCAGATGGGATAAATTGCAGACTTGATTTTTAAAATCTCAAAATTTTGTAACATTGCTACTGTGATCGTGTTGAATTCACCTTGACTAATCCACAATGCAAATAACCCATCCTGAGATTCTTAGCCTCTGATAATCATACTGGCTTGCTCGAGCCTGTGTATCAAGCTTTGTTAAAGCGTACCAAGTTGTTGGTTTATCCCCAGCCTCGACAGACACCTGAGAAGTAATTTACTTCGGTCTAGCACCCAGTTGCCAAGATGAAGTTTTATCAGCATGCCACTGTTCCGATGGGTGCTCAAAGCCATGAAATCTGGTGGTCCTTGTTTGTGGAATTAATCCAACTGTGGTCTCACTTTGAACAGTTCTTTTACTCAAATAAGAATTCTTACCTTCAGATACTTTAGTGCCACCTCTTGAACCTTGGCCCTCCAGGGTCTCAATCTTCACCCTGGCTTCTTCCAACTTCGTATCCAGTTCCAACTGTTCCTTTTCCTCTTTAACTGTTCTTCCTGTGCTTCAATCGCATGATTTCGTGTCAAGGCGGCAGCTCGTAGCTTAAGAGGATCCACATTTGCTTTGATTTGAATATCTTTACACCGTTGAGATATTCAATCGCTTTTTGAAACCACTGATTACACTCTTCGTCATCCTCATCAGGCAGTGATAGGCTCAGTAATAATTTGTGGTTTTGTGCAAACTCAAGATGGAGGCTGACTAGTCATCCATTATTAGATTATACTTCATCAGCATTCTCTTCAAGGCACATGAGTTCCTCCTGGAACCCTATTAAATCAATAATCTGCTTCCATAGCTTGTTTCTCTCATTCTGGCATCACTGTACAAATGCAACTCGGGCCTTTTCGCTGAGCCTAGTTTGTCTCTTCGGATATCTTGGCTTCACTTCGCTACCTTGTGGCTCTCTGACTCACCTGTTCCATCTTGCTCCATGGATTTAAACAGGTCATGGAAGATTGCCAAATCTGCTAATTTGACAAATAGGGGTTCATCAGTTTGCTTCACTCTTTATTGATAAAGATTGAGCTGAATGTTCTGTAAACATTGGATAAGAAATCAAAACAAAATGGACTTTCAGACAACATCCAAAATGTTTTCAAAGTATGGAAGTGACTTCAGTTCAGAAAGAATGTGTCTTATCTCAACTGCAAAACAAACCAAGGCCAGGACCTGGATCTTCAGTTCCTTCTTTTGCATTTTGGCAGCTTTCCAAAACTTAGCAGAAATAGATTCTAATACTTTTACAGACTCTTCAGAAGCTGTTCAAAGTTAAAGCTTTCCAGCTTTCAAATTCAGCATAGTATAATAGTTTACGATTTCATGATAAAGTCTTCCTTCCTTAAATAAGTCGCAACAAATCTCGAAGCCAATTGCTGGCTGAGATCTATTATCTGCAGTTCCTTTTCCTAGGAACCTTAATTCCTCTTCTGGAAGTAATTCTTCAGGCCTAATCTCTCTCCAGGGATCCAGCCTAATCTTCTGGCCTCTATTTTGGGACTAATTCTACCACCTCCTGTCTGGAAGGTAGCTTTCAACTCAAATATAGTTTCAGATTATTATATCGTTCAAGGTTTTTCCTCCCTTTAGCCACTATGAGAAACACGGGGGTAAGGAGATAGCGTTGTTTACGCATGGGAGCTCTCCATGAGACATTCAAAGCAGTCAAAAGATAAATCTTCAAAACACACTCTTGATTAATAGTTTCTTTATTGTCAAAAACAGTAAGCTATTCATCCAAACTTCTTCTTGTTGAGTATATTTTAATCTTACTCGTAGTGAAACTCCAGCATGTGGCTCTTCATGTTAGAAAGCTCTGAACATATTAGAAAGCTCCAAATGTTGAAAGTTATGCCTCCCTTCATGCCTCCTCCGAACTAAATTAAAAAACTACAAGCTTCTGCGCAAGAATCCCAGCAGCAAACACGCCTCCGACTACGTAATAAATCCCAACCACATAATTGCAGGCAGACAAAATTTAAAGGCGATTGCCATAATTTATAACATACTAAGTTAAGCCAAATGGCCACTACAAAGGCTACGTAAAATAATTTGATAATTTGTGCTTTGTGTGAGAATCAAAGTTCATCACAAGTTTGACAAACACCATGCCATTGGCTTCACAACTGCTCAGTTGCATAAACGTTTGTTAAGAATTGTTTGAAGCTCGCTTCACATAATGTAAATTAGTATCACTTGTCTTTTTGCACCATTAACGGATAGAACTTCATGTTAGCAGGATCTGCAATGCGAAACCCCTAACCTTTCACCCAGTTCATTGAATTCATTGATTGCCTCTACTTGTGCTTAATTTTCAATTATTCATTCTTAAAACAAAAATAATCAGGTTTCCTTTCCATTAGATTTCAGATGAAGCGATGGCAAATTGTATCATGATCTTCCTGCCATGTCTCGAACTGTGTGTTGAAAGGTTCATCACCTTCCACAGCGGGAAATTTGAGACAGAATCTCACGCAAGAGTAATAATCTTCAAAGTCATTGCGATATTTCACAATGCACCCTTTCTCTATTCTCTTCCCAAAGAAAAAATAATTGATTTTGGATATGATTGTCTTTGGAAACATTTTTATTAACACTTAAAAAATGGAAGAACTGCTAGAATAAGGGGCCAGCTATAAATTTGGGCTTTCAAAGTTATCTAAAGGTGAATTTAATGGCAAGAAAAAACAAATATTACTGGAAAGATTAAATCAAAAATCGTCCATGTGGTTAATCCAATGGTGAATAGGCAAGTTGGGTCAAAGGACCTCTTTCCACACTATCACTCTATCAGAGTTAGAATCAGAATCAGAATCACACTTTATTCACTATGTATGTTTTGCAACCAACGAGGAATTTCATTGGCCAGGTCAGTCATACAATTAAAAGAAACAGATTATTCAAAAACACATTTGCTCACTTTGATGGAAGAGGAAATAAAGTTTAAGTCCTTCCTTTTGTTCTTCCTCGGTCGGGGGCCTCGAGCATCGAGGCGATCAGGTCCCGCATTGGGGGGGATGTCAGCTTCCCCACGCCGGGCGATCGAACCTCACGTCGGGGCTGGTCGAGCCTTCCCGTTGGAGCTCCCGACTCAGCCTCTCCCGAGACTGCGAGCCCTTGGTGTTGATTCCGCAGTGGTTGCGGAGGGAGCGATCCCAGCCAAGGGATCGGCTCCAATGTTAAGTCCGCGCCCCGCGGTGGGGCTCACAACAGTCCAAGGAGGCTTCCAGCTCCATTGATGGTAGGCTGCAGAGTCCGGAGAATGTGATCCGAAAATTGATCACATCTCCGGGAAGGTAAGAACTTGAAAAAAAAGGTTTCCCCCGATCCCCTCCCCCCTCCCCCCACATAAGACATACCGAAGAACATTAAAACAAACTTTTAACACACTAAAAAATAACAAAAAGAAAGAAAATATTAACAGACTGCCGGCAGGGCGGCCATCTCCCCGGCGCCCCCGTGACTCTATGACAAAGTTAATAAGGCATGTCCTGTCCTGTACTAAGCCATACTGATTGTCTCTAATTAACCAATTATCTTCCAAGTGTGAGTATAACCTACGCTGAATAATGGTCTTCTGTAACTTCACTATCACTGACATCAGGCTCACCGGCCTCTAATTTCTTCGATTCTCTCTATCTTCCTTCTTAAACTAAGAAACAACATAAGCTACTCTCCATTTTTCCAGGACCTCACCTGTGCCCAGAGTAGGTGCAAGGATCTTTCTAAAGGCACCTACAATCTCTTTTCTTGTCTCCGTCAATAACCTGGGATGGGTCCCATTGTAGCCTGGAAACTTATCTAGCTTGTGCAGGAATGAACTGCAGATGCTGGATTAAACTGGTTAGACACAAAAAGCTGGAGTAACTCAGGGGGTCGGAAGGCATCTCCGGAGAAAAAGTGACATTTCAGGTCGAGTCTGAAGATAGGTCTCGACCCAAAACGTCACCTATTCCTTTTCTCCAGAGATGCTGTCGGACCTGCTGAGTTACTCCAGCTTTTTGTGTCCAACTTATCTACCTTAATGGTTATCAAGAGCCCCAACACCTTCTCCTTCTTAATCTCAAACCTCCCATGCATATTTGTATTCTCCACACCGATCACACTTTCCTTCGCTTCGTTCCGATGCTGCCTCACCCGCTGAGTTTCTCCAGATTTTTTGTCTACCTTAACTTTCCTCTCTCTCCTTCTACTTGGTGAAAACATTTGTAAACTATTAATTGAGAGTGCTTCAGCAGCAAAAAAAGAACATGTTTATGTCATCCTTGGTTTGCCAGCAATGTCCTCCATTTCCAGGAAAAAATGTCCACCGTGCTTAGAGGAGTTATGACCCTGAAGTCTCAGACAAGGCAAGCTGTGAATCATGAAAGGCTTGGATAGAGTGGATGTGGAGAGTCTAGGACTAGAGGTCATAGACTCAGAATTAAAGGACGTTCAAGTAATTCCTCCTCATCTCCTTCCTCAAAAAGAAGGAGAGGAGGATGAATTTCTTTAGTCAGAGGGTGGTTAATCTGTGGGATTCTGCCACAGAAGGCTGTGGAGGCCATCTAAGGATATTTTTAAGATAGAGATAGATAGATTCTTGATTAGTACAGGTGTCAGGGGTTATGGGGAGAAGGCAGGAGAATGGGGTTAGGAGGGAGTGATAGATCAGCCATGATTTTACTTCGGAGTCACGTGAGTGACTACGTGAATAGAAGCCCGTACAGCCGTTGGTGCGTCATGACGTCAGACGCTGGTGCAGTCGGGAACGGTTTGGAGCAGCAGCGCTCCTCCGAGCGGTAAGTTTAAACAGGTTACACGAAAAGCTGGAGAATTCAGCGGGTGCAGCAGCATCTAAGGAGCGAAGGAGATGGGCGACGTTTCGGGTCGAGACCCTTCTTCAGACTTCACCCTCCATTCTCCAGCATCTGCAGTTTTCGTTAACAAGTTTAAACGGAGGTAAGGTTTGTTGAATACTTTACCACAGGTCATTTTCTGCGACGGTTGGGAGTAGATATGTTGCAGAAAGGGAAGAAGGTGTCGGTGAGGCGCTCCGGGGGTAGAAAGAAGAGTGACCAGGAGAGTGTTGAGGATGGAGGCCCGTCTGGTACACCTGGTCCGGTGCTGGCTACACAGCCAGTGGTTGCGGACCCACTGCCGGGGGGCAGTGGAGGCTTGCACAGTAGGGCGGAAGGCCACTGGCAAGTCTCTGTGGCCGTAGATGAGTCGGGCCTGGAGGTTATACCCTCCATAGGAGAGTCCGTTTGCTCACGGCTCTCCCACGTCGAGATTCTATTACAAAAGAATGCTCGACAGGGACCAGCTCCGTGAGGAGGAGTGGTGCCCAAGCCAGGCTGATGGAGAGCTTGTGCTAGCAGCACCTGTTTCAGGATTCCAGAACTATCCTGCCTGTGAGGAGGATGTTCCAGCTCCTTGAGGAGGAGTGGTGCCCAAGCCAGGCTGATGGAGAGCTTGTGCTAGCAGCACCTGTTTCAGGGCTGCAGAACTATCCTGCCTGTGAGGAGGATGTTCTATCAGGGCCGTTTGCTGACACTGTTTCTATGCTGGGGGAGAGCAAGGTGTTCGGTTGGAGGTAATTCCGAACATTGCTGGGAAGTTTGCTGAGTGTAGAGAGGCAGGAAAGGCGATTGATGTAGAATTGGCCGAAGCCAATCAGTATATGCTCTCCCACCAGCTAGCTATGGATGAAGTAGCAAAAAACTATAAAGCTCCTGTTAATTGTGATCTCCTGAAGGTACCGGTGGTTAATCACCAAATTTGCATAGATGGGTTTGCCTGCTAGGGCCCAGGAGATGAAGTTTTAAAAAAGTGCTTAAACTGTTGTAAGCAGGTATTACAGCTGTGGTGAAAGTTATTGATACAAATGATATGGTTGGAGCACACCAGGATGAACTGGGACTCCTTTGTAATGCATTTTGAAATTAATAATGTCGGGAGGGCCGCTATTAGGCCAGTGCTAACCCGAATTTGGCGAATTGTGCAAACCGACCAGTGTACCACCACGAAATCTGTTGTTTGATGGTAACCTTGCAAAAAGGGTCAAAGACTGTTATGAGGTTGTTAACCATGGCCCTCATTAAGCCAGCTGGAAGCAAGGCAAAAAAGGTTCTCTACAAGAAGTCGAGGACAACAAGGCCGCAAGGAAAGATGCTGGTAAGGAATATAACATTTGACAGACGATGAATTAGCTGATGTTCCTGTTCAAATTGGGGAAGGTTAAAATTGTTCTCAAACAATGGCAGCAGTTGACATTTGTTCATACTTAGTGTATTGAAGGGGTGAAAAATTGGATTTTACTATGACAGTCTACCTAATCAACATTTTCCTAGTCGTAAACTTATTTTTCAGATGAGGAAAATGTGCTTATTCAAGCAGAGATTCAGTCGTTACATAACAAGGGGTAATTGAGCTTCTGTCTATCAAAGTCAACAATTTCTGTCAAGTATATTTCCCAGATCTAAAAAGACTGGGGGATGTAGAATTATTCTGGATTTATCGAATTTGAACAAATTTGTTTGTTATAGGCATTTCAAAATGGAGAGATCTTTACCACGGGCAAACATCTAGTGTCCAAAGGGTATTATATGGCAACCATTGATTTAAAGAATGCGTATTACGCAGTGTCTATTCATGGTGATGATAGAAGATATTTGAAATTTATTTGGATGACTGAGCTGTGGCAATTCAGGACATTGCCGAATGGATTAACTTCAGCTCCTAGATTATTTACTAAATTGGTAAAACCTGTGTTAGCATTGCTTAGAGCTCAGGGGCATGTGGTAATGGCCTATTTAGATGATATTCTGATTGTTGGAAAGACTCATGCTGAAACTCAATCATCAGTTTCAGTTGTTAAAATCACTTTTGAACAAATGGGATTTGTTATTCACCCAGATAAATCTAAATTATCACCAGTCCAAATTATTGATTATCTGGGATTTACCATTAATTCCAATCACATGTTGGTAACTTTGCCCAGGGATAAATTGAATCAGTTAATTGAGGACTGTGTTAAACTCGTTGGAGAACAACGGCCTTTGATTAGACAAGAAGCCAGTTTTATTGGGAAGTTGTTGCAGCCTTTCCAGCTGTGCAGTATTGTCCTCTGCATTATCAACAATTACAACCATCAAAGGAACAGGCACTGAGAATACAAAGGGGCTATTTTTGATAGGCCTATGCAGTTGTCAGCTGGGGCGATTGCTGACATACAATGGTGGATAGTACATGTTTCAAAAAAATTAAGGACGGTTTCGTGGAATCACCGTCACTGATATTACAGACTGATGTGAGTGCACTGGGTTGGGGTGCAACAGATATGTCTTCTAGTTGTGGAGGCAGATGGAATGTGGATGAGACATCGCTTCCTCAATTAAGAGGGATTGATTATTTAGAGTTGTTGGGCACCTGGTATGGGCTCAAAGCTTATTGTTCTACAAGGAGGGATCTGCATGTGCAGCTCAGATTCACAACACCACAGCAGTGGCATATTTAAACCACATGGGTGGAGTTAAGTCACAGTCTTGTGATAGACTGGCTAACCAGATTTGGAGCTGGTGTATTGACCAAAATATCTGGCTTTCAGCACTTTATTTGCCAGGAAGAGGTCACGTCAGTTTAATGACAACATTGAATGGATGTTAAATCAGGATGTGTTTAACCAAATGATTGATCAGTATGCATTGCCAGATATTGACTTGTTTGCATCTCAATTAAATCATCAGTTACCTAGATATGTTTCATGGTAACCAGATACTGGGCAGTAGCAGTGGATGCATTTTCGCTGCATTGGGGGAGGAATGTTTGTGTATGTATTTCCTTCATTCTGTCTCATCAGCAGATGTTTGCAAAAGATCAAGGAGGACTCCGCTTCAGGGGTATTGGTAGTGCCAGATTGGCCTACACGAGCATGGTTTCCCGTTGTATTACAAATGGCTAGGGAGCCTTACATGCTTATGCCCAAGAATAAAAATCTACTGGTAAATCCAGTCACTGGGGATCAACATCCTTTTATAGGATCGTATTGATCTGTTAATTTGCAGATTTTAAGGAGGCCATACCTGGGGAGAGGACTGTCTCATCGGATGGTGGATGTTCTCACGTCGGCCTGCAGGGATAGTACACAGCAGCAATATATCACCTATATAAGGAAGTGGGAGCAATTCTGCCTACAGCAGGATATTGTATATCACACGGCAGGGATCACGGATGTATTGGAGTTTGTCAACTCTTTATTTTGACCAAAAAAATTAAGTTACAGTGCAATTAATTCAGCAGAAGTGCTCTGTCTTCTTATTTACCTATGAATGCAGAATTGCATACAGTAGGGACACATCTGTTAGTTCACGATTCAAGAAGGGAGTTTTCAATTCTAATCCTCCTAAACTCAGGTATGCCGGTATTTGGAATGTGAGTGAGGTTTTTATGCTTCTTCGCCAGTGGGCTCCGGTTACAAGCCTATCTATAGCCAAATTAACTATGAAGGTGGTCATGCTTCTGGTGTTGGTTTCAGCCCAACGTGTACAAACATTGCAAAAGCTACGGCTAGATAGAATGCATGTGTCGGCTGATGCCATTATATTTTATGTCTATGATTTGCTTAAACATAATAAAAGAGGCATGACAGGATGTAAGATTGTGTTTTCAGCATACCCCGCAGATGATCGCTTCTGTATAGTCTCACATTTATCTCGTTACATTGAGATTACTAAACCTCTGAGAGGAACAGATTTGGCTTTGTTTATTAGTCACAAAAAACCACACAGTAAGGTGTCGGTGCAAACGATTTCAAGGTCCTCGCGGCCGCAGGATGGTCCAGTGAGCTAACTTTTCAGAGGTTTTGTCACAAGCCGATTTCAAGGCTCGGGGTGTGTTTGCTGATTCTGGTGTCAGTACTGTTACATTTTTCCCCTGAGTTAGAGGGGTTTGGTTATGATTTGTTTGTAAATAAACTGTTATTTCATTTAACAAATGTATTACTGATGCATGATTGATTGTTAACGACTTTTGAGTCAATCCAGGCAGTGTGAACGTCGGATTTGAGTCTGCGGCGTGAATTCACAGTGCTTTGAAGTCTTCACGTAGTCACTCACGTGACTCCGAAGTAAAATAGTAAGATTAAATGAGAACTTACCAGTTTGAAGTTTGATCTTTATTTTATGAGGAGTCGAGTTGAGGGACTACGTGCCCTCCGCTCCCACCCTCATAGATCTCATCTGGTAGTTCTAGTTTTATCATCTTACCGTTATACTTCGGTCATTGTTAGCTGTGAATTCATTCCGCTGCTTTGAAGATTGATGCACCAACGGCTGTACGGGCTTCTATTCACGTAGTCCCTCAACTCGACTCCTCATAAAATAAAGATCAAACTTCAAACTGGTAAGTTCTCGTTTAATCTTACTATTTTATGGCAGAGTAAACTTGATGGGCCGAATGGCCTAATTCTGCTTCTACCACATGACCTTAAGACCATATGACCTGAATATCCGACTTGGACATTTATATCACCTATAAGGACAAAATAAACATTTTCTAGAACGATAAAAAAGGAATAGATAGCAATGGGATTTTGATGAAATCTTGCACAAATCCTATCCAAGCCTTTAAGAATAGGTCTATAGCTATACCCCTCCCCCCTGTTGTATTTTTGCCTGGACTACTATTACTGACTTAGGTGGAAATTATCTGTGATAGTTTGGCTCTTTATTGGATGATGCCTCAGAATGCCATCCATTGATGTTGGGAATTCTGCTACATTATAACCATATGATTACAGGAGTAAATCTACAAGAAACTGCAGATGCTGGAATCTTGAGTAAAACACAAAGTGTTAGTGTAACTCTGCAGGTCAAGCAGCATCTCGGGAGGACACGGAGAGCCTCCAGATGATTTTAAATTAAATTTAAAAAAAAAAAACATAATTATTTGAAGTTGTTTACAACTTTTCTGGCAATAAATGCTCTGGTCTTATAAGGGTGGCTTTCCCATGGGTATTTTGTGCTGAATTCATTATCACTGATTAGTTTTGACTTCTGTCAAATCTGAACTTTAAGCCTAAATTTCAATTCCCTTTCAAGATACAAAAAATAAGACACAAAGTAAGAAAAGTTAACGAGAAGTTAATCATAATATTGGATCAAATGGAAAGGATTATAAACTTGCCAACAATAGAATTAAACATGAGGATTGGGAGGGAAAAAATCACAGTTCAGCAATGGAGTACTAAAGAATTGAGAAGGAAAGAGAAGATAGTCTCAAGAACCATTGTGCAAGGAACATAAAACCAAACAATAATACCTTGTACAGATTCTTGGTTCTTGGTTACTTGGTCCTCCAAAATATTCCAACTGGAATTTAAACTGGAGGTGGTGAAGGGAGGGGTTAAGCCAGAGAGGGTTATTGGGAAGAAAGTGCCACTTTAAATTTAGTTGCATCTGGCTGGGCAACCGTGGTTTGGTGGAGATTATTCCATGCTTTAATAGTGCGTGGGAAGAACGAATTGTTGTATACATCTGTCTTTGTGGCTGGGACCACAAATTGGATCGAATGTCCTCGTCCGCTCCTAATTGATTTGGGGTTGGTGTAGGTCTTGTGATCTATGTCCAGCTGACCAGTTAACATTTTGTAAAAACAGGTCAAACGGTGAGCTTCACATCTGTCTTGGAGAGGGTTCCACCCCAGAGACTACAGAAGTTTGGTGACACTCGCTTCTCTCTCGTAGGTGTTAGTAACAAACCGAGCGGCCTGTCTTTGGACGCGCTCGATGGATTAAATGTTTTATCTGTGTATGGGTCCCAAGCTGCAACTGCGTAGTCCAGATGAGGTCTAACGAGGGTGAAATACAGCTTCTCCTTGACAGAAGCTGAACAATGATGGAAGTTGCACCTCAGGAAGTTTAGGACACCTGTTGCTTTCGCTATTGCATGATGAGTCTGACCATTCCAAAATAGATAATTCTGCAATTTGATGCCAAGATACTTGGTTTGTTTGGATTCTTCAAGTATGTTGTAAGATGTGATGCTGGATTCCAAGTATGTTGTAAGATGTGATGCCTGGATTCCTCTTTCTGGTGACATGCATGGTTTCACATTTGGAAGGGTTGAACTGCATACCCATTGTTGTGACCACTCGACCATAGTATCGAGATCCTTTTGGAGAGCATCTTCATCATCAGCTGACTTAATTGGACGGTACAGCAAACAATCATCACCGAATAGTCTGGTCGTACTTGCGACTTTTTCATGGATGTCATTGATGAAAAGCAAAAATAGGTGTGGGCTAAGTACTGTGCCCTGGGGTGTACCACTCAACACTGGGTGCCAATTGGAGCTCTTTCCATTCACACACACGCGCTGAAGACGTTTTGTCAGGAAACTGGAAATCCATCGTTTCATATTGGAACGAATACCGTAGAAGTCAAGCTTCTGAAGCAGTCTCTGGTGTGGGATGACATCAAATGCTTTAGACAAGTCCAGTACAACTAAATCCATGATGACATAACTGTCAAGGTGCTTGGCCAGGTCATTTGTTGTCAGGACTCGCATGATCTATGCTCCTAAATGCATGTTGGTGGTCGGCAAGAATATTATGTTTGCTCACGTGACGCATCAGATTACTATCAATGATATGCTCCAGCAATTTACAGCAAGTACTTGTTAGTGAAACAGGACGATAATTCGCTGGGTTGGTGGTTGAACCCTTAAAGAGAGGAGTGATGTTGGCCTTCCTCCAATCCAGCGGTACATCGCCCGAGTCAAGCGATGGCTGAAAAATGAACTGTAAAACTGGAGCCAGTTCTTCGGCTGTGATCTTCAGGGCCTGATTTTGTATCTGATCTGGTCCAATTGCTTTTGTGGTATTAATGTTGAGCAATAACCTCTTGAAACCTTCAACCTCAATTTTAATAGCAGGCGTATCAGCATATGGGCTGGGCGGAAGGACTGGAAATGATGAAGGCTCCACATCTTCCCGGGTGAAAACGTGTTGGAATTGGTTCGCAAGACCTTCTGCTTTCACCTGGTCCTCAGTGATCAGGCAGTTGCACATATCTCCAAAAATCCTTGGGTTGTTCTCCCCCAAGAATAGAGGAAACATGTTTGTCTCGTTTCGAAGAGGAAAATATTAGCAAAAGTTAAAGTGGGAACCTTACATACTGAGACAGAAGAATCAGTGGCAGAGACATTTTAAAAGAGTTGTGAATATATTAATTGCAGAAACATTGAAGAACGACATGATGAGAAAGAGGGAGAAGCTGAGGTAAATATTACTCGCAGCTTATTGAAAGATGCCACAGGCATGAAAATGTGAATTGCCCATTGCTGCTTCTATTTGTTCTGCTCTTTTGTTGTCATCTTTTGATTCCTTTAATATAAAAAAATATTTCTGTCTTCCCTTAGGTTAGAACATTTTAAAGATTCATTACCCTCTTGGTAAAAAAAATCTAATCTCAGCATGAGTCGCTAAGCACTTACCGAGACTATGAGCTCTGGTCTGGACTCAGCAGCCAGGGAAAACATCAATCATGCATCAACCTTGTTAACACTGTAAGAAATGTGCTTATTTCAATGTGATCACCTTTTCTTGGAGATCAATGGCTCAGTCTGTTTATCACTCCCCATATGTCAATTAATCATGAATCAATCTCATACATTTTTGATGTTATCTAGTAGCACAATTTTCCAGTTGACCCAGTGGGTTTTGAAGGGAGTGGATTAGTAAGGGTGTCAGGTGTTGTGGGGCGAAGGCAGGGGAATGGGGTTTAGATAAATCAGCCACGATTGTATGGCATAGTAAACTTGATGGGCTGAATGGCCTAGAAAACTTATCACCTTATGAAATATACATGGGCTCTGGACCCTGGCTCTGGGAACATATCCCACTTGCTCTCTGTGCATTCTGGACCTAGCAAGCAGAGTGTTTATTGAGAAGTCAGGAACCAACCATAACTGGATTTGGGATATGATCAGAATTAAGAATCAAAAACAAGTTAAAAGTGAGATCCATAGGAATTCTTGTTGTAGAGTGTAGTGTACCTGTGGAATTATCTGACTTGGTAGGTTGTGGAGGGTAAAGCATTATAAATATTTCAGTTTAATTTAAAGGTACAGCGCAGAAACAGGCCATTTGGCCCACCGAGTCAGCACCGACCAGCGATCCCCGCATATTAACACAAGCCTACACACACTAGGGACAATTTACACTTATACCAAGTATACAAACCCAAGCCAATTAATCTCCAAACCAGTACATCTTTGGAGTGCGGGAGGAAACCGAAGATCTCGGAGACAGCCAAGCGGTCAGAGGGAGAACAAAAAAACTCTGTACAGGCAGCACCCCGTAGTCGGGATAGAACCTGGGTCTCTGGCGCTGCAAGCACTTTAAGGCAGCAACTCTACCGCTGTGCCACCGTGCCACCCCATTATGGGAGTTATGGGGAATGGGCACTGGTTACATATGCTTTGATCATATCAAAAGTTCAGCAGGCGAGGGACTCTCAGGCATTTCTGCCTCTATATTCTAAAAGCAATAGTTCAAAAGTTATAGGAGTAGAATTAGGCAGTTCGGCCCATCGAGTCTACTCCGCCATTCAATCGTGGCTGATCTCTGCCTCCTAATCCCATTTTCCCGCCATCTCCTCATAATCCTTGACATCCATTCTAATCAAGAATTAGTCTATCTCTACCTTAAAAATATCCACCGACTTGTCCTCCACAATCCTTTGTGACAATGAGTTCCAGAGATTAATTACTCTCTGACAAAAGGGTGGTCTTAGTTTTCAGATTATCATCAAACCATTTTGTGACTAGATGTTTATAACATTGCGTAAACCTTGTGATGAGTTAACTTAATTGCAGTCTCATCCCAAAGACAATCCAGGCTTCAAGTAATCGAATGAAGAGTGCACAATTCAATGAATAAAGGGTGATAGGATATATCTGGACTGCATCAAGAACTGTACATTTTTTATCAGAATTTATCACAACTACAATACAGGGCTGGATCACCTTTGACATCACAAACCACCCGTTTGCCTCTAAAGATATCCTCCACTGTTTCACTTCCAAAAAACTTGCTTCCAATTTGCTGCACAATTTGCCCATTATGAAGACAAATCAATGTATGACAATAATTTACACATTGACTTGACTATCTTGCATTCCACGTCTTTCCTTCTTTGACCACCTGATTATTTTGTTTCTATTCTTTGGTATAATACATTTGTTATCTCTTCCTTTATTAGAGAGCATCAAGTCATTTTAGAAACATTTAGCTGCTATTGTGCAGAAAGTACTTTATTTAACTGCATTATGTTCCACACTGGTAAAAAAAAAAAAAAAAAATCCATTATCACTAATCCCTTAATCCCATTGGAATAATCACATGCATCTACTTAGTGATAACAATGAGTTTAATTTGAAAAGCAATTCTGTGCATTCGTTATAGCAGTTTCAGAAGTGGCAAAAACAGATCGAACATTGTAGGGCATATTTAATTTTCAATTAAGGATGCACCACATGCCTTCCTCAAAATGTCAACATCATTGAATATTTTGGTTCCATGAGGTTGTGTTTTCCTCTACATTGTCAAGGAAAGTAAGCCTCTGCTTTAAAATGTTGGCTGTGCTCAATTTAATTGATCATTGCTTCAATAGATCATTACTATTGGAATTTGAATTTAATTGAACTGAATTTCTTTGTTTGTCATTCAAAAACAAGTTTGAACGAAATGTCGTTCCCATGCAGTCCGAGTAGAATACAGAGATTAGGGGCTGACACTGCCTAAGCAGTGGAATGATGAAAGGATAAACTCTTTTCATTGACATGATCATCCACAGTTCTCTTGAGATTGTGTTCCAACTGAACTGCAAGTAATTATGGTCCCTTTCAATATTGCGTATGTAGTGGATAATTCTCAGTAGCTAAATACCTAGACGTTTGCTGGCAAATAAAATTACATCGCAAAGTTGAAAATTATATTAATGCTGAGTAAAACAATTTTGTTCTCAATCTTTGTTTCCTTGGCACCATTTAGCAACATAATATGTACCAGAATAAGTGGGACACGTTGGGTCCCATGTTCACACGGGAGGGCTGATCCCCCAACGCAATATTCCACCTCTGTGCCAATCTTGGTGGCCAGTGGGAGGGGGGGGGGGGGGGGGGGGCTTTCTGGAGTGCTAGTGTGGGTGTTGTGGGCCGAAGGGACTGCTTTTCAGAGGGCTAGTATGCACATTGTGGGCTGGTAGGCTGGCAGCTTCAGTCATGCAGGGCTGGTGGGCTGGCAGCTCAGTCACTCAGGGCTAGTGGGCTGGCAGTTCAGTCACTCAGAGCTGGTGGGCTGGCAGCTCAGTTACTCAGGGCTGGTGGGCTGGCATATCAGTCACTTAGGGCTGGTGGGCTGGCAGTTCACTCACAGATATTCCTTGAAATTTGGTGCATGCCACCAAATTCAATGTAATAGCATGTCAAGCAGAGTGCAGGCCACCAACTCAATTTCATAGCATTTCAAGCAGAGTGCAGTCCACCACATTCAATTTAGCAGCATTTCAAGCAGAGTGCAGGACACCAAATTGCCAAACAACTCATCGCATTGTCATTAATGGCTAACCAATCATTTATTGCAAGTACATTGCAGACTCACATTTCAGTTGATTCACAGCTTTGAATCATAGTTGTGGACTCTCCCTCGCGATCTTCCAGATTGACTGATTCATGTCCAGGCATCCGGGGGGGGGGGGGTATAGTCCTGCCACCCCCTTCATCGTGGTGATTGACAGGCAAGATGACCAATCAGCTGATCTCAAGATTATTTAAACACTCTTATCTATTTTATTTTTCATCGATCGGAAAGATTATTGTGCCTGCCTCAGCGGAGGAGGACTGTGAGTAAGATGGCCAAAAATAATAGTGATATATGGTAGCATTTATTCTAAAATCAATATATAGCGCAGACAGGAAGACAGGAAACAAAGAGTAGGGATTGCAGACAGGAAACAAAGAGCAGGGATTAATGGGTCTCTTTCAGAATGGCAGGAAGTGGCTAGTGGGATCCCGCAAGGCTCGCAGCAGGGAACACAGCTATTTACAATATACATCAATGATTTGGATGAAGGGATTCAAAGTAACATCAGCAAATTTGCAGATGACACAAAGCTGGGTGGCAGTGTGAACTGTAAGGAGAATGCTATGAGAATGCAGGGTGACTTGGACAGGTTGAGGAGTTGGCAGATGCATGGCAGATGAAGTTTAATGTGGATAAATGTGAGGTTATCCACTTTGGTAGCAAAAACAGGAAGGCAGATTACTATCTAAATGGCATCAAGTTGGGAAAAGGTGAAGTACAATGGGATCTGGGCGTCCTTGTTCATCAGTCTATGAAAGTAAGCATTGCAGGTACAGCAGGCAGTGAAGAAAGCGAATGGCATGTTGGCCTTTATAACAAGAGGAATCGAATATAGGAGGAAAGAGGTCCTTCTGCAGTTGTACTGAGCTCTAGTGAGACCACACCGTGAGTATTGTGTGCAGTTTTGTTCCCCTAATTTGTGGATGGACATTCTTGCTATTGAGGGAGTGCAGTGTAGGTTAATTCCCGGGATGGCGGGGACTGTCATATGCTGAGAGATTGGAGCAGCTGGACTTGTACACTCAGGAGTTTAGAAGGATGAGAGGGAATCTCATTGGAACATATAGGATTGTTCAGGGTTTTGACATGTTAGAGGCAGAAAACATGTTCCCATTGTTGGGGGAGTCCAGAACCAGGGGCCACAGTTTAAGAATAAGGAGTAAGCCATTTAGAACAGAGATGAGGAAACACTTTTTCTCACAGAGTGTGGTGAGTCTGTGGAATTCTCTGCCTCAGAGGGCAGTGGAGGAATGTTCTCTGGATGCTTTCAAGAGAGAGCTAGACAAGGCTCTTAAAAATAGTGGAGTCAGGGGATATGGGGGGAAGGCAGGAACAGGGTACTGATTGAGGATGATCAGCAATGATCACATTGAATGGCGGTGCTGGCTCGAAGGGTCGAATGGCCTGCTCCTGCACCTATTGGCTATTGTCTATGGTCTATTTGTCAAGATGAGGCTTTTAGTTATATAGATATTTTCTGGTAAAAATTTTGCATTTACTTGTTTCTCCAGCACCATACTCACGCAAATAATATCAACAGTGACATCAATCAACATAGAACATCGAACATATTGGGTACGACATTTCAGCATTACCCAAAATTTTGTCATCAATGAAATTTTCAAGCAATATAATCTAAAAACTGACTGTCTATGCTCTCACAGAAGAACCACTTTCTATCAATACCGAACCTTCGAGAAAGAAATGTTACTTAATGAACATTCACACCAACCTTCCATTTGAGGTTAACACTGTACATGAGAGATAATTATTCACAAAATCACTGTTTTTCTTTCTCTCACAATTTGTAACCCATTTAGGACTCGTTGAGTAAATGTTTAAAAATGTATTTGAGAAATGTTGAAGCATTATACATTATGAGCTGCTTTATAATACTTTACAGCATTAGTGAGACAAAAAATGATCTTAATTAAATAAAAAACAATGGACTAAACATCTTGCAATGGTCCTCCATGCTCATGTTGTGAAGTTCATTGTAACCATTCGTTCTTTCCTGCAGATATAGGTAAGATTTTTAGGAGGCTGAATAGCCTAATTGAAAAAGAAAGGATAAAGAAAATTGGAGTGCTGATATAACTTCATTAATTATTTGACATGTTTTCACCCATCATCTCTGTCAATGTTTTATACTAAAATGTATCATTGCAGTAATTTAATCTCTTTTTTCTGACATTATATCCAATTTAATGGAGAAATTCTGTTATTTTCTTACATTTGTATTGATTTCTTGAATGAAAAGTTTTGTGCAAAATAATTTTGAAATTCATATATTTGTTGACTAAATGGAATGGCCATGATGTATCCCTAATATACTTTATTAGGATGACCGAGTAAATATCTGTACAACTCATTGGACAGTATACAATACAAAAATAGGTAAGCTTTTAGTGTATTGCAGTGAAAATATATTAAAAAATGCTTAATGATAAGCTATTGCAAGCTTTAAATGTAGAATTTATTCAGTGATTAACAGATCAATAACAGATTAAACCCAGCATATCCTACGTGCAGGAAGGTCTGAAATACATGGTTAGATTCTCTCTTAGTTACAGGCAGTCATAGCCTGGTATTTTCATGATGATAAAGTCATTTGCCAATGACCAACCTTTTTCCTTAGCGTTGCTTTTATTTTGCATTGTCTGATTTACTTGCTGAGGACCTGTGAATGGAATTGAAGTTTGTGCAATCATCAGCAAACATGGGCCGCACCATACCTGCCTTTTTGTTGCTTATGGTAAACTGTCCTTGTCCCAATGTGCACTGGCATCATTCCCCCACCAATGTTTTTAACATCGCGTAAACCTTTTGATGAGTTAACTTACTTGCAGTCTCATCCCAAAGACCAGTCCAGACTTCAAGTAATCGAATGTAGAGTGCATAATTCAATGAATAAAGGGTGATAGGATATATCTGGACTACTAGAGGAACTGCACATTTTTATCAGAATGTATCACAACTACAATACAGGGCTGGATCACCTTTGACTTATAACAAACCACCTGTTTGCCTCTAAAGATATCCTCAACTTATACTTACAAAAAACTTGCTTCCAATATTGCTGCACAATCTGCCTGTTATAAAGGTAAATCAATAAAGACAGAATCTCTGACTAATTTATACATTGTCTTGACTTTCTTGCTTCTTTGACCACCTGATTATTTTGTTTCTATTCTTTGGTACAATACATTTTTTTATCACTTCCCTTATCAGTGCATCGAATCATTTTAGAAACATTTAGCTGCAATTTTGCAGAAAATACTTAATTTAACTGCATTATGTTCCACACTGGTAAAAATAATTAATCCATTTTCACTTACGTTAATGCTTAATCCTATTGGAATAATCACATGCATCTACTTATGGATAACAATGAGTTTAATTTGAAAAGCAATTCTGTGCATTCGTTACAGCAGTTTCAGAAGCGGCAAAAACAGATCGAACATTGTAGGGCAAATTTAATTTTCAATTACGGATGTACCAAATGCCTTCCTCAAAATGTCAACATCATTGAATATTTTGGTTCCATGTGGTCATGCTTTCCTCTACATTGTCATTGAAAGTTAGCCTCTGCTTTAAAATGTCAGCTGTACTCTATTTAATTTTGTTATTCCCTTGGTTCAACAGATCATTATTGTTGGAATTTCAACAATGTGTGGTTGTAACTGATCTATGGAGTTTACTAAAAGTAATCCATCCTTCTAACATTATAGTAAGTACACAAAAAGCTGGAGAAACTCAGCGGGTGCAGCAGCATCTAAGGAGCGAAGGAGATAGGCGACGTTTCGGGCCGAGACCCTTCTTCAGACTGGTCAGGGATCAGGGAAACGAGAGATATAGACGGTGATGTGGAGAGATAAGGAACAATGAGTGAAAGATATGCAAAAAAGTATCGGTGATAAAGGGAACAAGCCATTGTAAAGCTGTTTGTGGTGTGAAAATGAGAAGCTGGTGCGACTAGGGTGGGGGAGAGATAGAGATAGAGGGAATGCCAGGGCCCCAGGGCTGAGGGAGAGGTGGGAAGGGGAGGAGACAGCAAGGGTTAACAGAATTGAGAAATTCAATATTCAAGCCCAAAGGATGCAGACTCCCCAAGCGGAATATGAGGTGCTGTTCCTCCAGCTTGCGGTGTTGCTCACTCTGGCCGTGGAGGAGGCCAGGACCGAGAGGTCGGATATGGAATGGGAGGGGAGTTGAAGTGCTGAGCCACCGGGAGGTCGGGTTGGTAGACCGCTCCCTCCGCAATCCCTTGTCCATTCTTCCCTCCCCTGCCACTCTACCCCTTCCCCGGGCACTTTCCCTTGCAAACCGCAAGAAATGCAACACTTGTCCCTTCACCTCCCCCCTCCACTCCTTTCAGGGACCCAAGCAGTCCTTCCAGGTCCGACAGAGGTTCACCTGCACCTCCTCCAACCTCATCTAACTGCATCCGCTGCTCCAGATGCCAGATGATCTATATCGGTGAGACCAAGCGGAGGCTTGGCGATCGCTTCGCCGAAACACCTCCGCTCGGTCCGCAATAACCAACCCGACCTTCCCGGTGGCTCAGCACTTCAATCCCCCTCCCATTCCACATCCGACCTCTCGGTCCTGGGCCTCCTCCACGGCCAGAGTGAGCAACACCGCAAGCTGGAGGAACAGCACCTCATATTCCGCTTGGGGAGTCTGCATCCTTTGGGCTTGAATATTGAATTTTCTCAATTCTGTTAACCCTTGCTGTCTCCTCCCCTTCCCACCTCTCCCTCAGCCCTGGGGCCCTGGCATTCCCTCTATCTCTATCTCTCCCCCACCCTAGTCGCACCAGCTTCTCATTTTCACACCACAAACAGCTTACAATGGCTTGTTCCCTTTATCACTGATACTTTTTTGCATATCTTTCACTCATTGTTCCTTATCTCTCCACATCACCGTCTATATCTCTCGTTTCCCTGATCCCTGACCAGTCTGAAGAAGGGTCTCGGCCCGAAACGTCGCCTATCCTCCTTCGCTCCTTAGATGCTGCTGCACCCGCTGAGTTTCTCCAGCTTTTTGTGTACCCTCGATTCTCCAGCATCTGCAGTTCCTTCTTTATAACATTATAGTGATTTGGCTGAGTGAGTGTTTGAGCCATAGTTGCATAAAAATATATTACATTGAGGAAAAGGCCTTTATTTGAAAGTAAATATTTTACATTCATTTCTGTGGATTGTTGCTAATTAATTTAATATCCAAATAATACTTTACTTCAGAGCATTGCAACATATTCGCATATTGCTGTGAAATTGAGCCGATTAGCATCTGTTTTATCAGTGCTATGGATGTTGATTTGCTTACATTTTCTTCTCCAAATAATACACTTAAAATGTTTTGTGTGATTCACACTGGACGGGAAGTTAGATAGGACATGTCCATACTCATGCACATGTATGGAAAGTATTCCATCAGTGTGGTAGATCTGTGCAAACACATTGGTTTGATCCAAATCCCTTTTAATTAGATCACAGTGGTCGAAATGCACGTACAAACTCTGTACAGACAAGACCCACAGTCAGGATTGAATTCAGGTCTATGGCACGGTAAGGCTGCACCTCCACCGTAGCACCACTGTGCCTCCCCATTAAGTTCCCTGATAAAATGTTTCATAGCATTGCAGATGTGCACTCATATTATTTGTGCACTGGATGTAAATACATAGGAAGGAACATGGTCATAGGTTAGTTATCAATTGAGTAAATGCACATAGCCATCTATTTTCTCACTACATTTAATGATTTGGCCTTAACATCATCTGTGCTGGAGAGCTCAACTCATGCATGAGACAATGCACTTGGAAAATAAGCCAGCACAACCCAATTGCAAATAGGAGAACAATTAGGATGAGTCAAAGAGAAAGCATCACAGCGTTGAAATTACATCGAAAGGTCAAGACTATCATATAGCTCCCGATAGGAGGAAGTCAATGTCTGGATTTGTTATCTATAGCATGATCTAACTGTGCTGTCATGGACAATTTAATTGCAGGGATACTTCCATGAACATCGGGGTAACTATTAGACAGAATATCTTATTAAAACCAGTTTCCATGCTGTTTAGTCCATCATATTTTATTGATTTCTACATAATTACGAGATCTATGAGAATATGAATTGCTGTTCCTTCATATGAAAAGATCATTATTCACATGAAAAGACACAAATTGCTGGAGTAACTCAATGGGTTTCGCAGCATCTCTGGAGAACAAGTATAGGTGACATTTTGGGTTGGGACCCTTCTTCAGACTGAGGACTTCAATGCAGACGTACCTTGAGGAGATTTCACAGCAGAGCACAAGGAACTGCAGTTGTTGGTTTACAAAAAAAAAGATAAGAAGGGCTGGAGGAATCAGCAGGTCAGGCAGTAATCTCTGGAGAATATGGATAAACTGCAAAACGAGACATAAAATGTTGGATAAACTCACATTATAATGGGAAATGTTGTATTTTCACCAAGGAATTTTGAGCACACCCATGGATTTCACATAAAAATCACCTGCAGACCAACTTTCAATGGAATACTTCATTTTCTGACCCCGCAGATTCAAACAAGTTTTACTCTCACTTTGTGTAGGAAAGAACTGCCAATGTTGGTTTAAATCGAAGATAGACACAAACTGCTGGACTAACTCAGCAGGGCAAGCAGCATCTCTGGAGAGAAAGAATGGGTGACATTTCGGGTTTGGACCCTTCTTCAGACTGATGCAGGGTCTGAAGAAGGGTCTCATCCTGAAACGTCACCCATTCCTTCTCTCCAGGGATGCTGCTTGTCCTGCTGAGTTACTCCAGCAGTTTGTGTTTACCACCACTTTCACTTTTATGATTTCACTTTTAATCTCCAGTCTGTGTGACCTCATTATGGGGATCTGGTAAGAATGTGGACTTATGGTCAGTGATTAGATCAGCCTTCATACTACTGAGTAGCAGAGCAGGCTCAAGGGGACCATCTGCCCTGTTACTCTTCAGGAATCTAAATGCAGACTGGTCATTGCTAGGATTGGGAGCCTGGAGTGTGCATAGGATGCTGATGTGGTTTAGGTTGCTAAAAGGTTGCTCATAAGGCTTTCTAATACTATTTCACAGGTTTAGGATGAGCAATAGTTCATTGATTCTCAGATCTCAGAGTAGGATACAGAGATTAGAGGCTGACACTGCCAAAACAGTGGAAAGATGAAAGGATAAACTCTTTTCCTTGAAATGATCATCCACAGTTTCCTTTAGATTGAGTTCCAACTGAATTACCTGCAAAACTGCAAGTTATTCTGCTCACATTCAATACTGCGTATGTAGTGGATAATTCTCTGTAGCTAAATACCTGGATCTGGACGTTTGCTGGCAAATTAAATTACATCGCAAAGTTGAAAATTATATTCATGCTGAGAAAGCAATTTTGTTCTCATTCTCATGTTTTCTTGGCACCATTGAGCAACATAATATGTATATTTTCTGGCAAGAAATTTAGCATTTACTTGTTTCCCCAGCACCACACTCACCCAAATGATATCAACAGTGAGCCAGGATTTTGCCACAAATGCTTTTTAATGCCTTTTTTGTCAATAAATGCCTTTTTCGTGCCTTTTTTGTGATATTATTTTGCCATTTTGCCTGCCTATTTCAGAGTTTTCTAGTGCCTAAACATCCTGGCTCTAGTGATATCAATCAACATAGAACATTGAACATATTGGGCAGTGCTTTTCAGCATCACCGAAAATTTGTCATCAATGACATTTTCAAGCATTATAGTCTAAAAACTGACTAATCTATGCTCTCACAGAAGAACCACTTTCTATCAAAACTGAACCTTCAAGAAAAAAATGTTATTTATTGATCAGTCACACCAACCTTGCATTCATATTTAGTCATTACAATCCTTTCCACGTCCTCATCTATAAACTGTATGAATTTGAGGTTAATACTGTACATGAGAGATAATTGTTCACAAAAATCACTCTTTTTGTTTCTCTCACAATTCAGAACCCATTTAGGACTCGTGGAGTAAATGTTTAAAAAAATCTTTGAGAAATGTTGAAGCATTATACATTCTGAGCTACTTTATAATTCTTTACAGCATTAGTGAGACAAAAAAACATTCTTAAATTAAAGAAAAAGCAATGGGCTAAACATCTTGCAATGGAGCCAAATGCTCATGTTGTGAAGTTCATTGTAACCATCCGTTCTTTCCTGCTGATATAAGTAACTTTTTTAGGAGGCTGAATAGCCTAATTGAAAAAGAAAGAGTCAAGAAACTTGTTGTGCTAATGTACCTTCATTAATTATTTGAAATATTTTCACCCGTCATCTCTGTCAATGTATGATATTTAAAATGTATCACTATGGCAATCTAATCTCTTTTTCCTGACACTATATCAAATTTAATGGAGAATTTCTATATTTTCTTACATTTGTATTGATTTCTAGAATGAAATTTTTTGTGCAAAATAATTTTGAAATTCATATATTTGTTGACAAAATGGAATGGCCATGATGTATCCCTAATATTTTCTATTAGGATGACTGAGTAAATATCTGTACAAACTCATTGGACAGTATACAATACAAAAATAGGTAGACTTTAAGTATATTGCAGTGAAAATATATTAAAAATGCTTAATGATAAACTATTGCAAGCTTTAAATGTAGAATTTATTCTGCAAATGTAAATTCTGTGCAAGTTTTTTTAGAGTTGTAATATCTACATTTCTAAGTGCCACATCGTAAAATCCCACTGATCATGATTTCAATCGATTCGAACAATGAGCAAATATGTCTTTCTCTCCGTGTGCTCAAGTGAGATGATTTTGGAAATCTCCCAATTTATTCTTATTCAAAAATATAATCTTATTCATCTGCCATGCAGCTCAAAATCAAAAATTCTAAATGTAGTTCTTTAAAATGTACTCTTTAAAATTGGCAGCTATGGACCTATGGAATGTTTATTCCAGGAAAGTGCAGACTACAGAATGTTCATCTCTTTTCTATCTGATCCTGAAAGACTGTGCCTAGTTCGAATGGTCTTGGACACTCAAAGCATTTTAAATTTTTTGTAATGTAATGTTTGGTGTGGGACAAATTAAATCCAGCATAATTTATGTGTAGGAAGGTCTGAAGATGGGTTTGGACCCAAAACTTCACCCTTTACTTCTTTCCAGAGATGCTGCTTGTCCTGCTGAGTTACTCCAACATTTTGTGTCTATCCATCATATCCCCCGTTGTTTAGTTTCACAAATATTCCCCAACTCTGAATTTATTGAGGTTTAACCAGATTATCAAACAGTATTTGACTACATGAAAATAATGAGATAAATTATGTTAATACAACATATTATAACATCGTCAATAGATTCTAATTGCTACATTTCCCAGTGATGATTTCAGTGTTGCTATGCCAAAAGGATGTTGATCGCCAGTTATTGGATTTACCAGTAGATTTTTATGTTTGGGAATAATCATGTGAGGCTGACTAGCCATTTGCAATACGAGAAGGAACCATGGTTGTGTCGGCCAATCCGGCACTTCCAATACCCCTGAAGCGGAGTCCTGCTTGATTTATTGCAAGCATCAACTGATGAGACAGAATGGAGGAAATGCATATACAAATATTCCACCCCAATGCAGCGAGAATGCATCCACCGCTGCTGCACCAGCATCTGGTTCCCATGAAACATATCTGGGCAACTGATGGTTTAGTCTAGATGCAAACAAGTCAATATCTGGCATTCCATACTGAGCAGCCACTTGATTAAATATGTCCTGATTTAACATCCATTCTATGTTATAATTGAATTGGCATGACCTAATGTCAGCTACTGTGTTGAATCTACCTGGTAAATATATTGCTGAAAGCCAGATGTTTTGGTCAATGCACCAGCCCCAGATCTGATTAGCCAGTCTATCACAAGACTGTGACTTGACTCCACCCTTGTGGTTTACATATGCCACTGCTGTAGTGTTGTCAATCTGAACCTGCACATGCAAGTCACTCCTGGCAGAGCAATAAGTTTTAAGCCCATACCAGGTTCCCAAAAGCTCTAAATAATTTATCCCTCTTAATTGAAGAAGGGATGTTCTCATCTGTATTCCATCTGCCTCCACAACTGGAAGACATATCTGTAGCACCCCAACCCAATGCACAAACATCCGTCTGTAATATTATGGAAGGTGGTTCAACCAAAACATCCCTGGAGCTTTTTGAGACATTTATGATCGCCATTGAATGTATGAAATTGCCCCAGCTGACAATTGTATAGGCCTATCAAAATGACCCGCATATGTCCTCAGTTCCTGTTCTTTTGCTCATTGTAATTGATGATAATGCAGTGGTCCAAACTGCACAGCTGGAAAAGCAGCCACCAATTTACCAATTGGCTGCTTGTTTAATTGAAGGTCATTGTTCACAAAGGAGATTAACACAATTCTCAATTATCTCCTGCCATTTGTCCCTGGGCAAAGTCACTAACATGTGATTCGAATTAATGGTAAAGCCCAAATAATCAATGATTTGAACTGGTGATAATTTTGGATTTATCTGGATGAATAACAAACCCTAATTGTTCAAAAGTGAGTTTAACAATTGAAACAGATGATTCAGCTACAGCCCGAGTCTTCCCAACAATTAAAATATTGTCTAAATAGGCTATACAACATGCCCCTGAGTTCGGAGTAATCTTAGAACAGGTTTTAACAATTTGGTAAATAATCTAGGAGCTGAAGTTAACCCATTACGCAATGCTTTGAATTGCCACAACTGACTCATCCAGATACATTTTAAATACCTCCTATCATCACAATGAATAGACACTGAGTAATATGCATCCTTTAAATCAATGCTGGCCATTTAACACCCTTTGGAAACCAGATGTTTAGCCGTAGAAAAAGTTTCCATTTTGAAATGCATATAGCAAACAAAGGAGTTCAAGCTCATCAAGTCCAGAATGATTCTACATCCCCCAGTCTTTTTAGACCTAGGAAAATACTTGACACAAACTGATGGTTTTGACAAACTGACTTCTCAATAACCCCTTTTTTGTGTAATGTGTTAAGTTCTGCTTGTATGTGCACATTCTCTTCTTCTGAAAATATAAGTTTCCGATTTGGAACATGCTGATTAGGTGGACACACAATTGGAGTAAAATTCAATTTTAACCCCCTCTATACTGCTCAGTATAAATTAATCTGATGTTATCCCCTGCCATTGTTTGAGAAACAAGTGTTGGCTGCCCCCAATTTGAACATCTATTTCACTTGATTTATTTTCTTTAGGAGGAACATTTCTCACCTGCATACGTCCTGGCTGCCCTTGTTGCCCCCGGCCCTTTGTAGGGAAAGTCATCCTTCCCCTCACGCCTGTGGCAGGCTACCAGCTCCGAGATTGCGAAGCTGAGTGGCTGGTTCCTTCCCCGGCATCCGTAATGGTACCCGCCGGTAAGAAAAAACCTTTTTTCCTGGTTTGCCACCCGGCTTGATGAGGCCCATAATTCTAGCGTCCTCATGGAGTTCTTTAACTCGCTTGGCGAGATCCCCGCCAAACAAAAGATTAGGCGGTTGTACGCTGGGCGGCTTGCACAATGATGCCAGATTAGGATTAATAATTGGCTGAATAGCACTTCTTCTTATATTGTTAATTTCAAAATAGGCACTACAGAGAAGTCCCAGTGCATCTTGGTAAGCTTTCGACATATGCCCCTTGTCTACCGTAATAGCAAATGCCGCAAGCCCTGCTGAAAAGTAATTCAATACTTTTTGAAATTTTAGTTCTTGGGATCTTGCTGACACCCCCAACTGTGTCCATATGAGATAGTTTACCATTGGTACTTTTAGTAAACCGCAAATGATAGGGTCTTCATACTTTTTTAGCCGCCTCATTCATTGCCAATTCTTGCAGCTGATGAGAGATCATATATTAGATGGCTGATGCCAATTCTTCCCCTAACGGCTCTCCTGCCTCTCTCGGGACTGCAAATTTCTCCGCTATATTTGGAATCACTTCAAGTTCCACTCCCTTGTGGCTCGCCCCAGCCACTGATTCGCCATTAGTAAACTGCTGCACCAGTATACCCTCCTCCTCAAAAGTTGGGTATTCTTGCAGCCCTATTGCAGGCGCTGCTAGCACAGGCTCCCCACTAGCCTGGTGTGGGCACCACTCCTCCTCACGGAGTTCGTCCCTGTCGAGCATCTTTTGTAATAAGACCTCGACCTGGGAGTGCCGTAAGCTAACGGTCTCTCCTTGTGAGGGTAAAACCTCCAGGACCGACTCTTGGTGCATGGGCCTATTTGATTTTGCAGTAGCCTTACGCCCTACCGGCATGGCTATGCTGCTCACAGGCAGCGGGTCCGGTGTCGCTAGCTCCATTGCTGCCGTCGGACTTGGTGAACGAGGCGGGCATCCGCTAACAATACTATCACGGTCCTCGAACCTTTTCCCTGCGGATCGCCTCGCCGACACCTTCTTCACTTTCTGTAACATTTTAATGGTCTACACCCTACCGCTAAAACAGAAAGTGAACGCAAGAAAAGTTTGAAACTTACCTTGTGTTTTAAACTTACCGCTTGGAGGAGCTCTGCTGCTCCAACGATGATGTAATGATGCACCAACGACTGGACGGGGTTCTTCACGTAGTCACTCACGTGATTCCGAAGTAAAATTGTACTCATGGAGTTCGAGAAAAGCACATATTTGAATAGTGCCCTGGGATCTTTTAAATCAAATCAAACATTATATACATGATGCGTCCCAGCGCATCTGGAAGATGTATATTTTTCACATGTTTGATTCTGTCCTGACAGTTCAATAGTGCCACATGGGCAGGCAAATGATAACCGCCTTCATAATTTATTTTACTTCGGAGTCACGTGAGTGACTATATGAAGAGCCTGCCAGCCAGCATGCGCGTCATTATCGTCTAACGCATGGCGCAACGACTGGCTGGCTGGCGCACTGCTCCTCCAACGGTAAGTTTCAAACCCTGCAGGTAGGTTTTTGAACTTATTTTCAGGTTCTGTTTTTTGCTTGCAGGAATCTCATTTACAGAGCTTCCTGCTAATAATAATATACAAAATCGGCTACAGACCGCGGGGAATCCCGGTCATGGACCGCGGGGAACCGGCTACGGAGACCGCGGATGTGCGGGTAGCTGCCGGCCGTCGGGTTCACCACCCAAGTCGCTGACAGTGCGGTCAGCGGCTTCCAGACCACTGTGGTTCCCCAGAAAGGGGGTAAAGCCAAGAGTAAGTCGGTTAGGCCTGGACAAGTCAGGCCAGGAGGGATCCTCCGACATTCAACGGTCAGCGGCTTCCAGACCGCTGTGGTTCACCAGAAATGGGGTAAAGCCAAGAGTAAGTCAGTTAGGCCTGTGGACTCGGACGAGTCAGGCTTGGAGGTACCCTTCCGACATACATGGGTACGTCCTCGGACATTTAACCCAGATGAAGCATGGATAACGCCCTCGGGCGTTTATCCCACAAATGTGCTGCTCCATCCTGATATGGCCCATGGAATGGGGTCATATCAGCGCAGGTATCCTCAGGGGCCTAAGGCAGCACTTGTTTCAGGGCTGCTTACAAATCTCCCTCTCTGTGGAGGAGAGTGCAAGGAAAGTATGTCCAGGGAACATACTGGAGTGCATGCATGATGTTCCAGAAAGGTCTGGCATCAAGAGTTGCGATATCCTCGCAAACGAAGGAGCTGCTGCAGGAAGAGTTGGCTTCCAGCCATTGGCAGAAAACCCGAAGGGGGCCAGAGTTCCCCTCACGTTACAAGCTTTGCAAGCAGCAGCTACCTCGCGTCATATCATTACAGGAACAGTGCCGGCTGTAAGATACCATGCACCGGTAAATTGTTCCTGAAAGTGCCGGCAGTGAACAGCACTATATGGGGTGTCATTGGAGGGGGCTTGAAAACCCAGGAAATGAAACTCCAACAAATATTAAAAGATTACTGGCCTGGTGTTGATGTGCGATGCACACTTCAAAATAAACTGCTTTCAGAAGAATGCCATCAGACCTTAAATTCCAAATTTGCAGGCTCATGTAAGGCGAGCAATGTCCAGCCGCCGAATCCTCTCTTCGGTGAAGACCTGTTCAAACAGGTAAGGCCTGGATGAGGAAACAAAAGCTGTCGAACTAACCAAGGTACCAACGACAAGCAAAGCTTCATAGTTTCAGCGACAACACACCCCATGCCTCCATCGGCAGTAAGCGGTTCACTGATGCTGGTGGCAGCTTGAAAGCTGGGCAGAGGTCTTTCAGGCCAGGGCCCAAGTCGGTCCTCAAGAAAAATATGGAATCCACGCACCCCAGCAGTCCTACTCTCCAAATCAAGCACGGAAATAGAATCCGCATCAGGGGCCTTTGAGCTTACCATAAGACCACCGGTAACCATGGAGGTAGCTGGGACTGGTTCTTTCTGAAACATGGGGTATGTGGACCTATTACAAGTTTGTAATATTTACACTTGGTTTTTGCACAAATGACAATGATAACAATGAGATTCAGATCCGTTTATAAACTAAAATGATAACATGAGATTAGTTTATACTGCACAGTATACAAGGGTTCCAAGCAGGCTTGGAATTGTGGCCAGTTGTCTTTCGAGGCAGGCTCAGTATTATGGCCAGGATTGCCTTTCGAGACAGGCTCGGAATTATGGCTGGAGTTGTCTTTCGAGGCAGGCTCGGAATTATGGCTGGAGTTGTCTTTCGAGGCAGGCTCAGAATTATGGCATGCATGGCCTGTTCATTGTCAAAGTGGAGGATGTCGGTTCATCCTTGATTCAACTCGCATGTGCAGTGTAGACATTTCAGAATAGGAAACTTTGTTACTGTCTAACAGAGTTCCATAGGATCTTTATGGTTTATCTTTATCAATCTCAAAGATACATACTATTCAGTTTTCCATTCACAGGGATCACCGGAGATATTTAAAAATTTAGCTGGATGGGGCAATGATAACAGTTTAAAGCGTTGCGAAATGGGCTAACTTCAGCTCCCAGGTTATTTACCAAATTACTAAAACCGGTGCTTCAGCTGCTCAGAGCTCAAAAACACTTGTTATCGCCTATCTGGAGGATATTCTAAAAGCTGTATTTGCTGAAATAGCTTTCAGCCGCAAAACTATATTTGAGAAATTGAGGTTATCTAATCCATCCAGTTAAATTTAAGTTGATACCAACTAAAGTTATAGATTATTGGGATTTACCTTTAACTCTATTAATTTGTCTGTGACTCCGCCCTGAGGCAAGAGATTGAATTAATAGAAGCCTGTAACAACCATGTTGTTATCAAGCAGCCCTTCTATTCATCAAGTGTAGTTGGTAATTTGTGGCTGTTTCAGCTGTGCTATTTGGGCCTTTGCATTATCAAACAATGTGCAAAGGAGCAAGGTGTCAAGTACCATGTAGTCATTGTTAACAGACCTATGCTATTACCAGCTGAAGCTATCAAAGTCACAATGGTGGACGAACAGTATTCAACATTGCTCTAGTAACTTTTGGTCAGTAAATCTTCAGTTATATTACAAACTGATGCTAGTGCTCAAAGATAGAAAATTACTAATATCATCTCTGGTTACGGAGGCGGATGGGATTTGCACGAGTTACCAATTCTTCAGTTATATGGTATTAACTACCTATAGACACTAGGTGCATTCTATGGGTTAAAGATTTATTGTGCGAATATGCATAATCTGCATGCTCAAGTCCAAGTTGATACACTATGGTGGTGGCTTTATGTTAATCTCATGGGTGCAATCAAGTTAAAGTATCCTGTGATAGTTTACCTAACCTTATTTGGCGCTGGTGTATCATCACGTACAATCAATGACAACACAGAATGGATGTTGGATCACAAAGTATTTAATGACATTGTGGCTTGATGCAGCACTGAAGAATCGAGATGTTTGCATCCAGGCTCAATCATCACCAGTTGCAAAAAATATGTGGCATGGCAGTGGCGATAGATGCATTCTCGCTACACTGGGGAGGAATATTCCCTTTATGTTTTTTCCTCCATTTTGCCTCATCAGTCGGTCTTGCAAAAATTCAGCAAGATCCCGCTTCAGGCATTTTTCGTATGCCCGACTGGCCTATGCAGCCATGGTTTCCTTTTCCGCTGATGTTGGGCATGATAATAGAACCTTATATGGTTGTTTCTAAACACAAAAATTACTGCAGGGAGTGGGAATTCATTGACTTGCAGACTCTGAAAAGACCGTTCCTGCAGCTCAGGTTGTCAGATCGAACCATGGACATGCTGACTGCAGATTGCAGGGATAGCACCAAATAAGCAGTAAATTTCCTCATCAAGAGATGGGAAGTATTTTGTTTAAATGCTAATATTACATATAATATGGCACGGATAACTGACGTCTTGAAGTTCATTTTCAAATGGGTCTGACAAAAATTAAGTTATAGTGCCATTAACTGTGCCAAACGTGCCTCATCATACAGTATTTGCTGCAGGGAGTGGGACCCACTCTGTCGGATCTCACCCTCTGATATCCAGATTTATGAAGGGTATCCAACTCAAAACCTCCCAGACCCAGGTACACAGAGGTATGGGATGTTAACATTGTGCTGACCCCGCTTCGCCGGTGGGCTCCAGCTACATTTCTGTCCTTGGTGAAATTCACTTACAAAGTGGTTATGCTCATGGCACTGGTTTCAGCGCAACGGGTCCAGTCGTTGCATAAGCTGCGACTGGACAGGAAGGTTACATCTGCAGACAAAAAATAACATTTTATGTTTATGACTTAGTCCAAGCAGAGTAGACCAGGGGGGCAATCAGGTCTCAAACTCAGCCCCATGCACCTTCGGTTGTGTGTGGTCACACATCTACTACAGTATGTTAAGGTCACTAAGAGCCTTAGGGGCTCTGAACTAGCAATGTTTGTTAGTTACATGAAATCCCATAAGAAGGTATCCAGTATAGACCCGTCCTCCAGGTGGTTAAAACGGGTTCTGGCTTGTGCAGGAGTGAACACTGACATTTTCAAAGCTCACTTCACCAGGGCTGCAACAATATCAGCAGCAGGGTTATGGACATTCCACTGGACCACATCCTAGCGGCTGCAGGATGGTCAAACGAATGATCTTTCCAAACATGTTATAACAAAACCCATTGCCAAACCAGGGGTATTTGCCAACCCTATTTTAGGTTCTGTTTTATAGTGTCCTCCCGGATGAGAAGGGTTACCATTATTATAATTATTTGTTCATTAAAAAGCATCAGCATGTCTAAATCTATGTCATGTCTGAATGCATTATTAATGTTCACTCATCCTTGGTCAACTGATGCAGTGTGTGACACATGGACTCGTGTTCACGGCATGAAATCACAGAGCTTTTTGAAATCTTCACGTAGTCACTCACGTGACTCCAAAGTAAAATAGTAAGTTTAAACAAGAACTTACCAGATTGAAGTTTGATATGTATTTTATGAGGAGTTACGATGAGGGATTACGTGCCCTCCGCTCCCAACCTTCTCTCATAAAGGTCATCTGGTAGTTCTAGTTTCTCGAATCTTCCTATATTCCGTTCAACAACTGTTATCTGTGATTTCACACCGCTGCTTCGAAGATTGACGCGCATGCGGGCTGGCGGGCTCTTCACGTAATCCCTCATCGGAACTACTCATAAAATAAAGATCAAACTTCAAACTGGTAAGTTCTCATTTAATCTTACTATTATTTGACTGCCTTTGTGGCACTACTGAACTGTCACAAATGCAAGTAATAGACAATAGATAATAGAAACATAGAAACATAGAAACATAGAAATTAGGTGCAGGAGTAGGCCATTCAGCCCTTCGAGCCTGCACCGCCATTCAATATGATCATGGCTGATCATCCAACTCAGTATCCCGTACCTGCCTTCTCTCCATACCCTCTGATCCCCTTAGCCACAAGGGCCACATCCAACTCACTCTTAAATATAGCCAATGAACTGGCCTCAACTACCCTCTGTGGCAGAGAGTTCCAGAGACTCACCACTCTCTGTGTGAAAAAAGTCTTTCTCATCTCGGTCTTAAAGGATTTCCCCCTTATCCTTAAGCTGTGACCCCTTGTCCTGGACTTCCCCAACATCGGGAACAATCTTCCTGCATCTAGCCTGTCCAACCCCTTAAGAATTTTGTAAGTTCTTAAGAATTTTGTAAGTTCTTAAGAATTTTGTAAGTTCTTAAGAATTTTGTAAGTTCTTAAGAATAGACATTAGACAATAGGTGCAGGAGTAGGCCTTTCGGCCCTTCGAGCCAGCATCTCCATTGTAGAGAGATTAAGTTGTTGAGCAAATTATTCCTTGGAAAAGATGAACTTCATATGAAGTGTTTGCTTATGGGGCTCTCCCACTGTACAAGCTCATTCAAGAGCTCTCCTGAGTTTAAAAATATCAAACTCGTGAAAGCAGGTAGAATGTACGTAGCGGGTACGGCGGAGCTCGGGACATCTCTTAGCAGCTCGTAACGCTAACGGCAGGTACTCGGGGAACGCGGTCAGCTGGGCAAGACTCGTGAAGATTTTTTCAACATGTTGAAAAATGTCCACGAGAGCGCCGAGTAACTACGAATGACCATTACCGTAAATCTCCGAGTTCGAATCAGGGCAAACTCGGGAGAACTCTTGGAATGAACTCGTACAGTGGGAAAGGGCCATAACACTCAAAATCTCTCAAACCGTAATTTTACAATGGTCAATTTGGGTAGCACAGTGGCACAGCGGTAGAGTTGCTGCCTCACAGTGCCGGACACCTAGGTTCGATACTGACTAAGGGTACTGTCTTTGCAGAGTTTGTACGGTCTCCCAGTGACCTGCGTGGGTGTTCTCTGCGTGCTCCAGTTTCCTCCCACACTCCAAAGACATACATGTTTGTAGGTTAATTGACTTCAGTACAAATTGTAAATTGTCCCTAGTGTGGGATAGTGCTAGTGTACGGGGATCGCTGGTTGACGCGGACTTGGTGGGCTGAAGGGCCCGTTTCCGCTCTTTATCTCTAAACTGAACTAAACAGTAAACCTGTGTGAGAAAGGTGTGCAGAAGACTGCAGATGCTGGATAAAATCGAAGGTAGACACAAAATGCTGGAGTAACTCGGCGAGTAAGGCAACGTCTATAGAGAGAAGGAATGGTTGACATGCGAGTCGGGGTGGCGGAAAAAGATAGAAAGTGGGCGGAGACATTAGGACTTGTAGGAGAACTGAGAAGGAGGAGGAGAAGGAGGAAGAAAGCAAGGCTCTCTGAAATTAGGGAAGTCAATGTTCATACCGCTGGGGTGTAAACTACCCAAGCAAAATATGAGGTGTTGTTCCTCACTGTGACAATGAAGGAGGCCCAGGACATAAATTGGGAATGGGAAAGCAGTTGAAGTGCTGAGCAGCCGGGAGATGTGGTTGGTTACGACAGGCTGAGCGGCAATGTTCAGCGAAACAATCGCGAGCCTCTGCTTGGTTTCAGTGGCGCTGCGTGTCGGCTGCCTCACCTGCAGCGGATTCGTTGTTTTGAATGTTTTTTTCAGTATGTCCAAAAGTATGTTTTAGTGTCTCTCTGTATATTTTGTGTGGGGGGTATCGTGGGGGGGGGGGGGGGGGGGGGGGGGGGGGGGGGGGGGGGGGGGGGGGGGGGGGGGTGGGGGAAACACGGGGGAATACGTTTTCAGGCACTACCGCGATGGCAGATGCGACTTTTTTCACTGAGTCGGGGTCAGCTCTTTAGCGGTGGTGCAGCGGGGACTTTAACATCACAGAAGCGGGGCACCCCTTGCCGGGGCTGGCGGAGAAGATGTCTTGAACATCTGATCGCCGCAGTCTCGGTAGGGAGCTGGCCGATTTGGGAGCTCCGGGCCGCGGGGGTGTCCTCGACCTGTCCCGACCCGACCAGAGGGATTGAACATTGGGCAGTCTGTATGAGTGGTTCAGGGCTCCGACAAGGTGTACAGGTGGAGGAGGAGGAGGACAGTGTGAACTTGTCTTGCCTTCCACCGCAGTGAAAGGAAATGCTGTGGTGGATGTCTGTGTTGAATTATGTGTGTTTGTGTCCTTTTTTAATTGTAATGCTGCTTGGTCCATTAACATTTCACTGGTAAATAAATTTGAGCTTTGAACCTTTGGGTTCTCGTCGATGTAGAGAAGTTGACACCTGGAAAACAGCGGATGCAGTAGATGAGTTGAGAAGGTGCAAGTGAACTCTGCCGCACCAGGAAAGACTGATTGG